>CM065303.1:17777500-18977500 GCA_032871835.1 Dipteronia dyeriana
AACCCACCTTTGACCAAACAATTTATGCTTGGTCGGGGATATCTATCAGCTTAAACTGTATACGTTTTGTGGCATTAAGCTAATTGCCCAAACGTAGACTAATCATCTGTATGTGGTCGGGTTTATTCGGTGACATAAATTATTTATCTAACAAAGTTGGGCAATGCTGGTTTTAACATAACTGGTTGTTTTGCTTCCCTACTGCTTAGCTGCTTTATTGTCAAGTAGTGTTTTTTGTGGACCGTTTGCATGGTATCTAATTTATAGACGCTTGTCTTTTATCTGTTAATTAATTCACCAGGATGTCTCCCAATAGTCTGTTGATCAAGATTCGTTGCAATAAGGAAGCTTATATTATACTTACTTTATAAAAGATGCTTAAATTTATTGGCAATTTTTTGGAGTATAAATATTTTATTCCCCATTCAACTTTTGGCACACCCCATTAGACACATATGGACTGAAGGTTCCCTAACAGTTTTTTCAATACACCAAGTTAGTTTTGGTGAGTGTACATTGCATTTGCGGCATCTATTTATGGCCCCTCTCACTAGGCCTTCCTGGTGCCCCTATCGGCATTGAGCAATTTCTGGACACAAAGTCCTTATTGAGTTTAGCCTTGTCAATAGCATTCACACACATTTACACACAAATAACTTATGAACAATATTTAAGCACGTCAATAAATAACGAACAATGTTTATATGGAGATAGAATGCTTGGTGCCGTTTCACCTTTTCGAGCCTCAATCGGTCCGATTCTGATTTTATGTTCTTCAAAACAGTATAGATCATGAAATTTCATGCAATATGGAATCAAGAATTTCATGATTTGGGGTTCCCTTCTTAGAGTTACGTTAGTTTCAATATTATTGTTCTGGTTTGTGTTTTTTCTCTAGGGTTTAACCTTTGATTCACATTTTCAAGTATCATTGGATTAGTTTCTGAATTTTTGTCCTTCATGAAAATTGTATAACATGAAAACATGTGCAATTTGGAATCAATAATTTCATGATTTGAGGCATTCTACTAAGAGTTACATTAGTTTTTATATTGTTATGGGTTGTGCTTTTTCTCTTGGGTTTCACCATTGTTTCGCATTTTCGAGCATATTCTGTTCAGTTTCTGAATTTACTTCCTTTTTGGAAGTTGTAGATCATGAAATTATATGCAACAAGTAATCAATAAATTTTTTATTTGGGGTTTTATGCACAAAGTTAGATCAGTTTCAATATTGTTGTCCTAACTGTGGATTTTTTTGCATCATTAAATAAAGAAATTTTTATTTTGAGGTTTTTGGGTTGGGGTTGTGTTTGCTACTATTGTCAGATGTCCTCACTCAGACCATGGTTTCTCTTCCCATGCATGGCCTCGTGAAGGATTCCATGTATTTGGAGGCTTCCTTGTTTTCCTCTCCTCAGTCAAGTTCAACTATTGCTCATACTTGTGGTAAGGGAACGGTTTCTTCTAATAGTAAGGGGTGCAGTTTGGGTAATGTGTTGACAACTATATCTTCTTTCGGTTATCAACCAATTACTGTTGGAGGTTCGACTTAGTTACTTGTTATGAATTCTAATCCCTTACCGGGTGGAAAGTTGTATGCGGATCTTTTGAAGACCTCCGAAGCTTCTATTCAGTCCTTCCCTTCGACTTCTACACCTTCAAAAAAGGGAGGATTTGTGTCTATTAGGTTTGATCCAGTTGCTTATTAATTCAGACTTGAGTTATGCAAAAATGCTCTTATAGGGCATGTGGTTCTTCCTAGTAGGGAGCGTCCTTAAAAGCTTGATGACCTCAAGGCTAAGCTTGGTAAGCATCGGATGATTTCAGAGAATTGGAGACTTATATCATTAGGGAAAGGATATTTCCAGATCATTTTGAAGTCTCCTAGAGATAAGAACAAGGTTTGGAGTTTGGGTTCGATTAATCTGAAGCCAGAAGTTCTTCGTCTTCAATCTTGGGTTCTAGATTTTAATCCCTCTTCGCAAAAGTCAACTAACGCACATGTTTAGGTTGGGTTCTATGATATGTCTTGGGAATATTGGCACCCGAAGATCATTTTTTATTTGGCCAGAGGTATTGGGGTCTCGTTGAGATTGGATAAGGCTACTATTGATGGTGATTTTAGGCACTATGTCAGGGTTTTAGTGGATGTTGACATGTCCATTTTGCTTCCTTCCTCGGTTCTTTTAAAGAGTGATGAGATTCATTGCTCTTTCATTTCGGTGGAGTATGAAAACTTACCGTAATTTTGCTCCATCTGTTCCTCCATTGGCCATTTGCCCAGTTCTTATTGTTGGAACAAATCTAAGGTTCCTACAACTAGTGTTGGAAAGTCATTTCAATCAATGGCCGAGGTTTCTATTGAGGATATAGCTTTTCAACCGGTTTGCTCTCGGTCCTCTAAGATGGTTTATCATCTAATAGATAAGATGGTTCAAGAGGTACCGGTCTCCGATGTTTTTGCTGCTATTTATCATGATTTGGGGCCTATAGATTCTGTGGTGGTTCATCAGTCGGTTTCTTCGGGTCCTTCTTTGTTCAGTCCTTAGATTCTAGTTTGATTATTTATTCGAGCAATCTTTATTCAGAGCCTTCATCCACTGTTGTTGGTTTAATCCCAATTCCTTTATCAGACGCTCATAATGTTCAGCAGGTTTGTAGCCTTTTGCCTCGTAGGGCTCCTCCCTCTTTCTCTATTGTTGTCTCTTCATGCCCTCCGGTTATGGACACTATCTCTTTGGATGTCCCTAGTCAGTCTTTAGGTGTTGGAGTTTCGGCTACATCTTCTGGTCCGACCATTGAGGATGATAAGCTTTTGTTCGATTCTCAGGCTGGCCTTCACTTGATTACTGATTCTTCTTGGGCGAAACATATGGAAGCTGAGGATTTGGATTCTGATGGTCTGGCTCAGAGAACCATGATGGTCAAACATAGGTTGGAGTCATATAAGTCCGAGTTTCAGACTTCTTCTAGTAGTTCCCATGATTAGTATCCTTTATTAGAACTACCGTGGTATTAGGAACAACTCTTCGAAACGTGTGCTCAAAGATTTATGTTGTTCTCATCAGCTTTCTTTGGTTTGGATTTCGGAGCCCATAGTGTCTTTTGATTCGATTTCTGCCAAGTTTTGGTTTTCTATTGGTCTTCATTTAGTGGGTATAAATGATAAGGGTGAATTGATTCCGCCTATTTGGGTATTTGCTTGTGACTCTATTTCAGATGCTCAAATAGTTTTGTCATGAGCAATATTTGACCATCTCTATTTCTATCGGGTCTGTGATGCAATGGTACACTATTGTTTATGTTAGTACCTCTGCCTCGGTTCGCTGTGTGCTTTGGCATTCTCTTCGGGAGATGGTTGGTTCTTTTTCTTCCCCTTGGTTAGTGGCTGTGATTTCAATGCAGTTTTGCATGCTAATGAGTATTTGGTTTCTCGATCTCCTGCTCGGGTTCTTGTGAGGACTTTAAGTCGATGATTAAGGATTGCAATCTGATTGGTATTCGGTCTCTGGGTGCTCATTTTACTTGGGTTAATGGTCATTCTAGTCGAACTAGAATTGAGCGAAGGTTGGACAGAACTTTGGTTTCTGAGGGTTGCACTAACTGTTGGCGTGATATCTCTTGTATAGCTCTCCCCGTCGGTTTTTTGATCATTGTCCGATTTGGATTCGATTAACTGAGCCCTAGGTCTCTACTTCTAGACCATTTCATTTTCAAAGTATGTAGGTTGATCATCCTGAATTCATGAATCTGGTTCGTAGGGTATGGAGCATTCCTTCTATAGGTCGACCTCCTCAGGTGGTTATTGGAAAGCTTAAGAATCTAAAAAAAGCTCTCAAGGCTTGGAATTAGGAGGTTTTCGGTGATCTAAATTCTAAAATATCTAGGAAGTTTACTTAGCTTTAGTTCATTCAGAGCCAAATGTCTTATTCGGATTTTTCTGAGGAGTTTTTTTTTACTGAGTTGCGCATTCATCATGATCTTGACGTGCTTTTAAGTAGGTATGAGTGCTTTTTTCATGATCGATCCAGAGTAAAATGGTTACATGATGGAGATCGTAATTCTTCATTTTTTTCATTTTTCGATCAAACGTAGGCAATGTCGGAATGTTTTGTCCTCACTTTCGATTGTTGGGGTTATTTTGGTTGATCAGACTATTATCAAAAATCACATTGTCAGGTTTTATATGGATTTATTCTCTTCTAATTCAGCCAAGATTGATGAGGATCTTTCTATTGT
Source organism: Dipteronia dyeriana (assembly GCA_032871835.1). Taxonomy (NCBI): domain Eukaryota; kingdom Viridiplantae; phylum Streptophyta; class Magnoliopsida; order Sapindales; family Sapindaceae; genus Dipteronia; species Dipteronia dyeriana. The sequence goes on from CM065303.1 coordinate 17,781,742, forward strand.
GGATGACATTGTTCCCTTTTTAGTTTCCTGAGAGGAGAACTCCTTTCTGGTCGATATTCTCTTTGCTGATGTTATCCATGATACGATGTTTGCCATGGAGATGCTCTTTCAGCTTCTGGGCCTGATGGTTTTTCTGGTCGTTTCTTTCAGCTTTGTTGGGAGATTATGGGTACAGATGTGATTCTTATGGTTCAGGATTTCTTCCATTCTGGAGTGGTTGTCTAGGGTTTGAATTCTAATTTTATCGTTCTTCTTCCGAAGATGAGAGATTTAATAACGGTTGATCAGTTTCATCCTATTGTGCTTGGTAATTTTCTTTTCAAGATTTCTTCCAAAATCATGGTTGACAGGTTTGCTCATGTTGCTACTAGGATTATCTCTCCGCAACAATTTGGTTTCATTAGGGATAGGCACATTGAGGATTGTATTTCCCGTGCTTCTGATTGTGTTAATGTGCTTCATAATAAATGCTATGGGGGTAATGTGGCTATGAAAAAAGACATCTGAAAGGCTTTTGATTCTCTTGACTGGAAGTTCCTTTGTCGAGTTCTGAGGGCTTTTGGTTTTTCTCAAACCTTCATGGATTGGATTGTTAGCATTCTGGGCTCTTCGAGACTGTCTGTTTTGATTAATAGATCTCTGACTGGTAATTTTAGTTGCTAGAGAGGGGTTAGACAGGGGGATCCTCTCTCTCATCTACTTTTTGGATTCGTTAAGGATTTTCTTAGTAGGTTACTTTCGAGGATGGTGGCATCGGGTCAGCTTTTACCTATCTTTTCTCCGAGGGGTTTTTTTGCTCCTACTCATTTGTTGTATACCGATGATGTTTTGGTCTTTTGTAGAGAATAGTAAAAAACTTGAAGAATGTTATGATTGCTTTCAGAGTTTATGGTAGCATTTCGGGTTAACTTGTTAACTGGAGTAAGTCCTCCATCTTTTTTGGGTCTTCAATTTCTCCAACTTGGATAAGGTCTCTTCAGTCCTTAGTTGGGATACAGATTGGTCGGCTTCCATTTTCTTACCTAGGGGTTCCTCTTTTTTGGCGTAAGCCTATGAAAGCTATTTTGATGCCCATTGCAGATAAGATTTTATCTAAATTTGCCAAGTAGAAAGGTAAGTCCCTTTCTTTGGCTGGTCGGGCTACTTTGATTCGCTCGGTGATTACTGGCTCCTTTGTTCACTTTTTTTTGGTTTATAAGTGGCCGGTTTCCTTAACTCAAATGGTTCCTAAGAATATCATAATTTCTTACGGACTGGTTCTCGTGAGGAGTGCAAGTTGGTCCATGTTGCCTAGAACCGTTGTTGTAGAACTTATGCTCTTGGTGGACTTGGTATGAAAGATCTGGTCTTGTTGAACGATTCATTACTTTGGAAGCCCACTTGGAAGTTGATAACTTCTAACAATTTTGATTTTACTTTTTTACGCGAGAGGTATATTAGACAACTGCAGAAACCTCAGGGAGGTTACATCACCTCTTCCATCTGGTCTTCTTTTAGGACTAACTATGTTGAGCTCATTAAATATGATATATGGCTTATCAAGGAAGACACCAAGCGGGATTTTTTTTGCGTGATAATTGGCTTGGGGAGCCCATTTTGGATCTACTTGGGATTCCTAATTTCCTGGCCACACATCTTCAGGCTAGGGTTTTTGATTTCATTCAAGATGGTAGATGGATTTTGGATGATTGCTTTCGAGCTTGGTTTTTGGATCTCTTCTTTCGGATTGATAGGATAACGATTTCTCAGGTGTCAGATTATTTGGTGTTGTTGGAACCCCATTAACTTGTAATGCAGTGGAAATCGATTTTAAAATTTTTATACAGATCATAATTGATCTAGAACTAGTGAACTTGGGATCGAAATTTGTTTTCAAAACTAATACATATTAATTATTACAAAAATAAATAAATATGTAAACACTGGAAATTGTAATCAATATAATCAAAAGAAGAAAATCTTACCTCCTTCACTTTACGATATGATCCAGCCATAACCAATCTTACTAACATTTAGAGGCTCCTTCACTTTACGATATGCTTCTGTCTGAACCACTCGATCATCCTCGATATCTCTTGGGACTGGTAACTGCTTGTGGGCACGTCAAGGTCTCAAGAACTTGAATCAAAGATGTAGAGAGAACTAAAGAAACTCTTTCTTTAATGTTCAGAAAACTAGAACAATTCTAGTATATAAAATATTACTAATATCGTTTCTTTCTTTTTGTATGCAGTACACAGTGCACAAACATATACTTGATATTTCTCTCTTTTATTCAAACGCACACCAACACATGAAATATGCGTAGTCTTCTACTAACACTGATATGTTAGTCGTTTGTTTTCATGTACACAACCCAAATTTGCATCTCATGCCAAATTCCTTTTGTTGCACTGATATGTGTTTCTTTTTATTGATCCACGCACAACACCTGTTTGTATCCTATACAAACTCATATATGTGCATTGTTTTTATCTTTTAAATATTTAAAATATATATACATATATATGTTAGGATTATGCTCGATAGCAAGAGTGTAATATTATAATTAACAATCGTTACATATGAATAAAGTGATTTCTAGTTTAACAAATCTTATAGCCTTTATAGTTTAATTATTATAATTGTCAAAAATAAATAATCATAAGGTCAAAAGACTATGAGAAAAGAAGAATTGTTCATACATCTAGATATGTATGAGGTAGACACAATTCTTTAGTTAGTCTTAAATAATGTTCACAACTTAAGATAAAAGGTTGGGCGCCTTTATCTTGTCAAAGTTGTAGATTCTTTTACTATCATTTGAGTGGGATCAAATGTGTTATGATGAGTCAAAAATCATCAAAGTGTGGTGTATTTGGGCAAAAGAATCTAGTGCACTGGGTGCATTGAATGGGATCACAATGAAATACTTTATCTAGAACCGTCAATGGATAAAAGTTTTCATTCGAAGACAATCAGAGAGTCTATCTCAATCCTGAGATAAATGATGGACTTATGGTTGCAAGTGTTATCATTTGAGCTATCAATGAGTACGATTATAGAGCATAGTCTATCCTCGATAGTTTGGTGGTATTCATTTGTTAATCGATAGAGGACTTTATTTATAGATATGGATATCGTGGCTCCATTTATTGAATGAGAGTAGAATACCATCATATGGATGTTTTGAGGTATTGGATATTAAATCTTAACGTTAAGTTTTCAAAAGTGTCTATTGAAACATGGCTTCTGGAGAAGTCAAAATATCCAAGTTCAAAATGTGGTCATATGAGTAAATATGGTAACTTGGAGAGCAATAGGCGGTCTATGAGCTCTTTGATATTCTTCACGAGGATACATTTTCTCCAATAAGGTTGTCTAGGGTATGAATGAGTAACATCAACTTATTCTATCTTTATTTAAGAGTTCAATTTTAGTTCTTTAGTGGAATAACTAAAATTAAATAGATTGGACCTAAGTGAATCATTTGTTGATTGTGATTGGGTTGTGTCTATTGGAGCTTAAATTTAGATAGCCCGCCAAGATCCCTAATCCACACGAACTTGCTTGGATCACTTGATATACTCTACCGGACCAATTTAGGGGTCCATCTAGAATTGTAATAAGGCATGTGAACTTGTTTCTTTTTGTAAGAATAGGTCTAGTTCATATGTGGACTTTTTATTAAGGTCCAATTGATTTAATAAAATGAGAAAAACAATATATGGCCATTATACTAGGTATGTGCGGCAATGGCTATGGATAATAGCTTTAATATATTATTTTTATTTTATTTTTATTTAATTAAATGGAAATTAATTAATTTGTTGATTAATTAATTATTTAATTAAAAGTCAAAATCTTTTCCTATTAGGAGATGGTCTCCTAAAACTATACTATTGTTGGTAGTATAGTTAATGTTAAAGACTATATTTGATAAGTAGATAAATAACAGGAGTTATTTATCTAATCAAATTAGGAAGTCTTTAATATGGTTACAAACACACTATTGAGTAGGATTAGGAGTCTTGGTGTAGGAAAGAATTCTTTTTGGAAAAGGATTCTTGGTCACAAAGTAAAACTACTTAGTGGAAAAATTCTTATTTGAAAAGGGTTCGTAACCACCAAGTTAATCTACCTAAAGATAGGATTCTTGTCCATCAAGTAATCTTTCTTAGGTAAGATTAAACTCTCCTAAACTACATCAAAGAAGGGAATTTCGTTCATCACACGTATTATATAGGATAGGATAGATTTCTTTTTAGATAAGAATTCTAACTACCAAATAAATCAATATAAGGAAAGGATTCTTGCCAACCAATTGAATCCTTCTTAGGAAAAGATTTAGGATCCTATATATATGAGCATGATGAATTCGGCCAGCCCTAAGGCAATTAGAGGTGATTTCGGCCAAGCTTTATTTTAGAAAGAGAAAGTTTCGGCCAACATAGGAATTTTGAGGGAGAAAAATCTGATTTTACTCTAGACAAAATTCGATCATCTCTAATCAATAGTGTGTGAATTTGGCCAAGTAGAGAAAAAATGGGAACGTTTTTGTTTTCGATAGTACACTAGTATTCTTTACATCAAAAGGGTTTTGTGTACAACATCGAATCAAGGTTCACGCGAGTTTCAATCAAATTGATTGATAATTCACAAGTGACCGAACGTTCTTAGATTTTTCTCTTGGAGGATATTTGTAACTAAAAAAGAAAAGATATTTGCTTTGTCTCCATCCTTAGGAATACAATTTAAAGAAAGGGAGCCCACACTCCAAGGTGATTCAGGTTCGTGATTGGATCGGAAGATCTTGAGGAATCAATTCGGAGCTTGTTCAATCGTCACACGAAAAAGGTATGATACATTTATACACATCAATTAATCTAGGGTTAAGGTTCTCGTTGCATAAAAGGGAAATTTTTTTATTTATACGCAAACCCTAATCTCATTTTTTCTCACGCTTCCATTGCGTTTCTAAACCGTTTTTTCCCTTCAATTGGTATCAGAGCCTGGTTGTACCCTTGAGTAATTGATGTATATGTTCGTGAATCTTTTTCTTTTATTGTATACATGCATGTTTTAGAAAGAGATGACACTCTAGGTATTCGCATATATATTTACATTGGAATGTATGGATATATATATATATGTTTTATATGTGGTTTGTTAATGCTCAATTTTGGTCCTAGAATTTCAATGTAATTTTTTTTGGGATTGTAACAAGAAGGGTGGTTTATTATCGCCATAATTTCCTTCTTGGCAGTTGCTAAGTTTTTTTTTTATTTTGTCGTTGTAATAAATAAAAAAACTGCAGTATTTTGTTATGTAAATTCTTCTGTAATACATTTAAGTTTCGAAGACTCGATGGTTTGAAGAACTAGGAGTAACCTGAACAAGTTTGGGACCGTGCGAGCCGTGACAACGAACCTGCGTGCGAAGAGCGCGCAGCCACGTTTGTTGTTGCATGGGCTGCGCACGGCAGCCCTTGTTGTAGCCGTGGGCTGCGCATGGCAGCCCTTTATGGGCTTGTGACATGTGCACGCCCATGGGTAAGGGCAAGGGGTGCGCACGCCCATGGGAGGTAGCCGAGGGAGTCCGAACGACGAAGGTCGCGTGAAGACTTTTTCGCCAAGAAAGAAGTTCTTGTACAGCAAGAAAGAAGTTCTAGTATTACAAGATATATGTAATTTACTTGTTTTTCTAGGATGGACCAAAATTGTAGCTATTTATATTTTTGCAAATATTGCAATGTTTGCAATATATTTATACAGTACACTAGTATCCTTTACATCAAAAGGGTTTTGTGTACAACATCGAATCAAGGTTCACGCGAGTTTCAATCAAATTGATTGATAATTCACAAGTGACCGGACGTTCTTAGATTTTTCTCTTGGAGGATATTTGTAAAGAACAAAGAAAAGATATTTGCTTTGTCTCCATCCTTAGGAATACAATTTAAAGAAAGGGAGACCACACTCCAAGGTGATTCACTTTCGTGATTGGATTGGAAGATCTTGAGGAATCAATTCGGAGCTTGTTCAATCGTCACACGAAAAAGGTATGATACTTTTATACACATCAATTAATCTAGGATTAAGGTTCTCGTTGCATAAAAGGGAAACTTTTTTATTTATACGCAAACCCTAATCTCATTTTTTATAACGCTTCCATTGCGTTTCCAAACCGTTTTTTCCCTTCAATTGGTATCAGAGCCTGGTTGTACCCTTGATTAATTGATGTATATGTTCGTGAATCTTTTTCTTTTATTGTATACATGCATGTTTTAGAAAGAGATGGCATTCTAGGTATTCGCATATATATTTACATTGGAATGTATGGATATATATATATATGTTTTATCTGTGGTTTGTTATTGCTCAATTTTGGTCCTAGAATTTCAATGTAATTTTTTTTGGGATTGTAAAAAAAAGGGTGGTTTATTATCACCATAATTTCCTCCTTGGTAGTTGCTAAGTTTTTTTTTATTTTGTTGTTGTAATAAATAAATAAAAACTGCAGTATTTTGTTATGTAAATTCTTCTGTAATACATTTAAGTTTCGAAGACTCGAAGGTTTGAAGAACTAGGAGTAACCGGAACAAGTTTGGGACCGTGCGAGCCGTGAAAACGAACCTGCGTGTGAAGAGCGCGCAGCCACATTTGTTGTTGCATGGGCTGCGCACGGCAGCCCTTGTTGTAGCCATGGGCTGAGCATGGCAGCCCTTTATGGGCTTGTGACATGTGCACGTCCATGGGTAAGGGCAAGGGGTGCGCACGCCCATGGAAGGTAGCCGAGGGAGTCCGAACGACGAAGGTCGCGTGAAGACTTCTTTGCCAAGAAAGAAGTTCTTGTACGCCAAGAAAGAAGTTCTTGTACGCCATGAAAGAAGTTCTTTTATTCCAAGATATATGTAATTTACTTGTTTTCTAGGATGGACCAAAATTGTAGCTATTTATATTTTTGCAAATATTGCAATGTTTGCAATATATTTATACAGTACACTAGTATCCTTTAAATCTAAAGGGTTTTGTGTACAACATCGAATCAAGGTTCACGCGAGTTTCAATCAAATTGATTGATAATTCACAAGTGACCGGACGTTCTTAGATTTTTCTCTTGGAGGACATTTGTTACTAACAAAGAAAAGATATTTGCTTTGTCTCCATCCTTAGGAATACAATTTAAAGAAAGGGAGCCCACACTCCAAGGTGATTCAGGTTCATGATTGGATTGGAAGATCTTGAGGAATCAATTCGGAGCTTGTTCAATCGTCACACGAAAAAGGTATGATACTTTTATACACATCAATTAATTTAGGGTCAAGGTTCTCGTTGCATAAAAGGGAAATTTTTTTATTTATACGCAAACCCTAATCTTATTTTTTCTCACGCTTCCATTGCGTTTCTAAACCGTTTTTTCCCTTCAATTGGTATCAGAGCCTGGTTGTACCCTTGATTAATTGATGTATATGTTCGTGAATCTTTTACTTTTATTGTATACATGCATGTTTTAGAAAGAGATGGCACTCTAGGTATTCGCATATATATTTACATTGGAATGTATGGATATATATATATATATATATATATATATATATGTTTTATCTGTGGTTTGTTATTGCTCAATTTTGGTCCTAGAATTTCAATGTAATTGTTTTTGGGATTGTAACAAGAACGGTGGTTTATTATAACCATAATTTCCTTCTTGGTAGTTGCTAAGTTTTTTTTTATTTTGTTGTTGTAATAAATAAAAAAAACTGCAGTATTTTGTTATGTAAATTTTTTTGTAATACATTTAAGTTTCGAAGACTCGAAGGTTTGAAGAACTAGGAGTAACCGGAACAAGTTTGGGACCGTGCGAGCCGTGACAACGAACCTGCGTGCGAAGAGCGCGCACCCACGTTTGTTGTTGCATGGGCTGCGCACGGCATCCCTTGTTGTAGCAATGGGCTGCGCATGGCAGCCCTTTATGGGCTTGTGACATGTGCACGCCCATGGGTAAGGCCAAGGGGTGCGCACGCCCATGGTAGGTAGCCGAGGGAGTCCGAACGACGAAGGTCGCGTGAAGACTTCTTCGCCAAGAAAGAAGTACTTGTACGCCAAGAAAGAAGTTCTTGTACACCAAGAAAGAAGTTCTGCATTTCCAAGATATATGTAATTTACTTGTTTTTCTAGGATGGACCAAAATTGTAGCTATTTATATTTTTGCAAATATTGCAATGTTTGCAATATATTTATACAGTACACTAGTATCCTTTACATCAAAAGGGTTTTGTGTACATTATCGAATCAAGGTTCATGCGAGTTTGAATCAAATTGATTGATAATTCACAAGTGACCGGACGTTCTTAGATTTTTCTCTTGGAGGATATTTGTAACTTACAAAGAAAAGATATTTGCTTTGTCTCCATCCTTAGGAATACAATTTAAAGAAAGGGAGCCCACACTCCAAGGTGATTCAGGTTAATGATTGGATTGGAAGATCTTGAGGAATCAATTCGGAGCTTGTTCAATTGTCACACGAAAAAGGTATGATACTTTTATATACATCAATTAATCTAGGGTTATGGTTCTCGTTGCATAAAAGGAATTTTTTTTTATTTATACGCAAACCCTAATCTCATTTTTTCTCACGCTTCCATTGCGTTTCTAAACCGTTTTTTCCCTTCAATTGGTATCAGAGCCTGGTTGTACCCTTGATTAATTGATGTATATGTTCGTGAATCTTTTTCTTTTATTGTATACATGCATGTTTTAGAAAGAGATGGCACTCTAGGTATTCGCATATATATTTACATTTGAATGTATGGATATATATATATATATATATATATATATGTTTTATATGTGGTTTGTTATTTCTCAATTTTGGTCCTAGAATTTCAATGTAATTTTTTTTGGGATTGTAACAAGAAGGGTGGTTTATTATCACCATAATTTCCTTCTTGTTAGTTGCTAAGTTTTTTTTTATTTTGTTGTTGTAATAAATAAATAAAAACTGCAGTATTTTGTTATGTAAATTCTTCTGTAATACATTTAAGTTTCGAAGACTCGAAGGTTTGAAGAACTAGGAGTAACCGAAACAAGTTTGGGACCGTGCGAGCTGTGACAATGAACCTGCGTGCGAAGAGCACGTAGCCACGTTTGTTGTGGCATGGGCTGCGCACGGCAGCCCTTGTTGTAGCCATGGGCTGCGCATGGCATCCCTTTATGGGCTTGTTACATGTGCACACCCATGGGTAAGGGCAAGGGGTGCGCACGCCCATGGGAGGTAGCCGAGGGAGTCCGAACGGCGAAGGTCGCGTGAAGATTTGTTCGCCAAGAAAGAAGTTCTTGTACGCCAAGAAAGAAGTTCTTGTATTCCAAGATATATGTAATTTACTTGTTTTTCTAGGATGGACCAAAATTGTAGCTATTTATATTTTTGTAAATATTGCAATGTTTGTCATTGTTTGATAACATGTCATATAGAATAGGAGTGCCACTCATATATATATCTTTTGGTATGAACATGCATTGAATGGTTTAAGTATCTAAATTGGCATCTAGATAACTTGGTAAATCATTCTTTGGAATTCGATCACACGCCTTAAACAATTGAGTGGGAGAAGGTGTTTTGGAACACCCATGGCCTCCAAGTTTAGTTGAGCTTTATGTTTCGTGAATAACCTCCCAAGAGGTATTCATGAATGGAATTTAGCAAGATACTTCCTTACAAGGATAGACTAGATAATTAGCCCAAACGAAATCTACTCCCAAAGGAGGGATATTCGTGAGAGATTCTATTAAAGGTCGATAACTTGGTAACACACTCAATGTGAATTTATTAATATCCTCCCAAGAGTTTTTGTTGATAAAATCACAAGGCTAAAATTGAAAAACGTTGGTTGTTATGTTAACAATTAGGTGGGACCTAGTCCAACTAGTAAATATTGCGAACTCCCAAAGGAGGCCTGACATTTATGGGTGTTAGATCACCCTTGAATTTTTACGATTGAATTATTTCATTTAATTCAAAATAAATATTCAAAAGTGCTTTATCATAATTATTTACATATATAATTTTTGTTAATATAAAGAAATCATGATCATCCCTAATCATTATCCTAAAAGATAATACTTTAACTGATGATAATTATGTCACATGGAAAAGGAATATTGGGTTGTTGTTGCAAATTGAAAAGTTTAAGTTCATTCTATATATTCCTTAACCACCAAAACTAATGAATCTACTCAGGAGCAAAGAGATGAGTATCAATAGTGAAAGTCTTTTAGATGAGATGGCTAAATGTACGTTACATTATGGCCATCATTTTTAACGTGTTGCAACATCAACATGAAGGAAATGGAGACTGTTGTCGATATTATGATGTCTCTAGACATGGATTCATATAGTTGGTAAAGTTGCTATTGTTAAGACTTGTCAGAAGGTCAAGTAATAACAGAGGAAAAAGCAACTTGGGCCTTCTTAGAAGGAGACCAAGAAAGTAACCAAGATCAAAGGGAAGTGTTTTCTTTGTGGTGAAAAGGGGTCAAAGGAATACAATAAATAAGAATGAATTCAACTTGCATTATGCAATGGAGCATTGGTGTCTACTAGTGTAGTGGGAGATATTAGAATCAATTTTGATTATTATAGGCATTTAGTTTTAATAAACGTTTATTATGTACCTCAAATCAAGAGAAATTTAATTTCAGTTTCTTGTTTAAATAAATTTGGTTATTCGGTTACTTTTAATAAAGCATTTATTATTAGTAAGAATGACAAAATTATTTGGAAAGGTACATTGGAAAACAGTTTATTCTATTTGCATGGAAATCACTTGTTAGACACGGAATCAACGGAACCTAATCATAAAAGAGTAAAATTATCAAAAGATGAAACCTACCTGTGGCATTTGCGCCTAGGTCATATTAACCTTAATAGGATTAAAAGATTGGTATGTGACGAACCTCTAAGTGACTTAAAGGTTGATGATCTACCAACTTGTGAATCTTGTTTGGAAGGTAAAATGACCAAAAGGTTGTTTACGACCAAAGGCACAAGAGCCATTGAATGTTTAGAATTGATACACACTGATGTGTGTGGACTTATGAGCATTCAAGCTAGAGGTGGATATGAGTACTTCATCACTTTCACGGATGAGCACTCAAGATTTGGCTATGTGTATCTCATGAGACAAGTCGAATCTTTTTGATATGTTCAAAGCATTTAAAGCTGAAGTAGAAAATCAACTTGAGAAACGCATAAAAATCTTGAGGTCCGATCGTGGTGGAGAATATCTATCTGGTGAGTTTCAATAATATCTTATTAATAATGGAATAATTTCTCGGTTTTCTGCACCGGGCACACCTTAACAAAATGGGGTGGCAGAAAAGAGAAATAGAACTCTTTTGGATATGGTTAGGTTTATGTTAAGTTATTCAACTCTCCCTAGTTCTTTTTGGGGATATCTTTTACAAACTTCCATGTATATTCTAAATAATGTACCATCTAAGTCGGTTCCTAAAATACCCCATGAGTTGTGGACTGGGCGATCGCCTAGTTTACGACACTTAAAGATATTTGGATGTCCTGCACACGTGTTAAAAGGAAAGACAGATAAGATGGAGTCTCGTTCAGAAACATGCATATTTGTAGGGTATCCAAAAGGAACAAAAGGATATTATTTTTATAGTCCTTCAGATCTTAAAGTCTTTGTTTCGACAAATGCTAAATTTCTAGAAGAGGACTATATGAAAAATTGTGTGACTAAAAGTAGAATTGTCCTAAATGAGCTTTTAGAAGATACAATTCCACAAGAGGTTTCGCAACCAAGCCCAATTGTAATTTCCGTACCAACACAAGATCAACAATCTACCATACCTCGTCGTAGTGGAGGGTTATTAGACAACCCAAAAGATACATCGGTCCAGGAGAATCTGTAGAGAATCTTTCGGACTACGATGATCCCTATACGTACAAGGAAGCAATGGAAGATGTTGATTGTCACTATTGGCAAAAGGCAATGCAATCCGAAATTGAATCTATGTTCAAAAACAAAGTCTGGTCTCTTGTAGACTTGCCTAAAGGGATAAAACCCATCGGGTGCAAGTGGGTATACAAGAGGAAAAGAGGAATGGATGGAAATGTGGAAACCTATAAAGCTAGATTGGTAGCTAAAGGTTATACACAGAAGGAAGGTATCGATTATGAGGAAACCTTCTTTCCTGTGGCCATGCTTAAATCCATTAGGATGTTCTTATCCATTACGGCATCTCTAGACCTAGAGATTTGGCAAATGGACGTCAAGACAGCTTTCCTTAATGGAAGTCTTAACGAAAGCATCTATATGATGCAACTAGAAGGATTCATTGAAAAGGGCCAATAGGAAAGGGTATGCAAGTTGCAAAGATCCATATATGGATTGAAGCAAGCATCTAGATCCTGGAACATAAGGTTCGATTAAGCCGTTAAAGGTTTTGGATTTATTCAAAACCTTGTTGTGTATACAAAAGGATTAAAGGCGATAAGTTGGTTTTCCTAGTTCTTTACGTTGATGATATACTACTCATCGGAAACGATGTAGGTGTATTGACATCAATAAAAGAATGGTTAGCAAAACAATTTGATATGAAGGACTTAGGAGAAGCAAGTTATATTCTTGGTATCCAAGTCATAAGGGATAGAAAGAATAGAACGATTGCATTATCCCAAGCTTCATACATAGATAAAATCTTGTCTAGGTTTTCCATGCAAGATTCCAAGAAAGGTATGTTACCTTTTAGACATGGAATCAAACTTTCTAAGGAACAAGTTCCTAAGAATGAGCATGAAGAGCAATTCATGAGAAGGATTCCGTATACTTCGGTAGTAGAAAGTCTCATGTATGCAATGCTCTGTACTAGACCAGATATTTGTTTTGCTGTGGGCATAGTTAATAGGTTTCAATCGAAGCCTGGTCCTGATCACTGGACGGCAGTCAAGCATATTTTGAAGTATCTTAGGAGAACGAGAGATTATATGCTTGTATACTTTGGAGGGGATTTAACTCCTGTTAGGTATACAGATTCTGATTTTCAGTCAGATTCTGACTCCAGGAGATCGACATCAGGATCTAAGATTACCATTGGAGGAGGGGTAGTCATATGGAGGAGTATCAAGCAATATTGTATTGCTGATTCCACCATGGAAGCAGAGTATGTTGCCGCATGCGAGGCTGTTAAAGAGGCTGTCTGACTCCGCCAATTCTTGATTGACTTGGAAGTGGTTTCTGATGTGAATAAGCAGATCACTATCTATTGTGACAATAATGGAGCAGTGGCTAATTCGAGAGTATTAAGAAGTCATAAGAGAGGGAAACACATTGAAAGAAAGTATCACCTTCTAAGGGAAATTGTGCATAGGGGTGACGTGACGATTACCAAGATCGCGTCAGCAGAAAATCTAGCGGATCCCTTTACAAAGGCTCTTCCTCAAAAAGGTTTTGATGGGCGTCTAGAGAACATAGGGATGAGAGATATGACACATTTGTTATAGAGCAATTGGGAGATTGTTAGGATTATGCTCGATAGCAAGAGTGTAATATTGTAATTAACAATCGTTTCATATGAATAAAGTGATTTCTAGTTTAACAAATCTTATAGCATTTATAGTTTAATTATTATAATTGTCAAAAGTAAATAATCATAAGGTCAAAAGACTATGAGAAAAGAAGAATTGTTCATACATCTAGATATGTATGAGGTAGACACAATTCTTTAGTTAGTCTTGAATAATGTTCACAACTTAAGATAAAAGGTTGGGCACTTTTATCTTGTCAAAGTTGTAGATTCTTTTGCTATCATTTGAGTGGGATCAAATGTGTTATGATGAGTCTAAAATCATCAAAGTGTGGTGTCTTTGGGCAAAAAAATCTAGTGCACTGGGTGCATTGAATAGGATCATAATGAAATACTTTATCTAGAACAGTCAATGGATAAAAGTTTTCGTTAGAAGACAATCAGAGAGTCTATCTCAATCCTGAGATAAATGATGGACTTATGGTTGCAAGTGTTATCATTTGAGATATCAATGAGTACGGTTATATAGCATAGTCTATTCTCGATAGTTTGGTGGTATTCATTTGTTAATCGATAGAGGACTTCATTTATAGATATGGACATCGTGGCTCCATATATTGAATGAGAGTAGAATACCATCATATGGATGTTTTGAGGTATTGGATATTAAATCTTAACATTAAGTTTTCAATAGTGTCTATTGAAACATGGCTTCTGGAGAAGTCAAAATATCCAAGTTCAAATTGTGGTCATATGAATAAATATGGTAACTTGGAGAGCTATAGGCAATCTATGAGCTCTTGGCAATTACTAGTATTCTTCACGAGGATACATTTTCTCCAATAAGGTTGTTTAGGGTATGAATGAGTAACATCAACTTATTCTATCTTTATTTAAGAGTTCAATTTTAGTTCTTTAGTGGAATGAACTAAAATTAAATAGATTGGACCTAAGTGAATCATTTGTTGATTGTGATTGGGTTGTGTCTATTGGAGCTCAAATTTAGATAGCCCGCCAAGGTCCCTAATCCACACGAACTTCCATGGATCACTTGATATATTCTACCGGACCAATTTAGGGGTCCATCTAGAATTGTAATAAGGCGTGTGAACTTGTTTCTTTTTGTAAGAATAGGTCTAGTTCATATGTGGACTTTTTATTAAGGTCCAATGGATTTAATAAAATGAGAAAAACAATATATGGCCTTTATACTAGGTATGTGCGGCAATGGCTATGGATAATAGCTTTAATATATTATTTTTATTTTATTATTATTTAATTAATTGGAAATTAATTAATTTGTTGATTAATTAATTATTTAATTAAAAGTCAAAATCTTTTCCTTTTAGGAGATGGTCTCTTAAAACTATACTATTGTTGGTAGTATAGTAAATGTTAAAGACTATATTTGATAAGTAGATAAATAAAAGGAGTTATTTATCTAATCAAATTAGGAAGTCTTTAATATGGTTACAAACACACTATTGAGTAGGATTAGGAGTCTTGGTGTAGTAAATAATTCTTTTTGGAAAAGGATTCTTTTTGGAAAAGGATTCTTGGTCACCAAGTAAAACTACTTAGTGGTAGAATTCTTATTTGAAAAGGATTCATAACCACCAAGTTAATCTACCTAAAGATAGGATTCTTGTCCATCAAGTAATCTTTCTTAGGTAAGATTAAACTCTCCTAAACTACATTAAAGAAGGGAATTTCGTTCATCACATGCATTATATAGGATATGATAGATTTCTTTTTAGATAAGGATTCTAACTACCAAATAAATCCATCTAAGGAAAGGATTTTTGCCAACTAATTGAATCCTTCTTAGGAAAGGATTTATGATCCTATATATATGAGCATGATGAATTCGGCCAGCCCTAAGGCAATTAGAGGTGATTTCGGCCAAGCATTATTTTAGAAAGAGAAAGTTTCAGCCATCATAGGAATTTTGAGTGAGAAAAATCTGATTTTACTCTAGACAAAATTCGATCATCTCTAATCAATAGTGTGTGAATTCGGCCAAGTAGAGAAAAAAGGGGAACATTTTTGTTTTCGATAGTACACTAGTATCCTTTACATCAAAAGGGTTTTGTGTACAACATCGAATCAAGGTTCACGCAAGTTTCAATCAAATTGATTGATAATTCACAAGTGACCGGACGTTCTTGGATTTTTCTCTTGGAGGATATTTGTAACTAACAAAGAAAAGATATTTGCTTTGTTTCCATCCTTAGGAATACAATTTAAAGAAAGGGAGCCCACACTCCAAGGTAATTCACGTTCGTGATTGGATTGGAAGATCTTGAGGAATCAATTCGGAACTTGTTCAATCGTCACGCAAAAAAGGTATGATACTTTTATATACATCAATTAATCTAGGGTTAAGGTTCTCGTTGCATAAAAGGGAAATTTTTTTATTTATACGCAAACCCTAATCTCGTTTTTTCTCACGCCTCCATTGCGTTTCTAAACCGTTTTTTCCCTTCAATATATATATATATATATATATATATATATATATTGATAAAACTAATCAATTTAAATCTTTTAAGATATCTCATATCTTTGAAAATATTAATCAATTTATTTTGAATTCAAACTCTTTAAATTCAAATTTATATATCTAATTTAATGAAAAAAAATCAAATTATTTTATCTTTAAAAATTAAATATCAATCAACACCATCCAACAAATGATTAATTACATAATTAAATAATCTAATTATTTAATAAACATAATCAGTATCATTCATTAATTAAAAAATCTCATTATTCAATTAATTCCCGAATACATACGTGTCATTTTCGTAACACGATTAATTGGAAAATCCAATTAATTATCCGTGACCCTTGTTACCGAAATTGATCGAGCTAGCAAGGGGACCTAATGGACCTACATTATTTTGAGCTCTGATAACCCTCGGAATCATTATTAAACATTTTAATTAATATTCCTTGATTATTAACTCTGGTTTTATTCTACTAAAAACCCAAAACTGCACTCTCTCAACTGCAGATGCTTTTACACAGACTAATGCAACTCGATATCCATCGATATAGCTATTACACATGGTTTGATCCTCCACAGTAGTTCATAATTAGATCTGGATCATAATGTCCGTTATACCCCTCTAATTACATATATCCTTTAAGTACCGTTGATTCTCTAATGAACAATAAATCATTTTTTCTCACGAAATTAGAAGAGCGCTCATATTGTCTAAGCCTTGAATCAACCCTTAAGGGAACTACCATCTACTTCTCATAAGAAGGAGTGGATTCCATTATTGTGTACAAACCTTCACAGACACAAGCCAAACCGTAATCCAAATATATGGAGTATATGGATCAGGAAATGCATCTAACCTCATCCATGGTATATCAAAGACCACGATCTAACCTGAATGAGTCAATAAGATACTCCGGATTAAGATCACCCACATATAGCCATCATTAGTTGATATATACAAATCTCATCAGTAAACGGATCTTGGTGTGAGATTCATATAGATCATGGTCCAGTCCTATATGATCACATCATACAAGGTGCCTCCATTCCCATATCTCATATGAATGATTCAGGATAGAATCACCGTACATTACGAAATGGACCTCAGTTATAGATTAAACGTAAATAAAGTACCCAGCTTTATTTGCTATCTATAGATTCTTTAGATTGCACATTTT
Organism: Dipteronia dyeriana; assembly: GCA_032871835.1. Lineage (NCBI taxonomy): Eukaryota > Viridiplantae > Streptophyta > Magnoliopsida > Sapindales > Sapindaceae > Dipteronia > Dipteronia dyeriana. The sequence continues at coordinate 17,798,952 of CM065303.1, forward strand.
ACATTGTATCCATCTATATATGACACTCATAACACAGTTCAAGATTACATCTGGCAATTTTGGATTTTAAATATATGCACAAGTTATAAAATAAACAACACAACAACAATGAATTGAACTTTTATTTTATTTATTTCATAAATCCATTTACAAATTACATCTTCAGGGTATAAAACCCAACAGGTGTGGCCTCACTCTAGGGACGGTATAGTTTCATGTAAGGTGGCTTACTCTAGGATGTTTCACGACATCCTGTAGGTTCCATGGTGGAGGGATGTCTGGTCTCGCTATATCCCTCCCTCTTGTTCGATTCTGACTTGGCGGCTTTTACTTGATAGGCTCCCCACCGATGATCGTTTGTACAGGTCCGGTTTTCATTTAGCTTCCAGATGTAGTGTTTGTAGAGCTAGTTTAGAATTTGTGGATCATCTTTTTCTAAAGTGCTCTCTTGCAGCATCTCTTTGGGAGGCTATTTTCTCCGCATTTTAGAGACGTCTCTTCTGACACTTGGATTCATTTTTCAAGAAGACCATGTCTGTTTTTTTTTTTAGGTAAATGACTATGTATGTTTCTTTCAGTGCTCGGATTAGGATTTTATGAAAAGATGATATTCATGCGGTGGTTTGGAGTGTGTGGTATTCCTGTAACCAGTGGATTTATGGTAAATCTATTGATTTTAAGGTTGCTTTATCTCTAGTGTGACGCTCTGTTTATGATACAAACCATTTGGGGATCAGCTATATGCGTAACTGTATTGATGACCTGTTCATTTTTCACCAGTGTGGTTTGGTCACCTCCGGCTCCTAGATAGATCAAGGTTAACACAGATGGTGCTGCATTGGGTTTGCCAGGTGTGGGAGGTTGTGGTGGTGTTTTTCAGACTTGCAGATCATTTGTTAAGGCTTGTTTTATGGTCCCCCCTGGTCAGGTTTTTGCTTTTGTGGCTGAGCTCCTTGCAGCTTCTTTATCCATCAATTATGCTTGGAATTTGGGTTGGCATAGGATCTGTCTTGAGAGTGATTCTTCTTATATTGTACAGCTTCATTCAGTTAGATCAAATCAGGTTACCTGTCGTGTTCGTCAAACTTGGCAGTGTTGCCTTTTTTAGATCTCACATATGGAGTTCCAGGTTTCTCACATATTTAGGGAAGTTAATCAAGTGGCAGATGATTTCTCTAAGCATGTTTTGGGTCTATCTTCTGATTCCTGGTGGTCTTCCACTCCTTCGTTATGTTCTTCATTAGTTGGTTATGATTGTATGGGTAGAGAGTCATTTAGATTTTCCTAGCTTTGTTTTTCTTGTGTGGCTTGATGCCTTTGGTTTTTTTTTTGGGTTGCGTCCTCTGATTTGTGATGTATTGTCATTACTTTTGTTACTCTTTTTTCTTTATTTATAAAATTTCAGTTACTGCCTAGGGGTTTTGTTAGGTTTTAGTTTGTGTTGACATTAATTCCATATCAAAATGATGTTTACTTGTAATGATTTAGTTGTTTAGATTCATGATGATTCAAGCTTCAAGGAAGAAGAAATAACAAGTCAAAGCAAGTTCTAAGTCTTCAAGAGAAAGGATGCAATATGGTTCTACAAAGGTATACTAAGACCTTATCTTCCTTTTACAAGGCTTAGGCACACACACATATCATACATTTGTGTCCTTGCATCATTATGCACCATTATAGGCACACACATACAATTCATTCATATTTGTCCCTACATCATTGTGCACCATGTATAACACATTCACACACTTGAAGATGAATGCTCATGCATTGGTATGGAAATAACATGTTTTGGAATATGCATGATTGGAAACTATCTCTATGTAGTTTGCATTATAGTGTGAATTGTGTTTGTGTGTGTATATGTTTTGTATAACATGGATATTGAACTTGGATTTAGTCTTAAATCATTCTTGATTGAGTTCCAGTCATTTCGGTTACTCATACTATTGATTTCAAGTTCTAAGTCAAAAGATACTACACTTTCAACTCATGTTGCATACATTGTATTCGTTTTCATATATCGAGTCAAATTATTATTTTCTGGATTGAGTATCTTATATTTCCATGTCCGTGTGAGAGTTACGGTTTGTAATCCGTAAACGGATTCAAATTCCGAGTTTGGAGGCCGGAGAACGGTCGAAGAACGTTTAGGGAGTGCGAGAGGAAAAGATATGCATCCAAGCAATCTTTCCGAAGATGGCGCGTGGCCATCTCGGGACAGAATGCTTGCTTCCCCGAGATGCCCACGTGCCATCTCGGGCAGCAAGTATTCTTGGGCTCTTAAGGGTAGTTTGGTCTTTTCATCTTTCATTCTTATCCCTCTCCTTTATAATCTTTTTTCCACTCACATTTCATTCTAAGAAGATATTCAAACAAGTGTGCAGAAATTTTCTCTCTAAATTTTCTCACCTTCTAAACACCATAACTTCTTCATTTGAACTTCGATTTGAGTGATTCAAAGTTGAGAGTGTTCATCTATTCATCCTCCATCTTTTCTTTGAAGGTTTGGGTTAATGTTGCTGCTTTTTTTGGTGTCTAATCATACAAAAACGGGACTGCACCTAAATCAACTAAGGTATTGATTTTCTCTCAAAGTTTTCTTTGAAAACTTGGTCAATTGCCTTGGGTTTTCTTCTTCTACATATATTTGTATATTGTGAGTATTTTGATTTTTGTTTTGAACACTTTCAAAGCTAGATTGAGTTTCAATTGAAATCATTCATGTTGAGTTAGGTTTTGATTTTGCCTATGTTATCACATGTTTGGGATTGTATTGTGCTAGCTTTGATTCTAGAACTATTTGTTGATCTTTGATTGATTGATTTTGAGAAAATAGTTCCTCACATGTATTAGGCTCTCTTGGCCGAAATTCTCACATAATACATGTGCTTATGTTCTTTTGAGCTATTCTTGTGTTTTGATAAATCTATGATTAGGAATATGCTCTAGAACTTTAGCTTAAATCTAATTGACTTTGTCATTTGATTTTAGCATGTTTTTTGTTTGTGTGACTTAAACTTGATCTTGTGATTTATTGAACATATCTTGTGATTCAAGTTTAGATCTATGCATGTATCTAGGTTGTGTTTAATATTGAACATATCTTACATAATCTAGATTGATTACACATGCATGATTAACTAGACTATATGTGATTTGTGCATTCATGCTCATGTCTAGTATTTTCCATAGGATGTGTTGATCATAGCATTCTATGTTGCGTGCTTGTTTGCATTTTGCATTCATAATCACCTAGATGCCTTGTGATAAGGAAGTCTTGACAATAGGTTTGAGACCTATGGTGTTGAGCAAGATGTCTTGGCAAGAGGTGTGAAGCCTTGGATTGTCGAGCAAGAAGTCTTTCCTATAGGTTGGAGAACTCGGATAGGTGAGCAAGGAAGTCTTGACTAGAGTCGTGAGGACTTAGTTGAGCAAGAAGTCTTGCCTTGGGTCGTGAGGATCCGGATAAGGTGAGCAAGGAAGTCTTGACAAGAGGTGTGAAGCCTCAGATTGTTGAGCATAGGGTGATAACTTCTAGAGTAGGATATGAGGGTAGTTTCTAGGTGAAGAGGTCACTTGAGAGATTTTACTTGTCTTATCTACTAGTGGATTTTGTTTGCCAGTGGCTGCTAGCCCATGGATGTTTCCTCTTTGGAGGTTTACCACGTTATATCTTTTGTCAACTTTTCTCTATCCCTATCTCTCTAATATTTGTATTGTGGATAGAACTCTTTATATATGTTGACTTCCTTTCTATAATATAGATTGTGTATGTGTTACGATTACTAGTTTGTATCACACTTTACTTGTGTTTATATATTGATTAATTGTCTTTAATTAATATATATATTGTGATACAAGCAATCTAGAGGGACAAACTTTTGTTTGTTTCTAAGGGAGTTGAAAAAGGTGTCTAATCTATTCACCCCTCCCCCCCTCTAGGTTAGCCTTGAGCATTTAACCGTGATTGTATTTTCAGGTTTTTCAGCATATGATCGCTTGTGATGCTTTTCCCCCTTAGGTCAGTCCAATTTCATCAATATATATATATATATATATATATATATATATAGCATGTCAAAATCAAGTTCACATATCATGGAGATAAATTATAGGTCATTTAAATGTACTTCCCAATCAATTCTCCTAGTCTAAAAATGCTTGTTTGAACATGATTGTGACATGGATTACAAACAAAGCAAAAGCACATTTATTGAATAAAAAGTCGTATAATCATATATTTGCAACCAAGATTCTCAAGCAATTCATTAAAGAGCATAAAGTTGATCAATTTTCTGCTTATTTCAACAATAAAAGGTTGCTCTCTTTGCTTGAGCTCCCAATATGGGGTCAATCACCAAAACACATCAAGGCATATGACAAATCCCAATAGACCTACTAAGTGATTTGAACCTAGTCGAGTCTAAAGACTTAGTGAATAAATCTGCTAGTTGATCATTTATGCCAACATGTTCAAGTGCAATACATTTGTTTTCAACTAGCTCCCTAATAAAGTGTTCCTAATATCGATATGCTTAATCCTAGGGTGCAAAATCGGATTATTTGCTATGTTAATAGTGTTGGAATCCCATTCACCGGTTATGCAACGGAACTAGGTTTTAAATTTTTTAATACATATCATAATCTGTATCTGGGACCAGTGAACTTGGGATCGTAATTATTTTTCGGAACTAATACATACAATATGTAAACACAGGAAAATATAATCAATATAATCAGAAGAAGAAAATTTTACCAACGTTTGGAGGCTCATTCACTTTACGATATGCTCATGTCTAAACCAATCTTACCAACGTTTGGAGGCTTCTTCACTTTACGATGTGCTCCTGTCTGAACCACTCGATCTTCCTCGCTATCTTTCGAGACTGATAACTGCGTGTGGACGTGTCACGGTCTCAGGAACTTGAATGGAAGATCAAGAGAGAATTGAAGAAACTCTTTCTTCTAAACGAAAACTAACTAGAACAATTCTAGTAATTAATATATATATTCTTTTATGTCAACAGTGCTCGACTACAAAATCAGAGCACACATAAAGTATTCTCTTTTTTATGCCAACACACACTTGCCTTTGAACCTTCTATAAAAAAAACACAAGAGACCTGATGGACGCTGTTTTTGGTTAGTACAAAATATATCATATATATTTTGTTTTAACCAAAATCATTTTAATTGTGTTGATCTCTCTTTTGTTTTGCACGTTTCCAATTGTACACTTACAATTTTTATTTGTTTAGAGTTGTGATCTGATCACACTTCTTTTTATTGTGCAAGTCTATCAGTTTTATTATATATATATATATATATATATATATTTAACTGATAACTTTAAATTAATTAAACCTTTAAAAATATCTAATATTTATAAGGATAACTAATAATTTTGAATTTAAACTTTTTAAATTCAAATTTGATATTTAATTTAATAAAAATAAAATAATCAAATCAAATTATATTATCTTCGTTCAAACACAAATATCAATCAACACCCTCCAATTAGTGATTAATAACATAATTAAATAATATTATTATTTAATTTATTTAATCACCATTATTCACTAATTAAATAATCTCATTATTCAATTAATTACTAAATAAATACGTGACACAAGTTGCTTCCTTGGAAGAAGTAACCGCATAATGTACTCTTCCTATCATCACAATTTCCTGCCCAATCTGTATCACTAACGCCAACTAAACTAGCATTAGTATCAAAAGAGTATCATATCGCATAATTGGATGTCCCATTCACATATCGAATGATTCTCTTCATAGAGGAGAGATGAGACTCCTTGGGATCCGCTTGGTACCTAGCACACACCCATACTAAAAGCTATATTGGGCTCACTTGCGGTCAAGTAAAGCAAGCTACCTATCATGCTATGATAATGACTTTATTCCACACTCTTGGCACTAGCATCCTTTCTTAGTTTCAATGTGGTACTCATGGGTGTGTCACAATGTTTGACATTCCTAAGGATAAACTTCTTCACTAGGTTCTTAGTATACTTAGCTTGGGGTATGAAAATCCCATTATGCAATTGCTTGACTTGCAAACCAGGGAAATAATTGAGCCCCAACAAGACTCATCTTAAATTCATGAGACATGGCATCAACAAATTATTGGACTTTAGATTTGTTGGTAGAGCAATAAACGATATCATCAACATGTATTTGAGCTATAAATGATGAGAATCAATAAGCATCACCAAAGGATCCATTACATATTCCAATTGGACCAATTATAAGGAGACAAGAGGTTCAAAGAAGCATTTAATGATCGGCTAATTCTGAGTTGCTGAAGTCCAAACTCTGCCCACATGAAAACCAAATCTGGGTAGAAATTCGTGGACCTCTACAGAGGGTATATGAGGTTGGATCATCTATTATATTATGTTTCCAGAAAGCTAAAGACTAGCCTTACAGATGTTATGAAGACTTTGTCCTCCGTAATAGATCACAACATGCCCAGATTCGGCCATCTATCTTGTTGCGCGAAGACTTGAGCTGGGAAGTTCGAATTTCAACATATTTCCTATATTTTGGATGACGTATGGTTGGAGGAGAATCTAATTTCAACATGTTTCCTATTTCAGCATATTCCATATTTTATTTTTTTCTCAAATAAAGAGTTGAAGTGTTTCCTAAAATAAATGGTTGATTTGTTTCCCAAATTCAACTTTCCAAATAAGGGACAAATCAACTAGTTGCTAGTTTTTAGTCTTTAGTTTTTTCCTAAATTTGTTTACTTTTATTTTCCTGATTGTAAGGCATTAATTACAAAATATTTATTCCATTTTTAGGACTTAGATATTTTAGTATAAAAGGGACCAATTAATGTAATTTTTAGACTAGATTTTGAATTGAAATAAAATTGAGATAATTTTCTTTTTGGTTCTTCATAGAACTTGTGAACTTATCAAGATTCTACCTTATGGCGTTCAAACCTTGACTTGTCACTCACCTTCTTTCTTGTTCTTGGGTGTGGCATCTACAACCTTCTTGATACTGTTGGTTCTTATCTCGATATAGATAACGGGTCGCTGTCATTTTTTTTTCTTTGTTTATAAACTTGAATTAGAAAACGATCATTCCTACCCTATATATTGGTTCCGGGTCTCACTGCTCTTGGTGAGGTTCTTATCAGTTGGTATCAGAGCTTAGGCTTCTAAAATCAAGCTTAATCTATCATTGTTCTTCTTCGTCTATTTTTTTTTGTTTGATCTAAAAAAATCAGATCTGTTACAAAAAAAAAAGTTTGATCAGCTTCGTTATAAACAAAAGAAGATAAAATAAATATCCTGAAAAAAAGTAAAACAATTTTCTTTGAAGGGTCGTGTAGTTGAACTTATATCAACTATTTTTATTCCTTTTCTTAATTCTGTGCGTTGATATTCAAAGAAAAAAAAATTGTCAGTAGAATATCGTCTTTGTTATTCTTGTCCTATTTTTTTTTTTTGTTTTTTGTTTTTTTTTGTTACATCTTATTTCTTGAACTTCTTGTGAGTGCCCGTCTAAGTCAAAAAAAGAAAAAAAATGGAACTAAAAGAGTGAACAAAGAGTGAACAAAGGCAAGAGAGTGTGAGCTCATCAGAGGGTTAAAGCCAAAAGATTGAGTGAAACAGGAGTGTGAGTGCCACCATCTTTGAGGCTAAACACGTGAGGGAGTGTTTTGTGAGGCTTACTGGCTTTCTTTGTTTTACAGGTTTAAAATATGTCACATGATAAGAGTAAAGACTTATCCGACGATGCACTAGAAACGGTAGATCTTAGTTTTTTTATATAAGGCCATACAAAAAAACAAGGAGCGGATGGAGATTAAGTTTGGTGAGGTGTATGATCTGATAGACAAAGTGGAGTCGAGTTTGTAAAGGGAGCAGTCATTCAGGGCTCCTAATGTGGAATAAAGAGAAATGAACCCACATAGGAATGACTATGGAGATATAATCGCATGTCTAATGTGGGTACGTGATGAAAATTAAAAAGCATCACCAAAGGAACCATTGCATATTCCAATTGGGCCAATTAAAAGGAGGCAAGAGGATCAAAGAAGCATTAAATGATGGGCTAATTCCGAGTTGCTAAAGTCCAAATTCGGCTCACACGAATACCAAATTCGGGCTGACCTTCGTGGACCCCTACAGAGAGCATCTGAAGTCGGATCGTCTAATATAATATTTTTTCAAAAAAGCCCAAGACATGCACTACAGATGCTATGAAGACCCCGTCCTCCGAAACAGATCACAACAGGTTCAAATTCAATCATCTTTCTTATTACGAGAATACTTGAGCTGAGCAGTCTGAATTTCAGCATATTTTCTATTTTTTGGACGACATATGGTTGGAGGAGAATCCAATTTTAGTATATTTCCTACTTTAACATATTCCCTATTTTATATATATTCTCCAAATAAAGAGTTGATTTGTTTCCCAAATTCAACTTTCCAAATAAAGAACAAATCAACTAGTTGCTAGTTTTTAGTCTTTAGTTGTTTTCTAAATTTGTTAGCATTTATTTTCCTAAATTGTAAGGCATTAATTGCCTAATATTTATTCCCTTTTAGGTCTTAGATATTTTTAGTATAAAAGGGACCAATTGTTGTAATTTGAAAGGAGACTTGAATTGAAATAAAATTGAGAGAATTTTTCTCTTTGGTTCTTCATAGAACTATGAACTTATCAAGGTTCTACCTTGTGGCGTTCAAACCTTGACTTATCACTCACCTTCTTTCTTGTTCTTGAGTGTGGCATCTACAACTTTCTTGATACAGTTGGTTCTTATCTCCATATAGATAACGGGTCACGATCATTTTTATTTTCTTTGTTTATAATCTAAAATTAGAAAACGATCCTTCGTTACCATATATTGGTTCCGGGTCTCACTGTTCTTTATGAGGTTCATATCAGTTGGTATCAGAGCTTAGACTTCTAAAATCATGTTTAATCTATCCTTGTTCTTCTTTGTTTATTTTTTTTTTGTTTGATCATTAAAAAAAAAATCAGACCCGTCACAAAAAGAAAAAAGTTTTATCAGATTCTTTATATAAAAAAAAAGAGATAAAAAAAATTCAGGTACAATTTTTTTTAGGTTGTGTAGTTGAACCTATATCAACTATTTTTATTTCTTTTCTTGATTCCGTGCATTGATATTAACAAAAATAGTTGAAGAATCCCGTCTTCATTATTCTTGTCCTTTTGTTTTGTTACTTCTATTTTTCTTGAACTTCTTGGGAGTGTCCATATAAGTAAAAAAAGAAAGGAAGAATTGAAAGAGTTAACAAAGAGTGGAAAAAGGCAAGAGTGTGTGAGCACATCAGAGGGTAAAAGCCAAAGAATTGAGTGAAAACACGAGTGTGAGTGCCACCATCTTTGAGAGTAAACACGTGAGGGAGTGTTTGTGAGATTTACTAATTTTTTTCTTTTGTAGGTTTCAAATATGTCATGTAATAAAAGTAGAGACTTATCCGATGATGCACCAGAAACGGTAGATCTCAATTTTTTGTATAAACCCATACAAAAAAACATGGAGCGGATGGAGATTAAGATTGGTGAGGTGCATGATAGGATAGATAAGGTGGAGTTTAGTACACAAAGGGTGCAACCAATTAGGGTTCCTAATGTGGAACGTAGAGAAAGAAACCCACATAGGGATGATTATAAAGATGATTATGGGATTGACCTAGAGGAGGATGATCGCATGTCTAATATGGGTACGGGCAGATTTCGACATGGAATGGGAGGTAGAGGAGTTAGGTATTGGAATAGAGGAGATAGGTATGTAGAGCTTTTGGTGGCAAAAAGAACTCTTAATGATCAAGCCAAGGAAGATGATGAGGTACAACGTGACAATATTTTTCACACTCGCTGCCATGTTAATGATAAGGTATGTAGCATGATCATTGATGAGGGGAGTTTTAATAATGTGGCTAGCACTAGTTTTGTGGAGAAACTGAATTTGGCCACTTTGAACCCCCAAAACCCTATAAGCTACAATATGATAGTGGGGAAATCAAGGTGACTAAACAGATGTTGGTGTCATTTTCAATTGGAAAATACGAAGATGAAGTCCTTTATGACATGGTACCAATGAACGCGGGCCATATCCTTTTGGGGAGACCATGGCAGTTTGATAGGCATGTGGCATATGATGGGTATACCAATAGATATTCCTTTGTACTCAATAAAAAGCCAATCACTCTTGTACCTTTAACCCCAAAATAAGTGCATGAAGATCAAGTGAGGTTAAGAAAAGAGAGAGATGTCAAAAAAGAGAGTGAGAGTGAGAGTTCAAAAGAAAGAGAGAGAAAATAAAAAGAGTCTGAAATAGCAAAAAAAGAAAAAAAATGAAAAGAAAAAAGAGGTTGTTGAGAAAAAAAAAACAAGTAAGTTTTTATGCAAGGGAGAGTGAGGTCAAAAGGGCTATATTTTCAAATCAGCCAATGATTTTACTTTTATACAAAGAGGCATGTTTTAGTACTAATGGAATTAACCCTTCCTTGCCTAGTGTTGTTGTTTCTCATTTGCAAGGGTTTGATGAAGTGTCGCAGGCTATCAAAAACATTATGGTGAAGATTCGAGGACAAATCCTTTTGAAGAGAGGGGAGATTATGAGAACTAAGAAGCATCAACAAAGGAACCATTGCATATTCCAATTGGGCCAATTAAAAGGAGGCAAGAGGATCAAAGAATCATTAAACGGTGGGCTGATTCTGAGTTGCTAAAGTCCAAATTCGGCCCACATGAAGACCAAATCTGGGCTGAACTTCGTGGACCTCTATAGAGAGCATCTGAAGTCGGATTGTCTTTTATAATATATTTTCGGAAAGCCCAAGACAAGCTCTACAGATGCTATGAAGACCCCGTCCTCCGAAACAGATCACAACAAGTCCAAATTTGGTCATCTATCTTATTGCGTGAATACTTGAGCTGAGTAGTCCGAATTTCAGCATATTTCCTATTTTTTGGGCGACGTATGGTTGGAGGAGAATCCAATTTTAGTATATTTCCTACTTTAGCATATTCCCTATTTTATATATATTCCCCAAATAAAGAGTTGATTTGTTTCCCAAATTCAACTTTCCAAATAAGGAACAAATCAACTAGTTGCTAGTTTTTAGTCTTTAGTTGTTTCCTAAATTTGTTAACATTTATTTTCCTAAATTGTAAGGCATTAATTGCCTAATATTTATTCCCTTTTAGGTATTAGATATTTTTAGTATAAAAGGGACCGATTGATGTAATTTGAAAGGAGACTTGAATTGAAATAAAGTTGAGAGAAATTTTCTCTTTGGTTCTTCATAGAATTTTGAACTTATCAAGGTTTTACCTTGTGGCGTTCAAACCTTGACTTATCACTCACCTTCTTTCTTGTTCTTGAGTGTGACGTCTACAACTTTCTTGATACAGTTGGTTCTTATCTCCATATAGATAACGGGTCGCGGTCCGATATTGTTCTTGTTTACAAACTTGAAATTAGAAAACGATCATTCGTTACCATATATTGGTTCCAGGTCTCACTGTTCTTTGTGAGGTTCATATCAGTACGGGCAGATTTAGATGTGGAATGGGAGGTAGAGGAGTTAGGTATAGGAATAGAGAAGTTAAGTATAGGAATATAGAAGATAGGTATAGAGAGAGGGTTGATAATAATTTAGGTAATATAAAGGTGAAGATCCCAACTTTCCAGGGTAAAATTGATCCAGAAGCTTATTTGGAGTGGCAAAAAATAATAGAATTGGTGTTTGACTGCCATGACTATTCTAAATTGAAGAAGGTGAAGTTGGTTGCCATAGAATTAACTGATTATGCTATCGTTTGGTGGGATCAATTGATTGTGAGTAGGAGACGGAATGGAGAAAGGCCTATTGAGACTTGGGAGGAGATGAAAGCTATCATGAGGACACGTTTCATTCCAAGTCACTATTATAGGGGTTTGTTTTAAAAATTGCAAAGTCTTACTCAAGGGTTTAAGTGTGTTGAAGACTACTACAAGGAGATGGAGATAGCCATGATTCGAGCTGATATAAAGGAGGACTGAGAGGCAACTATGGCTAGGTTTTTAAGTGGACTAAATAGAGACATAACAAATATGGTGGAGTTGCAACATTATGTTGATGTGAGTGACATGGTGCACATGGCCATTAAAGTGGAACAACAGTTGAAGAGGATGAGTTCTACATGGGTTGGGCAAAATTTGGGTTCTTCATCATCATGGAAGACGAATTGGAGTGAGAGGGATGGCCAGCCTAGTTTCAAGGCCAAGGTCGAACCTTCCAAAGATCAAAGGCCAAAGGCATATTAAATCAAGGTAAATCAGATTCTTAACCTTCTAGAAACCATGAAATTAAGTGCTTTAAGTGTTTGGGAGTAGGTCATATTGCATCTCAATGCCCAATCAAAAGAGTAATAGTTTGAAGGATGATGGTGATATCGAATCTGAGGGTGAATCTGATGATAAGTCCATACCACCTTTGGAGGATGCAAGTGACATTGAATATCCGGTGGATGAAGAGCTTTTGGTGGAAAGAAGAGCTCTTAGTGTTCAAGCCAAGGAAGATGATGAGGTACAACGTGACAACATTTTTCACACCCGTTACCATGTTAATGATAAGGTATGTAGCATGATCATTGATAGGGGGAGTTTTACTAATGTGGCTAGCACTAGTTTTGTGGAGAAACTGAATTTGGCCACTTTGAAGCACCCAAAACCTTTTAAGCTACAATATGATAGTGGGGAAACAAAGGTGACTAAACATGTGTTGGTGTCATTTTCAATTGGAAAATACAAAGATGAATTCCTTTGTGACGTGGTACCAATGAATGCGAGCCATATCCTTTTGGGGAGACCGTGGCAGTGTGATAGGCATGTGATGCATGATGGGTATACCAATAGATACTTATTTGTCAATAAAAAGTCAATCACTCTTGTACCTTTAACCCCAAGACAAGTATATGAAGATCAAGTGAGGTTAAAAAAAGGAGAGATGTAAAAAAGGAGTGTGAGAGTTCAAAAGAAAGAGTGTCCCAAACAACAAAAAAAGAAAAAAAAAAGGTGAAAAAGGGAAAGAGGCTGATGAGAAAAAAAAAACAAGTTAGTTTTTATGCAAGAGAGAGTGAGATCAAAAAGGCATTGTTTTCAAATCAACCAATAATTATACTTTTGTACAAAGAGGCCGGTTTAGTACTAATGGAATTAACCATTCCTTGCCTAGTGTTGTTGTTTCTCTTTTGAAAGGCTTTGATGAAGTGTCGCAGGCTATCAACAACATTATGGTGAAGATTCGAGGATGAATCCTTTTGAAGAGAGGGGGAATAATGAGAATCAAGTAGCAACACCAAAGGATCCATTGCATATTCCAATTGAGCCAATTACAAGGAGTCAAGAGGATCAAAGAAGCATTTAATGATGGGCTGATTCTGAGTTGCTAAAGTCCAAATTCGGTCCACATGAAGACCAAATTTGTGCTGAAATTCATGGACCTCTACAGAGGACATTTAAGGTTGGATCATCTATTATAATATATTTTCGGAAAGATAAAGACGATCCCTACAGATGTTATGAAGACTCTGTCCTCCGTAACAGATTATAACATGCCCAAAATTGGCCATCTATCTTGTTACGCGAAGACTTGAGTTGAGGAGTTCGAATTTCAACATATTTCCTATATTTTGGGCGACTTATGGTTGGAGGAGAATCCAATTTCAGCATGTTTCCTATTTCAGCATATTCCATATTTTATTTATTTCTCAAAAAAAGAGTTGAAGTGTTTTCTAAAATAAATGGTTGATTTGTTTTCCAAATTTAACTTTCCAAATAAGGGACAAATCAACTAGTTACTAGTTTTTAGTCTTTAGTTATTTCCTAAATTTGTTTGCTTTTATTTTCCTGATTGTAAGGCATTAATTGCCGAATATTTATTCTATTTTTAGGACTTAGATATTTTAGAATAAAAGGGACCAATTGATGTAATTTTTAGACTAGATTTGGAATTGAAATAAAATTGAGATAATTTTCTCATTAGTTCTTCATAGAACTTGTGAACTTATCAAGGTTTTACCTTGTGTCATTCAAACCTTGACTTATCACTCACCTTCTTTCTTATTCTTGAGTGTGGAATCTACAACCTTCTTGATACTGTTGGTTCTTATCAACATATAGACAATGGGTCGCAGTCTTTTTTTTTTCTTTATTTATAAACCTGAATTAGAAAATGATCCTTGCTACCATATATTGGTTCCGGGTCTCACTGCTCTTGGTTTAGGTTCGTATTAATAAATATCCCAACTTTGTTTCTCTTGATGAGTAAGGTCTTGTCAACACTAACTTTATAGTAGTCATTGTCAATAAGAAATTGAGTTAGGCTCTCATACAAAGCCCTCGGTGCTTGTTTCAACTCATATAGAGCCTTCTTGAGGCGATAGACATGATTGGGGTGGTGTGGATCCACAAACCCTATGGATTGCTCCACAAACACTTCCTCTTGTATTAAGCCATTAAGAAAGGTACTCTTAATATCCATTTGGTGCAAATTGAACTTTTGCACACATGATATGGACAAGAGAAGCCTTATGGACTCAAGACGGGTAACCAGAGCAAAAGTCTCCTCAAAATCGATATCCTCGATTTAAGAGTATCCTTATGCTAAAAGTCTAGTTTTGTTCTGCACAATGTTTCCATCCTCATCTAACTTGTACCTATACACCCATTTGGTGCCCATGACATTAGTGTTCTAGGGTTTAGGAACTAGAGTCCAAACATCAATTTTTTTCAAATTGGTTTAGCTTTTCTTGCATAGTAAGAACCCAAAACTCATTATTTAAGGTTTCATCAACTTTTTTGGGTTCAATTTGAGAGGTGTAACAAATATAGCTAATTTGATTAGCTATTTGATGCCTACTCCTAAAACCCTCATTCACATCTCCAAGACTATCATTCTTGTTGTGAAGATGTCTTACTCATGGAGCGGGTTCTTAAGAGTCTAAAAGTGGATCTCTATCAAGAGCTTGAATGACCTCTTCATCATAACTTGACTTCACATCAATAGAAGTCTCACCATACTTCTCCAAAGGAGAATCATGAACCATATCAACCTTATTATCATGGTTTTTAGTTCTAGGCCTACAATCATCTATGATAACAATGGATCCATGACACTATGAGTTTTCAAATTAAACACTCTATAGGAATTACTATTAAGGGCATAGCCAATGAAAATTCCTTCATCACTCTTGGCGTCAAACTTACCAAGTTGATCTCGGTCATTAAGAATGTAGCATTTGCTTCCAAATGAGTGGAAGTAGCTCACATTTGGCCTTCTACCCTTTCACAACTCATAGGAGGTTTGCGTAGTCCCAAACCTTATAAAGACTGTATTTCCTATATAACAAGCCGTATTGATGGCCTCAGGCCAAAGATTCTTATGGACATTATTACTAAGCAACATCACAAGGGCCATCTCTTGAAGGACCTTATTCTTTCTCTCAACAACCTAATTTTGTTGAGATATTCTAGGTGCCTAAGACTCATGGGAAATGTCACAGCTATTGCAATAGTTTTCAAAACAAGTATTTTCAAATTCCCTCTCATGGTCACTCCTAATCTTTTTAATGCTTTTAAAGTGAGAGTTTTTCTCAATTTGAATTTTAGTGCAAAGCATTTTAAATTTTTTAAAAGGTTCAGATTTTTCTCTAAGAAAATATGTCCACGTAAATATAGAGAAATCATCTACACAAAAAAAATGTATCTCTTACCACCGAGACTCTCGGTTTGCATGAGACCAATAAGATCCATATGTAGAAGCTCTAATGGCTTATTGGTGTTGAGATACTTACCTTTCTTATGCACGTTTTTGGTTTGTTTCCCTTGTTGACAAGGTCCACGAACACCATCCACTTTCTTCCCAAGTTCGGGAAGCCCATGCGCAACCTTAAACTTATCTAAGTTCCTTAAATCTTGATAGTTCATATGGCCAAGCCTTTGGTGCCACAACTTAACTTGCTGACTCTTGGACACATTGTAAGAGATGACACTAGCTTCAAAACAATAACAATTGTCACTAGATCTCTTTCCTTTTAACAAGGTTTGTCCATTTGACTTCAAAATAGAGCAACCATTTTTATTAAATAAAACAGATAGACAATCATCATTAAGATGAGAAATGCTTATAATATTGGCTTGCAAGCCATCAACAAACAAAACATTTGACAAGGAGGGTAAATCGGGAATGGAAATGATTCTTTTCCCTATGACTTTCTTTTTAGATCCATCACTAAATGTGACAAATCCACTATCTTCTATAATAAGAGATTCAACTAAACTCTTGTTCCCTGACATGTGCCTAGAGCATCCACTATCCAAATACCAAGTGTTAAAAGTATTGGCCTTCAAAGCTATTTGAGCCACATAACAAAAAATTTCATCACTTTTAATTCACCTAGGTAAGACATTTTCTTTCCTAGTGGTCTTAAATTCATTGGCTCTAAATTTCCTAGGAGCATGCACATTAACTCTAGCCCTATTTCTTTCAATCATGTTTTTAGATCTACACATTTTAATATAATTGAAGCAATTTGGTCTAATATGACCATCAACACCATAAAAATGACATGTAGGAATGAAGTAAGAGGTCGTACCATTCCTTTGTGAGTACAAAGCGGCTTTCCCATATCTTTAAGCTTGTGTTTGGTGTCGGATTGGTTCTCTCTTTCTTTGTTGTTGAGTTAGTGTAGATTGCTTCATTGGTTGAGCTTACATGAATTACTTCATGGCTTGATGCTATTTTGGTTAAGGAAAGCTTGCTTGTGGGGCTTTCTTGGATTGATCTTGAGTTTGAGCTTGTACCCTTGATGTTGTCTTCACTTGGACACCTTTTGAGCACTCTCCAATCTTCTTCCTAGAATGTTGTAAGGGTGAAGACTCCTTAATGTCCATGCTCTTGACAAACACGGTCTTGCTTGAGGATGAGGTATCCTTGTCATCTTCATAACCAAAACCTTTCTTATCATTTGGTCTCTTGCCAACTCCTTGCTTCTTTAAGCTCCTTTTCCATCAATGCCTTATTCTTCTTTGTTATCTTCACTTCTCCATTTAAGTAAGTTACTTCGGTTGATAGTTTGATATTCTCTTCTTTTAGCCTAAGAATCTATTTTTTCATCTTCAATCTTGAGCTTTGAAAATGCACAATGAACCCTTCAAGGTCCATCCTTCCATATTTCCATTTTGTGGAATGAGATGAAAAGTCATAGTCACTTGAGTCATTTTCACTTTATTTTTCTTCCCCTTTGTTATCTATTGCTTCCTTACTCTTGAGAGAGGATGTGAAGGCAATAAAGTTTTCCACGTGGTCTCCATCATCCAAGGATCCTCCTTCCACTTCCAAGTCATCACTATAGCTCCAAGTGGCGGCTATTGCCTTTCTTTTCTTCTTGTTCTTCAAGTTGCCACAGTTTATGGAGATATGTCCAACACCTCCACATTCAAAATATTGGATCCCTTTTTCTTGTGGGCTTGTCTTGACTTGGCTCAATCTTCATGAAAGGAGTCTTCTTCTTCACATCCTTTCCTTTGGATCCAAACTCATTCTTTTCAAACTTGATGAACTTCTTGAATCTTTTCACCATGAGTGTCATCTCCTCATCCGTGTCATCCTCTTATTCCTCTTCTTTTGAGGTCTTCAAGGCTATGCTCTTTTGCTTCTTTGGAGGTGTAGGTGTAGGTGTAAGAGTCCATCTAGACTCATAGACTAGAAGCCTTCCAATGACTTCACTTGGCTTCATGTTCTTGTAGTCACTATTCTCCTCAGTTATCGTCACCTTTGATTCAAACCTTGCTAGAAGTGACCTCATAATATTTTTCTTGATCCTCCTATCCAAATATGGTTTACCAAGTTGATGGATTTGATTAACGATGTCTATTAACTTTACTTGAAAGTCATTGAAGCACTCATGTTCCTCTATCCTAATTGTCTCAAATTGCATTTGTAGAACTTGGAGCTTGGAATCCTTGACTACTTCGGTTCTTTCATGAGCCGTTTCTAGAATCTCTCATGCCTCATTTGCATTCCTAGTTGTTTGAATCAACTTGTATTGGTTGTCGTCCATGGTGTAAAAGATGGCATGCAATGCCTTGTTGTTCCACTTGGATGCTTCAAATTCTTGTGTGCTCCATTGAGACTTAGGCTTAGAGACTTCACTTCCATCTTCAGCGGTCATTGTTGGAGGAGTGTAGCCATCTTCAATTTTCATCCATGCACGGTCATCTATTTGGCAAAGATAGGATTCCATCTTACCTTTCCATGAGGCATATTTCACCCCATTAAGCAAATGGGGTCTTGTGCTTGAGGCTCTCTCATGTCCACCTCCGTTCCCACTCATAGTGTTTGGGGTTTAAGAATGGGATGAATGCAAATGAAATGCAACAAACAAAATGTAAAAAGCAAGACACACAAAAAGCAAGGATCTCCTAAGTATATCTATGAACCTGCTCTGATACCAATTGAAAATAAATAAATATGTGTGTCTAACAACCTATAAGAGGGTGAATATGTTTTAATACAATTGATTACCAACTTTTGGAATTAATCAATGTTAATGAATTTACCTCATATTACTAAGCATTCAATTACTGCTAAACATACTCAAAACAATAAAAACATAGGGTTCCTTCTAGCCATATACGGTCCTCAAAATCCACTATTTAATGAAAGTTTACAACCTTGGCTGACTTCAAGTCATATCATTCTTGGTCACTAACTCTTTCACTCTACCCAACTGGCCTTTAATAGTGATCCTAGACCAACAAGCTTGTGCATTAATCCACTTAGTCACAAAGCTTAACACTCAATGAAAAGATATAGCAACCTAAGTGAATATGTAGGAATATTCTAATATGCAATTAATGCTAGGCTACACTAAATGTTTATCTAGAGATTTAAAGATGATAATAAATACAAATCCTAGATATCAGTATATAAATGCAAAGCAAGAAGATTTAGCTAGAAGGCAAAATGGTCATAAATGCTAGTTATCATTGAACATGTATTCTCTACCAACAAACAACAACTTAAGCATGTTATAAATACCATTAAATAAAAAGTCATGCTTTTAAACAAGACAATAGATGCTAATCTAGACAAACATGGCATATATAATGAACAAGGAAGTTCTAAGCATGTTAGAGTTACCTAGTCAAAGAAAGCAAGAAGACTCATGATTAGATGATGCTTAGATGATGATGGATGCATATGGATATGATTTTGGCTGAGTAAAAATTGATTCTTCGGAGTCTCTCTTACTAGGAAAATATTTTCTCTCACTAGAAATAAATTCTGGACTCCTTAAGAAAAAATAGGGAAGAAAATAATGTATTTATATGAGGGAAAAATGACATCAGGTGAAAAGATCGAACTGCCCAAATTTTATGTCTTCCACGTGAGGCACCCGTGGAGACATATCTTACGGAAAAGCCCGGAGGGCTTTACACGGGTGACTCTGTGGGAAGGACTCGTGGAGACATGTCTAGCGGAACCCATTGGAGGGTTCTCTACGGGAGACTTCACAAGAGACCTGTCCCACGGAGGTTGTAAAAAATGCATACCAAATTGCTTTCTTAAGGGATTTTCAGGGGACTCAAGCAAGACCAAATGACATACCAAACAAGCAAGGAAGAGACAAGAAAGGGATGCACACATGTAAGCAAAAGGCACAATGCAAGATGAATAAACATGTATGAGAATAGAGAGAGAGAGAGAGAGAGAGAAAGAGTGTGTGTGTGTGTGTGTGTGTGTGCAACTAAGTATTTTAAAAGAGTTAAGCATAAACGATATACCTTTGAAGTGCTCTTGGGTTTAACAATGACATTGAAGCTTGATCACGAACAATTAGGTCTAATCTACCCTTACAAGTTAATCCCTAATGTAATTTGTCAACGAAATGAGTCAATCAAAATATGAGAAACTTAGAATAAGGCTATCATCGGTAAAATGCAAGCGTGAGATAGAAGAAGCACCACGAGCCACCTTGATGCGATGAATAATTCCACCAGCCTCGACCTTGGAAATGAGAGAAGTAAGGCCTTAAGCACAAATTAAAATGTGTTTAGAGGATAAAGGGCACTGTTCTTTAATCATCTTGGAGGAATTACATTGCCCCTAGGCTCACCATTTATTAGAAAGGAATAAGAGGCTGAATCCAAAAATTTCATAACAAAGCTGATCTACCTCTTCTCAAACCCCAATCTACCCATTATAGCCTTTAAGAAGCTCCACTCCACTTTATCATACACCTTACTCGTATCTAATTTGAGAGCAATATAGCCTTTCTCCCCATTTCCTTTATTCCTCAAATAATGAAGACACTCAAAACCAATCACCACAATATCCGTGATAAGCCTTCCTGGTACAAACGCACTTTGGTGTTGAGAAATTATTTTATCTAAAACTAACTTAAGCCTATTAGCCACCATTTTGGCTACTATTTTATATACAACATTACACAGGATAATCAACCTAAATTCAATAACCCTCACCGACAACTTTACTTCAGGAATAAGAACAACAATCGCCTCCCCCAACTTATCCATAGAAGCATTATTGTTTAAAACATCCAGCACAGCCTTAGTTACACTCTTACCAACTACATCCCAAAAATTATGGAAAAAAAAAAACAAAAAGACCATCAGGCCGTGAAACCCTAAGTGGATCCAATATTTTAATGCACAGACCACTTCATCAGTCGAAAACTTCCTCATAAGGGCTCTGTTGATATCAACAGTAGCATTCATATCAACCCGAAATGGCCTCTAAAATGTTTTTCAGCTGATGGCTCCAAAGAACAAAACAGCTTCATATAGAAACTATTTATAACCTCTTCCACCTCCTCAATCTTATCCTTTCATCTGTCGTTATCCCCATTAAGCCCGCCAATCTATTTCTTTTCCTTCTTTGAGTGTCTTGGAGTGGAAAATTTTGGTATTCATATCCCCAGCTTTAAGCCATAAAGCTCTTGACCTTAACTGGCAAAACAACTCATACTTCTCAATTATGTGCTCTACCCTTTCAATTTTTTCAACCATACCCACTGCCCTCATACTGTCATAGAGCTTATGTAGCTCACATCTTAGATCTCTCAACTCCCTACCACTCTCTCTTCTTTTCTTACGGTTCCATTTAGATAATTGTCCAGCCACATTAAGAATGGAAGAAGTTAACATTGCAATAGCACAACCTTCATACCCAGCTTCCAAAGCTTTCACCACAATACATCTGCACCCTTTATCATCAGGTAATGCTTGTTAAAAATGGAACCTGGAAGAAAATTTATAACTCTTTTCATCCCCATTACCACTCTTCACAACATTCTCCACAACTAAGGCTCTATGATCAGACCCTCCCCAATCCTTATGTACAATCACAGTATCAGGAAACCACATTCACCACGCAAGACAGCAAAGTCCCCTGTCCAGTCTTTCTAGGATCAGATCAACCTCAAATTGTCGGTTACACCATGTAAATTGAGCCCTCCGAAACCCCTATATCTACCAACCTACACTCATCTACAACATACCTAAAGGAATTCATAGTCAAACCTACTCCTAATAACAGTTATCAAAGCCTATCCAACTCATAATAACACCATAATCACATTGTTTCAAACGAGTTTCTGAAAGAAAGATAATCGTGGGATGTTCCTATTGCACTAGTGCCTGCAGTGCTCGAAATGTTTGAGGGTTTCCCAGCCACGAACATTCCAGCTTAGGATTTTTATAACGTTTGGCGGAGATGATTCCCAGCCTCCATTGATTCTTTAATGAACCCTTCATAAACCCTTCCTTTTTTTAGAACAACTTTGTTGTCTATGACCTCTGAACCTCCTCTTTTACCAAGATACTGATTGTCCTCTACAAAACCCTTGCCCAGTGACACCTTTTCTTGCAATTATTTTTCCATTTCCTTTGTTTTGGCAACCCTCCTCATTACAAGAAACCCCCAAATTATTTTGACACTCTTGAGCCCCTACAGACTAAGTTTGAGAAACCCCAATCGAACCCTCCCTAACACATTCCATAACTGGCTCAACAGACTGTTGAACATCATCCTTCACCATGACTTCCTCTAGTAAACTATAATCAGGCCCATTGTAGTTAATAGTACTTAGTGCCTTCATACTCACATTGGTTGTCACAATAGCATTACAAGCACCATAAGCACAACCAGTCTTTGCCTTTATGTTCTCCTTCCTTTTCCCAACACCCACAACTGTTCTTGTGATCTTATCCCCTGATTCACCACCACTCTTGGCTGATTGAGAAGTTTTTCCATAGTTGTCCCTACCGATTGGAACCCTGTTCACCGGTTACACAACGAAACTAGGTTTTAAATTTTTTAATACAGATCATAATCTGTATTTATGACCAGTGAACTTGGGATCGTAATTATTTTTTCGGAAATAATACATACAATATGTAATCACAAGAAATTGTAATCGATATAATCAGAAGAAGAAAATATTACCAACGTTTGGAGGCTCCTTTACTTTTCGATATGCTCCTATCTGAACCAATCTTACCAACGTTTGGAGACTCTTTCTCTTTACGATGTGCTCCTGTCTGAACCACTCGATCTTCCTCTCTATCTCCCGGAACTGGTAACTGCGTGTGGACGCGTCACGGTCTTAGGAACTTGAATGGAGGATGTAAAGAGAATTGAAGAAACTCTTTCTTCTATGTGTTTCAAAAACACACAAAACATGAAACTATATATATCTATATATATATATATATATCACGCCTTGGTCTTTTTCACAATGTTGTTGTTTATATGACAAATATATATTAATCACGCCTGCTGTTGCTATATGACAAATATATATCAATCTCGCCTGCTATTGCTATATCACCAAAAAAAAATATCAATCTCGCCTGTTGTTGCTTATATATCTCACCAATATATATTACGCATACTGTTGCTTATTTATAAGCCAACTCTTTTCTATCTCCTATCAGCTCTCTACTTCCGTTTTACCAAATATATATATTAAGTATTTTGCATCCTATGCAAATTCTTCTTTTGACTATTGTTTCATGTACATACCAATTTGCATCCAATGCAATCTCTTGTGTTATTAGTTTATATATATATATATATATATATATATATATATATATATATATTATTTATCATTTTCAAAAATATCTAATATATTAAAAGTGATAATAAGTATTTTAAATTTAAATTTAAATTCAAATACTTAGATAAATGATTTAGTAAAAATAAAATAATCATATTATTTTATCTTCACCTAAATACATATATCAACTAACACCCTCCAATTAATAGTTAATTAATAATTCATAATTCATAATT
This sequence comes from Dipteronia dyeriana, assembly GCA_032871835.1. Lineage (NCBI taxonomy): Eukaryota > Viridiplantae > Streptophyta > Magnoliopsida > Sapindales > Sapindaceae > Dipteronia > Dipteronia dyeriana. The sequence goes on from CM065303.1 coordinate 17,822,336, forward strand.
ATCAATATAATTAAATAATCTAATTATTTTATTAATTTAACTAGTTACATTCATTAATTAAATAATCTCATTATTCAATTAATTTCCGAATATATACATGTCACTTTTGTAACACAATTAATTGGACAATCCAATTAATTAACCGTGACCCTTGTTACCTAAATCAATCGGGCTAGCAAGGGGACCTAATGGACCCACAGTATTTTGAGCTCCAATAATCCTCGGAATCATTAATTAAACTCTTTAATTAATATTCCTTGATTATAAACTCCGGTGTTATTCCACTAAAAACCCGAACCTGTACTCTCTCAACTGTAGACGTTTTTACACAGACCGATACAATTCGGTGTCCATCGATATAGCTATTACATATGGTGTGATCCTCCACAGTAGTTCATAATTAGAGTTGGGTCATAATGTCCGTCATACCTCTCTAATCACGTATATCCATTAAGTACCATTGATTCTCTAATGGACAATAAATCCTATTTCCTAACGGAATTAGGAGAGCGCTCATATTGTCCAAGCCCCGAATCAACTCTTAAGGGAACTACCATTTACTTCTCACAAGAAGGAGTGGATTCCACTATTGTGTACAAACATTCCCAACCACAAACCAAACCGCAATCCCAACATATGGAGTATATTGATCAGGAAATGCATCTGACCTCACCCATGGTATATCAAAGACCACGATTTAACCTAAAGGGGTCGATAAAACACTCAGGATTAAAATCACCCACATATAGCCATCTTCAGTTGATATATATGAATCTCATTGGTAAACGGATCTTGGTGAGAGATTCATAAATATCATGACCCAGTCTTATATGATCACATTATACAAGGTGCCTCCATTCCCATATCTCATATGAATGATTTAGGATAGTATCATCGTACATTACGGAATGGACCGCAGCTATAGATTAACCACAAATAAAGTATCCAGCTTTATTTGCTATCTATGGACTCTTTAGATTGCACGTCTCTTACTGTATCCATCTGTATATGACACTCATATACACAGTTTGAGATTACATCCGACAATCTTGGATGTTAAATAAATACACAAGTTATATAATAAACAACACAACAAGAATGAATTGAACTTTTCCTTTTATTTATTTATAAATCCATTTACAAATTACATCTTTAGGGCATAAACCCCAATAATCTCACACTTGCACTAAAGCATGTGAGGCATGTCTCGTAACCCTAGACCATCTAGGTGACCCGAAAACACTTTAGCCGGTAAGGTCTTCGTAAATGGATCAGCATGATTATCTTGTGAGGCTATCTTGGTGACGATCACATCTCTTCTCTACACTATCTCTCTAATGCGATGATACTTTCTCTTTATATGCTTCCCTCTTTTGTGGCTTCTTGGTTCTTTAGAATTACCCACAACACCACTGTTATCACAATAAAGTGTGATGTGCCTATCCAGATCTAGAACAACTTCCAGATCACTTAAGAACTTACGGAGCCAAACAGCCTCTTTAGCAGCTTCACAAGCGGCTACATATTTGACTTCCATGGTGGAGACAGCAATGCAAAATTGCTTGATTCTTCTCCATACAATGGCTCCACCACCCAGGGTGAATACTGATCCAGACGTGGATTTTCTAGAATCCATGTCTGACTAAAAATCAGAATTCTTGTATCCTAACGGGATCAAATCCTGTCTAGAATACACTAGCATTTACAAATTACATCTTTAGGGCATAAACCCCAACAAAACCCTCGCCCAGCGACACATTTTCTTGTAATTTTTTTTCCTTTTCCTTTGTTTTTTCAACCCCTTCTCATTACAAGAAACCCTCAAATTATTTTGATACTCTGAAGCCCCTACATACTAAGTTTGAGAAAATCGAACCCTCCCTAACACAATCCATAACTAACTCAACAGATTGTTGAACATCATCATTCACCATGACTTCCTCTAGTAAACTATAATCAGGCCCATTGTAGTTAATAGTACTTAGTGCCTTCATACTCACATTGGTTGTCACAATAGCATTACAAGCACCAGAAGCACAACTAGTCCTTGCCTTCATGTTCTCTTTCCTTTTCCCAACACCCACAACTGTTCTTGTGATCTTATCCCCTGATTCACCACTACTCTTGGTTGATTGAGAAGCCTTTCCATAGCTATCCCTACCAACCCCGAACCAAACCTAAATCCTTCATTATTCATTCTTACCCTAGTTGCTCTATTTCTAACGACATTAACTGCCCTTAACCACGCCCTATACCTCAACTTAGAAGGATCAATGAGTCATTTATCCTTAACAAGGCATTCCCTAAGAAGATATCCAATTAATCCATAGAAATAACAGTAGTTGGGTAACCTCTCATAAAGAACCAAGATTGAAAACTCATATTCTTCTTCCCAAGCTTAACTCTCAAATCCCACTTAAGAGGAATTAAGATATCAATAGAATCCTAGCCCTAAGAAATTTACCAAGGTATTCCTTATTATCCCCATTATCAATCTCTCTCATTGCCCCTACCATTCCACAAAGAAACAACCCAATATCTTTATTCATACATGCCAAAGGCAAGTTATGAAGCTAGTGTTTGGTATAAACTATATTGGATATAAATCGAATAAGACCATCACTTGACTAGTAAGTTTTTAAATTATAATTTCATCGCTAAGAATATTTTTATACCATTCACATAAAACACTTTTGCTAACCAATTTAAATCTGAATATTTCATTCTTGCTTAGGATTACTCATAGTAGCCTTTTATAATTTCTATTGATCATATCGTGATGGACTTATCATTAAGCCACCTCAACTTTCATCTCTTTCATATAAGAATTATCTGTATTATAATATTCTAATACCTTTACACATTAGAGATTTGATTTTTATAGAGTTTAAGCAAGTCAAATTATTATTATTATTTTTTTGTGAAATTCTTGGTAGATCGGTCATATGTACTAATAAAATTGGCGTGGGATCTTCTACTGATCTGATATTTTTTCTAACCTGACCTAATCTCATGACACATAAGTATTGCGATGAATGTGTGAGTAAGATGTGATTAATTTTTATAACCACTTTATCAATAACCAATCACATGTTTTAAAAAGGTTATGGGAAAAAATCACATCAGTAGAGGATCCAAATTCTTGTATCATATGTCTATTTTTTAAAATAAAAAAAAAATGTTAAAGTAGGTAGATCAACACCCTAAATTAGAGCAAAATTAAGGTGTTGACGGTGATTTTTGGTTCACGTAGAATTGATCACGCGTCTAACAAGTTTTGCTAATTGTTGAATATGTTATGGAGAAACAGAAAAAAGGGGAAAGCATGCGCACATATAAGTTTATGTGGTAAAACACCAAGGTGGAGAAACATCCATGGTTTCTGGTGACGGCAAGAAGAATTCACTATGAATAGAATGATTATACACTCAATCTCTCCTTTTTGGCATATCTCTCTCTTTCTCTTTCTTGTATATTTTCTATGTGTTGTTATATATATTTTACAATGAGATTATGAGTCTATTTATATGTGTATAGAATTCTAATCATTGCTATACAAATAAGGAAATGTGATAGTGTTTGATTAGGACTTGTTACTTGTTGAAGTCGTCTTTGTCTTTTTTCCTGCTTCGGAGATCTTGTGTATTAAACTAGAATCTTCGTAAGATTCTAGTTGAATAATCCATTTAGGACTTATTTTCTGATCGGTGTGCAGTCTTCTAGAAGATCAAAGTTATTGCTTGATTTGGACTCGTTTCCTATTTGGTGTTTTTCCTTCTAAAAGCTTTGAGTTCTTTCATAAATATAATTCTCTAATACTGGAAAGGAAATATAGATATTTCCTTATTGGAGTACAACTCCAGATTCATTGTTTTAGTCTTCGTATTTGAGTCGTAGTTGCCTTTAATGTCTCCTTCACGCTGTTCAAATGACCAATTGTCTAATCTCGACCATACTTCTTTTATCCCAATCGGATGGTTCCGACCAAGTTGTCTCTACCCGATCGGTTAGTTTCCTCGACCAGGTTATTTGTGTCTGATCGGTTAGTTTTTCCGACCATCTTGGGTAATCTTGACTGGGCCATGAGATCATCTATTAATTGCCTTGGGTTGATATTCCCTGACTGACTTTTATGGTGTGGCATATCTAATCATGCTGACTTGTCACGCTATCAAAAAATCCCTATAACAGTACCCTCTCAAATACGCAATATGAGCTCTTGACTGCTCAACGAAGGGGATTTAAATAGTTTTGATTTTTTGACGCTTCTGAACTTATCACTTTAACCTGATCAAGTATCTTATTAAATTGATCATTTTTTTTAAATTGATCAAGTATCTTATTAAACTGATCAATCATTTTATTAAACTGATCAATCTTGGACTCCTTTTTGCTCCCTTGTAGATGGACCAGTCGGTGTTCTGGTTCTCTGCTAAGGATAATTCCCGACTATTTTTTTTATTAGTTGGACTAGCAGTGTCCCGACTCTTTGCTCAAGATAATTTCCGATTGTCTTGATCCGATCGGTGTTCTTGTTTTTCGCTTAGGATAATTTATGACTGTCTTGATTCTTCGATTGGTGCCCTGGCTTTTCACTCTGGATAATTCCCGACCGTCTTGAGTCTTCAGCCAAGAGGTGTTCTGGGAACCTTGCCCAATTTTCTTTGTTTTTCCCATGTAAACAAGTCACTAAGGACGTCTCCCAGTTTTATCTTTTTAAAAGGGTTTGGCCGAATCGTTAGTGCAATACTAACACAGCCGAACGCATCTCACCAGGTTCTTTCCGATGGCGTGCCCAAGTGTTTTTTCTGATAAAACCAGTATCTTAGGGTGGCCGGATTGCTAACAATGTTTTATATGCATCCAGTCAGTTCGGTAGACGCACGGATCTCTAACACCCGACTTATCTGCCTATCAGGCACCTTCACCCACCGTGGCATGTGTCGAGTTTATCTTTGATAACAAAAATGATTATAAATAATTTGAACACCATTATTGGCTTCTTTATTAATTGATCTAAAAATTAACAATACCAAAATAGTTAGGAAAGCTAAAAATAAAAAACAAACTAAAAAATCTCTTAAACAAAAACTGAAAGCAACTAAGTTATCTATCTTAAGAGCAACTATTTATTTTAAAGACTAAGTTTCGTCATCCATGAGCTTGTGTAGGGTCCTCAAAAGATAATGTTGAACATCCCTTTACCGCTGTCTCGGTTCAGGCTTCGCTTATTTTCAGTTGGCTTATCACCTCAGTTGGGGTCCTTCTGCTGATCGTCTGTCCTTTTAAAACTTAAATCTTTGAGATGACCCTCCCTAATAAGTGTCTCGATGTGGTCTCTTAGTTGGTAGCACTTTGATGTGTCATGACCACTTTCCTTATGGAACCTGCAACATTTTGTCGTGTCTCTCGGGGTGTAGGTTGACTGTCTAAAAGGATATTTGACTACCTTATAGTCTTCTATGATCGCCATGATTTCCTCTTGTTTTTTGGTAAGTGGAGTATAGTTGGTGTACTGACCATGAAACTTATTATCACTCCGACAGTTTCTACGATTGTCGACTTGACGACCATCATGGTTCCCATCACTCTCCTGGTGATCACCCTTTTGGTTCTTTATATAGCCATCACTTGTTTTGGTGCACTCCCCGGGGCGACCCCCATGCATATAACTACCCCCTGAGCCAGTTCTTCTTCTTCAGCCATTGCGTAACTGCCTACTATATCCATCAGGTCGACGTATGTGTTTAGGCATTCCCTTCTCAAATTGAAGGAAAACCGACCCATCTGTAGGTTGTTGGTAAAGGCGGCCACCACAACCTCATTATTGGGATTATGGATACCTGACACTTCCTGAGAAAACCTTTTAAGATAATCTTTTAATGATTCGTTCTTTCCTTGTTTAAGGGTGGCAAGGTGAGCTATTGATTTCCCCATTTGTATATTTCCTTAAAATTGCCCTGAAAAAGCCTAGGTCAATTCTTGAAAATTCTTGATTGTTCCCTGAGGGAGTCTTCCAAACCACTTAGACCTTAAGTCCCGAGTGTTTGCGGGAATGTCAAACACAACAATGGGTCATTAGCGTATTACGTCATGGCACTTCGGAAACGTCTCACGTGTTCTTTTGGGTCCATGTTTGCTTTAAATTGCTCAACTTGAGGCATTATGAATCTTTTTGAAAATCGGGTTTGGGGAATGTTGTTCACAAAGGGGCTATCGGAATCATCGTCCAGTAAATCTTTAAGCCCCTGGCGACGTTCTAATGCTTCCACCTTCTGGGTTAATTTCTGTATCAGGATATCTCGTCTATCTTCCAACTCGTTATCCATTCCCGGTCGCTGATGGTCAATGTGCCCATGTTGGAATCTTTGCGGGGACTTGCCCCTTCGACGTGTTCTGCGGGGTGGTTGGTCGCTATCATCTAACGAGCTAGATCGATCCTACCTATGAACACCTCCACGGATTTCTTCTAACTCAAAGTCCACTTGATACCGATCTTGCCTACCTTGTTCGCTAATTCTTTCATCTCCCCTTTGGGCGCGTTTCCAATTTCCATAGTGATCTGCTCTTTCTCTACTAGTCTTACGGGGAACGCCTGGGGTCACTTCCACTATTTCAAAATGCACCTTAGGGTCTTGGGGCCACCATAGGTGTAAACAATTGATATGGCAGGGTCAAATTAGCAGTTGTTATATTGATTCCCTGTCTAGCGGTGTTTTCAATGATTCTCCGTAGCGACTCTTGGACCTACTGGAATACATGTGGGAAATCCCTGGGGAGTGTTTATGGAGGTTATTGCAGCTTGACCAGTTAAAGTTAGTGTCACGGAGGGCAGACTTTCTCCAACAGTGTTGGCATTTATTGGGTTAGAGTTGTTGCTAACACGTAGGGTGCCTACATCATTCGGAGACTGGCTTCCATCTCTATTGTTTGCCATGTTATTGCTTTGCGAGTTCCTTTTTTTTTAGAACTTTGTTTACGAATTTGCTTCCTTGCGTATGTTCTGACGCTGGTAGAACAGATAATCCACCCTAGCACCCCTTTTTTTTAGGCTTGCTAGAGTATCTTGGTGTTTCATCTGTTTTGTTGGTTCCTCGAAGTTGAGTTCTACGTTGTCCCTCTTTCTAGCGCCCGTTGTTGACGGTGATTTTTGGATCATATAGGATTGATCAGGCGTCTAACAAGTTTTGCTAATTGTCAAAGATTTTATAGAGAAAATAGAAAAAAGGGAAAAGCTTGGACAGATAAGTTTATGTGGTAAAACCCCAAGGTGGGAAAACATCCACGGTTGTCGGTGACGGTAAGAAGAATTCACTATGAATAGAATGATTACACATTCAATCTCTCCTTTTTGGCGTATCTCTCTCTTTCTCTTCCTTGTATATTTTCTATGTGTTGTTATATATTTTACAATGATTTTATGAGTCTATACATGTATAGAACCCTAATCATTGTTATACAAATAAGGAAAGGTGATAGTGTTTGATTAGGACTGGTTACTTGTTGAAGTCGTCTTTGTCTTCTTTCATGTTTCGGAGATCTTGTGTATTAAATTAGAATCTTTGTAAGATTCTAGTTGAATTGTCCATTTAGGACTTATTTTCTGATTGGTGTACAGTCTTCTAGAAGATCAGAGTTATTGCTTGATATGGACTCGTTTCCTGTTTGATGTTTATCCTTCTGGAATCTTTGAGTTCTTTCCTGAATAGGATTCTCTGATACTGGAGAGGAAATAGAGATATTTCCTTATTGGAGTACGACTCTAAATTCCTTGTTTTAGTCTTTGTATTGAGTTAATGTCTCCCACGCGCTGTCCAATTGACCAATTGTCTATTTTCGACCAGACTTTTTTTATCCCGATCGGATGGTCTTGACCAAGTTGTCTCTACCCGATCAGCTAGTTTCCCCGATTAGGTTATTTATGCCCGATCGGTTAGTTTTCCCGACCATCTTGAGTAATCTTTACTAGTCATTGAGATCATCTATTAATTGTCGTAGGTTGATCTTCCCTGATTGACTTTTATGGTGTGACGTATCTAATCATGCTGACTTCTCACGCTATCAAAAAATTCCTATAACATAAGGCATCATCAAGAATTGAAATCTGATTTTAGTGATATTTTAGCCTTAATTTACACATGCATATCACATGATATTACCAAATTAAAAAAATATAGATAATGGAGAAACTAAAAACTATACAAGGTTAAATATAGTGAGAGATCAAAGAGAAGGTTGATGTATCATGTATGACTACACTTATTTTGTGTCAACTGAGGACTATGATAAGTTTACCTTTCTCCTGACCTTCCATTATTAATCATCATTGAAATATGATCACTCCATATTTTTTTTTTTAAACTCAATTTCACTATAAAAAGCAAGCAAGTGGAATTAATTTGATTGACATAATAAACCATATTTTGGTTTTTTTTTTATGAAAATGGACTGACCTAAGGGAAAAAAACATCACAAGCGATTATATGCTGACCCTAGGCAGTATCCGAAAATTTATAAATAAAGAAAAAGAGTAACAAAAGTAATAGCAAGACATCACAAACCAGAGGATGCAGCCCCAAAAAAAATCAAAGGCACGCAAGCCACACAATAAAACAAAGCTACGAATATCTAAACGACTCTCTACCCATACAATCATAACCAACTAATGAAAAACATAACGAAAGAGTGGAAGACCACTAGGAATCAGAAGATAGACCTAAAGCGTGCTTATAGAGAGCATTTGCCACTAGATTACCTTACCTAAATATGTGTGAAACCTAGAACTCCATATGCGAGATCTGATGAAGGCAACGCTGCCAAGCTTGATGAACACGCTAGGTAACCTGATCTGACCTAATCGAAAGAAGTTGCACAACATAAGAAGAATCACTCTTGAGCCAGATCCTATGCCAACCCAAATTCCAAGCATAATTGATTGCTAAAGAAGCTGCAAGGAGCTCAACCTCAAAAGAAAAAACCTTAACAAATGATCTGAAAGTCTGAAAAACACCACCACAACCTCCCACACCTGACGAACCCAAGGCAGTACCATCTGTGTTAACCTTGATCCATCCTGGAGCCGGAGGTGACCAAACCATACTCCTAATAACCAGAGCCTTACCAGGACAACCATAGAGACTAAACTGGTGAATAATCAATAGATCATCAACACAGTTACGAATACAGCCGATCCCCAAACTGTTCGCATCATAAACAGATCCCACACTAGAGATAAAGCAGCCCTAAAATCAACAGATTTAGCCTCAAAAATCCACGGTTACGGGAATACCACACACTCCAAACTACCGCATGAATAACAACTCTCCACAAAATCCTAATATGAGCATTAAAAGAAACAGACATGGTCTGCTTGAAAAATGAAGTCCAAGTGTCAGCGGAGACACGTCTCTGAAAAATGGAGAAAGCAGCCTCCCAAAGAGCTGTTGCAAGAGGGTACTTTAGAAAAAGATGATCCACAGATTCCGAACTAGCTCCACAAACACTACATCTGGAAGCTAAATGAAAACCAGACCTGCACAAACAATCATCGGTAGGGAGCCTATCAAGTAAAAGCAGGCAAGTCAGAACCGAACGAGAGGGGGGGATATAGCGAGACCAGACGTCCTTCGACCATGGGACCTGCGGGTTGTCATGAAACATCCTAGAGTAAGTCTCCTTACAAGAAACAATACCGTTCCTAGAGTGAGGCCACACCAAATAATCTGTCACCGGAGAAATCGTTATCTCATCAATCCAAAAGTAAAGATCCAGAAACCGAGCTCGAAAGCGATCATCCAAAATCTATCTACCATCTCGAATGAAATCAGAACCCTAGCTTGAAGATGTGTGGCTAGGAAATCAAGAATCCCAAGTAGATCCAAAATGGGCACCCCAAGCCAATTATCATGCCAAAAATCCCACTTGGAGTCTTCCTCGATTAGCCAGTTACCATCCTTAATGAGCTCAACATAGTTAGTCATAAAAGAAGACCAGATGGAAGAGGTGATGTAACCTCCCTGAGGTTTCTACAATTGTCTAATATACCTCTCGCGTAAAAAAGTAAAAGAAAAATTGTTAGAAGTTATCAACTTCCAAGTGAGCTTTTGAAGTAATGAATTGTTCAACAAGGCCAGATCTTTCAAACCAAGTCCACCAAGAGCATAAGGTCTACAACAACGATTCCAGGCAACACGAACCAACTTGCGCTCCTCACAAGAGCTAGTTCATAAGAAATTTATGATCTTCTTAGTAACCATCTTAGTTAAGAAAGCCGACCACTTATAAACCATAAAAGAGTGTACAAAGGAGCCAGTAATCACTGGGTGAATCAAAGTAGCCCGACCAGCCAAAGAGATGGACTTACCTTTCCACTTGGCAAATTTAGACAAAATCTTATCTGCAATGGGCATCAAAATAGATTTCCTGGGCTTACCCCTAAAAAGAGGAACCCCAAGATAAGAAAATGGATGCCGACCAATCTGTATCCCAACTAAGGATTAAAGAGAACTAATCCGAGCTGGAGAAATCGAAGACCCAAAAAAGATAGAGGACTTACTCCAATTAACAAGTTGACCCGAAATGCTACCATAAACTCTAAAATCAAGCATAACACTCTTCAGGTTTTTTACTGTTCCCCTACAAAAGACCAAAACATCATCGACATACAACAAATGAGTGAGAACAAAAAAACCCCTCGGAGAAGAGATAGGCAAAAGCTGATCCAACTCCACCATCCTCGAAAGTAACCTACTGAGAAAATCCTCAACGAGACCAAAAAGAAGAAGGGAGAGAGGATCCCCCTGTCTAACCCCTTTTGAGCAACTAAAATAACCAGTCGGAGATCCATTAATTAAAACAGACAGTCTCGAAGAGCTCAGAATTCTAACAATCCAATCCATGAAGGTTTGAGAATACCAAAAGCCCTCAGAACTTGACAAAGGAACTTCCAGTCAATAGTATCAAAAGCCTTTTGGATGTCTATTTTCATAGCCACATTACCCTCATAGCATTTCTTATGAAGCACATTAACACAATCAGAAGTGAGGGCAATACAATCCTCAATGTGTCGATCCCTGATGAAACCAAATTGTTACGAAAAGATAATTCTAGCAGCAACCTGAGCTAACCTGTCAGCCAGGATTTTAAAAAAAATCTAGAAAAGAAAATTACCAAGTATAATAGGATGAAACTGATCAACCGTTATTGAATCCCTCATCTTCGAAAGAAGAATGACAAAATTAGAATTTAATCCCGGGTTAACCACTCCAGAATGAAAGAAATCCTGAACCGTAAGAATCACATCTCTACCCATAATCTCCTAACAATGCTGAAAGAAATGACCAGAAAAACCATCAGGCCCAGAAGCTGAAAGAGCATCCATGGCAAACACCGCATCATGGATAACATCAGCAGAGGGAAGAGCAACTAGAAGGGAGTTCTCCTCTTGGGAAACTAAAGAAGGAACAATGTCATTCACAATAGAAAGATCCTCATCAATCTGAGCCAAATTAGAAGAGAATAAATCCATATAAAACTTGACAATGTGATATTTGATAACAGTCTGATCAATCGAAATAACCCCATCAATCGAAAGTGAGGAAAAAACACTCCGACATTGCCTACGTTTGATCGAAGAATGAAAAAAGGAAGAATTATGATCTTCATCATGTAACCATTTCGCTCTGGATCGATCACGAAAAAAGCACTCCTGCCTACGTAAAAGCATGTCAAGATTATGATGAATGAGCGACTCAGTCAAAAAAAGCTCATCAGAAAAACCCAAACCAGACATTTGGCTCTAAACGAAACGAAGCTCAGTAGACTTCCTAGATATGTTAGAATTGAGATTACCGAAAACCTCCCAATTCCAAGACTTGAGAGCTTTTTTTAGATTCTTAAGCTTACCAATAACTACCTGAGGAGGTCGACCAATAGAAGGAATGCTCCATACCCTACGAACCAGATTCATGAATTCATGATGATCTACCCACATACTTTGAAAATGAAATGGTCTAGAAGTAGAGACTTGAGACTCAGCTAACCGAATCCAAAGCAGACAGTGATCAAAAAATTGATAGGGGAGAGCCACACAAGAGATATCACGCCAACAGGTAGTGCAACCCTTAGAAACCAAAGTCTTGTCCAACCTCCGCTCAACTCTAGTGCGACTTTATCTAGTGCCACTTTAACGACCCATAACCCAAGTAAAATAAGCACCCTGAGACCGAATACCAATCAGATTGCAATCCTCAATCATCGACTTAAAGTCCTCATAAGAACCCCTATCATGAGATCGAGAACCCAAACACTCATGAGCACCCAAAACTGCATTGAAATCACCAACCACCAACTAAGAGGAAGAAAAAGAACCAACAGTCTCTCGAAGAAATGCCAAAGTACACGGTGAACCGAGGCAGAGGTACTAGCATAAACAAAAGTGTACCAATGCTTCACTGACCCGATAGAAATGGAGACAGTCAAATGTTGCTCATGACATAAAACTAATTGAGTATCTGAAATAGATTCACAAGCAAATACCCAAATAGACGGAATTAATACACCCTTATCATTCATACCCACCAATTGAAGACCAAGAGGAAACCAAAACCTGGCAGAAATTGAATCAAAAGCTACCATGGGCTCCGAAATACAAACTAAGGAAGGCCGATAGAAACAACATAAATCTTTGAGCACACGTTTCAAAGAGTTGTTCCCAATACCACATCAGTTCCAATAAAGGATACTCATCATGGGAACTGCTAGAAGTAGTCCGAAACTCAGACTTATATGACTCTAACCTACGTTTGACCTTCATGGTTCTCTGAGCCAGACCATCAGAATCCAAATCCTCAGCTTCCATATGTTTAGCCCAAGAAGAATCAACAATAAAGCAAAGCTCAGCCTAAGAATCCGAGAAAAGCTTATCATTCTAAATGGTCGGACCAGGAGAAGCAGCTGAAACTCCAACACTTAAAGACTGACTAGGGACACCTAAAGAGATAGTGTCCATAACCGGAGGGCCCGAATAAACAACAAAAGAGGAAGATGGAGGAGCCCTAAGAGGCAAAAGGCTACAAACCTTTTGAATATTATGAGCGCCTGATAAAAGAATTTGGATTGAACCCACAACAGTGGATGAAGGCTCTGAATAAAGACTACTCGAAGAAATAGTAAAACTAGAATCCGAGGACTGAACAAAAGAAGGACCCAAAGAAACCGATTGATGAACCACCACATAATCTATAGGCCCCAAATCTTGATAAATAGCAGCAAAAACATTAGAGATCGGGACCTCCTGAACCTTCTTATCTATTGGACGATAAACCATCTTAGAGGGCTTAAAGCGAACTGGTAAAAAAGTTGTATCCTCAATAGCAATTGACTGAGATGACTTTCCAACACTAGCAGTAGGAACCTTAGATTTGTTCCAACGATAAGAATCAGGCAAATGGCCAATAGAGGAACAGCTGGAGCAAAATGACGGCAAGTTTTCATACTCCACCGAAATAAAAAAGCTATGAATCTCATCCCTCTCTAAAAGAATCGAGGAAGGAAGCAAAGTGAACATGTCAACATCTACTAAAACCCTAACATAGTGCCCAAAATCACCATCAATAGTAGCCTTATCCAATCTCACCAAGACCTCAATACCTCTGGCAAAATAAAAAATGATCTTCGGGTGCCAATATTCCCAAGACAAATCATAGAACCTAAGCCAAACCTATGCGTTAGTTGACTTCTGCAAAGAGGGATTAAAATCTAGAACCCAAGGTTGAAGACGAAGAACTCATAGCTTCAGATTAATTGAACCCAAACCCCAAACCCCAAACCTTGTTCTTGTCCCAGGAGACCAAAATGATCTGAAAATAGCCTTTCCCTAAAGATATAAGTCTCCAATCCTCTGACATCATCCAATGCTTACCAAGCTTAGCCTTGAGGTCAGCAAGCTTCCAATGACGCTCCCTACTAGAAAGAACCACAAGTCTTATAAGAGAATTTTTGCATAATTCAAGTATGGATTGATAAGCAACAGGATCAACCCGAATAGGCACAAATCCTCCATTTTTTAAAGACGTAGAAGTCAAAGGGAATGATTGAACAGAAGCTTCGGGAGTCTTCAAAAGATCCGCATACGACTTGCCACCCGGCAAGGGATTAGAATTCATAACAGGTAACTGAGTTGAACCTCCAACAGTAAACGATTGATCACCCAAAGAAGATATTGTTGTCAACACATTACCCAAACTGTACCCTTTACTATTAGAAGAAACCGTCCCCTTACCACAAGTAGGAGCAGTAGTTGAACTTGACCGCGGAGAGAAAAACAAGGAAGCCTCCAAAGACATGGGATCCTCCGTGAGGCCATGCATTGGAGGAGAAACCATGGTCTGAGTGAGGACATCCGGCAACAACAGCAAACACAACCCCAAGCCGAAAACCTCAAAATAAAAATTTCTTTATTCAAGGATGCATAAAAATCCACAGGACAACAATATTGAAAATGATGTAACTCTTTGCAAAAAACCCCAAATAACAAATTTATTGATTCCTGGTTGCATATAATTTCACAATCTACATGTTCCAAGAAGGATGTAAATTTAGAAACCGAACGGAATATGCTCGAAAACACAAGACAATGGCGAAACCCAAGAGAAAAAACACAAACCAGAACAACAATAAAGAAACTAACGTAACTCTTAGCAGAAAATCTCAAATCACGAAGTTATTGATTCAAAATTCCACGTATTTTCATGTTATACAACTTTGATGAAGGTAAAAAAATTGGAAACTAACCGGATGATACTCTGAAACACGAATCAAAGGTGAAACCCTAGAAAAAACATAAACCAGAACAATAATATTGAAACTGACATAACTCTGAGAACGGAACCCCAAATCACAACATTCTTGATTCTAGATTGCACGAAATTTCATGATCTATAACTTATTTGAAGAACATAAATTCAGAATCGAATCGGATGAGGCTCAAAAAAGTAAAACAGTGCCAAGCATTCTCCTTTGCCTTATTGCTTATTAAAATGATGGAGATCCAGATCTCAATCGTTTGGAGATCCATCTAAACCATATTTTGGTTGATTCAATTTTACTTATCTTTTCTCTCTACGCAGAATTACATATATTTTCGGATCAAAATAAAAATTTCCATTTTGATGCTACGGCTTATTCCAAGTCTTTCTATAATATCAAGAACGATCATTCATGTATACGTTGAGTTTGATAGGAAAATTAATTAAATGTCAATGACCAGTAAAGAGGATGAAAATGACTTGAGAGAATTTTTGGAGATTTTGGAGGAAACTAAGAGGAAGGATATGGTTAATGGTTGATGTGCGTAGGTGATGTTCTGCCTCATTTCGTAGGTAGGAGGTAAGAAATGATATTTGGATTAATGGTTGATGTAGGAGAGGTTATGATTCTATTTGATCCGGGTGATTTGAGATAAAACGTGTTGAAGAGTTGTGTCATATGTGAATTTTATCGCATGTACACGTCATCAACAAAGAGGATAAATTGCCAGGTGGATATCCGAATAGGCATTCATAAAGTATCCTACGAGACATCGCCGAAGAAGAGAACCCGAGTAAGCAAACGTTGAATAAAACCTACTCTGTCAATCAACGTTATATACTACTCGGGATCAGTTAATGACACTCGGGACTGGTAAAATGACGCTTCTACTCGGGATCAAATGATGTTACTCGGGACCAGCGGGTATTATCCTTGCTTGGGATAAATATGAAAAATGAATAAAAAGCCTAGCGCCTAGTTCACACGGATAAGGTCATTAAATACACGAAGATATCCATATCAGGAAGGGTTCCCAAAGAGAACAGAATACTGAGCTGGAAGGGTTCCCAATCAGGCAACAACTTTATTTCTTTAAAGAGACTACACTCTTATATAAGGAAACAAGTCCAAATTGGACTACATTACTAGAATCCCATTCGATTTCAATACAAGACTCCTAAACAGGAAAGAAGACAATCAGCTTCAAACAAGTAAATAATTGTAATTAAATACAAAGATCTATTACTTATACAAAGCAGATTAAGGTTCTATAAACATATAAATAGACCCATAATCTCGCCAAAAAAAAAGAGAGAAGAAAGAGAGATCGAGAGATTGTAACATTATAAATTTATAGTGGATTTTAGCTCGGTTGATCATTCAACCACCCGTGGACGTTTCTCCGATCATCGGTGTTTTACCACGTAAAAAACTCGTGTCTTGGTTACTTTCTCCTTCTCTTTCTCTTTGAGAATCACAGCCGAAATCCAATCATTGTTGGCTTTTCTGATACAATCATGAAATCAACGTCAACAATTGGCGCTAGAATGAGGGGTTTTGAACCTCCGATTTGATTAAAAGCAATGGCAGGAAGCAGAAGCAGTTTCGGGGATATCCAAAAATCTTTGGATAACTTCCATGTTGGCAGTACCTCGGGGGATCTCGCTACAACAACAGAAAACCAACCTACATTCCTGACGGGGATCCAACAAGTTCCTTCGACCAACGAAGACTTGACGTAACACTTTCGAGAGGCGTTGCAGCAATTGGTGGCAGATGCAGCAAATGAAGGAGTTGATCTACTGGCTACAGAAGCACAAACTCCTAATCTCCCACCTGCAAGGCTTCGTTTGGTGGTAGTAGGGCCAGAAATAAACACACCATAATTCGGAAGGAACCCTACCCGAATCAATCAGGTTGGACATGAAACACCTGAAAAGGAACGACCATGCCAAAAGCAGAACCAGGATCAGACAGTCTGTACTAGACACCACAAACAAGACCAGCACAGGGATCAGTCGTCATCAAAATATAGCGATTGGCACCATCGCAAGCGTCATTATAGAATCATACGTGAAACCAGGCATCAAAGTAAAGAACTTGAAAGAGGAATGAAAATCCCTCAGAGGTTCAACCATCAGGGAAGTCCGATGGGAAACAGGGACGTCGTAATCCAAAGCCTAACTCGAGAAGTCGAGAACAATAGACGATAGATGGACGCATTGGTCAGACGTTATAGGTGTAACAATTTATATGATGATTATTCTGACAATCCATTCACCAAGGAAATCTTACGGACCCTATTCCCAGAAAGGTTTAGGATGCCGTACATGGAAAAATTCAAGAAAGACATAAACCCAAAGGAGCACGTCAGACGCTATAAAAGTGCTATGGCCCAGTATGCCCATAGTGATCCCTTACTGTGTCTCAACTTTCCACAAACTTTAGAAGATATGGGCTCAAGATGGTTCGGGAGATTGCCCCCAGCAAGCATTGGAAGTTTTAGTAAACTAAGCAGGAGCTTCTCAAGGCAATTTCTGAGCAATGTTCATAGGAAAAAGTCAGTGGCTTACCTTTCTCAAATAAAGCAAGGGAAAGATGAGTCGCTGAAGAAATACCTAGGAAGATTTGGCCAAACAGTATCAGAAATTGGCAGTGCAAACGATGAAGCAATAATTACTGCATTCATCAACAACCTGCAGAATGGGCGGCTATCTTTCGATTTGAGAAGAGCCCGTCTGACCAGGTATGCAGATATGATGGACATGGCAGGAGGGTGTGCATTAGCCGAAGAAGAAGAGTTAGCCACTGGAGGAAGCTACATGCATGGAGGAAAACCTGAGAAGGACGCCGAGTCCAAGGTACTACAGAACCAAAAGGGAAAACAAAAAGGAAACAGCAAAGAAAAAAGCAATGACGGGGGATACGGGCGTAGTGCGGAACAGACCATGGAAAAATACCGAGGCAGATACACCAACTACACCCCTCGAAAAAAACAGGAGGAAATTCTGGCCATTATAGAAACAAAGAATATGGTATAAGAGCCACGCAGTCAATCTCAGTTTGCTCGGTGAGATACAACCAAATACTGCAGGTTCCATAAGGAAACCGGTCATGAGACTTCCAAGTGTTACCAGTTCAGAGATTACATAGAAACCCTCATTCGGGAAGGACATCTAAAGGATGTGATCTTAAAAATGGATGAAAAATCAGAAGCAAAGAAAGAGATCAGGGCCAATCACAACTCTGGTCGAAATCAAAGGGCCAGCTCAAAGGCCAATAAAGTAATACATACGATCTTTGGAGGACCATCCACTGGAAGAAGTAACCGAGAGCGAACTCAGGAAATCAGAGAAGCAGTAGAAGAAAGAAATAACTTTGATGTAAACTCGATCAAGCCAAACCCGAAGAGGCTAAAGGAAGGATGGGACCCAATAATATTCACAGAAGCAAACTTACATGGCGTCGATGTTAGGCCAAATGACGTCTTGGTCATAAGTGCCCGGATTGGTCATAAGTGCCCGGATTGGTCACCGGGAAATCAGGAGAATCTTGATAGATAATAGAAGCTCAGCAGAAATTCTTAATATAGCCGTCTACGATCAACTCAGATTAGATCGAAAGAACCTACAACCCTTCCATACCCCACTCAGAGGATTTAGGGGAGTTGAGGTCAGGTCACTCGGGATGGTAAAGCTACCTGTGAAGATTGGAGTGGCACCTTGCCAGAGAACTGTATTGCTCGACTTTGTGGTGGTGGACTTGGACAATTGGCCGTATGATGCAATATTGGGATGACCATTCCTGAATAAAACTAAGGCCGTAACAGCCATTTATGCCTTTATGAAAAAATTCCTTACCGAACAGGGGTCGGGGTAGTCAAGGGATCCCAAGAGATGGCCCGAAGAGCTAACCTGTCAGTATACAAGGATAAGAATGAACAATTTTGCACTATAACACAGTCGAGTCAGAACGAAAAGCCATTATCATTCGAATTCGATCCAAGGGAAGAGCCGAATGAATCCAAAACTGAACCGGTTGAAGAAATCACCTTGAAAGAAGATGAACCAGAACAAAAGGTCAAGATCGGGGCCAACCTGGAAGGAAGAGTCAAACAAAGCCTCATTGATCTACTTAAAGAATACAGGGATGTGTTCGCTTTGAGCTATGAAGACATGGTCAGGATAGATGCCCGAATAATAACTCACTATCTCACAGTAGACCCGAATGCAAAACCGGTGATACAAAAGAGAATATCATTCAATCTCGAAAGAAGTCAGGCAATCAAACATGAAGTAGAAAAGCTATTTGTTATAGGATCGATTAGAGAGGTAGTCCTCGTCCAAAAGAAGAATGGACAGTGGAGGATGTGCATAGATTTCACAGATCTGAACAAGGCATGCCTGAAAGATAGTTTTCCACTTCTGAGGATAGATTAGTTGGTGGACGCTACATCAAGCTATGAGCTGTTCAGTTTCATTGACGTCTATTCGGGATATAACCAAATCTGGATGAACAAGGCTGACGAGGAAAAATCAGTGTTCACAACTGATCAGGGTTTGTACTGTTACACAGTAATGCCCTTCGGATTAAAAAATGCAGGAGCAACATATCAAAGGCTGGTCAACAGAATCTTCACACGGCAAATTGGAAGGAACATGGAAGTATACATTAATGACATGCTGACCAAGAGCACCACGGAAAACAAGCACACTTCAGACCTGCAGGAAACATTTGATGTCTTGAGGAGATACCAAATGAAGCTAAATTCGAACAAGTGTTTATTTAGGGTTCCTTTAGAAAGATTCCTGGGTTTTCAAGTTCACCAAAGAGGAATCGAAGTCAACCCCGAGAAGATCTAGGCACTGTATAAAATGACTTCACGGAGAAAACTCAAAGAAGTACAGTGCCTAACAGGATGCTTAACTTCCTTAGGAAGATTCATCTCAAAAGCCACAGACAGATGTGCACCCTTTTTCAAAGTAATTAGAAAAGGGAAAAGACTTGAATGGAATGAAGAGTGAGAGCACACATTCTTAAAAATTAAAGAATACTTAGGAAAGGCTCTCATCCTTTCAAAACCTCAGATGGAGGAGACAATCCAACTGTACTTAACAATTACAGAACTGGCAGCAAGCTCAGTTCTAGTCAGAACAGAAGATGGAGTACAAAAGCCAGTGTACTACACCAGTAAGGCACTTCTACCAGCTGAGACCAGATATTCACAGGCAGAAAAAATGGCCCTAACACTGATTTCAGTAGCAAGGAAGCTAAGGCCATACTTTCCCCATACAATCCATGTTCTCACCGATTGCCCATTGAAGCAGATTTTACAGAAACTAGAAATTTCAACGAGATTAACCAAATGGGCAATCGAGCTAAGTGAATTCGATATCCATTACATCCCCAGGACATCTCTCAAAGGGAAAGTAGTGGCGTATTTTATGGCAGAGTTAATAGAACCGAACCTGGAAGCAAAAAAAATGTTGGGTAAAAATTTCACATGGAAACTGTATATTGATGGCTCTTCAAACACTCATGGCAGCAGGGCAAGGATTGTATTATGCACTCCAGAAGGAGATGATGTCGAATGTGTCATGAGGTTTGACTTCAAAGCCTAGAATGAGGCACTACTAGCTGGACTCAAAGTCTGCATAGCTCTCGGGGGAGATGAGGTTGAGATATTCAGCGATTCACAGGTAGTTGTCAACCAAGTCCTAGACGTGTACCAAGTCAAGGATGAAAGCATGATAGCTTACCGTGACATTGCAAAATAGCTCCTCCAAAAATTTAAAGAATACAAGTTGCCCAGATCCCCAGGGAGGAGAATGAAAAGGCAGACGCATTATCCAAGCTAGCATCAGCAACAACCACAATCAGGCCAAAGACTATTTCGGTTGAACATCTCCTTAAACCAAGCACAGCTGAACCAAGAAACTTAGAAATTTTAGAAATCCGAACACCGCCAGACGATTGGATGACTCAGCTATAAAGGTTCTTAGAAGAAGGCGTACTCCCGAAAGATCCCTTACAAGTAAAACGCATCAGGTATAGATCAGCCAAGTACACATTGGTTGAAGGAGAACTATATAGAAGGGGGTATTCCCAAACACTCCAAAAGTGTGTGTCAGAGGAAGATGCATATCGGATATTACAGGAAATCCATGGAGGAGTTTACGGAAACCATACTGGGGGTAAAAGTTTGGCACACAAGGTACTCGGGCAAGACTATTATTGGCCTACTCTGTTTTTAGATGCACAACAGTGTTCAGAAAGTTGCAATACTTGCCAAAGAATTGCTAATGACATTCGACAACCCTCTGAGTAGCTCAGAAACCTCACATCCCCAGGGCCATTTGCCATGTGGGGTTTGGATCTAATCGGCCCAATGCCAGCCGGGACAGGGGGTGGAGCGAAGCATGCCATAGTAGTCGTTGACTATTTCACAAAGTGGGTAGAAGCTGAAGCAATATCACAGAAGCAAACACCATAAATTTCATGAAAAAGAATATACCTTATAGGTTTGGAGTCCCAAACACTATAATCACTGACAATGACACTCAGTTCGACATCCTGAAATTCAGACAGCTGTGCAAAGAGTACCAGATAGCCAATTACTATGTCACACCTGCCCACCCTCAAACAAATGGGCATGTGGAAGCAGTGAACAAAATCATCAAGCACACAATCAAAGCAAAGTTAGATGCCAAGAAAGGAAGCTGGGTTGAAAAGCTTCCTGAAGTATTATGGGCGTATCGGATAACAACGAGAACTTCAACAGTAGAGACTCCATTCACTGTAGCATATGGAACAGAAGCTGTTATCCCTATAGAAACATCATATACGTCACCCCGGGTCAGGTTATATAATAAAGATCAGAACGTTGATATGCTATTACAAAGTCTAGATGAGCTAGAAGAGAAAAAGGAGAAATCCTGAATATGAAATATGGCATATCAGTAAAGAGTAGCTCGCCACTACAACTCTCACGTTCGGGTCAGAAAATTCCAGCCAGGAGACCTGGTACTCAGGAAGGTGTCATTGAACACAAAAAATAAAGTTACAGGTTCCCTGGCTGACAAATGGAAGGCCCGTACAAAGTCAAAGGAATAACTGGCCATGGAGCATATTGGATTGCACGACCCAATTGAGGGGTTTTACCCCGACCATGCATTGCTCAATATCTGAAGATTTTCTATCCTAAATTATTTTTTGTTCTTTTTTCTAGTCAGGACAATTTTAGTTAGGATAAATTTTAGCTGTGGAATTTAAAACTTTATTGATTTTACAGTTATGAATAAAAAATCAAACTCGGGATTTCCGAAAGAAAAGCATCAAACTCGGGATTTCCAAAAGAAAGCATATGATAATAAGAACATATGGAAGGCAAGCATGATAATAAGAACATGCAAATAGAATACTCGGGACCATTAAATCCCGAATGGGCGGAGAAGCTCGAAGAAGCATACCAGCCGAGCAAGGTCAAATGGCCTTAGATAAAAGGAAAACCCGATGCACCAGCTCAGGACGCTATCAGGAAAAATTCCGGTGAAATGCGTAGCTGTGTTAAGCAATTCAGAAAAAGGCTTAACGATTCGGCAAACCCTTGCACATAAAAACTGGGGAGACGTCCTTGGTAATGCGTAAGGACTCGAACCTATGATTATGGTGAGCCATGATGTAATGTTCGGGTAACAACCGTGTATGAAACACAAGTATAAACTCACTTGTCTGTTTTAAGACGACACGGTTAATAATACTAGTCAGTTTAATAAGATACTTGGCATAAAGATTACAAGAGTCAGTTTAATAAGATACTTGCCATTAAAATTATTCGTGTGACAACTGGTTTGATAAGATACTCGATGAAGTTACCCGAACATCAGAGTTAGCCAGTTTAATAAGATACATGGTATAAAGATTACAAGAGCCAGTTTAATAAGATACTTGACATTAAAATTATTCGGGTGACAACCGGTTTAATAAGATACTCGGTGAAGTTACCCGAAAATCAGAGTTAGCCAGTTTAATAAGATACTTGGCATAAAGATTGCAACAGCCAGTTTAATAAGATACTTGGCATTATTCGGGTGACAACCGGTTTAATAAGATACTCGGTTAAGTTACGCGAACATTAGAAAAAACTGGTTTAATAAAATACTCAGCAACCATAGTCAAGTTAAAGAAATTTCACGAGCAATAGAATCAAAACACCAGGTTCAGAAGCTACTCAGAATTTTATTGATCTTTCAAAAGAATGGTTACAGTGAACTCTTTACAAAGAATTGTTAAAAGTACAAAAAAATCCTATCTACAAGTCAGGATTGTGAGGATTTGGAGCCCTTGCCAATACTCGGGTCTGGCACCATCTTGTATTCACGAAGCAGGCTCTCATTAGAAGGCCAACCAATTTTGTCGACTGAATCGTCCATCCATTGGTTGTAATCCTCTCTTGGGATCGGCCCAACATCAGGCAGCACACCCTCTACGATTGACTCTCCACTGGTGTAAAAAGTCGAGACGGAATGCTCAGATGGAACCTCCAATTGCATGGGATGGGGCTCCTTACCTCGGCTGTGGCAGTAAGCCCTCCATTCCTTTATCTGAGTCTGGAGAGATTCCAAGGACCGATCCACATGATGTTTGATTGACAGCTCCCAATTAGTTCGGGCCTTCTCAGTCGCCCTATTCTTAACTTTGAAGAACTCGCCAGCTGAAACTAGCCCCGCTGAAACTCCTGAAGGAGAAGGGTGTCGTAGGTAGGGGATCTTTTAAAATGATCCACCCCTTGGAATTCAAGTTCCAACCTGGCTTCTCGGGACAAGGATTCGAATGTCAGAGCCTGGCGTTCCAAATCTTCGATTTTCTACTCATACGCCGACTTGGACTGCTCCGTTTCCTACTCGGCCTTGAGCATTGGTTCTTGGGCAGAAGACAATAAATTTTGAAATAATGTAGCCTTCTCTTCTACCGAATAAACCCTCTCCTTGGCCTCCATTTGCTTCGCTAGACAATAGTCGGCAAAAACTTGGGCAGAACCAACCTCTTGTTGGTAAGCTGTTTCAACCCGAGCACGTTGGTCCTCACTTTCCTTCAGCTGAGCTTCGAGATACCTTATTCTATCGGCTTGATGTTGTTACGTCTGAACCAGCTCAGCAAACTCGGCCACCATCTACAAAGGGAGTTCGTTTAAAAATATGCCAAACAAACAAACAAAGTAACTGAAGGAAGTTAAACATAACTTACATAAGATGCACCGTTAAAAATGTTTTGAAGACGTTCAGCAAGGGAGTCATCCCGAAAATAGCTCCAGTGGTCGTCCCCAACAAAGGCCTGACCAGATGACATCTCCCGCAGCATATCCTAGGGAGAAGGATGTGAAGGAACCCCCGAGGGTTTAGCCCCTAGATCTTCAACCTCAGGAGGGGAACCCCTGTTAGGCTCTGAAGCCTCCGCATCCGTCGATGCTCCAACATCAGCACTTGGGTAAGTCTCAACCACAATATCTTAATCGCTGGAGTCGATGAAAGAGACCACCCGAGGAACCTTGAGAGGACGAGTTGGAGAGCTGATTGCCTTCCATTTCTCACCCCGAGAGCTATGGAAACTGAGATCAGTTGCAGGATCCTTCTGAGTATCATCCCGGAAGGCTTTAAAAAATTCGAGACCTATGGGTACCTGTCCCGTAGAGGTATTACCTCCATCACCGGTGTCAGTCCACTCGGCAGGCTCCTCACCAAGACTTTTACTCTGCCCTTGCCCGTTGCCAAGCAGCTGAGTATCGGTTAGGCCACTTGGACCACTAGTTTCCCCAGCTGTCGGTTGAATGTCCTCAAGGACATCTTCGGGAACTTGTTCTTCAATAGCATTAGTCTCCTCGTTGGACTCAGACAGGGCGATGCCTTCATTGCCTTGACGAGAAGCTTCTTTCCAACTCGTCTGAATAATTGAATTCACTTGGCGAGCCTGAAGATCGTAGACGACGTCCGTATCATACACTTAGAAGAAAAAATGAACCACGTCAGAATGCAAAACAAAAAAATATATATAACAATGAAAGGAAAAGGTTACAAAAATAGCTTACATCGCCTGCGGTAGCCCAAAATCTTTTCGAAGAAGCCGAGCTCAATCATCTTCGACTCAACGAAGAGATAAGTCTTTCTCCTCTTCTCTAAAGTGCAAACCGCTGCCCGAGCAAGCCTGGTTAGCTCAGAAACACTGAAATCAATTTTTTTCTTATTCCATATCTCGGAGGAACAGAAGAAACATGGGACTTTTAGCACCGTCTGAGTACCCCCCCAATTGAAACAGTAACATCAAGCCCGAGACTCCCTCCTGTGAAAAACCAACTGTTCTTCTAGAACTTGTTGGATATCGGGAATCCCCATATAAAACCCCTCTTTTTAAGGTCGTCAGAGATGTCGGCTTCTCGACTCACCTTTGTCCCCTTAGAGTCCTAGCAGTCTAGCGGATTCGACATGAGGAAGTAAGTCCATGTCTTACTAGACTGCCTCAGCTTAAAGAAGGGCCTGATTTCAGTCGGGGAAGGCGACAATAGGTTCATCCGGTTGTACATGTTCCACATCAAAATTTTATAGTTGTTCGGAGCTAATTAAGCCGGAGCAATCCCTGTTTCAGCTAGAAACCAGGCAATAAATGGCTGAAAAGGAAAAGTGACACTGCAGTAGAGCATGGATCCGTAGATTGCCACCATACCCGGGGGAGGATTCTACGCAGCTCTATCACCCGCTAGAATCAAAGTGACCGAGTTGGGCAGATCAAATCGTGAACGATACTTTTCTATCTCGTATGCCCCGACTATATTTGGCTCGGTATCGAACCCACTCAGGTGTTCAGCGGAGAAAGTAAGACGAGACGCCCTAAACGCCTCTTCGACATCATTCTCGTTGACAATTTGCTCTCTGATTCGAGTTTCACCTGAATTGTGCCTACGAACTTCACTACTGCTTTGATGTTTTCCCATCCTTCGAAGAGGTACCCTGTGATCATAAATATCAGAATCAGAACTAGATAAAGAACTAGATACAGGGCTAAAAGTGATGTCAGGGTGAAGCCCAGAAACATCAACTTCTAAAAATGGAGGTTCGTCAGCAGGGATTTTCCCCAGTAATCTTCTAATGCAAGAAACCAATTGGAAATCCCAATGTTCTAATGAATCAAGAGTGACATTAAAAAGATGATGATGAGAAAATAGCTCTATTAAAACTAACCTTGAATAAAGTTTGATGCAAGATCTTCAATGGAAAGTCACTACCTTCTGCGTAAAGAAATCTGGGTTTAAGAAAAAAAATTCTACTGAGAAATCTTTAAGAATGAACCAACTCTGTCTTAGTGAAGAATTTAAAGAAATTAAAGCGCGGAACCCTAGATCTCAAGGCGGGAAAAAACAATGATAAGGATTTATGACGTAGGCGGCACATGGGGAAGCGCATGAGTCGTTTCTCATAAATGATATCGAAAAACGAAGAGGCAAAGGACACGTGTCAGAAAGAGAACTGGCTTTCGCCGTCAGAACTCCAAAACGTCGCCATCATTAAAGATCTCGCGTAAGGAAGCAAATCGAAATTGCAGGGTCATCATTAAGACACGTCATTATGACAAGATATTTACTCGGGTACTGAAAAGATATTGAAAGCTAATTAAAATACTTTTGCCCGAAGAAACCTTGTTCAACAAAAATATTTTAAGGGGGTATTGTCATATGTGAATTTTATCGCATGTACACGTCATCAACAAAGAGGATAAATTGCCAGGTGGATATCCGAATAGGCATTCAAAAAATATCCTACGAGACATCACCGAAGAAGAGAACCCGAGTAAGCAGACGTTGAATAAAACCTACTCGGTCAATCAACGTTATTTACTACTCGGGATCAGTTAACGACACTCGGGACTGGTAAAATGACCCTTCTACTCGAGATCAAATGATGTTACTCGGGACCATCGGGTATTATCCTTGCTCGGGATAAATTTGAAAACAGAATAAAAAGCCTAGCGCCTAGTTCACACGGATTAGGTCATTAAATACACGAAGATATCCATATCAGGAAGGGTTCCCAAAGAGAACAAGATACTGTGTTGGAAGGGTTCCTAATCAGGCAACAACTTTATTTCTTTAAAAAGACTATGCTCTTATATAAGGAAACAAGACTAAATTGGACTACATTACTAGAATCCCATTCGATTTCAATACAAGACTCCTAAACAGGAAAGAAGACAATCAGCTTCAAACAAGTAAATAATTGTAATTAAATACAAAGAACTATTACTTATACAAAGCAGATTAGGGTTCTATAAACATATAAATAGACCCATAATCTCACCCAAAAAAAAGAGAAGAAAGAGAGATCGAGAGCTTGTAACATTATAAATTCATAATGGATTTTGGCTCGGTTGATCATTCAACCACCCGTGGACGTTTCTCCGGTCATCAGAGTTTTACCACGTAAAAAACTCGTGTCTTGGTTACTTTCTCCTTCTCTTTCTCTTTCTCTTTCTCTTTCTCTTTGAGAATCACAGCCGAAATCCAATTCTTGTTGACTTTTCTGATACAATCCATAAATCAACGTCAACAAGTTGTAACCTCTATCTAGAAATCAAAACTCCAATAACTTAATAAAATAGTTTAGAATAAAGTAATGATATATGTAAATATAAAAGAATTGATAAATCTTTTTGATGTCACAACTTTGCCAATTATTATGCTGAAGAATGATAAATTCATCGAATCACATAATTTGAAAATTTTAATAACAAAATATCCGGTGATTAGTTTATAAGAATTGAATTCCATGATACTAGATTAATTTGGTTTCAATAAACGTTGCAATGTTTAAAAGTCAATTTGAAATTACAGTAATCTTCAACAACTCATGATCTTAACCATGATTTACTGTTTTTTAAAATCTTGAGACTAAATTCTTGCACAACTACGACCATATTTCCCTTCAATAATAATAATTATTAAGTGTTGAAATCCCATATTTTTTTTTGTACGGAATTAATTTTATAATGTTACATAATGGACTATGTAATATTCCAGTTTTCTACATTGATTTACACGCTTTTCTAAAAGTTATCATTTCACTTTGTAATGTTACCTATCATACTATTATGTAATGTTATAAAATTAATTTCACACGCAAAAACTTACGGGATTTTCACACTTGAAGTTACCCTTCACTTCAAATAAAAAGACTGTTTATAACGAGGACAATAAGCTCCCAATGTAAAATATTTTGATCTGAGGTTCATGTTGGCTTGGTATAATTTGGGTAGACAGTTAACAAAAGATTGCTAGAACTTGATGTTTTTCGATGTTCTGTTTTTAATCATGCATGAATAATGACTATAATTTACGTGATATTAATGATCTTAAGCATCAACGGTTGCGATTTGCTCGGCTGGTTTTGATTTACCTTATCTTGTTTATTACCTCTAGGGGTGGGTACGGTTCGGTTCGGTTTTGAGTAAAACCGAACTGAACCGAAAATATTTCGGTTCACCCAAAATTGAACTGGTTTAAACCGAATAAGAAATGACATCCGAACTGAACTGAACTGGTTATAATCGGTTCGATTTATTTTGGTTTTGGGCAATGGGCTTTTTGGCTTGATGGGTCTAATGAGTCTTTTTTAATATGTTGCTAAATTTGATGGGTTGTTGGATTTTAATTTTGAATCAAAATTTCATAATTTCATAATTTTATAATTTTAATAGTCCAAGCCTAAAAAAAAAACTCAAATCAGACCTAACTAATAATAAAAAAAAAAAACAGTTAATAATAATACATCCCAAAAAAAAAAATCTAACTCCAAATCTAAATTACAACTATAATAACTCCAAATCAAAATTGCAACTAGTCAACTAAATTTGCATTTCAATTCTAGTTTCCACACCACATTCCACATACATAAAAAAAAATACATTCCATTTTGTCACTCCATCTGCTACCTACAGATACAAAAAATTAAATATGCTTGTCACTCAATCTTTATGCTCCATAGAAACAAAAAAGCATATATATACTAATATACACAAACAAAATATAAATAAACATATAATAATAGTCTCATATCTAAATGAGACAACAACACAAGTAAACTGTGATTCGAATATTCACAGTTAGACACATATATATACTAATATACACAAACAAAATATAAATAAACGGATATACTGATAATCTCATATACACATGACAAAACAACATAAGGAAACTCTCTATAAACATGTATATATCAACACAGATTCAAATATTTTTCAACACTATCTAATATACACAAACAAAATATAATTAAAGGCTTAAAGCTACGAGCCTATAACACAGATTCGAATCATAGATTATACACAAAAAAATTAACAATCACAGATTAATGCATCAAGATTCAAGTCAATAAGTAATTAGACACACACAATCACATATTCGAATTTCATAATTTTTATGTGATCAATCAACCAAATCAACAACCAACCTTTCTTAAATCAACATGTGTTAACCAAAAGAAGAAAGAAAAGCTAACTCAAAAAAAGAAAGAAAGAAAGAAAGCTAAATCAACAGCCAACCTTTGAAGCTTTGTCTCATTGAAACAGATCGAACGAGCCAAAGACGAGCAGATCGGACAAGTTGAAGGTTGTCTCGTTGAAGCTTTGACCGGAGATGAAGACGAACAGATCGGAAGAGTAGAGACCAGATCGATCATCAGTTCTGATACAAAAAATAAGACAAAAAGAAAATTAGAATAATAAAATTAGAAAAAGAAGAAGAGAAAGTGACAACTGACAAACCTTCTTTGAAGAACAACGGAGATGAGCAGATTAGATGTTGAACAGCGGCAATGAGCATATCGGAGACGAGCAGCGGAGATGAGCAGATCAGAGATTAGTAGATCAGAGACGAGCAGATCGGAGATGATCATATTGGAGACGAGCAGCGGAGGAGTTAAGGAAGAGAAGAGAGAACTCAGACAAGTAGAGAAATCGGCAGTAGGAACTAGGAGGAGAAGACAAGATGAAAGAGAAGAAGTGTGTTAATGTGTTAGGGTTTTTATCTTTTGGTTTTACAGGGGGTTTAATTGGTTTATTGGGAAACCAAACCGGTTTGAACTGTTTTTTTTTTCGGTTTGTCATTTTTTGAACCGGTTTAAACCGAAGTCATTCGACAAACCGAACCGAACCGAACACCCGTTATATCGGTTTGGTTCGGTTTCAAACTTAGTGTCCACCCCTAATTGCCTCCCACAAAAAAATATAATAGGAATATGACTTTGATAACTCACAAAAAAATGATGTTTGACACTCATGTCCTCAAACTTGTGACTTGTCATTTAATTAACAACAACAACATTATACGGTGTGTAAGTTATTTGTTTTAGTTCTTTCACTAAAAGAAAAAAATCATTCATGATAAGATTTTAAGATTGCAACAAGCTAGGGTAGTATTCAATGACTATAAAATTTCATATTGGGGTTATGTTATGGAATATTTTGGAAATCGGAGCAAACCAAATGAAATGCTAAGCGTTTGATTCAATTTGACAGCTAGCTAGTTATTTTTGAATTTTATGTTGAAACATTTAGTATATATATTTTTACAAGTATTCTGACTTCTGAGTCAAATACGTATGTTCAAATAATTCTATGTATTTACGAAAGTGTTTTATGTAGTGAAAAAAAAAAAGTGTACTAAAGCACTGTTTTCGTCCACTCTACACGCATGGTTCACAGACTCAGTAGCCTCCACCGAGGCTGCCGATCGCGCCAAACTCCTTCGCCAAGTCAATCTAAGCTATCGGAGCTTTAATATCTAGTCCATCCTCAAGCTGCGAGATTGCATTGCCGAACTCATAACCCATTAATTTAAGTTCATAATAACATGAAACATACAATTTGCACAGAATCCTGTCCTCACACCATGTAAAATTGTACCGACAATTTTGACAATTTAAGCATACCCATTACAGTAAACAAGATGGAGTTATTCTTTGGCATGAACTCTTTATATATTACTGACTTTTTACCTCAAAACCAGCTAACTAAAATCTAAAATATATTTGAGTTATTAATCATGTGATTTGCTTTATGAAATATTATATAATTTGGTGGTGTGGTTCTTGTAAATCGTAATTCCAAAAACAAATCCGGTAGGTATATGGAAATAGAAAGTAACAATACAAGAAAACAACACGTCAGAAAACAGTGTATGAACCGAGACCCATGTTTCACACGGTGTCCTTAAGACAATTTCACCGGGCAACACCGTATGTGTATTAGGCGATTGTCTCTCAGGATACAACGGTTCAACAGTGGTAGACGTAAGCACCAACTACTACCAGCGAACTCAAACCGAGTTTAAACTTACCAAGAAAACAGAGAAGAATAATAGGAATTCGGCTGCTCGAAATTAAGTGTATTTCGATCGGTTAACTTTATGAATGGAATACTATGGCTTTTAAATAGCCAAACTAAAGCACTAGGGTTTGGGGATTAATTTTGGTAAATTCGTTTTTGATTTAATAAGGAAATAATTTAATTAGATAATATTCTCCAAAGAGATTTACTTCTAATTAAAACCGATTATATATTCTTAGTGATCAAGTAAGAAATTAGAATCCAAACAATTAAAGATTTCTTTATTCATCACAATAAAAAAACGTTGACTTAGGGAAGTGGCAAAAGGTCAACTGGACTATCACGGTCCAATCGGAGCGGCATTCGTATCCAGAAGTCGTGCCCACACACAAGTCGTGCATTCAAAGGTTCGGGGTCCATAACCCCTTTCAATTTTATGGAATTTATCATACTCATTTTTTGCTCTCAAATCGATAGTTAGTCACAAAATTTCCAACGGTTCTTCAATCAAGTAATTTAGCATTAAATATGTGAAGAAGAAGCGCGGGAGTAGGTAGTAGCAGCAGTAGTAAAGCAAGTAATAGTGAGCTTGAGAATATGGAAAAGAGCCAGTGTTCCACAATGAAAAATCTAAACAATTGATGCCCAAGCAGTGGACAATGTAAAGAAGCTGCGGTTTCGGTAATAGGTTTCAAAGTCGTGCAGCGAGCATAAAGTGAACTATTCTTTCGCTTTTTACTAAAGAATACCGTGTTGTCACTACTTATAGCAGCATACACTTATAGGTATAAAGGAATGATGTCATCAATTATAGTTTAAGGCTAGTTTGAGATTTCTTTTACTTGAGAAATAACTATTTATTTATCAAGTTTTGAATATATGGATGTTTGGTAAACTTTTCAAAAACAACTTAATTTACAATTTACTCCTCCAATAATCAGCTTTTGAGAAGCTGGGTGGAGGTTGTTTTTAGAAGTAGAAACTGAATTTTTGTTTAAGAAATAGCCAAAATATCCTCACCATTTTAATAAAAGACAACATTACCCAAACATTTAATAAAACTAAATAAAAACAGTTTCATTTTTTTAAAAATATAAATATAAATGTGCTGCCACCGCTGGAAGTTGATGCCGGAGGAGGATCGACCGGAGGAAGCCAACTCCTTCAGACTTTTTCGAAGATAACGTATCCACACGGCGGCGATGAAGGAGGAGAGCCGGAGTTATGTTGACCTCTGAAAGATTGTTTGGTCGATGATGATGAACCAGATCGTTGATGAACGACTTCGACCGACGGCGGAAAAGAAGGCTAAGAACTGGAACGACGATGAACGACGGTAGAGAAGAAGGCTAAGAACCAGATCCAAACGACGGTGGAGAAGAAGGCTGATAACAGGATCCAAATGACGAATCCGGATCCAAACCTGATCCAAACGCCAGAGAAAAAGGCTGGCCGTTGATAACCGGATCCGACCGTCGACGTCCAACGATGCCATCGTCACTATAGTCGGAGGTGGATCATTTTGAAGTTTTTATTTTTTTTTTATTTTTTTTTTATTTTTTATTTTTTTATTTTTTATTTTTTAAATTTACTATAATTAATTTTGAAATGTATAATTATTATACCAGTTTATTGTTTCCGTATTAAAATGATATCTAATTTTGTCATTTCATCAAATACAATTTCCACAATTTCAAAAGCAAATCAATTTTAAATTTTAGTTCACCCAAAACTTAATTATTTTTTTGTTAAACTGATTATGCTTAAGTTAAGCTATAAGAGGATTTAGTTTTAAACAAAACATTCCTAAACATAGCCTAAATTTTGACTATTTTTATTGTTTTTCTCTTTTGAATTTAATGTCAAGACAACTTTACCCTGCCTGGGCACGTCATAACATATTGACGACGTCGTTTTTACTTTTATAAGGATTGGACTGAATCAATTCGTGAAGGCCCAAACCCAAATTAAAAAAAGAAATTTTTGTTGTGACTTGTGACTTGTGCCATGCACATTTTTACCTTGTCTGGGTGGCTAGGAACGTTAGAACATAGTGAGGATTGGCATTTTTACCATTTTTTTTTCATTTTGATTTTTTTAAAATGGATCTATACATTGTGAAATCTATTTAAATGAAAAAAAATAGTTATACATATTGTAGGCGGTCGATCTACAATTAGTGTGGATCGGATCGGATTCGAGTTAGGCCCAAGCAATTTGGTCTAACCGGTCGAATCAGACAAGTTGTCTGCTCTGAGTACCTAAAAAAAAGATGAAAAAAACACAAAAACTGGAAAAGGAAAAAGGCGGTGGTTATTTATTTTTGGCCTTAGATGCGTTTGGACTGAGCGTTAGAATATAGAATTGAGGGAGGTGGTGGTCAATGGAATTCCGATGATCGGAGTTCTTTTGGAAAAAGCTTCAACAAGCTAAAGCTTTAGAAGTAGGAGAGAAAATCATAATCCCTCCTTCGTCCATGAAAGGTCTTATTTATAAGCCATCCCAACAGGTTGATCGTGGATCTACGTTGGGAATTTCAATCCGAAATCTCGGTTAGATTTCGTGGGATCTCAAGATCTTAGACCAGTTCAAACTCCTGTTTGAATGTTATCCCATTTAACTGATAATTTTTATCAGTTAATGATTGAGTCAAGCTGAAATTTTTTCACAATCGACCCATATTCGATGGATCTGACTCGGGTGCAGCCCAACCTGTTCGTGGGCTTAAACGTTTGGGCCTAAATGCCATTTTTGGCTACAACAGTTTGTCCCCCACTTTTTAAAGAGAATACTTTCGAATTAGAGAGTGAGTTTTATCGAGTCGAGCGAGGTTCGACAACATGTTGAAGTTGGAGCACAAGTCACGTTCAATAAACAACGGAGATTTCTTCATGGGCCTCATTCCACGAAATGATAAAGTGTCAAGCTGGGCGATAGTTTATTAGTCTTAACCTTTGATGCGACATAATATCATCTATCTTTCCAACCCTAAGGTTGGGAAGTTTAATAGATAGGACTAAAATGGTTCAGTTCCCTAGAACTAACGTAGCACCTTGTTTTTTGCGTGCTTTATTGGTTTTGGGCGCACTAGGGTAACACATTAAATTTTTAATTAACCTATACAGTTACCTTGGTTTGTTGGTAACTGTAGCGGTTACGACACATGGCGACTTGGGCTAGAACGTTGGTTTAGAAACCAAACACTTGTACTTTCAATTTACTATTCGTGTTCAAGAAAACTTCTTGCTAAGAAAAACTCTTTGAAGATTGAGCGTTCCATCGTCAGCCTTTGAACAAAATTAACAAACCTAGTTCCAAGGTAAGAGAAATTTCTTCTGTCTTTACTTGTTTTGGTTTGCACGAGACTTAATTTTTTCACAAAGAATGAGCTAGCAAAGCAGTATTTAGAGATCAACCCAGAAATGACAGTTTAGTGTTCTTCATTATTCTTTGTGTTTGGTTTTGAAAAACTAATTTAGCAATGGATTGATAAACCTAGGTGATTTTGTCCACAAGTTAAGGTGTTTATAGCCCACGGTGTCATTTCCAACTTCGTCGTGTCGTCATATGACTAGATCCATAGTTGATCGACTCAGGTTCACCGGGTTTTCAGGTG
Source organism: Dipteronia dyeriana (assembly GCA_032871835.1). Classification (NCBI taxonomy): domain Eukaryota; kingdom Viridiplantae; phylum Streptophyta; class Magnoliopsida; order Sapindales; family Sapindaceae; genus Dipteronia; species Dipteronia dyeriana. Next base: position 17,857,131 of record CM065303.1, read on the forward strand.
ATCGATTCTATCCTTAGGTTTTAATAGTCCCTATAAACCCTAGGTTTAGATTTCAAACCCTGGGTTATTGATTTTATATTTCAGTTTATGCTTGACTTTTGCATTTTTTACATTTGTCAGATTTGGAGGAATCATGTCAAAAGAGAGTATGATTTCAAGTCCAACATTTTCCTAGACCTCTGGCGGTTCGGGAGCTGAAGTCAAGGAAGATGACGAAGTCGAATCCCAGAATGTCGAGTGACAAATCACCATAGCTAACCCGTCAAAAATAGTTCGTATATATAAGTCGGGCATGCTAGAATCTGAGATCGTATGCATGATTATGCAACAGGTCAAATTCTCTGAGAATATTGAGGTCAAATAGCTATCTTGCTCTGGTAGGCGATTAGGTATCCTTGCTGGTGAAACCTAGAGAGCGTGCTTACTGACGATGACATGGATAGTCTAAGAACACTGTATAGAATCCCTGATCATGTCGAACTATATGTTACCAAGGAGCATGAATGAGCCTACTGGGACATTCCATGGTGGACTTGTTTTTACGAGTATATGTTTCGACAGGGGTATAGATTTTTAGTCCCCTCTTTGGTTCGTAGGTTGTTAATATACTACGACATTGCCTCTGGTCAGTTAATGCCAATCAGCTATAAGGTTTTGTTAGGTCTATCTGTCCTCTGTGAGAAGAGGGAGTTAAAATTTGTATTAGGATCTCTCCTACACAATTATTATCTGAAGCAACACACGTACGAGAAGTGGTCGTTTCACTCTGTGTTCGAGGTCCGGTGCGACACCCTGATTATTGACCTTACGATAAACGACTGGAGATGGAATGACATTTTTTTTCGTTACCAAGGGTCTTTTGATAGATGGGCCATTTTGGAAGGAAAAATACATCTATCCGCGTAGATGGAGTCGACATGGTGAGTGTTAAATTCTAGTGTCGTTTGAATAGTTTGAGTTTTTCTTAATTTTTTTATAAGCATATCTATGTGTAGTTCTAGCGAGCGAGGAGAATAAGATAGACTGTCCAGACGCTGCCGAGTATACCCATTTAATTAAGGCGATACCTTCCGGGGAGAGAAGTCGGAGAGTGTTACTACGAAAAGGTAATCTTAGACCTAAGACCCTATGGCTTCATTCGACGTGGAATATGCCATAAAGATGTTATATTGTACATCTGGGTTAGGAGAGGATTTGAGATACTTTGTGGTATAAGGTTTTTAACCCCTACTACTGATGTTGAACGTCGTTTCGCAGCTAAGTCGATATCAGACATGAAGTTCAACATGCCCAATTCTGAAAAAGGCACTGAAACGATAGAAATGGATAATGGCGAAGAAGAGAACGACTGCACTTGCTAAGAAGAGGAGTGCATAGGAAGAAGTGTTAACGGATAAGTTAATTGTCCCTGTTAATGAGCCAGCCTTTGAGTCATATTCAAAATTGGATCCACTCAGGGTGCACAAGAAAAGAAAGGTTGTCGACACGGGTGAGAAAGGAAAGATGGTCGTAGCTGCTTTGAAAGGGGGAGTGGTCGAGGCCGCGTCGAAGAGGACAAATCTGACCCTGGTGGAGTTTCCTTAGGGGGGTCGACGTTTAAGGAGTTAAGCAGCTTCTTGAAGAAGTTGGATGACCTTCTCTTCGCAGTTGATGAAGAATATCTAAAAGGAAAAAAAGGTGGATGAAGTTGTCGATGCTAGTCTTCTCACTAACTTTCAGGTGAGTTATATTATTGTATCATATTATCTGTTACGGTCGTGTTGAATACTAATGGTAAATACCTTTTACAGGCATTGCAGTCACAATTTTATTTGAAGAACAAAATTGGGGCCAGTCAAGAAAGAAGCGCGAAGCTCTAGAAAGCAAACGACACGCTTAGGCAAGAGCGCGACAAAGTCAATATGACCAAGGAAGGAGTGGAGAAGAAAGCATTAGCTCAGGATGAGGAGTTGGCAAAGTTGAAAGAAAGCATTAGCTTAGGATGAGGCTAATGAAAGCCTTAATGAGACAGATCGACATATAGTCAGTTTGAATGAGCAACTCATGAATATATCAGTTAAAGCTATATGTGCTGCCAAGGTCGATCTCTTTAAGCAAAATCTAGCATGAGAGCATTTGAAATGGGACCCAAAGGTCGAGATTGCAAAGTGGGAGGAGGCTAAATGCCTTGGCATTGAAAAATCCTCATCTGCCATTGTTAAAGATATTGTAGAGACCGATAAATGCCTTGATACCTCTGGCTGACCAGATGCTCAAGTGTAGGGAAAAATCTGTTAAAAAAGTGGTGGAAGCGTAGAATAAGAGTATGAAATATTTTAAAAATCTTCCCTTTAAAAGAAAGAACCTTAACCCTAGATTAATTGACATATAACTAAAGTATCGTATCATTTTCTCGTGACGATTGAACAAGCACCGAATTTAATCTGCAAGATCTTCCAATCCAATCACGAACATGAATCACCTAAGAGTGTGGGCTCCTTTTTTTTAAATTGTATACCTGAGGATGGAAACAAACAAAATCTCTTTCTTTTGTTAGTCACAATAATCCTCCAAGAAGAAAAACAAAGAACGTTAGGTCACTTGTGAATTATCAATCAATTTGATTGAAACTCGGGTGAACCTAGATTCGATGTTGTACACAAAACCTTTTAATATAAAGGCTACTAGTGCACTATCGAATACAAAACGTTCTTTCTTCCTTTTCCTCTTTACCGAATTTTCACACACCAATCTTTAGATTTGGACGAATTTATCTAGAGCAAGAACCAAATTCTCTACGCTCAAAATTCTCTCTTAATTTCTCTCCCTTAAATTAGGGCATGGCAAAAATTTCTCTCTAAGAAAAAAGGTAATGGTTGAATTCTACACTATCATATATATAGCGGCTGAATTCTTCATCCTTTTAATTTAGGAGACCAAATCCTCTCCTAAGAAGGATTTACTTGATGGGCAAGAATCCTTTCCTTAGGTGGATTTACTTAGTGGGCAAGAATCATTTCCTTAGGAGGATTTACTTGGTGAGCAAGAATCCTTTTCTAAGAAGAATTCATTTTTACACAAAGACTCCTAATCCAAATCAAATAGTGTATTTATTCAATATCCAATTATTGAATATAATTAAATTGTGACTAAATTAAAACTCCATAATTTGACCAATTTTTAATTAGAGTTTTAATAGAAATCAAATACTTCCTAATTTGACTAGATGAATAAATTTCCATTATTTATTTACTTATCAAATATAGTATTTGATACTTATCATATTACCAACAATAATATGACTCTAGGAGACCATCTCCTACTAGAAAAAAGATTTTGACTTTTAATTAAATAATTAAATAAATAAATAATTAATTAATTAATTTCCATTTAATTAAATAATAAAGTAAAAAACAATATATAAGGCTATTCTACAAGCCCTAGCCGCCCAAGCCTATATGTATAGGCCAAATAATGTTTTTCCTATTTTATTAAATCCATTGGACTTAAATAAAAAGTCCACATGTGAACTAGACCTAATATTACTAAAAGAAACAAGTCCACATGCCTTAATACAATTCTAGATTGATCTATAAATTAATTAGGTAGAATATATCAAGTGATCCATGCAAGTTCGTATAGATTAGGGATCTTGATGGGCTATCTAAATTTAATCTCCAATAGACATAACCTAATCACAATCAAAAAATGATTCACTTAGGTCCAATCTATTAATTTTAGTTCATTCAACTAAAGAACTAAAATTGAACTCTTAAATAAAGATAGAATAAGTTAATATTGCTCATTCATACCCTAGACAATCTTAATGGAGAAAGTGTATCCTCGTGAAGAATATCAATAATCGTTAAGAGCTCATTGACCGCCTATAGCTCTCCAAGTTACCATATTTACTCATATGACCACATTTTGAACTTGGATATTTTTGACTTATCCAGAAGCCATATTTCAATAGACACTATTGAAAACTTAACATTAAGATTTAATATCCAATATCTCAAAACATCCATATGATGATAATCTACTCTCATTTAATAAATGGAGCCACGATGTCTATATCTATAAATGAAGTCCTCTATCGATTAACAGATGAATACCACCAACTATGCTATATAATCATACTCATTGATAGATCAAATGATAACACTTGCAACAATAAGTCCAACAATTATCTCAGGATTGAGATAGACTCTCTGATTGTCTTCAAGTGAAAACTTTTATTCATTGACGGTTCTGGATAAAGTATTTCATTGTGATCCTATTCAATGCACCCAGTGCACTAGATTCTTTTGCCCAAAGAAACCACACTTTGATAATTTTAGACTCATCATAACACATTTGATCTCACTCAAATGCAAGCAAAAGAATCTACAACTTTAACAAAATAAAGGCGCCCAACCTTTATCTTAAGTTGTGAATATTATTCAAGACTAACTAAAGAATTGTGTCTACCTCATACATATCCGGATGTACGAACAATTCTTCTTTTCTCATAGTCTTTTGACCTTATGATTATTTACTTTTGACAATTATAATAATTAAACTATAAATGCTATAAGATTTGTTAAAATAGAAATAACTTTATTAATATAAAAACATTGTCAAATACATTATTACACTCTTGCTATCGAGCATAATCCCAACAATCTCCCACTTGATCTATAGCAAATGTATCATATCTTTTATCTCCATATTCTCCAAGCGCCCATCAAAACTCTTTTGTGGAAAAGCCTTTATGAAGGGGTCCGCTAAATTTTCTACTGACACGATCTTGGTTACCGTCAAGTCTCTCTTATGCACAATTTCCCTTAAAAGGTGATACTTTTTTTCAATGTGTTTTCCTCTCTTATGACTTCTTGGTTCTCTCGAATTAGCCACTACTCCACTATTGTCACAATAGATAGTGATCTGCTTATTCGTATTAGGAAGCACTTTCAAGTCAATCAAGAATTGGTGGAGCCAGACAACCTCTTTAGCAGCTTCGCATGCTGCAACATACTCAACTTCCATGGTGGAATCAGTAATACAAGATTGTTTGATCCTTTTTCATATGACTGCCCCTCCTCCAAGTGTAAACACAGATCAAGATGTTGATCTTCTGGAGTCAGAATCCGATTGGAAATAGGAATCTGTATACCCCAATGGGAATTAAATCCCCTCTGGAGTATACAAGAATATAATATCTTGTTCTCTTGGGATACTTGAAAATATGCTTGATGTCGTCCAGTGATTAGGACTAGGTTTCGATTGAAACCTACTAACTATGCCAATAGCAAAAAAAAAATCGGGTATAGTTCAAAGCATTGCATACATGAGACTCCAAACTGTCGAGGCATATGGAACCCTACTCATGAATTGATCTTCATGTTCATTCTTAGGAACTTGTTCTTTAGAAAGTTTGATTCTAAGTCTGAAAAGGTAACATGTCTTTTTTGGAATCTTGCATGGAAAATCTAGACAAGATTTTATCTATGTATGAACCTTGGGATAATGCAATCGTTCTATTCTTTCTATCCCTTATGACTTGGATACCAAGAATATAACTTGCTTCTCCCAAGTCCTTCATATCAAATTGTTTTGCTAACCATTCTTTTACTGATTTCAATACACCTACATCATTTCCGATGAGTAGTATATCATCAATGTAAAGAACTAGAAAAATAAACTTGTCGCCTTTAATCCTTTTGTATGCACAGGGTTCATCAAGGTTTTGAATAAATCAAAAAAATTTCACGGCTTGATTGAACTGTATGTTCCAGGATCTGGATGCTAGCTTCAATCCATATAATGATCTTTTGCATACCTATTCCTCTTGGCCTTTTTCAATGAATCCTTTTGGTTGCATCATAAAGATGCTTTCGTCAAGACTTTCATTAAGGAAAGTTGTCTTGACATCCATTTTCCAAATCTCTAGGTCTAGAGATGCTGCAATGGATAAGAGTATCCTAATGGATTTAAGCATGACCAAAAGAGAGAAGGTTTCCTTATAATCAATACCTTTCTTTTGTGTGTAACCTTTAGCTACCAATCTATCTTTAAAGGTTTTCACCTTTCCATCCATTCCTCTTTTCCTCTTGTATACCCACTTGCACCCAATGAGTTTTATCCATTTAGGCAAGTCTACAAGAGACCAGACTTTGTTTTTGAACATAGATTCAATTTCGGATTGCGTTGCCTTTTTTCAATGGCGACAATCAACCTGTTCTATTGCTTCCTTGTACGTAAAGAGATCATTGTCATCCGGGGGATTCTCTACAGATTCTCCTAGACCGATGTATCTCTCGGGTTGTCTACTAACCCTCCCACTATGATGATGTATGGTAGATTATTGATCTTGTGTTGGTACGGAACTTACAATTGGGCTAGGTTGTGAAACCTATTGTGGAATTGTATCTCCTGAAAGCTCATTCAGGAGAATTATACTTTTAGGCACAAAATTAATTAGATATTCCTCTTCCAGAAATTTTGCATTTGTCGAAACAAATACTTTACGATCTGAAAGACTATATAAATAATATCATTTGGTTCTTTTGGGATACCCTACAAATATGCATGTTTCTGAATGAAACTCCATCCTTTCTGTCTTTCCTTTTAACACATGCACAGGACATCAAAATATCCTTAAATGTTGTAAACTAGGCTTTCGCTCCACAACTTATGCGGTGTTTTAGGAATCGACTTAGATGGTACATCGTTTAGAATGTACATAGCAGTTTGTAAAGCATATCCCCAAAAAGAATTAGGAAGCGTTGAATAACTCAACAAAGATCTAACCATGTCCAAAAGAGTTCCATTTCTCCGTTCTGCCACCTCTTTTTGTTGAGTTGTACTTGGCGCAGAAAACTAAGAAATTATCCCATTAACAATAAGATATTGTTAAAACTCACCAGATAGATATTCCCCACCACGATCAGAGCTCAAGATTTTTATGTGTTTCTCTAGCTGATTTTCAACTTCAGCTTTAAATGCTTTGAACATGTCAAAAATATCTGACTTATGTCTAATGAGATACACATAGCTAAATCTTGAGTAATCATCCGTGAAAGTGATGAAGTACTCATATCCACCTCTAGCTTGAATGCTCATAGGACCACACACATCATTGTGTATCATTCTTAAACATTCGGTGGCTATTGTGCCTTTTATCGTGAACGACCTTTTAGTCATCTTGTTAGGGTTTATACCCTAAAGATGTAATGTGTAAATGGATTTATGAAATAAATAAAAATAAAAGTTCAATTCATTCTTGTTGTGTTGTTTATTTTATAACTTATGCATATACTTAACATCCAAGATTGCAAGATGTAATATCGAACTGTGTATATGAGTGTCATATACGGATGGATACAGTAAGAGACGTGCAATCTAAAGAGTCCATAAATAGCAAATAAAGCAGGGTACTTTATTTATGGTTAATCTATAGCTGTGGTCCATTCCGTAATGTACGGTGATTCTATTCTTAATCATTCATATGGAGATATGAGAATGGAGGCACCTTGTATGATGTGATCATATAGGACTAGGCCATATCTTAGATCCATTTACAGATAAGATTCATATATATCAACTAATGATGGCTATATGTGGGTGATCTTAATTCTGAGTGTCTTATCGACTTCTTCAGGTTAGATCGTGGTCTTTGATATATCATGGGTAAGGTCGGATGAAGTTCCTGTTCAATATGCTCCGTATTTTGGGATTGCGGTTTGGTTTGGGGCTGGGAAGGTTTGTACCCAATAGTGGAATCCACTCATTCTTGTGAGAAGTAGATGGTAGTTCCTTTAAGGGTTGATTCGGGGCATGGACAATATGAGCGCTCTCCTAATTCCGTGAGGAAATAGAATTTATTGTCTATTAGAGAATCAATGGTACTTAAAGGATATATTTAATTAGAGGGGTACAACGGACATTATGATCCAGCTCTAATTATGAACTATTGTGGAGGATCACACCATGTGTAGTAGCTATATCGATGGACACCGAGTTGTATCGGTCTGTGTAAAAGCGTCTACAGTTGAAAGAGTGCAACTTTGAGTTTTTAGTGGAATAAAACCTGAATTAATAATCAAGGAATATTAATTAAAGAGTTAAATTAATGATTCTGAGGATTATTGGAGATCAAAATACTGTGGGTCCATTAAGTCCCATTGCTAGCCCGATTGATTTAGGTAACAAGGGTCACGGTTAATTAATTGGATTGTCCAATTAATTGTGTTATAAATGTGACACGTATATATTCGGAAATTAATTGAATAATGAGATTATTTAATTAATGAATGTTAATAGTTAAATTAATTAAATAATTAGATTATTTAATTATATTGATAATTATGAATTATGAATTAACTATTAATTGGAGGGTGTTAGTTGATATATGTATTTAGGTGAAGATAAAATAATAGGATTATTTTATATTTACTAAATAATTTATCTAAGTATTTGAATTTATGTTTAAATTTAAAATACTTATTATCACTTTTAATATATTAGGTTTATTTAAAAAAGATAATTAAAAGATATATATCAATTAATAACACAAAAGATTGCATTGGATACAAATTGGTGTGTGCACATGAGACATTAGTCAAAAGAAGAATTTGCATAGGAAGCAAATACTTGATACACTCATAATATATATATATATATATATATATTTGTGAAAAAAAGTGCAGGCGTGTGTTTTAAGAAAAAATATAGATATATATTGTTTCATGCTTTGTGTGTTTTTGAAACACATTGAAGAAAGAGTTTCTTCAATTCTCTTTACATCCTCCATTCAAGTTCCTAAGACCGTGACGCGCCTACACGCAGTTACCAGTTCAGGGAGATAGCGAGGAAGATCGAGTGGTTCAGACAAGAGCACATCGTAAAGTGAAGGAGTCTCCAAACGTTGGTAAGAGTGGTTCAGACAGGAGCATATCATAAAGTGAAAGAGCCTCCAAACGTTGGTAAGATTTTCTTCTTTTTGATTATATCGACTTCAATTTCCTGTGTTTACATATTGTATGTATTAGTTCTGAAAAATAATTACGATCCAAAGTTCACTGGTTCTAGATACAGATTATGATCTGTATAAAAATTTTAAAACCTAGTTCCGCTGTGTGACCGGTGAATAGGGTTCCAACAATTGGTATCAAAACCAATTTTATTTTCGGAACAGGAAATTGTTTTCGATGCTCCTATATGTACGATTGTGTAGGCACGATTTAAATTGACTGTATGTTGTTGTTGTATGTATATTAATTTTTTTAAATTTACAAAAAAATGATTTATCGTTAATTATATGGTACTGTGGATTAAGGGTTTATGGGTTGTATTATTATTATTATTTTTTGTTTTTTTTTACTGTTATTGTATTGTAAAAAAAAAGTAACCTATATTAAAGACCTGAAAAAATCACGATGAAGGATTCATGAGATGAATCGGAGTGACCTGAAGAGACTGGAAGACTCGGAAATTACAAGAAGACCAAGGATTGCCTTGGGGGTATTTTTGTAAATTTAGATTATAATTTCTTTTAGGTTAAATAATCCACAGTACTCGGTCAATTCATGTATGCTCTATATTATGTGATGATAAAAGCATTGCCATGCATACGTATGTCATTTAGATTAGATGTGCCTACACAAATATATTTGATATGTCATACATGCATCATAGTCTGATATTTTATGTATTTTTTTTAATGTGATTAAAATAGGCAATATACATAAATGGCTATGAAAATGTGATAAGTTTTTGTAATGGTTAAAAAACTTGGTAATTCTCATTAATAATTAATCTAGTTATTAAAGAGTTTAAGTTAGATTAATAGGGTCATTTATTGTAATTAGGATTAATATGATTAATTACCTAATAATAAATGAACCGAATAAATTGTCAGAGTTTTAGTTGTTAAAACTTGGTAAACACTATCATAATAATCTGACCTTAGTAAATAGTTTACTTAATCTTAGATTGTTCACTAATAGATTAGATTTTTAATTGTTAAAAATCATTAATAATTTATTAATTAATTAGAATTTGGTTCTTATTAGTTAATGCGCTAGATAACTTGATTAAAGTTAATCGTTTAATCCAGTAGAGTCTAGGTGCATTAACGGTTAATAAAAAACCCTAATTTTAAAATAGTGAGTGGGAGAGGGATATATGACATATATATCCTGCGGTCTCCATCATTAGTTCAACACTGTGAGATCCGAGTGGGGCCTCGTGACGGCTTTGCTTTCGTCCTCCCTAAAGAGGGTTTCCACAAAGGTCAATACTAAGGTTGACTTCCTAACGGATAAGATTTCTGAGGGTATTTCGGGATTGACCGACCCTAAGGCGGTAATTCTCGAGTTAAGCTCGTGAGATCTGAAATGGTGGGTTATACTCACGAAGGTTTTGATTAAGTTTTATTAATTAAAAACCTTATTGAATGAACGATGGTTGAGTGATATGGAATAAGAGTTATTCTAGAATATCATTTGGAGAATGTCTCGGTCCAACATGCAAAGACTTGACTGACCCTAAGGCGGCACTTCTTTGTGGTATGTTGGATTGTCGTGGTATAGTAACTAGTTTTAGGGTAGTTCGAGTTCGTTAAACATGTGCATGCATCATGTTTAAATTTATGCCAAAGCACTCACACTTGTTTTAAATAAATGATTGAATGAATGTTTTATTTTATTTCAGCAATTATGTCTTCTGCATTACTTTAAATTCTTGCAAACGACAAATTAACTGGTGATAACAACACTAAGTGGAAACTTAACATTTATGCAATATTGGTCACCAAAGACCTCAAGTTTGTGCTAACGGAGGAATGTCCTCTAGCGCCTGCTGCCAATGCCACACGAACTGTTCATGAGGCATACGAGCAATGGGTCTCATCTGATTAGAATGCCCGAACATATATGTTGGCTTCTATGACAGACGTGCTTGTCACAAAGCATGAAGCAATGAATTCAGCATTCAAAATCATGGAGTCATTGCAAGCTATGTTCGGGAAGCCCTCCGAGCAAAAGCGATATGAAGCTATTCGTTCTGCTATGCTCACTCGGATGAAGGAAGGTACGACAGTTTGGGAACATGTCCTGAGCATGATGTCCTACTTCAACATGGTAGAAGTCAATGGCGGAGCCATTGATGAACCCAGTCAAGTGAGTATCATACTGACGACTCTTCTGAAGAGTTTCAATCAGTTTAAGAGCAACTACGGGATGAACAAGTTAAAGTTTAGTCTTACACAGTTGCTCAATGAGCTCACTACCTTTAAGTCCTTGACTAAGGACTGCAAGGGCAAAACCAGTGAGGCAAATGTCGCCGAACCATCTTCCTACAATAATAAAAGAACGAAGAGGTCTGCCGAGAAGGCGAATGGTAAGCCCAAACCCAAGAAAGCCTAAAGCAAAAAGAAGGGCACCTCCACAGACCAAGGCAAAGGAAAATGTTTCCATTGCAACAAGGTCGGGCACTGGAAGAGGAACTGTCCTCAATACCTAGAGGAGGTAGCCAAGAAGAAAAAGATGAAAGGTAAATATGATTTACTTGTTCTTGGATCTTGTTTAGTGGAAGATGATTCTTCATCCTGGATAATTGATTCGGGGGCCACTAACCTTGTTTGTTCTTCTTTGTAGTGGACTGATTCTTGGACACAGCTAGAGGAGGGAGCCTTCTCAATGTGTGTGGGGTCGGGGGATGTCGTATTTGCAAAAACAGTGGGAGCGATAAGATTGCAATTTTGTAATAATAATAGTTTTTTATTATTGAACAACGTTTTTTATATTCCTAGATTTACACGAAATTTGATTTCCATTTCTAAATTGTTAGAACAATCGTATTCTGTTTCTTTTAATAATAATTATGTTATTATTGGAAAGAATGGTCTAAATATTTATTCAGAAATTAATGAAAACAATTTGTATGTGTTAAGATTGTTAATACATACTACACTGCTCAACACCGAAATGTTTAAGGTTGAAAAACCAAAAACTAAACGACATAAGATTTCTCCAGATAATGACACGTATCTCGGGCATCTAAGGCTTGGTCATATCAACATTGACCGGATAGACAGATGAGTAAAAAGTAGACCTTTAAGTGAGTTAAAGGATGGCACCTTACCTGTCTGCGAATCTTGTCGTAAAGGTAAAATGATTAAGAGACCTTTTACTGGAAAAGGGCTTAGAGCTAGAGAACCGGTAGAGCTAAAGAACCGCTAGAGCTTATACATACAGTCATCTGCGGACCGATAAAAGTTAAAGCTAGGGGTGGTTATGAGTAATATGTCACCTTCGTATATGACTACTCAAGATACAGATACGTCTACCTAATGCAACAGAAATCGAAAACATTTGAAATGTTCAAAGAATTTCGAGCAGAAGTTGAGAATCAATTAGGTAGGACTATCAAGTCACTACGATCGGATCATGGAGGTGAGTACCTTGACCAAGAGTTTGAAGACTTCATGGTCGAGCATGGGATATTTTCCCAACTCACAGCTCCTGGTACACCTCATCAAAATGGTGTAACAGAGAGGAGAAATAGAACCCTAATGGAAATTGTGAGATCTATTATTAGTTTCTTATCATTACCAAATTCCTTCTGGGGATATGCATTATAAACAGCGGTATACATTTTGAATGTGGTGCCATCCAAATCTGTTTCTAAGACTCCTCTAGAGTTGTGGAATGGTAGTAAAGCTAGTTTACGACATTTTCGCATACGGGGGTGTCCAGCACACTTGCTAAAGAATAGAAGTGAAAAGCTAGACTCCAAGTCTGTGGTCTGCCTGTTTGTAGGATACTCCAAGAAGACCAGAGGTGGACACTTCTATAGTCCCGAAGATAACAAAGTATTTGTATCGACAAATGCAACGTTTCTTGAGGACAGTTATATTAGTGACCATAAACCTTGTTCTAAGATTGTATTGAATAAGTTGGAGCCTGGTGAGACTAGTGCTTCATCAACAAGAGTTGTTGATCCATAAACATCTGAGAGTCAGATGGTTCCTGATCAGGACACACTACCACCTAGACGTAGTGAGAGGGTTGTGAGACAACCTGAACGCTATTTAGATATAGGTGAGGGACAAGGTGTTGTCTCTGTTAATAGTGTTAATGATCCATTGACATTAAAGAATGCAATGGAAGATCCTGATAAAGAGGAATGGCTTAAATCCATGAATCTCAAGATGGAGTCCATGTACTCTAACTCAGTCTGGGATCTTATAGACTTACCGGATGGGGTAAAACTCATAGGGTGTAAGTGGATCTACAAGTGAAAGAGAGGAGTAGACGAGAAGGTAGAGACCTTCAAAGCAAGGCTATTGGCTAAGGGTTATACCCAGAAAGAGGGGGTCGATTATGAAGAGACTTTCTCGCCAGTAGCCATGTTTAATTCTATTAGGATTCTCTTATCCATTGCTGCCTATTTCGATTACGAAATTTGGCAAATGGACGTCAAGACTGCATTCTTGAATGGCAATCTTGAGAGAGTATCTATATGATGCAACCAGAGTGATTCGTGTCTCCAGATCAAGAGCAAAAGGTTTGCAAGCTGTAAAATTCCATTTATGGACTTAAACAAGCATCTAGATCTTGGAACATTAGGTTTGATGATGTGATCAAAACCTATGGCTTCGAGCAGAACGTCAATGAGCCTTGTGTCTACAAGCGCATCATTGATAAGAAAGTAGTTTTCTTGGTCTTATACGTAGATGATATCCTACTCATTGGGAATGATGTGGGAGTGTTGTTTGAAGTAAATGGTTGGCTAGCTAGCCAATTCCAAATGAAAGATTTGGGAGAGGCGAGTTATGTTTTGGGGTTCCAACTTATAAAGGATCGTAAGAACAAACTCATAGCACTGTCTCAGGCATCATATATCGACAAGATTCTTGTACGATTTTCGATGCAAAACTCCAAGAAAGGCAATTTACCTTCTAGGCATTAAGTTCACTTGTCTAAGGAATAATTTCCTAAGAAACCTCAAGAAGTTTAGGATATGAGACGTGTACCCTATGTATCGAAAGTAGGTAGTCTCATGTATGCTATGTTATGCACGAGACCGGACATCTGCTATGCAGTGGGAGTTGTCAGTAGATACCAGTCCAACCCAAGGTTAGATCATTGGGTTGCTGTCAAGACAATTCTCAAGTATCTTCGGAGAACGAGAGACTATATGCTAGTGTATTCCGGGCAGGATTTGATCCCGTTAGGATACACAAATTCTGATTTTTAGTCAGACAAGGATTCTAGGAAATCCACGTTTGGATCAGTATTCACCCTGGGTGGTGGAGCCATTGAGTGGAGAAGTATCAAGCAATCTTGCATTGCTGACTCCACCATGGAAGCCGAATATGTAGCCACTTGTGAAGTTGCTAAAGAGGCTGTTTGGCTCTGTAAGTTCTTTAGTGATCTTGAAGTTGTTCTAGATCTAGATGGGTCTATCACACTTTATTGTGAAAACAATGGTGTTGTGGCTAATTCCAAAGAACCAAGAAGCCACAAAAGAGGGAAGCATATAGAGAGAAAGTATCATCTCATTAGAGAGATAGTGCAGAGAGGAGATGTGATCGATACCAAGATAGCCTTACAAGACAATCATGATGATCCATTTGCGAAGACCTTACCGGTTTAAGTGTTTTTGGGTCACCTAGATGGTCTAGGGTTACGAGACATGCCTCACATGTTTTAGTACAAATGGGAGATTGTTGGGGTTTATGCCCTGATGATAAAATTTGTAAATGGATTTATGAAATAAATAAAAAGAAAAGTTCAATTCATTCTTGTTGTGTTGTTTATTTTATAACTTGTGCATATACTTAACATCCAAGATTGCTAGATGTAATCTCAAACTGTGTATATGAGTGTCATATACGGATGGATACAGTAAGAGACGTGCAATCTAAAGAGTCCATAGATAGCAAATAAAGCTGGGTACTTTATTTGTGGTTAATCTAAAGCTGCGGTCCATTCCGTAATGTATGGTGATTCTATCCTGAATCATTCATATGGAGATATGAGAATGGAGGCACCTTGTATGATGTGATCATATAGGACTAGGCCATATCTATATGAATCTCTCAACAAGATCCGTTTACAAATGAGATTCATATATATCAACTAATGATGGCTATATGTGGGTGATCTTAATTCTGAGTGTCTTATCGACTTCTTCAGGTTAGATCGTGGTCTTTGATATACCATGGGTAAGGTCGGATGAATTTCCTGTTCAATATGCTCCTTATTTTGGGATTGCGGTTAGGTTTGGGGCTGGGAAGGTTTGTACCCAATAGTGAAATCCACTCTTTCTTGTGAGAAGTAGATGGTAGTTCCCTTAAGAGTTGATTCGGGGCTTGGACTATATGAGCGCTCTCCTAATTCCATAAGGAAATAGGATTTATTGTCTATTAGAGAATCAATGGTACTTAAAGGGTATATGTAATTAGAGGGGTATAACGGACATTATGACCTAGCTTTAATTATGAACTATTGTGGAGGATCACACCATGTGTAATAGCTATATCGATGGACACCGAGTTGTATCGGTCTGTGTAAAAGCGTCTACGGTTAAGAGAGTGCAGCTTCGAGTTTTTAGTGGAATAACACTAGAGTTAATAATCAAGGTATATTAATTAAAGAGTTTAATTATTGATTCCGAGGATTAGTGAAGCTCAAAATACTGTGGGTCCATTAGGTCCCCTTGATAGCCCGATTGATTTAGGTAACAGGGGTCACGATTAATTAATTGGATTGTCTAATTAATTGTGTTACAAAAGTGACACGTATATATTCAGCAATTAATTGAATATTGAGATTATTTAATTAATGAATGTTAATATTTAAATTAATTAAATAATTAGATTATTTAATTATATTGACAATTATGAATTATTAATCAACTACTAATTGGAGGGTGTTAGTTGATATATGGATTTAGGTGAAGATAAAATAACAGGATTATTTTATTTGTACTAAATCATTTATCTAAGTATTTGAATTTAAGTTTAAATTTAAAATACTTATTATCACTTTTAAAATATTAGATATATTTGAAAAGGATAATTAAAATATATATATATATATCAGTTAATAACACAAGAGATCGCATTGGATACAAATTAGTCTGTGAACATGAAACCTTAGTCAAAAGAAGAATTTGCATAGGATGCAAATACTTGCTACACTCATAATATATATATATATATTTATTTGTATAAGGAAGTAAAGAGCTGACTGAATATAGAAAAGAGTTGGCTTATAAAATATATATACAATACGCATAAGCAGGCGAGATATATATATATATATATATATATATATATTTGTGAAAAAAAGGGTAGGCGTGTGTTTTAAGAAAAAATATAGATATATATTGTTTCATGCTTTGTGTGTTTTTGAAACACATAGAAGAAAGAGTTTCTTTAATTCTCTCTACATCCTTCATTCAAGTTCCTGAGACAGTGACGCGCCCACACGCAGTTACCAGTTTCGGGAGATAGCGAGGAAGATCGAGTGGTTCAGATAGAAGCACATCGTAAAGTGAAGGAGTCTCCAAACGTTGGTAATAATGGTTCTAACAGGAGCATATCATAAAGTGAAAGAGCCTCTAAACATTGGTAAGATTTTCTTCTTCTTTGTTATATCGATTTCAATTTCCTGTGTTTACATATTGTATGTATTAGTTATGAAAAATAATTACGATACAAAGTTCACTGGTCCTAGATACAGATTATGATCTGTATAAAAAATTTAAAACCTAGTTCCGCTGCGTGACCGGTGAATAGGGTTCCAACACATCTTACCTTCCAAACAAGATTCACAAGTTGGTAGATCATCAACCTTTAAGTCACTTAAAGGTCCATCACTAACCAATCTTTTGATCCTATTAAGGTTAATATGACCTAGGCGCAAATGCCATAGGTAGGTTTCATCTTTTGATAATTTTACTCTTTTATGATTAGGTTCCGTTGATTCCGTGTCTAACAAGTGAGAGATATTGCTATGCAAATAGAATAAACCTTTTTCCAATGTACCTTTACAAAAAAAATTGATATTCCTACTAATAATACAACTATTATTAAAAGTAACCGAATATCTAAATTTATTTAGACAAGAAACCAAAATTAAATTCCTCTTGAATTGTAGTACATAATAAACGTTTATTAAATCTAAATGCCTATAAGAACATGAATTGATTATAATATCTCTCACTACACTAGTAGACACCAACACTCCGTTGCTTAAACGTAAGTTGAATTCTTTCTCATTCAGTCTCTTCCTTTCCCGGAACCCCTTCTAGTTAGGCCCAAGTTGTTTTTTCTTTTGTTGTTTCTTAACCTTCTTACTGGTCTTAACACTAGCAACTTTACTAACCGTATGAATCTATTAACCCTTGCATATCACAAGTATTTTCTTGATGCTTTAATCATCTTGCATCAGACTCTGCAAGGTGCACTCCTTATTGTTCAAGGTGTTGACCAACTTGAACTGATCAAAGGAATCCGACAGTGAGTTGACAATCATGTCAATTTTCCCCTCACCATTTATATCAGCACCATTGAGTTCAACAATGTTGAGATGAGCTATGACTTTTATCATATGATCTTTCACATCCTGTCCAGGTTTCATCCTAAGATTCATGAAAGCAGTCACTACCTCTCTCTTAGTCATCCTAGACTTCATAGCAAACATCTCTTCCAGAGACATCATTATATCGGCAACAATCTCCATTCCTTCATGTTGCTGTTGCAATACGTTGGAGATGGTGGCCATAATGTAACATTTAGCCATCTCATCTGAAGACTTCCACTGTTGATACTTATCTCTTTGCTCATAAGTAGATTTATTAGTTTGGTGGTTAAGGAATAGACATAACAAATTTATGTTTTTCGGCTTGCAACAACAACCCAATTTTCCTTTTCCATGTGACATAATTATCATCAGTTAAATAATCTTTTAGGATGTTGATTAGGGATGAGGTCATGATTTCTTTATAATAACAAAACTTATTTAAGTAAACAATCATGATATAGCACTTTCGAATATTATCTTGAATTTTATAAAATAATTCAATCGTAAAATTCAACGGTGATCCAACACCATAAATGTCACGCCTCCTTTTGGAGTTCGTACCATTTACTAGTTGGACTACGTACCACCTAATTGTTAACATAACAATCAACGTTTTCAATTTTAGTCTTGCAATTTTATTAACAAGAACTCTTGGGAGGGTATTAATAAAATTACATTGAGTGTGTTACCAAGTTATCGACCTTCAATAAATTCCCTCTCGAATATCCCTCCTTTGGGAGTAGATATCGTTTATGTTAATTGTGTAGTCTATCATTGTAAGGAAGTATCTTGCTAAATTCCATTCATGAATACTGAAACAAATATTCTGGTTTGTAATATATTAATCTAGAGGAGGGGGGGTGGGGTGAATAGATTTTAAACAAATTTACCCAATTTTCGTTAAAGGTCAAGATTACGAAAATGCCCCTATCTAGTTACAAAAATACCACAAGTGTAATAAGTGCGGAAATAATAAAGACACTTGAGATATACCTGGAAACACTTCAAATGGGAAAAACCACGGGCTGTTAAGTGCGCCACACTCGAACAATGAATCCACTGATGATAGAGGCGTTACAACCTACTCCCGGTAAATAACCCACTACCACTACCTAATCCCGGTATTAAGTGGACCTAGTCCAATTTGCTTACACTTGAAGCAACCTACTCCCGGACGCAACGCAAGACTTACTTCTCTTGAATGAAGAGATAAACACCCTATGTGAATATATGATGATATTCAAACAACAAACAAGGCTAGGGTACCTTATATGCTTATCTAGAATTATGTGATGGCAATATATGCAATCCTAGATATCAAGAGCTAAATGACATGTCATAAAGCTTAGCTAAACATAGAACAAGCAATCCTATGAAGCTATCATAAAAGCCATATCAACATATGTTGTCATCAAGCATGGCAAGGACTATAATGCAATCACTTAATGCAATTAATGAGTCCTAATCAACAATGTCTAAATGCAATGCATAGAGACTTAGCAAGAAGGGCAAATATGTCCTAAATTCAAGCTATCAACAAACAAACCCAATCATGCAAACTCATAAATAGATGCAATGAATGAAGTCCTAGCATTTAATCAACTGATAAATGCAATAAAAACATCATCTTGGAAAACATGAACAAATGACAAAGATGAGATTTTTGTTCAACTTACTATGTCAATCAAAGATGAAGACTCATGCCTAAAGATGCTCAATAATGCATGAAGGATGATGGGTTTTAGGTTTTGAGAGTTAAATAATAACTCTTGGAGCTTCTCTCTCAAAGCAAATACTTTCTCACTCTAAAAAATGGTTTGGAAGCTATGAAAAACGAGTGAGGAAGAAGATGACACATAAATACGAGCCCTATAACAAAACTACATCATTTTGAAAAATACCCAAAATTTACTCAGTGCGCTGATGAGCTGCGCTGGTCGACAAGTGCCACACCAGCGCACACCTACTGTCCAAGGGGCGTTGGTGAGGTGTGCTTGTGCACCGGTGCAGCAGCGACAACACAAAAGCTTGAGATTCGAGCGACCCTAAACATGACCAAACGACATCCAAACCTTTTGTGTAATATACTGTTGGAAAGGTATGGAAGTCTAATTTCTACTCCAATTTATAAAACAAGATTTTGACGTCTGTATAAAAAGTTATGGTCATTTGAGTGACCAAAGGTCAGAAACGGACAACAACAGAGATGCCCTGTTTTTGTAGTCACTTTGGAGATTTCAAAACCAATCCAAACGGTCATGAAATATTACGAATAATATACCGTTGGAAAGGTATGGGTGTCTAGTTTATACAGAAATTTTCAAAACTCATTTTGAATCATTGTATAAAAAGATATGGTTACAAGACCATACAAAGGTCAGTTTTAAAAAACATTTAAATCATTGAAATACACTCTTTTGAAACTAGACACCTTACTCCACATAACCAAACCAAGAGAAGAATACGACCTTCTCAAATGGTCACTCAATGCGCTAAGACTAACACACCATCGTGCAAGCACAAACAACACACAAAACCACACTATGAATTTACATAGACAACAATGAAGCACACATGCATAACAAATCAAATGCAAGTAAGTGTGTGTGAGCAACACATAATGCATGTCAATACAAATGCAAAGATGTGATCAATATAAACATGCAAGAAGAGTTATCAAAACAAGAATGCACACTCATATAAATACACAACATATATGAATAAGAAATATGCATGAGTTGTGAGTGTGTGCAACTATATCTCTTCAAAGCAAGTAAGCACAATAATTTTACCTTTGGTGCTTCTCCTCTTGAGGTCTTGAGAGCCTAAGCTACCCTTACATAATACCCCAAACATGTGATTTGTTCACGAAATAAGCCAATCAACAATTGAGGACTTTACAAATACCCTCTGGGGGGTTATTATACGAAACATAAAGCTCAACTAAACTTGGAGGATGTAGGTGTTCCAAAACACCTTCTCCCACTCAATTGTTTAAGGCGTGTGATCGAATTCCATAGAATGGTTTACCAAGTTATCTAGATGCCAATTAGATACATAAACAATTCAATGCATGTTCATACCAAAAGAGATATATGAGTGGCACTTCTATTCTATATGGCATGTTATCAAACAATGACAAACATTGCAATATTTACAAAACTATAAATAGCTACGATTTTGGTCAATCCTAGAAAAACAAGTAAATTACATATGTCTTCGAATGAAAAAACTCATTTCTTGGCGAACAAGTCTTCACGCAACCAACCTCCGTTTGGACACCCCTTGGCTGCCTCCCATGGGCGTGCGCACCCTTGGCTCCATGAAGGGCTGCCGTGCGCATCCCATGGGATCCATAGGGCTGCCGTGCGCAGCCCACAGCATCTATGGGGCTGCTGTGCGCAGCCCATGCCACAACAATCTTGGCCGTGCACTCATTCGCATGCACGATTGTTGCTATGGCGCGCATGGTACCATACTTGTTCCTGTTGCTCCCAATTCTTCAAACCTTCGAGTATTCAATACTTGAATGTATTACAGAAGAATTTTAAATAATGAAATACGGTAGTATTTTTAATACAATATAATGCAGTTTTTTTTATTACAATAGCAAGATAAATAAATAAAAACTTAGCAACTACCAAGAAGGAAATTATGGCGATGATAGACCACCCTTCTTGTTACAATCCCAAAACAAAAATATATTAAAATTCTAGGACCAAAATTGAGTAATAACAAACCACATAAAAACATACATTCATACATTCCAATGTAAATATATATGTGAATACCTAGAATGTCATCTCTTTCTAAAACATGCATATTTACAATAAAAAGAAGTAGATTCACGTAAATATACACCAATTAATCAGGGGTACAACCAGGCTCTAATACCAATTGTAGGGAAAAATTAATTCAAAACGCGGTGGAAGAGTAGATTGAAGGTTTGAAATATTTTAAAAAAATTCCCTTTAAAAGAGAGAACCTTAACCCTAGATTAATCGACGTATAATTAAAGTATCGTACCTTTTTATCGTGACGATTGAACAAGCAATGAATTTAATCTGCAAGATCTTCCAATCCAATCACGAACGTGATTCACCTAGGAGTGTGAGCTCCCTTTCTTTAAATTGTATACCTGAGGATGGAAAAAAAAACAAAATCTCTTTATTTTGTTAGTCACAATAATCCTCCAAGAATAAAAACAAAGAACGATAGGTCACTTGTGAATTATCAATCGATCTGATTGAAACTTGTATGAACCTAGATTCGATGTTATACATAAAACCTTTCAATGTAAAGGCTACTAGTGCACTATCGAATACAAAACGTTATTTCTTCCTTTTACTCTTTGCCAAATTTTCACACACCAATCTTTAGAGTCGGATGAATTTATCTAGAGCAAGAACCAAATTCTCTCTTAATTTCTCTCCCTTAAATTAGGGCTTGGCCAAAATTTCTCTCTAAGATAAAGGTAATGGCCGATTTTTATATATATATATATAAATTAGGTTGGCCGAATTCTACACTATCATATATATAGTGGCTGAATTCTTCATCCTTTTAATTTAGGAGACAGAATCCTCTCCTAAGAATGATTTACTTGATGGGCAAAAATCCTTTCCTTAGAAGGATTTACTTAGTGGGCAAGAATCTTTTCCTTAGAAGAATTCTTTTTTACACCATGACTCCTAATCAAACTCAAATAATATATTTATTTAATAACCAATTATTGAATATAATTAAATTGTGACTAAATTAAAACTTTCTAATTTGACCAATTGTCAATTAGAGTTTTAATAGAAATCAAATACTTTCTAATTTGACTAGATAAATAAATTCCTATTATTTATCTACTTATGAAATATAGTAGTTGATACTTATCGTATTACCAAAAATAATATGACTCTAGGAGACCATCTCCTACTAGAAAAAAGGTTTTGAATTTTAATCAATTAATTAATTAATTAATTTCTATTTAATTACATAATAAAATATAAAACAATATATAAGGCTATTCTACAAGCCCTAACCACATGAGCCTATATGTATGGGCCAAATATTGTTTTTCCTATTTTATTAAATTCATTGGACTTAAATAAAAAGTTCACATGTGAACTAGATCTATTTTTACTAAAAGAAACAAGTTCAGATACCTTAATACAATTCTAGATGGATCCATAAATTGGTATGGTAGAATATATCAAGTGATCCATGCAAGTTCGTTTGGATTGGGGATCTTGACGGGATATCTAAATTTAAGCTCCAATAGACATAACCTAATCACAATCAACAAATGATTCACTTAGGTCCAATTTATTAATTTTAGTTTTCCATTAAAGAACTAAAATTGAACTCTTAAATAAAGATAGAATAAGTTAATATTGCTCATTCATACCCTAGACAATCTTAATGGAGAAATATATCCTCGTGAAGAATATCAGTAATCGCCAAGAGCTCATAGACCACCTATAGCTCTCCAAGTTACCATATTTACTCATATGACAACATTTTGAACTTAAATATTTTTGACTTATCCAAAAGCCATATTTCAATAGACACTATTGAAAACTTAACGTTAAGATTAAATATCCAACACCTCAAAACATCCATTGATGATATTCTACTCTCATTTAATAAATGGAGCCACGATGTCCATATCTATAAATGAAGTCCTCTATCGATTAACAAATGAATACCACCAAACTATCAAGAATCGACTATGCTATATAATCGTACTCATTGATAGCTCAAATGATAACACTTGCAACCATAAGTCCAACATTTATCTTAGGATTGAGATAGACTCTTCGATTGTCTTCAAGTAAAAACTTTTATCCATTGACGGTTCTGGATAAAGTATTTCACTGTGATCCTATTCAATGCAACCAGTGCACTAGATTATTTTGCTCAAAGACACCACACTTTGATGATTTTAGACTCATCATAACACATTTGATCCCACTCAAATGCTATCAAAAGAATCTACAACTTTGACAAGATAAAGGCACCCAACATTTATCTTAAGTTGTGAATATCATTCAACACTAACTAAAGAATTGTGTCTACCTCATACATATCCAGATGTATGAATAGTTCTTCTTTTCTCATAGTCTTTTGACCTTATGATTATTTACTTTTGACAATTATAATAATTAAACTGTAAATGCTATAAGATTTGTTAAACTAGAAATCACTTTAATAATATGAAAGATTGTCAAATACGTTATTACACTCTTGCAATTGAGCATAATCCTAACATCAAGTTAACGGGTCGATTCGAGATTAGCTCCATCTTTTTTTTAGTGTTAAAATTTGTAATTATTTTTGGTCGGACAGGTGTAATGCGATGATTGCCCATGCGACATTGTTTGTAATTAATTCGATATCGATCTCTCCTTTTTGTGAATATATATATACTGAATGAATAAAGGTCAACTTGGTCATTCGACCGTATTATATTTAATAGAAATCGCTAACTTACGTAACATGAATACCTCGAGGGTCGATTCGATCATTTTATTTATAATGACAATCGGTACATGCGATACGAATACAAAGAATGAATGGTTGTTCGACCATTTTATTTACATTAATAATCACATACAAGCGTTATCGTGTACTTCTGTAATACGAATACAAAGAATGAATGGTCATTCAACAATTTTATTTACAATAACAATCGTGTACAAGCGTTAACACGTACTGGTGTAATACGAATACAAAGAATGAATGGTCATTCAACCATTTTATTTATAATAACAATCGTGTACGTGCATGATTCAGATATAGGGTTGTTCTTATTATTACTCCCCAACTTCCAGTGTGCAAAGTCGAGTGTAGACATTGGGAGTTGTAGTCATAGATATTTGAATGCATGGTGCTTATTTACTAGTCTTTGGACGTATGTTGTAGTTTGTGTCCCTTGAAAGCAGGGCTTGAACCTTTTGTTGGTTGATTTTTGTAGTTCCTACGAGAACTTAATTTTTGGCTTGTCGAAGTTGATAGCTATTTATTGTAAGTGGTTTAGAACTTTGAAAAAAAAATTGTGGGCTCAGTTTTGCACTTGCAGCTAAGGCGCCATCGTAGCTCTTGTCAATCAACTTGTTAGTATCAAAGGCATTGAGGATGAAAAAAATAACTTAGAAACAAGAAATTACATAAAATAAAAGATTAGAAGTATACTGTTTCAAGTGTAGAGCATTCCAGTTATAGTGTATCTCTCGACCGTCGAAGTCTCGTAGCTTATATGCTCCTCGTCCTTTCACGTCTGTTATTTGATACAGTCCTTCCCATGTTGGTCCTAAATTTCCTACACCTGGTACTTGTGTGTTTTGGAAGACCTTTCATAGTACCTAGTCAATAATTTTGAAAGTTCTGACTCTTACATTCTTGTTATAATGTCGAGCTACCTGTTGTTGGTAGGCTTGTACTCTTAGAGCAACCCACTTTCGATGTTCGTCGACGTGATTTAGTTCAAACGCAAGCTCCAAGTTATTCTATTCTTCATTAAGGTTTTCATTTTGAGCGATCGTGAGTCGAGTTTCAATTTGTATTACTGCTTCTGATCAGTAGAAAAGTGAGGAAGGTATTTTCCCTGTCTATCGACGAAGTGCGGTTATATACAACAGGAGGATCTCAAGGAGTTTATCATCCCAATCTCCTTTTTTAGCTTCTAGTTTCTTCTTTAACGTATTGATGATGGTTTTGTTGGTCGACTCTGATTGGCCATTGGCTTGAGGTTAACGAGAGTCGAGAAGCTTAATTTATCCCGTATTTGTCGTAGAAGTTTTTGAAGTCGAACGAGATGAATTGGGCACCGTTGTCGGTCACAATTTTATTAGGTATTCCAAACCTATAAAATGATAGTTTTTCCAAAAAAAATTCTTACCTCTATATCGCGTACGGTTGGAATGCTCTTGTTTCGACCCATTTGGTTAAATAATCTATTAAGACTAGCATGTAGACTACTCCGCCAGGAGTTGCTGGGAGTTTACCTACAATGTCCATATCTCATTTCATAAATGGCCAAAGGGCCGAAATAGAATTAAGTGTACATGGGAGTAAGTGGAAGACTTGAGTGTATCGTTGGCATTTGTAGTAGGTTTGGATGTGTTTTTGGGAGTCGGACCATATCGTCGACCTGGAGTATCCAGTCATGATTGCTCAGTTAGACAAATTCATTGCTCTAGAGTGATTCCTACATTCTTCATAATGTAAGCTTTTGAGAGCGTCGTACGCCTCACGTGGTGTGAGACATCTCAAGTATGGACCTGTAAATGACTTTTTATTAACATATCGTAAAGGATACAGAATTTTACTGCTTTGGCTTTGAGTTTTCTCACTTCGGCTTTATCCCCAGGTAGGATTTTGGCTTGTAGATATTCTATTAACGGATCTATCCATGTTCAACTATGGTCCTCTAGCTGTCTGATGTTTTAACCATCAATTATTATGGGTGACAAGAGGTGCATAATGGGAATCGACTTAATATTATTAGCTATTAACTCTTCTTATTCTGCTTTATTTTTTGTTGCACGAAAATTACAGTGGATCAATTGTTCAAGACTTTCCCCTTGTATGGATTTGAGCACAAGTCCAAGTCCACTCCTCTTTACATTACTGGAATCATCGATTGACAGGATCCATGTTCCTTTTGTTGTATTATCTAATAAGGCCATTGATTCATGTTCGGCCTGCAAATTATCGTTAAGGGTAAAATCTACAATGAAGTCAACGAATACCTGAGATTTCATAGTCATTTGTGGATGGAATGTGATATGTATTCATTGAGCTCGACCATCCACATTGTTAGTCGATCTGAAAGTTCAAGTTTATGCTATATATTTTTGAGTGAGAAAGGGGTCAGTACCTTAATTGGGTGGAATTGGAAGAATGGTCTTAACTCGCGTGCGGCTACAACAAGTGCTAGGGCCAACTTCTCATGCTTGTTATATCTGGTTTCACTGTTAAATAGCGCTTTTCTTACATAGTACACCGGGAGTTATGAATCTTCCTCCTCTTTGACTAGCATGGCACTCACCGTAGTGTCAGATACTTCCAAATACAAGTAAAGTACTTTTTCATCTTTTGGTTTTGACAACAATGGAGGTGATGCCAGATACTCATTCAAATATTATAAGGCTCTTTCACACTCCTAATTCCATTCGAACTCCCTATTTTTTCTCAAGGTGTTGATGAAAGGTTGACAGTGTTTGGATGACTTAGAGATGAACTTGTTTAGTGCTGTTACTTAACATGTGAGCTTTTATAAGTCTTTGATGCACTTTGGGGATTCAATTCCTCTGATCTAATGTGATCTGGTCAGGATTTGCTTCTACTCCTCTTTGGGTCATCAAGTAAAGTAGGAATTTACTAAAAAGTACACCAAAGGAACATTTAGTAGGGTTTTGTTTCATACCGTATTTGTCGAGCACGTCAAACTACTGTCTCAAATGTTCTATTTGTTGCTTAGCGATAAGGGATTTGATCAGCATATCGTTGATGAAGACTTTCATGGTTGATCCGAGCATGTTAGCAAACATTTTGTTGTCCAGTCGTTTGCATGTTATGTTGTGGTTTATGCTCTAAAGATGTAATTTGTAAATGGATATATGAAATAAATAAAAGAAAAGTTCAATTCATTCTTGTTTTGTTGTTTATTTTATAACTTGTAGATATTAACATCATAGATTGCCGGATATAATCTCAAACTTTGTATATGAGTGACATAAATGAATGGATACAGTAAGAGATGTGCAATCTAAAAATTCCGTAGATAGCAAATAAAGGTGAGTACTTTATTTACGATTAATCTATAGTTGCAGTCCAATCCGTAATGTGTGATGATTCTATCATGAATCATTCATAAGAAGATATGGAAATGGAGACACCCTGTATGATGTGATCATATAGAACTGGTTAATGATGTATATGAATCTCTCACCATGATCCATTTATCGATGAGACTCAAATATTTCAACTAATGATGGCTTTATGTGGGTTATCTTAATCCTAAGTGTCTCATCAATTTGTTTTAGGTTAGATCGTGGTATTTGATAT
Organism: Dipteronia dyeriana; assembly: GCA_032871835.1. Classification (NCBI taxonomy): domain Eukaryota; kingdom Viridiplantae; phylum Streptophyta; class Magnoliopsida; order Sapindales; family Sapindaceae; genus Dipteronia; species Dipteronia dyeriana. The sequence continues at coordinate 17,884,751 of CM065303.1, forward strand.
ACCCTGGGTGAGGTCAGATGCAGTTCCTAATCAATATGCTTCGTGTGTTGAGATTACGGTTTAGTTTAAGGTTGGGAAGGTTTGTACACAATAGTGGAATCCACTCCTTCTTGTAAGAAGTAGAAGGTAGTTCCCTTAAGGGTTGATTCGAGACTTGGACAATATGAGCGCTCTCCTAATTCCATGAGGAAATAGGATTTATTGTTCATTAGAGAATCAATGATACTTAAAGAATATATGTAATTAGAGTGGTATAACGGACATTATGACCCGGCTCTAATTATGAACTACTATGGAGGATCACACCATGTGTAATAGCTATATCGATGGACACCCAGTTGTATCGGTCTGTGTAAAATAGTTTGCAGTTGAGAGAGTGCAGCTTTAGGTTTTTAGTGGAATAACACTGGAGTTAATAATCAAGGAATATTAATTAAAGAGTTAAATTAACGATTTCGAGGATTATTGGGGCTCAAAATACTGTGGGTCCATTAAGTCCCTTTACTAGCCCGATCAATTTAGGTAACAAGGGTCACGGTTAATTAATTGGATTGTCCAATTAAGGGGTCAAAAAATTATTGGCACTATTTGAGGGGTGTGTTTTGCAAATATCACCACTTTACTAATGTATGTTTAAAAGGCACCATTTAAGTCGTTCAGACAAAAATACCCCAAAATATTAAAACAGTGAGGAAGTTGTCGTTTTCAAAGTTAGAGAGAAGCAACAGTCAAACCGACAGAAAACTAATCGACGGTAAAGTGACCAGAAGAGCTGCGATTGTCAAAGGTAAGACTGGTTATTTTTCCTCATTTTTGTTGTTGTTAACTTGCATTACATGTTAGAATTGAGTTTTGTTGATAGGAATTGTAGAAACCGGTTAAAATAGAGATGTGAGAATGGTTGTGGTTTAGGTTAAGATTTGTAATTTGGTTGAATATCAGTTGAGGAAGATGAAATCTGGGTTATCGAGACTTTTTTCAAGAGAATCGAGCTTATTTGTTGAGTCGAGCTTTTATTTTCGTGAAAATTAGGTTTTGGTAAGTCGAGGTTTTTTTGAATAGATCGAGCTTTTTTGAAATGGATCGAGCTTTTTTCAAAGGGATGGAGCTTTTTAGAAAATGGACCGAGCTTTTTCAATACGGTCGAGCTTTTTTTGAATTGGATCGAGCCTTTTTGAAAGGGATCGAGATTTTTTGTTAAGGAATCGAGCTTTTTTGAAAACGAATTAAGCTTTTTTTTAATTGGATCGAGCTTTTTTGAAAAGGATCGAACTTTTTTAAAATGGATTCGAGCTTTTTTCAATAGGTTCGAGCTGTTTTTGAATTGGATCGAGCGTTTTTGAAAGGGATCAAACTTTTTTTAAAAGGGATCGAGCTTTTTTGAAAAGCAATCGAGCTTTTTTGAAAAGCAATCGAGCTTTTTTGTAAAGCAATCGAGTTTTTTTGAAAGCAATCGAGCTTTTTTAAAAAGGATTCGAGCTTTTTTAAAAAGGATTCGAGCTTTTTTCAATAGGTTCGAGCTTTTTTGAATTCGATCGAGCTTTTTTATTTGTTCTGTTTAATGATGTTGTATTTCTGTTACATTGCGGATGAGAATTAGGTTAAGGGATTCGCTTAAAACTCCAGATGGATACTGGTACGAGGGCAAATTGACTCGACACAACCATTTTGATGCCCTTGCCCATATAGACGACGCGCTGAACCTTGTCCCTGTAGAATTTACAGATGAGGACCGTCGTCAGTTCATGGCGTCATGTTTCGGGCATTTCCTGACGATGCATCGGGAGATGAAGTTTTCCGGTGGTATTATCCGTCGGTTGCTTTTGAGGAAGCTCCATCATAACGGCCCAACAGATGAGATGTACTTCATGTTAGGAAACCAGTCGGTGAGGTTTTCGAAGGTGGAATTTTGCCTGATCACTGGACTACTGTTTGGAGTTGTACCAGACACCACCATGTATGCAGCAGTGGAGAATGGCATACATGAGCGGTACTTTCCTTGAGCCGATAAGGTGTCGTTGGAGGAGATTAGGGGTGTTATCACCGGCGTAGAGTTCGGAAAGGCGTATAATGCTGTCAAGCTCTGCCTCTTATATATGTTGAACCGGATACTTATGGGGGTGGATGAGAGATTCAAGATTCCAGTTTGGCAGTTTCGGCTGGTTAAGGAGCTCGATGCGTTCTACAGGTTCCCGTGGGGTGCCCACATGTACAGGCATTCTTTTTACTTATTCAAGCATGCACTTGATGGGCGAAGAGACTGGTTCGAGCGACGCTAGCAGGAAAAGGGCGCTGACGTACACAAGGTGGAGACCTACAACATATACGGTCTATCTCACGCCCTATTGGTAAGAACTTCGAACTACAAATTGTACTTTATTGTTGGTGTCCAAAATATTATGGATACGTATCGTATTTATCTTTGATATAGATATTTGGTTTGGAGGTGATCCCTGATTTGGCCAAAGAGGTCGGTGTTCGGAGGGTTACTGATCTGACTCCCCGTATTTTGAAGTGGAAGTTGACCAAACAACTGAGAGGGAAGAAGCTGGCAAAGATTTTCAAAGCCAGGGTATGTATTTATTTTGTTAATGTTTTTATTAGTTAGTATTTGTACAATTACATTGTTCTAACTAACATTTCAGATGTTTACGAGGAAGGGACTGGTGCTGACACCAGCCGAAAGATATGCACCGTACTATGCCTGGCTAGACTATGGGGGGAGCCTGTATGTAGAAGATGACATGGATGATATGCCACCTTCAGTCCCTGATCAGACTACCTTAGACGGGATCAGTGGTATAGAGGGTGGGGGTTTAACAGACAGAACCATTGACAGTTAGGGATCTGAGCCCGCTGCTGGGGGTTTAAGGCCCAGTGACAGTGGGGATATGAGACAGACCCTCAACGAGAAAGGCATAGGCATAGGCATAGACGGGTTCGGTTTTCCACCCCCGGACATGGTACATCTGCAGAGGATTCCCGTGGGGGCGTTGGACGTGATGGAGAAGTAAGTTGAAAAAAAAGTTTAGTGTTTTTTATTAACACGTGGTGATAGTTTTTTACTAACAATGTAGACATGATTTCAGGCTCTATGGGCAGATATGTTGAACGATGTGCGTGAAACCCTCCCGAAGAGTGACGAGGATCGACAACGTCAACACTTGGAGCTGTTGGATATGATTCGGAAGAGTGATGAGGATCGTCAGCAGTAACACCGATTGTTACTAGATATGATCTGGGGGCTTCAAGGGTCGCTCAAGGCTCGACGAAACTGAAAGTATCAGCATTAATAAACTTCTTGGGGTTAACTCCCTTCATTCTTAGAGAGAGTGGAGCAAGGAGGGGCTCTCTTTAGGGAAGCCCGGCTAAATTGGAGCTGGGGAAGTTCAAGCAAGACTTATGGTGTGACGTCGTCCCTATAGATGTCTTACACCATGCGTACACATTGGGATGGCCCCCCACCTCCTGATCCAGACTTTAGTCCCGGAGGGTTGATTGATAGGTATACGGGGGGGATAGACATGACAGCTCGACGTAGTCAGGACCTGCCTACTGGGGGGTACGTTCGGAGAGGCAACCTCAGTCGCATATCAGCGATAGTAGGCTTGGTTCAAATACAGCAGTCGGGTCGGACATCTCAGCTGTCCTATCTAGGTCTACCCAGGCTCAGCGGTCCCTCCCACCTCCCAACACATCGATCCCTCCACCTCCCAGCATATCGATTCAGCCACAGGGTCCCCTCCTCCACTTAGCACGTCTGTGGCTGAAACGATATGTTGGGAGGTGGGGGGATCGATGTGTTGGGAGGTGGGAGGGACCGCTGAGCCTGGGTAGACCTAGATAGGACAGCTGAGATGTCCGACCCGACTGTCGGAGCGGTCCCCTCCCCCATCCAGTAGGTCTGTGGCGTCGGAGCGGTCCCCTCCCCCATCCAGTAGGTCTGTGGCGTCGGAGCGGTCCTCTTCCCCACCCAGCACGTCTGCTGCGTTGGACCGGTCCCCTCCCCGGGCCAATACATTGAAGCGTTTAGTTAAGCACAGATGGCAGTTGATGAGCCCTTACACAGATCCATGCCGTCCAAAGAGGTTGAGGACACAGCCCGAGTCCATGGAACACATTTTTGACCCCCACGGAGTAGTGGAAGCTGACCAGCTTGCGGTATACAAGGCCTTCAAGAGGAACATCAATAGGGAACTGTGAGTCCAACTTTTTATAATAAAAATGGATGTACATTTCATGTTTATTCAAATTTATGTTTAGCTAAGGTAATTCAATCATTAAATAGACGTGATGTGGACGTGCTGACACCAGTTACCGTGGGATGGTTCGTACGTATGCAGTCCAACTTCATGGACTTGGAGGACACGATACGTACTTATCAAATTTCATATTAACGTTTTTGTAAGTATTGTTGAATTGTTAACAATTATGGTGGTTTTATTGTTTGTCAGCATATGGACGCATACCTCTATATTCTTTGCAAGTGTCAGCGAGGATTCCCCAATGTGTACAACCAGAGGATCAACGTGTTGGATACACAATTTTATGTAAGTAGGTATAAATTTTGGGAATCAAATCGCATTTTCTGGTTTTGTATTATTAATACGATATTGTCAATGCTTGTACAGCCACTTATATTGTTCATGTGGGAGAGGATGATGCCTCGTGATTCGAACGGGGCTGTGACCACGGCAATGTGGAATGTGTTACAGTCCCGATGGTTGGAAGAGGACCTTCTGACTGTCCGTGGAGCAACCACAAGTGAAAACCGCCCATGGCACGAGGTTGACCTGGTAAGTGTTAAATGATGGAGATGATTTTAAAAAAAAATTGTTCGTATATCCTGAGCTAACACGGTATGCTTACTATTACAGGTGCTGATTCTGTGCAACGTTGGGGGCCAACATTTGCTGGTGGTGAGCGTCGACCTTTGTCGCGGGAAGATTGACATTTTTGACCCCTGGAGACAGGAAGTCCCTTATCAGATCAGGCACCAGCAGGTCCGGCAATTACGGTGGTTTTTACCCTCCATGTTGAGTGACACAGGGTTCCACACAGCACGACTAGCTTGTCGTTGGGTGTTCCCTAGGGAAAATAAGCCCTTCTCGGTCAGTATGGTGCATACTTTTACAGTCCCCCAACAAAAAAATTCGTAAGACATTTTGTTTCATTCACGTGCTTAGATATTCTTTATGAACGATTTCTAATGGTGTTTTATGTGTCGAATTGTAGAGGTAACCGTGGTCCCCATACTTTGAGACTTATCGAGTACTTACTGGCGGGTCGAAGGCCTTTTGATTGGTCAGAGGACGACATGGGGATCATTCGGGGAGAAAATGGCTGTGGAGATTTTTTCTGACTCCAGGCCCGTCTATTGATTGGTTGTATATTACCATTTTTTTATGTACACAGACGTGTAATTAATTCATGAATATTAATTCACTCATTATTCATTCATTAATATTTATTCATTCATTAATAAGTAATTATTGCAATTCCAAATTATTACAATCTGATACACTTCCAAAAGTTTTCAATGTGGTCAAGACTTTGTCATTCATTCCCTATTAGAGTCAATGTTAGGGCAGGTTTTTTTGTTGTGTCCAATTGAATGACAGATGCTACACTTGCGGCGGTATTCATCGAGAACACCTCTGCTTGTACATTCATTAATCATAGGTGTATTACGACATCTCCTGGAATTATGCCCTGGTTGTCCACATCTTCTACAGGATTGTGTAGTTGTCCTCTCCGAAGACGAGACATGACGACCCGCCCTCGGGTGTCCTGCTTGTCTCCTGGAGTTTGGATTCAAAATCACCCTCTGAGCAATGTTAGATGGCACAACCCAATTGGAAGGATGGCCCACCGGCATAATAGGAACCGAGTATGCATTAATAAGTGTCTGTCTCTTGTAGTAGTCCGCACACAAAGATGTGAAGTCCAAGTTTCGCTCCCTGTAAAAAATGTTGAAAATGATCAGCTTCACCGAGAAAATGATCAGTCCGAACACAAAGTTGTCAAGTCCAAGTTTCAGTAATGTACCGTGCCGCCGCAAGGGCATGAGAACATGGAAAATGATCCATTTGAAATTTGTTGCAAGTACAAGTCTTCCGGGCTAAGTCAACAGTCCACTGTTTTCCAGACCGCTTGACCGAGAAAATGTTCCAGTCTACTGGATTTACGGTAAAAATACCACACTTCTCCACACGTTTTAAGAGCACAAGATATACTGCGTCGGTCAACTGATGACGCATGGTTTGTGCAGCTTTATAGCGATCGTGAAACCACTGTTGCAACATATTCCTAATGAACTCAGCCAGAGTCAACATAGGCAGTTGGCGTGTAAATTTTAGGCATGAGTTTATGCATTCTGCAGCATTTGTCGTCATCACCCTGTACATTCTTTTCGGGCAGTGTACACGGGACCACTTGTGTGGACCGGCATCAATTACATAATCATATGCATTCTGGTGCAAGTTTCTTAACTATTCCATGTACTGGTTATATTCAAACTCGGTGTATGCACGGGCTGCTTTGTTTATTATTGCGGCAACATCCTTCCTATGAAATCGCTTTTTGATATTTTCAGCAAAGTGCCAGCAACATATGGTATGTGTGGCATAAGGGAACACTTTAGAAATCTCTACTTCAATTCTTGCATGCCTATCGAAAATGAAAACTAGCTCATCAATATGACCTAGGGCACCCTTCAAGCAATCCAAAAACCATTCCCATGAAAGGTTATTTTCTGAGTCGCCGTACCCAAAAGCAATTGGATACACCTGTTCGTTCCCATCTTGTGTTGTTGCAACAAACATTGTACCCCGAAATCATCCTTTCAAATGGGTACCATCAACGGCAATGATTGGACGCATACACATCCAGAATCATCTAAGTGAGGCACCAATCGACATGAAGAAGTACAGAAATTTACCATATTTGTCGCACTGTAAGACAGTGATTGTGCCGGGATTTTATTGTTCCAAAACGTAACCAAATGATGGAAGGTTTCCTCATGCATTCCATATGTCAGTGACAATGCAAAATCTAGGAAGGCGTGTGTCTTACAGTACATGATTTGGATTCAATACATTGATTTCATGTCAGCTATTATATCCTTCGGACTCATTAGTCGACCATCTTGTTATTGAAGTCTAGGTACAATAACTTCTCCAATTATGACTGTACTAGCTTGTCGGTGCCGGCGGTGAATTTCCTCTAACGGACAAGTGTGTACACTGACAAAACTTCTTACTTGAAAGTATATGCCTTCATCTCTCCTCACCGCTCTTAACTTCCACATACAATTTCCCATCAAACAAACTAGATGTAATGTTGTCTTATTGGACCTTTTCACCTTCCAATCGAAGTTCTGCAGCATTGCAAAATGGCCTACTAGCCTCTTCAAATCCTTTTTCGTTGGAAAAAAATAGCCTTTATATATCATGCTTATAGGTTCATCTTTAACCAAGTTCCTGCTTCCACCAATACCAAACGAGTATGATTCTGCTCCTAGAATAACCCATGTTGTGGCATTATCAGAATCATCTGGAGTTTTATTAGCCCTCCCCTTGGAGGTCCCCGCTATATCTAGTGCACTGAAACTAAATCTGTGTACATGTCTTACACGTCTCTCCGTTCGACAGGTTCTTCATAATCCTGATTGTCCTCTACATTTTCTACAGAATTGAAATTGCCCTCATTATCCACCTCATGATTCACCCCAACATTCAGTGTTGTATTCTCCTCATTGTTGATGTCATTGTTGATCTCATTGTATTGGTGGTTGTACTGTCTACCATTCATCTCAATTTGACAACCAAATACATCGTCGAATTGAGGTCCCGGTCTGTTATCATGGGCGGCTACTTTTGGTGGGACAGTACATATGTTTTCCCGACCATCAATCCCACTTCTTTCTGTGAACAACTGGTTGCTTCTGCTTGACGATCGAAATTATTGGGTGTTATCACGATCAGGGATATCTTCACCAATGATACCTCCTGCTGGCCTCTCGATTAGACTAACACATACTTGAGGGATCACCCTATCTTCCCCTAGCATAAACTGAACATCATCATTGTTTCTTATAAATGTACGACATGTAGTCCCAGGAACAATCGATAGAGACCGTAGCTCAGCACTGTATTTGTTCTCATCAAACTTCACAATGGTTTGCACGATCGACACCAGTTCATCGTAACTCAAATTCTTTGACACATACAAACCTTGGTTATCGGAACCTAAATACCTCTGATTTCCATCGGGTGATTGCTCCCATCGACCTTTGTAAGATATGACTATTCTCACCCTATCCATTGTTCTGTCAAAACCATCATCAAAAACCATTTATAAGAAATAAATATTTCATATAAAATTTACAATTATAAAGGATTAAACAAAATCAAAAGTGTAAGAGATGAAGCTTTTTTTTAACTGATCGAGTTTTTTTGTACATGATCGAGCTGTTTTTGTACATGATCGAGCTTTTTCTAACTGGATCGAGCTCTTTTTCTACATAATCGAGCTTTTTTATATATGGCTCGAGTTTTTTTTCATATGGCTCAAGTTTTTTTCAAATATGGCTCGACCTTTTTATTTTAGGGATTGAGCTTTTTTGTGAGGGGTCCAGCTTTTTTTGTACTGGATCGAGCTTTTTCGGTGAGGGATCGAGCTATTTTTGTGAGGGATTGAGCTTTTTTTGTCAAGGATCGAGCTTTTTTTAGGGATCGAGCTTTTTTTCTGATGGATCGAGCCTTTTTTCGAGGGATCGAGTTTTTCTTTTTACGTATCCATCATCTATTTTTTGGATCGAATAAACTTGTTTGCACCACTACAACTCAACTCGGCCAAATATATATACAAAAAAATATGCATACATGTTCATTCATTCTTTTTTAAAAGTTTACAACCCCACTCCAGGACATAAACATAAAAAAATTGAGACAACATGTTCATAAATGTTCATACAGTGTTATACCACACAGAAATACAAGAAAAAATGGAAATGAAGATCAGAAATATTAATTTACCTTCTTGTGCAATATCTGGAATGGAGCTTGTTTTCTGAAGAAAAAATGGAGTAGGTGATTGATTTTCTGACAACTTTTTTGGACACAGCCTTTAAAGAATAAAAAAATCGATTATTTAAGGGCAATTTCGGTAGCTCACCATAATAGGTGCCTTTTAAACTTAACTTATTATAACGATGACATCACTGCAAGGGACCCAAAAAAAGGTGACATTTCTCACCATTTCCACTCCAATTAATTGTGATACGAAAGTGACACATATTTACTCAGGAATTAATTGAATAATGAAATTATTTAATTAATGAATAATGGTGATTAAATAAATTAAATAATAAGATTATTTAATTATGTTATTAATTACTAAATGGAGGGTGTTAGTTGATATTAGATTTTAAATAGAATAAGATAATATGATTATTTTATTTTATTAAATTAAATATTTGAAATTGATTTTAAAATGTTTAAATTCAAAATAAATATTTAATTATCTTTTGAAATAAAATATATGAGATATCTTTTTAAAAAGGTTTCAAAATAAAAAAGATATGATTAGTTTTTTAAAAAGAAATAAATATATATGAGATATATATTGTTTTTTGAAAACCGATCAAAAGATACACGCATCAGGTCTCTTTATTTTGAAAAGGGAAGTGTGCGTGTGATCAATACACCAAAAGGGAAGGAAATAAAAAAACGAAAAAAAATGGGTGGCGTGCAAGTCGTTGCACTGAAGCCTAAAATAAATATATATTATTTTTGCTTTAACTTCTAGAAGTGGTCTAGGTAGTTTTCTTTGAGGAGGAAACGTTTCTCCAATCTTCTTTACATCATTATCCTAAATTTCTGAGTACGTGGCGGGCACCCAAACGCAGTTGTTGGTCCCAGGCCATGGCGAGAAAAATCCGGTGGTGTAAACTAGGAGCATTTCAAGAAGTGAATGAACCTCCAAACGTCGGTAAGGTTCTAATATTTACTTCTGATTATTGATTTCAATTTCATGTGCATACATATATTTTATTACTGTAATAATGTTGTATGTATAAGTTTAAAAAAAATTACGATCAGAAGTCCACTAGTCCCAGATTGTTTACGATCTGCATAAAAAAATGTTAAACCTATTTTCGCTGCATGACCAGTGAGCAAGGTCCAACAATTGATATCATAGCCAATTTTTCTGAACAAGAAATTATTTTCGATGCTCATGTATATATGATTGTGTAGGCACTGTTTAAATTGACTGTATGTTGTTTTTGTATGTATATTAAATTTGTTAATTTATTAAAACATGATTGATCGTTAATTAGATGGTACTGTGATTTAGAGTTCATGAGTTGTATAATATATTTTTTTATTTTTTATTTTTACTATTATTGTATTATAAAAAAAAATGTAACCTATATTGAAGACTTGGAAAAATTGCGAAGAAGGATTCACGAGATGAATCGGAGTGATCTGGAGAACCTGAAAGATTTCTAAAGTTACAAGAAGACCAAGGAATGCCTTGGGGATATTTTTGCAATTTTAGATTTCAATTTTTTTTAGGTTAAATAATCCACAGTATTCGGTCAATTCATGTATGCTTTATAATATATGATGATAAAAGTATTGTCATGCATATGTATGTCATTTAGATAAGATGTGCCTACACAAATATATTTGATATGTCATACATTCATTATAGCCTAATATTTTATGTATTTTTTTAATATGATTAAAATCAGTAAATACATTATCGGCTATGAAAATGAGATTAGTTTTTTGATGTTAGAAAACTTGGTAATTCTCATTATTATTAATCTAGTTATTAAAGAGTTTAATAAGTTAGATTAATATGGTCATTTATTATAATTAGGATTAATATCATTAATAACCTAATAATAAATGAACCGAATAAAGTGTTAGAGTTTTAATAGTTAAAACTTGGTAAACACTATCATAATAATCTGAGCTTAGTAAATAGTTTACAAAAGCTTAGATTATTCCCTAATATATTAGATTTTTAATCGTTAAAAATCATTAATAATTTATTAGTTAATTAGAATTTGATTCTAATAATAAATTAGTTAATGCACTAGATAACTTGATTAAAGTTAGTCGTTTGATCTTGTAAAGTCTAGGTGCATCAACAGATAATAGAAAACCCTAATTTTAAAATAGTGAGTAGGAAAGGGATATATGACATATATATCCCGCAGCCTCCATCATTACTTCAACACCGTGAGATCCGAGTGGGGCTTGTGACGGTTTTGCTTTCATCCTCCCTAAGAAAGGTTTCCACAAAGATCAATACCAAGGTTGACTTTTTAATGGATAAGATTTCTGAGGGTATTTCAGGATTAACCGACCCTAAGGCATCAATTCTCGAGTTAAGCTCGTGAGATCTGAAATAGTGGGTTACACTCACGAAGGTTTTGATTAAGTTTTGTTAATTAAAAACCTGATTGAATAAACGATGATTGAATGATATGGAATAAGAGTTATTCTAGAATATTATTTGATTGAGAATGTCTCGGTCCAACATGCAAAGACTTGACCGACCCTAAAACGACACTTCTATGTGGTATGTTGGATTGTTGTGGTATAGTAACTGGTTTTAAGGTAATTCTAGTTCGTTAAACATGTTCATGCATCATGTTTAATTTATACCAAAGCACTCGACTTGCTTTAAATAAATGACTGAATGAATGTTTTATTTATTTCAGCAATTATGTCTTCTGCATTACTACAAATTATTGCAAATGGCAAATTAACTGGAGATAACTAGACTAAGTGGTAACTTAAAATTAATGCAATATTGGTCACTAAAGACTTCAAGTTTGTGCTTACAAAGGAATGTCCTCCAACGTCTACTGCCAATGCCTCGTAAAGAGTTTGTGAGGCATACAAGTGATGGGTCTCATCTGGTGAGAAGGTCCGAACATATCTGTTGGCTTCTGTGACAGACGTGATTGTCACAAAGCATAAAGCAATGAATTTAGCATTCAATGTCATGGAGTCATTGCAAGCTATGCTCGGGCATCCTTCAGAGCAAAAGCGACACAAAGCTGTTCCTTCCGTTATACTCGCTCATATGAAAGAAGGTACATCAGTTTGGGAACATGTCCTGAGCATGATGTCCTACTTAAACACGGCAGAAGTCAATGGCAGGGCCATTGACGAACCTAGTCAAGGGAGCATGATACTGATGACGCTTCTGAAGAGATTTGATCAGTTTAAGGGCAACTACAGGATGAACAAGTTAAGGTTCAGTCTCACATAGTTGCTCAATGAGCTCGCTACCTTTGAGTCATTGACTAAAGACAACGAGGGCAAGACCGATGAGGTAAATGTTGCCGAACCACTTTCCTCCAATAATAAGAAGAAGAAGAGGTCTGCTGGAAATGCGAAGGGTAAGCCCAAACACAAGAAATCCCAAGGAAAAAAGAAGTACAAATAAGACATCATACTTTCATCCCTAGCCTGATACTCGTCTAAGACTTGGTTGATGACTACCTGTGAGTCGCTGAATATCTCGACCTCATCTGCTCCGAGAGCTATGCAAACTCTAAGTCCGGCTAGCAATACCTCATATTTCGCTTGGTTGTTTGTTGCTTTGAAATTGAATCTCATGGCACATTCAACGTCTTCTTCCTCTAGGGTGCATACTACAACCCTTGCCCCGCTGCCATGAGTGTTCGAGGAACCATCGATATGTAATCTCTAAGAGAAACTCCTTCCTAACATTCTTTTTGCTTCTAGATTTGGTTCAATGAACTCTGCTATGAAACCTGTCATTGCTTGGCCTTTGAGTGTTGTCTTGGGCATTTACTGAATATTGAATTCGCTCAGCTCGATTGCCCATTTAGTCAATCTCTCTAAAATCTCAGGCATCTGCAGAATTTGTTTAAGCGGACAGTCGGTGAAAACCCTGATTGTATTTGTCTGAAAGTACGACCTCAACTTCCTGGTTGTCGAAACCAATGTTAAAGCCATTTTTTTTACCTGTGAGTATCTGGATTCAGCTGAAAGAATAACCTTGTCGGTGTAGTACACTAGCCTCTGTATCCTATCTTATGCCCAGACTAGAACTGAGCTTACTATTAACTCTCTAAGGGACAAATACAAGTAGAGTATTTTGCCCACCTTAGGTTTTAAGAGGATTGGAGCCTGACCTAAGTATTCTTTGATCTTCCGAAATGCTTGTTCACATTCTTCGTTCCATTCAAGTCTTTTCCCCTTTTTGATCACTTTGAAAAAATTAGCATATCTATCGGTGGCGTTCGAAACAAACCTGCCTAGGGAAGCTAAGCATCCCGTCAGGCATTGTACCTCTTTTAACGTCCTTGGTGAAGTCATTTTTTGAAGGGCTTGGATCTTCTCAGGATTCACTTCGATCCCCCTCTAGTGAACTTGGAACCCAAGGAACCTTTCTGAAGGAACTTCGAATAGGAATTTCTCGGATTTAACTTTATCTGATACCTTCTCAAGACATCTAATGTTTTGCGCAGGTCTGAAGCATGTTCACCTGCCAAAATACTTTTGGTCAACATGTCTTCTATGTATACTTCCATGTTTCTTCCTATTTGCCGATCGAAAATTCCGTTGACCAATCTTTGATATGTGACCCCAGTATTTTTTAGCCCAAGGGGCATCACTGTATAACAGTTCAAACCCTGATCGGTCGTGAATGATGTTTTATTTTCATCAACTTTTTCATCCGGATCTGATTGTATCCTGAATAAGCATCCATAAAACTGAGTAATTAATGACTTGATGTAGCATCGACCAATTGGTCTATTCTCAGGAGTAGAAAACTATCTTTTAGGCAGGCTTTGTTCAGATCCGTGAAATCCATGCACATTCTCCATTGGTCGTTTTTCTTTTAGATCAAAACCACATTTGCTACCCATTGAGGATAATTGATTTCTTGGATTGACCCTACAATGAGTAACTTCTCCACCTCCTGTTTGATCGCCCGACTTCTTTTGAGGTTGAAAGATCTTCTCTTTTGTATCACATGTCTCGCATTCGGATCCACTACCAAGTGATGTGATATTACCGTGTGTTATCCCCACCATGTCTTCATGACTCAATGTGAACACATCTTTATGTTATCTGAGCAAATTAATAAGATCTAGTTTGACCTTCTCTTCTAAGTTGGCTCTAATTTTGATCTTCCTATTCAACTCATCTTCCTTTAAGACCACCTCATCTGTTGGTTCATTCTTTGACGTTTTCGGTTCCTCCCTTGGATTGAACTCGAACAATAGTGATCTTCTTGCTTATCTGGTTGAGTTAAAATGCATACTTGGTGTTCACTATTATCTGTCTTTATAAACTGAGAGATTAGCTCTTCTGATCATCTCCTGCGACCCCTTGATTATTCCTATCCCCCATTCAGTTTGGAATTTAATCATCAGAGTGTAGGTTGTTGTTACCGCCTTTGTTTTGTTTTGGAAAGGTCGACCTAGTAACGTATTATAAGGCCAATTGTCCAGATCTACCACCACAAAGTTGAGTAGCACTGTTTTCTGGCAAGAAGCTACTCCGATCTTCACGGGCAGTTTCACTGTTCTAAGAGACCTAATCTCGACTCCTTCGAATCCTCTAAGCAGGGTATGGAAAGGCGCAAGTCCTTTCGATCCAATCTGAGTTGATCATAAATAGCCACATTGAAGATGTCTACCGAGCTACCATTGTCTACTAAAATTCTTCTGACTTCTCTATGGCCAATTCAGGCACTTATGACCAGAGCATTGTTTGGTTGGACATCGACCCCATGTGAGTCAGCTTTAGTGGATATTATCGGGTCCCATCATTCCTTTATTCTTTTCGGATCAGGTTCGATAGAATTAACGTCGAAATTATGTATTGCTTCCACTGCTTCTCTGATTTCCTGAGTCCGCTCTTGGTTACTTTTTCCAGTTGATTGTCCTCCGAAGATTGTCTGTATCGCTCCATTTGCCTCGGGACTACTTTTATTCCCACCAGAATTATGATCTCTCGTATTGGTGTCTTTCTGAATTTATGACTTCTCATCTTTCTTCAAAATTATATCTTGTAGATGTCCTTCTCGGATGAGGATTTTTACATAGTCTCTGAGCTGTTAATATTTGGAGGTCTTGTGACTGGTTTCCTTATGGAACCTGCAGTATTTCGTCGTGTCTCACTGAGCAAATTACCACTGCCGACCTGGCTCCTTCACCAGATTTTTCTCTTCTAGTATTGTCAGGATCTCTTCTTGTCTTTTTCGAAGCGGGGTGTAGTTCGTATATTTTCCTTTAAATCTTTCCCTAGATTGGTTAGTATTACGTCCATTTCCCCCGTCTTTGCTCCTCTCTTTGCTATTTCCTTTTTGTTTCCCTTTATGGTTTTACGACTTAGACTCGGCATCTTTTTATTCGGGTTTCCCCCCATACATGTAACTACCTCCTGTCACTAATTCTTCGTCTTCCACCAAGGCGTATCCGCCTGCCATATCCACCATATCTGCATATCTAGTTAGACGAGCACTTCTTATGTCAAAAGACAAACGTCCATTCTGTAAGTTATTTATGAACGCAACGATTATTGCTTCTTCATTTGCTCTGCATATTTGAGACCGATTGACCGAATCTTCCTATATACTTCTTTAGTGACTCATCTTTCCCTTGTTTCAGTTGAGAAAGGTAAGCCACCGATTTTTTTCCTGTGTACATTCCCTAGAAATTGTCTTAAGAAGCTTCAGCTCAACTCGCTGAAACTCTCAATAGTTGCTGGAGGAATATCCCAAACCAGCTTGAACCTATAACCCCGAGAGTTTGTGGAAAGTTAAGGCACAACAAAGGATCACTGTGGGCATACTGGGTCATGGCACGCTTATATCGTCTGACATGTTTTTTGGATCTGTATCCTTTTTGAATTGTTCCACGTGTGGCATCCTGAATCTCTCTGGGAATAGCGTTCGCCGAATGTTTCTAGTAAAAGGGTTATAAAATCAATGTCAGAAAACTCATTATATCCGTATTGCCTAATCAAAGCGTCCATTTGACGCCTGTTGTTCTCGACTTCTTTGGTCAGACTTTAAATCACGACATCTCTATCATCCACCGGTTCTTCCCGATGGTCGACCCGTAGTGTGAATGTCATAGCAGTCATCATCTCCTTTTCATCTTGCCTCCGAGTCCAATTGGCTAACCCTTACAAGCGTGTAGTTCCATGGCGACGTTTACAATGATGTCTGTCACTGTCTTCTGATGACGATGACTGATCTCTTCGTCGGTCACATTTACGGAGCCTATCATGGCTCGTTTAACGGTGGTTTTGTCTTTGGTGGGGCCATTCTTCTACGGGTGTTTCACGATCTTTGTCCCGGTTAAGCATCGAACCCCCAGTTTGGTTGACATGATCTGAGTTCCTGACGGCTGTTAATGCATCTGGTTTCGGCCCAACCACAATCGATTAGAGCCTACGGGGTAATAGAGGGTTTGGTGGATGTGCCTTTCCTGCTGCTAATAGATCTATTCCTTCCTATGATGCATCTGTAAGAAACTACTGCAATGCATCACAAAAGCAATATGTTATGTCCTTGCTGGTATGTGGGACTTGCTTGATGCCAGCCAGGGATTTCGGATGGCTTCTGGTGGTTGTGATGGGATCTTGAGTGGTTACGCCTATATGAGCATTATCTGGAGATTTCTTGATGTCCCTGGAACTGTCCTTACTTCCACCACCAGCCATTGTTTAAACAGATCGAAGGTTCGCTCCTTCTTCTAGCGCCAATTGTTGATGTCGATTTCCTGATGGTCAAGAAAGTCAACAGTGTTGGATTTGGTTATGACCAGTTAAAAGAGAAAGAGAAAGAGAATGCAATTGATATGTTAGCGGCACGAGTTTACGTGGTAAAACTCCTATGATCAGAGAAAAGTCCACTGTTAGTTGAATGACCAACCAAGTCAAATCCACTATAGAATAATCAGTTACACCACTCGATCTTTTTTTTTTCTCTCTTACAAAAATTTCTTCTCTATTCTGTTTGCCGTCTTGTCTATCTTTTTTTTTGTATCTCTCTCCTTTATGGTAAGATTATGGGTCTATTTATACATGTATATAACCCTAATCCATGTTGTACAAGTAAAAAAACTGTATTTAATTGAGACTGGTTGCTTGGTGAAGTCGTTTGTCTTCTTTCCTGTTTCTGAGATCTTATGGATCGAATATGAATCTTCATGGGATTTTTGTAGTACAATCCATTTAGGACTTATTTCCTTATCGGTGTGCAGTCTTCTAGAAGAATAGAGTTATTACTTAACTTGGATTCGCTTCCTATTTGGTGTTTTAACCTTCTAGAAACTTTCTAAACTCTTTCCTCCTTTGATACGGGGGATGAAATATAGATGTTTACGTACCAGAGTATGATTCTAGATTCTTTCTCGGGCTTATTCACGTATGTGGCTCGAGTATCGAACATCTTTATTCGGGCTTCTTGTGTTGTTCCGAGTAGAACATAATCTGCAAAGTACCCGTATTCGGGCTTACTCGGGTTCTTGTTCCTTAGTAATGTAAAGGATAGTGTTTTCTAGATGCCATCTCGGATGCTTATCTGACAATCTCTTTTGGGGAATGTCTTACCTGTCAGTGGCGTGTACATCCAATAAAATATACATATAACAGTATTAATTTTCTGATATTTATAACTTTAAAAAAACAAGCAGCTTATCACTTAAATTCAGTTTTCAGTGAAAAAAAATAAACATGCTTTTCAGTTTTCAGTTTTCAGTCTTCAGTCACTATTCAGTTTTCATTAACATTCAGCACTGTTCAGTCTTCAGACAAAAAATATCAAATGTGGTCTTATATTTTTTATTATGTTATCTGAATTATTATCTCATTTATTGTACTTAAACAAATTACACTAAACTCCCCTGAGGTTTGTTGTTTTACAAGCGTAAACAATTTTACCGTTAATTGACATTCACCTATCTTGCCGTTAGAGTTTGACCATTAAATGTGAGAGTTGTCTGTTAAAAATGATAAAAGACAGAAATACCCACGATTCACACATAGTGGTGTAAATATGGGCCGGCCCAAGATGGGCCGGCCCGTTCGGCCTGCCTGGGGGCGTGCCGTGCCAGGCACGGCCCACAATTACAGGCCGTGCCAGGCCTCCAACCGAGGCACGCTGTGTCGGCCCGGCGTGTGCCAAGCCCAACCGTCGGCACGACAGGCCGACACAGTGGGCCCAGTTATATATATATAAAAAAAAATATATTATTAATATTTAATAAATTAAAAAAAATTAAAATGGGCTGGCCCGTTTGGCCCGCCTAGCCGGGCAAACGGGCCAGCACTGCCCGGCCCGTCGGCACGGCCTGCAATGGCCGTGCCCACGTACCGTGTCGGGCCCTGTATTCCAAAACAGGCCCGGCCTATTTTGGAACACAGGCCCAGCAGGCCGTGCCAAAACTGGCCGGGCCGGGCCGTCCCAAACTTACAACTCTATTCACACAAAATCTAAAAGAAATAATTACACCAAACTCTTTTGTGGTTCGCTATTTTTCAGACAGAAACAACTTTATAGATAAATAACACTCACCTCCCTTACCGTTAGTTAAAGTTGGTCAAATTAAACCGTAGACCAATTTTGACTGTTAAAACTAAGAATAGTTTAATCAATTGAAGCATTTTAAATATATATAATTGCATAAATATGTTAAAATAAAGATTTTTTAACGTATTCTAAATTGAAGATTAAGTGAACAAAAAAAAATTAATATTTTTTTTTGAAAGAAAAATATAATTAAGAATTTAAACAAAAAGTGGATTTTTCATTAAAAATGGATATTCCAATCTAATTTAAAAGATACTCAAATTAAAAAAAAAAAGAATTAAAAAAATATCTAATACCTTTAACGGTTCGCCAATTCCACCAACAACACAGATCATAATCTTTTCCTAATTTGTTTAATCTTTTCCATGAGAGATTGAGATAGGTTTCTTCCCAAAATTGAATCAGTTTATCAGTTCCACTAACAACAAAAATCACAATCCCTTCCCAATTTTATGTAATTTGTTCAAAATAATTTCAAAAGCTCAATATATATTTATAAATAAGAAAAAAAATATTTTTTTCCATAGAAATAGATTTTTTTTTTAATTTTTTTAATCTATAAATAAATAAACAAATTAGGGAGGAATTATGATTTGTGTTGTTGGTGGAACTGGTAAACTGATAAAAGCATTAAGATTTTTTTTTTGTTTTAATTTGAATTTATTTTTAATTATATTGAACGGTCCCTTTTTTAATGATAAATTCCTTTTTTTTTAATTCTCAATTTTCAATTAATCTTATTTTTCTTTAAAAAAAATTATCTTAATTTTAAAAACAATTTTTTTTTTCACTTAATCTTCATTTTAAAATACTCGAAAAAAATCTTTATTTTAAAATATTAATTCAATTTTTATATATATAATGCTTCAAATGACTAAACTATCCTTATTGTTGAGAGTCAAAATTGGTCAACAGTTTAATTTGACTAACGGTAGGGGAGGTGAGCGTCAATTATCAATAAAGTTATTTTTATGTGTAAATGAGCAAACCTCAGTGGAGTTTGTTGTAATTATTTCTTTTAGAATTTTAGTGAATCGAGGGTATTTCTGTCTTTTATAATTTTTTAACGGTTAACTCTCACACTTAACAGTCAAACCCTAACGGTAGGGTAGGTGAGTGTCAATTAACAATAAAGTTATTATCGCATGTAAAATAGTAAACCTCATGGGAGTTTTATGTAATTTGTTCTAATACTTATTTTATTATCAAAATTATTATCGAAACAGTATTTGATTTAGGCAAATCCGTAATACATATTTGGTTACCGGAACTACTGTCTGGTGGTGCTTGATTTTGGCTCTACAAATCAACAAACTCTAGAACACAAACACTGGGAAATTATCATTACCCCCCACCTCTTAGGGTTTGTCCATATTGGTCGATCTCCCCCCTGAAATGAAACTAATGTAAAATCTCTCTCTTCTGTCACCTTTTCCATCCAAATGTGCTTTAACTACGGTCAAATGACCGTTTTATTCTTAAAAATAATCAAAACATTACCATGGTACCCTTCAACTATTTATTAAATAAAAAATATATCAAAAAATAAAAAAACGATGGATCTCCACCGCCCATCTCCATGATGAACGGTCGAGATATTTTTTTTATCTTTTATTTAAATTTAAAAACAAAAATAAAAAATAAAAAAGAATTTAAGAACGAAATTTTAAAAAAAAAAAAACTAAAACTATCACCATCGTCGGTTCACCACCATCACCACTACCACTACCACACTGCCAACATCATCACCAAAGTTTCTTCAACCCAGAAACCAAACACACCATCACCACCATCGGCATTTTATCAATCTCTCATCTGCAACCAACAGTAATCAAGAAATCATTCACAAACCCACAAATCGATTCAGTTCACAAACCCAGAAATCAATAGTAACGGTATGTGTGCTGAAAAATTGTATGAAGAACATAAAGGAGAGAGATTATATCGAGAAAGAGAGAAATTAGTTATAAAGAGACAGAATTCTAAACCCAAAAATCTCCAAAACCAGAAATCTTTGTATCTTTAACCACCAACAAACAAAATCGATCAAAATCAAAATCAAACAAGACAAAACCAAATAAAATCACACCAGGAAACAAAATCTAACAAAATCAACATCAAACCCATACCCGGTTGGCTTACATCATCATCAATCATACCCAGAAAATAAACTAAAAATTCATCTCCACCAAATCACCACCACTAACTTCATCTTTCTCTCGATCTCATCTCGCCATCTCTCATCACGTCGATCTCTCTTTCTCACACACACAACAAAGAACACGACAAACCTCATGCCCCCTCTACCTCCATCTCAAACACCACCATCCACCCAAACCCCACCATTCGAACCAGTCATCCCACACCCATACCCATACCCAAACGAACCCAGAAAACACCCACTCTCAAGTCCAATCGACGAAGAAGAAGAAGAAGAAGAGGGAGAAAAAGAAGAAATAAAGTGATCGGTTTAGGGTTTGACGAAGATGACGATGAAGAGGTGAGGACATTAGAGAAATAGAGAGAGATGAGAGAAATAGATGAGATCGTGTGAGATAAAAGAGATTTTATTTGATTTTGTTTTTTTTAATATTTAATATTTATTGATTTTGTAATGTTTTTTTTTGGATTCTCTTCACCAACCCAAACATTAATGTTTTTTTTTTATTTTAATCTCCACAATTCATCTTTTTCAGATGGACGATAGAGATCAATTAAGGATGCTTTTACCATATTACCCTTTAAAATTTAATAGTCAAAGCACATTTGGATGGAAAAAGGTAATAGAATGGGGAGATTTTACATTAGTTTCATTTTAGAGGGGAGACCGGTTAATATGAACAAACTCTGTTCTCATCTTAACAATAGGGTAAGAGCCAGTAGGGAAAATGATACTTTCCCCACAAACATTTTTCACTCTCAAACTCCAACCTCTCACTCACCTTTGGTACAACCGGACTTCAATCTATCTTCTTAATGCACGTGCAAGTTCTTCCTCGTTTTTTTTTCTTTTAAAAGTTATTCTCTTCTACATTGATTAGATTAGGATTGATTTGACATTTTGGTACTGAAGATTTGATAATTTGTCAAGTAAAATTAATTCTAAAAAATGAATAATTTATAAATACAAATAAAAATTTAATATTTTAATGATCAAATATAATAAATTAGGTTAAAAAAAGATATTATTATTTCTCAACCTCACTTATAAGGAACTGGTATTTTCCACCCTCTAGTTTGAGTAATGTCCATTTTCCACCTACCATTAACTTCTGTTAACTTTTTAATAGAAATACTATTATACCCTTCTACGTCTCTTTTTTGGTTTTTAATTTTTTTTTTCAATAAAAAAAAGAGCAAATTGCACTCAATCTCCCTAATGTTTGACCTCTTACACCCAGAAACAACTTTATCATTAATTGACACTCACACCTCATGTCGTTAGGTTAAACTTAAATGTTGACTAACTGTTACCTTTAAAAGACTAAACTATCCCTAATCCCTAAATTAAATTAATAAAAAAAAATATTTTATCAGAAAATTAAAAAATAAAAGAAATTATTTTCATCAACCCAAACATTCATCAACATCAACCTAAACCCAGAAATCTAGATCCTCCATCTATTTATAAAAAAATAAAAATAAAAAACCCAAATCAAACCCACCACAACGTCTCCATCAGTTTCCAGAAATCCAACCACCTTAAATCCAACACCCACCAACAAATCAAACTCATCAAAAAACAAAAAAAAAATCTTAAGTAAATTAAGTTTTTTTTTTAAAATATAATCACAATATTCACGAATCCAACACTTGATTTCCTTATTTCTCTCTCTTCACAAATCTCTCTCTTTCGTATGCTCTCTCTCTCTCTCATCAAAAACAATCACACAAATCCTCTGATATCTCTCTACTTCCTTTCCAAAACGACACCCAAATCCATAGATCTCTTCCATATCAAACTCTAAATCCCAAATATTTCATCTATAAACCCATGATTTCTTCAATCCTGACAGGCGGAGAGGTTGGGTTCAGATTTGTGGTGGTGGTTGGTGTGGTTGTGGTAAGATGGGTTTGGTTGGATTTGAATGATAGGTTTTGTGATTGACTCAAAATTTTGGGTTTAGAGAGAAAAGGATTTTGGATTTAGAGTTCGATGTGGAAGGGATCTATTGAAACTGAATATGGAAAAAAATTCATCTTTGAAGTAGCAGATGAAAAAGAAAAAATAGTGTGGTGTCTTGCATTTTTTGTAATTTTTTTTTGTAATTTTTTTTTATAATTTTTTAATTCGTGTTTGAACATTGAAGTAGTAGATGAAGAAGAAGAAGAAGAGATGGGTTTGGTGAATCTGGTGATTGTTTCGAAGAGAGAGAAAGAGAGCTGGTTAACGGTGGTGACTCTGGTGATGGGTGGATTTATGGTGGTTGGATTTCTGGTGAATCTAGTCGTGGGTGGTTCGATTTCTAGTGATTTCTACTGAAAATTGTGATTTTTTTTTTGAAAAAAAAAACTTAATTTGTTTAAGATTTTTTTATGGGTTTGATTTGGTGGTGGACGTTGGGTGGTTTCTGGAAACCGATGGAGTTTGTTCTAGGTTTTTTTATAATTTTTATAAAGAGATGGAGGTTGATCTGGATTTCTGGGTTTGGGTTGATGATTTTTTTTTTTTTTTAATTTTCAAATAATTTTTTTTATTAATTTAATTTGATTTAGGGATGAAGGTTTGGGTTGATGAAAATTATTTCTTTTGTTTTTTAATTTTTTGATTTATTTTATTAATTTAATTTAGAAATCAGTGGTAGTTTAATCTTTTAAAGGTAACAGTTAGTCAACGGTTAGGTTTGACCTAATGGCAGTGGATATGAGTGTCAATGATAAAGTTATTTCTAGATACAAGAGGCCAAACCTCGGAGAGGATGAGTGTAGTTAGTTTGCTCAAGAAATAATTCGACATCCTCACCAGATTCGATATCTGGCGTCGATATCACAGATGGACGACGAAGATAATCAACCACAAACAAAAGGCAAAAACAAATTCAACATCTTCATCATGAAACCAAGTTTCTGAAACTCATAAACCTCATCAGTCATCTCCTAACTCTACACCTGTTCCTATAGACCAACACCAACACCGTTACACCAATGAGACCCATAAACTGACACCCCACCAGGAAAAAAGAAAGAAATCAAATCCATCCAATTCCCAACCTGAAACTCCATTCAATCGATTCTAACTAGGTTTATTAGACGTAAAACCAAAAAAAAAAATCGACACTCAAATACAACCAGCAAACCCAAAAACCGAAAGCACCCAACCACCCCTATCAGCTGATCTCTTCTCAACGGAGGAGATCAGCTCTCCCATCGCCGGTGACCACCCTAAACCCAAAACCAAAAGAAACCCATTCACCACAATCACCGCTACCCCATGGAGAGAGATGAGAAGATGATGAAGAAGAAGAAGGGGAAAGAGAAAGAGAAGTGACTCGGCGGCGAGAGGAAATCTAGCGGTGTGAAATGGAGATCGAGTGTTGATCTCCATTAGGAGGAGACCAAGAGAGAAATGGTGGTGTGAAGATGATTGAATGGGTGGAGATGATGAAGATGATTGAATGTTTAAGAGAGATCAGGTTGAGTGAGTGAGAGAGAGAGATTGATTTCCAAAGAAAGAAGAAGTCAAAGAAAAAGAGAAGGAAAGATTGATGGATGGTGACTGGTGAGAGAGAGAATAAGATGAATTTGATTGGATAGAGAGAATGAGGGAGAGGATGGTGATCGGTGTGTAAGAGGTGGATTTAATTTAATAACGTTTTAATTGTTTTTATTCTTTTATATTTTAATTGTTTTTTATTTAATTTAATAATTATTATTAAATTTACCACTTCATTTACCATTATACTATTACTGACTTAACATAAAAATTAAAGATTCACTGATAACTAAAATTAGAGGATAGATTTTGGTCATTACTCATACTAGAGGATGGAGAATGACGAATACCTCCATAAGTGAGGGTGAAAAGTATCAAAATAATAATACCCCTTTAAAAGAAAAAACATTTTCATATATAAAAATTATAACATTTAAAATTTTGATTTACATTTTTTTTTTGACAGTTGATTTACATTATTTTAATAAATGATTTTATATGACAAAAATTAAGAAATTTGATTTGATTATTTTTGACAGCTGTTTTGCATTATTTTTTCAATATAAATTTTATAGGATAAAAATTAAAAGAAATACGTATCCAAATGAAAACAAATATATGAATATATATATAAAAATTTGAAAGAAAGTTGCATTAGCAACATAGTCCAGTGCGGTTTACTTTCAATATATATATATATTCTAGTACATGTAGCATCAAACATAAGACTGAACTAAACATAATTCAATACAGTTCAGTATAGTAAGGTATGTGCCAAATATACCATAAAACATCATTTGGTGTGCGAGATTAGATTAGATTAGATTATGTTATAAGATTGGCTTGAAGTTAGATTGGGATTGGACCATGTCGGATATAATTAAATATAACATAGTCTTTTGTTTTGTGTAATATATGATATGACTAAAGTAGTCCAATATTATGTTTGGAATGACTTGACATTGGATTAATTTTTTTTAATGAATTGTTTATTATATGCTTAAACTATAATTAAATTAAATAATTTTAAAATATTAAGAGATAAAAAAAATCAAAAATAGAAATTTATTATGTAAAAAAAAATGTTTTCAGTTTTAGGAAATAACTCGGGCATTTTTTTTTTTTTTTTAAAAAAGTGAACTCGGAATGGTTAGATTTTATTTTTTTAATTTTTAAAAAATTATATACCTATAAAACATTTGACATTCTCATTTTTATATAAATCTCTATTTTAAAAAAAAAATTGTTAGATCCAATGAAAGAAATAGCTTTCGTACATTCGATTGAGAGTTTGAAATGAATATTTAATCGAACTTGAGAATGGCATATGAAAGTGACATTGCTGCACACAGGCCCGACCCTAGGGGGGTCCAGTGAGGCAACCGCCTAGGGCCCCCAATTGTAAAGGACCCCCAATTGTAGTTTTTTTTTTTTAAGTTGATTGTAAAATATAGTTCATTTAAGATATTAAATAAAATAGGTCTATTAATGGCTTTAAAATGATCCACCATTCATATATAATTTTTTTTAAAGGCCCTTTAATATAAACCAAACCTATAAATAAATTTAAAAACGGTCCACCATAATATATATATATATAAATATATATATATATATATATATATATATATATATATATATATATATATATATATATATATATATTAAAGGCCAACTCATGGAAACCCATTAATCATTCTTACAACTACAACATTGAATCAATGGTGGCGGTGAATTGAGTTCTAACGATACTCTGTTGGTCACAAATAATCGTTTTTTATATCTATAAAAAAACTCAATACTCTGTTGAAACGAAAATTTAGAAATCATTATTTCAAAGGTAATTAAATCAATAAACTTCATTTTTTTTGTTCTTTTATGAAAACATGTAAACTTAATTAGTACTTTTGCTTCTAAAAATGTGAGATGAGTAAGGTTTAAACAATATATTTTTTGATGCAACTATAAAAAAAATGGTAACATTTTTTTGATATTTTTGTTATGATATAGTTTTGAGTTAGAGTTATTATACTGATGTTTACAAGTATTTACTAGGGAGAAAAAAAAACAAGTAAACATACATAGAGTATCGAGAACCTAATTTTCTATAGTTCACCTCAGGTCCCGAAACTCAGGGCCATCCCAGAATGCACAAAACAAAGAAATTTTAAAAGAGAGATTTGCTGGGATTTTATGACGTAGAAGTGATAACAGAGAAGATAGTTGAAATGTGATGAAAGAGCCGGTGAGTTAGCGTGAATCGGTGGGTTGAATTAAATGAGTGGGGCCAGATGTAAAATAGTCCCAAAATAAATAAAAATAATGGGGGTGGTGGGTTTATTTTCTGGGTATTATTGATTTAGTCCCTATGTTTTTTTTTGGATTGTCTATTTTTACTCATTTATTAAATTTTCACTGGATTAAATCCTATTTTTTTAAACCACTCATTTTGGTCCCTCTAACGAGAAATTAGATGGTCAACCGTGACAGAAAATGTAAAATAACTAAGTTACCCATGATATCTGCTTCATTGTGCAAAATTATCGTTCTACCCCTAAAAAATTGAACAATTACAAATAATTTATATTAAAAAAAATTAGTAGATAGATCTTCACCATCCTTCTCGAATATGGATGGTGATGATCAAATCACAAAAAAAAAAGGAAAAAAAACTAACTTTATAAGGAAATAATTTGATTTCTTTAAAAAAATTGAAAATGAAAAGAAAAAACCAAAAAAATCTGATAACTTATTATTTCCTCTAAAATCCAATAATGATCATCATCATATATTCGTATCATCATTTTAGTTTTGTCTTCACATCATCATCACATTCACAACAGTTTTATGTCATGAATTCATAATATCCAGAAGCCCCACATGTAAATCCTCCCAATTAAGCTTCTCAAACTCCACCCACACCTTCAACACCGCCTCCACCAACCACCTTCAATTCCACCATCAACATCCTCGACGTCTAGAATTTCAACCAACGACATCACTCTCCCAAGCTTCCCCAACCCAACAACACCATTACATCCCTTTCTCAACTCTGTAACATCTTTTCATCTCTCTCTCTCTCACTCTCTCCACCAATTTCTCTACTTTCTCCTTCATCATAAACATTAAATGATTTATAAAAAAAAATCCATACCCAATTCATCATCATTACCAAATTAAAACCCAAACCTCACCGACCCAGTTCATCCAAACCTTAACCAAATCGAAGATCAACACCAAACCTCATCATAAACCAATACTATAAAAATAAAATTAAAATTAAAAAAGGATGTTGGATCTCCACCAAATACAAAGACCTCTCACCCCACCATTGCCACCGCCACCTCCACCACCACTTTCACCACCACCACCACTGCCCGTGTCTCTCTCTCGTTTCATATTCAACTCGCTCACCTCCGACTCTCACTCGAACTCTCTGGTTTTGATGGTGGGAAGGGTTCTTCGATGACGGTGATCACTGCGTGATTGTCGATTAAGGAGGTGGCACGGTCAGGAGAGGAGTGGCGGAGACGCCATGGAAATGATGTCGTATGTGTGGAGTATTTGGAGAGGACTTGAAACGAACTCGGAGGTGTACAAGTGGAAGTGAGTTGGGAAAATGGACGGCGTGGATTGAGATTTGATGCGGATGTTGTAGGTTTTGAACGTTTGATCGGTTGAGATCAGTGATTGGGTTGTGATGAAGGAACCGGAGTGGTGGTGGCTATGGTTTCGGTGTTGCAGAAGATGGTGATGTGAAGGAGAGGCTTGAGAAAGAGAGGATCGGCGGTGGGTTTGGTGTTTGAGCGGTGGTTGTTAACGATGAGTTTGGGTTTGGATCTAGATAAGTTTTAATTAATTTTTTATAATGAAAAAAACTTTAAATTTAATTATATCTTTTGTTTTTTTATATGTTTTTTACGTTTTCTATTTATTTGTTTGTTGACACATAGCATATTAAGGTTTAAAGACAAAAATACCCTTAGAACCATTTAATTTGATTAACGGTTGACTAACAGAAGGATAAAATTGAGCGGTTTTTTAAAATATGAGGATCAATCCAGTGAAAAATAAATGAGTACAAAACAGATAATTCAAAAAAATATAGGGACTAAATCAATAATATCTCTGTATTTTATCTCATAATCATAAGACTATTTTGTGTTTAAAATTATTAATCTCATGTTTCAAAACATCTCCAAACGTCGGATATGGACTAAAATAGTCCAAACTCAAATAAATCATATGTGCCAAACAGAACCTAAAAGGTTTAAATAGTGAGAGATCATCTCTTTTAGATGCATGACTACACTCATTTTTATCCTATGATCAAGCTTACTTTGCTCCTCACCTTCCACTAATCATTGCTGAAATACGATTACTCCAGAATTTATTTATTTATTAAACTTATTTTCACTATAAAAAGCATGCCAATTGAATTTGATCGTCATAATAAACCGTATTTTGTTGATACAAATTGACTAGTCTTTTTTTTTTCTTTGTCAAATATATTTTATCATGTTGCAAGTTAATGAGATAATAAAATAAAAGTAGATCATATTAAAAAAAGAGGTGAGAGTCAGAGAGATATATAGAAAAATGAATGATAGAGTAAGATGAGAGAGGGTGCTTTGTATTGATATTCTGGAACTGTCTTACAAATGAAGAGAACGGTGAATATATTTATAGGCAAATTATTTGATCCTATATGCATCATGGCTTGCATCACGCCAACTTGCATAATACTTAATGTTGAAGTTGAAGTAAAGCTCACAGTTGATAAACTCATAGGTGGATATCAAGTGGACAAAGTTCAGGCGGTGGGAATAAATTGTGTATACACAAGTGGTAAAAAGCCACATGTTATAACACTCCCCCTTGAATTTATGCCATTTGTATTTTAATTTGCTAGGTAAAATCCAATGGGATAAAAACATCGGTAAAAATATATATAATGATTTTCTAAATCTTGTGGTGTTGCATGTTCTCAAAACTATCTTATTAAAAACCTTGTCAGGAAAACCCAGTGGGATAAAACCTGATCGAAGGGAAAAAGAGTATATGGTGTACAACTGTCCAAAATTATTGTTTTCTTCAAAACATTTCTTACATTTATACTTTACTAGGAAAAATCCAGTGGGATAAAAACCATAGCGAATATATTCATTTATCTGTCAAATCGAAGTAATATTTATGATGATCTTCTGGATTAAGTTAACATATATATGATGATTAGCAAGATCAAAGTAATAGTTACAATGATCTTCTTGATCAAAACAACATATATACGATGATCAAATGGATCAATGTAATTTTTACGATGATCTTTATAGATCAAATAATTTATAGGAGAATTGCCTCATTAAAACCTTATCAGGAAAACCCAATGGGATAAAACCCTGATAGAAAGGAAAAAAAGTACAATGTATATATGCCCCATTATAATTAATATAGTTCATTTGATATGCTCTCTCTGATGGGACGCTCCCCCTGATGGGACGATCCTCTTGATAGGACTCTCCCCTTGATAAAATTTCGTTTGAAGCAATCTTCTAGATTGCTGAACTGAAGCACACCGATGTTTATTTCATGAAATGCAATAACAACATAATTGATTGGGGGGATTATAAGCAAATACTTGCTTTATGAAGAGTTATTAAATTGTAGTGCCATTATAGGCAAATACATGTCTATAAAGCATATGAGTATATAATATGATTATTATATCTTTATCTTATCAGATATTCACTGAGATGGTTATACCACATCCAACCATACTGATTTTAATCCCTATGAGGATTTTCGTATGTTCATAAAATACAAATTACGAGATCTCGATTTATATACTTCTAGAATTTTAAATCCTTCATGGATTAAAAATATCTACTTTGAGTGAATCGTATAGATAAATGATTACTACGTCTAGAAGACGTATTTCAAGCCTTTCAAAGGCAATCAAATTTATTAAAATTTGGACCGTATTCATCAACAGTGAATACCAAGTTTCTGTAAGAAACCTTTTATTATGAGTCATGCATCATATCTCACAATCTCATTTTTCTCAATACGTTTCTGTGTAAAGACCCATTAGTATCCAATTAGTTTGACATCTCCAGGTGTCTGAAGTACTATTGATCTAAATACTTTATGTTTGGCTTATGAAGTCAATTCTTCGTGAATTGCTTATTTACATTTAGGCCAATCATTCCTTTGTCTACAATCATTGATATTATGAAAATCATAATTCTCATTTATAATTTCAGTAGCACTATTGTGTATAAAAATACATCATCAATGATTGTTTCCTTATGATTCCACATTTTTCTCATATAATTTATAGAAATTTTCTCAATATCTATATTTTTGTATCTTTGTTGAGATTACTTCCATCTCAATGGATTTCCTCATTTCATAGACTTGTGTCTCTTTAGATATATCAGACTCTTATAGAGTTGACTTAGAGAAAGTGAATTTATTTATAACTCGAGTTTTGTTTACTCTTAGGATCCCTATAACAATACCTTTCAAAAAAGTTCATAAGCTTATGATATGCATCAGATGATTTATTTTGTTGCATTTTGCTTTGATTGTTCTACAGGAACAATTACCTAACCGAGGTTGATGAGATAACAACTTATAAAATCTTGTTAACCTTTAATATACTAGGTAATAGATTAATAATCATCTGATGATCAATTATATTTCGTATTTGAGAGATACGAAGATTGAAATGAGACACACACACACACACACACACACACACACATATATATATATATATATATATAGAGAGAGAGAGAACCGAATTGGTATCTCTATTTTTTATATAAGTAACTTTTCATTTACTTTTCTCTTCGAGAGAAACTTTCCCACTTGGAAATTAATCAATATGATAATATGCAAATTATGCGTAAAAATATAAACTATCATAAGTTTAAATGATCTAATAGAAGATTAATCAAAATCAATATTAATCTCATAATGATATAGAAGCCTTATCTTAGATCATGTCAGAGATGCAATAAGGAGATATACAACACAATCAAATATCTTAAAAGTGAGTAAGTCTCTATTTAGAAATCAGTAACTGTATCGAAATAATAAAGTTCTTGAAATTACTTGGAGACATTTGATAAGTGATTCCCCTGATCCATTTTGATTATGAGTATATCTGAAAACGTGTGTGTCTAATAAACCTAGAGGGGGGGTGTGAATAGGTTTTTAATTGAATCAATTACCGATTTTTTGATTAATCAATATTAACAAAAATTACCCCAAATAAACAAGCATTCAATTAAAATAATTATGCTTAAAACAATAAAAACACACGATATATACGTGGAATTCGAAAAGGGAAAAAAACCACAGGCTGATATGTGCGCCACACACGATCCTCAAATCCACTATTGAATGAAAGTTTACAACCTAGGTTGACCTCTCATCACACCCTCCAGTTACTAACCCTTTCACTCTACCCAGAAGGCCTTAATAGTGATTCTTGATCATCATGCTTGTGTACTAACCAATTAGTCACAAAATTTAACCTCAATGAAGAGTCAAAACAACCTATGTGAATATGATGAAATATTCAAACATGCAAGTAGTGTTAGGCTACACTAAATGCTTATCTAGGAATTCAAAGATGTCAAAAAATGCAATTCCTACATATCAATGTCTAAATACAAGTGCAAGAAGACCTAACTAGATATAGCTATGAGAGACTAATACCTAGTAATCAAATAAAAGCCAATCAACAAAAGTTATCATGAACATGGCAAGGAACAATCAATGCAATTAACACATACAATCAATTAGACCTAAATAATTTCAAAATGCAAAGCATAAAGATTTAGCTAGAAGGGTAAAATAGTCCTAAATACTAGCTATAAAAAAAACATCTCAACCAACAATCAACAACCCAAACATGTTATAAATACAATTAAACATAAAAGCATACATTTAATAAGCAATAAATGCTATTCCTAGGTAAACATTGTCTAGTAATAAAACAACAAGTTCTAGGTAATGTAGAGATTACCTAGTCAATTAAAACAAGATAAATCCATGCTTGGATGATGCAAGAAGACACTAGATGCTCATGGATTGAAGGTTGGTTGAGTGAAAATAAGTTCTTGGGAGCTCTCTCTCTCTTGGAGTCAATTTCTCTCTCTAGAAATGCTTGGTCTCTTAAAAATGGCTTCTTAGACTCCCCAAAAACAAAAAAAGAGAGGAGAAAATAACATATATATATATGGTGCCCTACACGAAGTGACATCGTTTAGGACAAAAGGCAACCGAACCCCGTCAGGACCGCTGGCTGGACTATGGTATGAACAGCATGCGACGCTTGGGAACCTCCGCTTGGGAGACCGTTGTGCATGCAAATGGCACAGGTCACGGAACCAACAGCGTGCAGCCTCTGGTAAACACCGCTGTATAGACCGCAACGGAGGCAATCCAAGAGGAGCGGTCTAGACCGCGGTTAAGAGGAAAAACCTCTTCTAATAGCAAACTAAATGAATAAAAGCACCAAGCAAGAGATATGGCAAATAAGGCACACAATAAGGCAATTAAGCATTAATGCAAGATGATCAAGGCATGCATATGAGTGACTGTGTGCACTATTATCTCTTCAATGAAAGTTAAGCAAGTGATATACCTTAGAAGTTTGAGCTTGGTCTCGAACAAATATCACCTAAACTACCCTTACATGTTAATCCCCAAATGTGGCTTGTCAATCGAAATAAGCCAATCAAAAACCGAGGAACTTACAAGTATATCTGAAAACTAGATGTTTGAACATCAATCTCAGCTGTTTTACAATATTTATCAAATATCTTGTAAGTTCAATCAAGTTAATATACCTGAAAAATTAATAATCAGTGTAAGTAATATGGAGATGTTTGATAATAAACAAACATATGATCATCTCGTAGATGCATCAATTATAACCATATAATAATGAAGGGGATCATTTGGTGGATGAATATGTCCACATATATCACCTTAAATTTTTTGTAAGAATGATGAGATTCAAAACCAAACTTTAAAATAAAATGGTTTTACTGCTAGTTTCCACTGTGAACATGCAGTACATAAGTTCTCATTGGATAAAGAATATTCTGGTTCTTTAATCGATATCCATGAGAATTTTCAATGATTCTACTTATCATTATAGATCCTGGGTGACAGATACGGTCACACTAAAGTAGAAACATTTTTGTGTCTAGGAACTTTTGATTTATAATTGCATAATCATCTACACTTTTTATAATAGTGTAATATAATTCAGATGATAAAGCACGTGACTTTTCAATAATGAGTTTTTGGCCACGATTATGGCAAGTAATGCACAGATATTCAATATTATCTTTATTCATATTTTTAATATGACATCCATTTCTTTGTATGCATTTGAAACTATGCAGATTCCTTCTGGATCTACTTGAATACAATGCATCATCGATACATATTTTAGTATTGTTTTGTAACAATATTGGGCTCTTTTAGAGCCTTCTTTCAGATCCAGCTGATCTGATATTGTATTAACATTTGCTCTAGTAAAGTTAAAATTCATAAAATATTTCTGACTCCGCAGAAACTATATGAGTCATTACACTCTCGGCAAGAGATATATTTCAATTTTTAGAATTTTATGGACATTAGGTGTAATGCTATTTTATAGCTCATATGAATTGATAATAATCTTCAACCCCCCCATATAGGTTTATTCTGTAAATTCTTTTCTCTTGTCATTTACAAATATCAACTCATAAGGTATGTTTTGATATCTCATGAATTTAAATATATCCAAATTTAATCTCTTGATATTGCTCCTTCTAGAGCAAGTATAAAATGGATAAAATATTATTTACAATATCATTATACGTAATATTAGGATCTTAAATCATTTTATGATACTCACAATATCCTGCTCGATATGTAGATCTTTTTTCACAAAAAAAATGATAAGTTAGGATCATAAATCCACTTTTATGATACTCACAGCATCCTATTGGATGTGTATGAAATGGATAAAATATTATTTCCAATTTCATTATTTGTTAGGATCTTATATCCCATTTTTTTGATACTCATAACATCATGTTGGATGTGTCTGAAATGGACAAAATATTATTTTCAATTTTATTATTCGTTAGGATCTTAAATACTTTTTTATGATACTCACATTTTCCCTCTGAGATGTGTAGATCATTTGCTCAAATGAATGATATGTAAACATAACACTTCATATATATATATATATATATGAGATAACTTCAGCTTCTAAATAGGATTGAAACCTCATGTTCCAAATAATGAAGTACGACATTCAAGTATATAAAGCTGGATCCAAAACTCCAGATTCTTATCGATTTTTAAAACCGTGTCATATGCGTGTATATAACATTGGATCCAGAACTCTAATGTTCTCATCGGTTGTCAAAACTGTGTCAACTTAAATAACATAAATTTAGAAAATTTTAAATTCTGGTTATTTGGTCTAGCAGATCTCATTTATTGCGTATAAATAAATATGAATATTTAAAGAGCATAATAATTAAACAATTTATTTGGAGACACAGCATAAACCAGTCTCGGACACAGCCTAAGTCAGTCTCAAGACATAGCATAAGTCAGTCTCATATATTGCATAAAAATAAATGTTGAATATTTAAACAATTTATCTAGAGTCGCGGCATAAGTCAGTCCTAAGACACGGCATAGGTCAGTCCTAAGACACGGCCTAAGCCAGTCCCAAGACATAGTATAAGTCAGTCTCATATACTAAATAAAATAAATGTTTTCATGGACATGAGTTCACCCGATATGTGCATAAAAATAGATTCAGAACAATAATATATAATATATAGGGTCCATTGACGGCATAAGCCATCTTGTTATATATGTATATATATATATATATATATATTGTTATATGTATATTTCATTAAATGCACACGTCATTGACAGATAAGACAGCCCTCCAAGAAGATTGCCAGATAAGCATCCAACCTGGCATCAGAAACACCATCGGAGGTATCACCAAAACATAAAAAATCTGAGTAAGGCTGAATATGAATACTCGGCACATTTAGCTTTACTCGGAACAACATGAGAAGCCCGAGTGAAAAAGTCAATACGTGATCCACCAGAAAATAATCTCAAGAAGGAATCTAGAATCATACTTCAATACGAAAATATCCTAATTTCCATCCCCCGTATCAAATGAGGAAAGACTTTCAAGAGTTTCCAGAAGGGTAAAACGCCAGACAGGAAACGAGTCCACCACTCTTCTAGAAGATTGCACGTCGATTAGGAAATAAGTCCTAAATGGACTGTGCAACTAGAGTCCCATAAAGATTCATATTCGATCCA
This sequence comes from Dipteronia dyeriana, assembly GCA_032871835.1. NCBI lineage: Eukaryota > Viridiplantae > Streptophyta > Magnoliopsida > Sapindales > Sapindaceae > Dipteronia > Dipteronia dyeriana. The sequence continues at coordinate 17,920,389 of CM065303.1, forward strand.
CAAGATCTCAGAAACAAGAACGAAGACAAATACGACTCTAATAAGCAACTAGATTTAGTTAAACATGATCACCACTCCTTGTGTAACAAAGATTAGGTTCTATGCACATATAAATAGACCCATAATCTCTCTGTAGAAGAGAGAGAAACAATCAATAGAAAAGAAATCACTGGAAAAGAGAGACAAGAGAGATCGAGTGATGTAATTTAATATTTAATAGTTGATTTGGCTTGGTTGTGCATTCAACCACCCGTGGGCGTTTTTCTGATCATCGGAGTTTTACCATATATATTCATGTAGTAACAATATTAATTTGCATTCTCTTTCTCTTCTCTTTTAACAGGTCATAATCAAATCCAGCATTGTTGACTTTCTTAACCATCAAGAAATTGACGTCAACAATTGGCGCTAGAAGGATGGGGTGAACCTCCGATCTTTTTAAATGATGTCTGGTTATGGAAGTAAAGGTAAATCTAGGGATACCTGAAAATCTCAAGATAATGCTCACATGAAGGGGACCACTCAGGATCCCACAACAACCATTGGGAATCAACCGGTATCCCTGGCTGGCATTCAGAGAGTCCCTTCGACCAGTGAGGACATAATGCGTCATTTCAGGGTCGTATTACAACAGTTATTGGCATATACAATAGAGGAAGGAATAAATCTACTAGCTGCGGAAGAGGCGAAACTGCTAAACCCACCATCACCCCTAGGCTCCGATCGGTTATAGTCGGGCCAGAACTAGATACGTTAGCACCCGTCAGGAGTTCAGATCTTGTCAATCCAACTGGGGGTACATCGCGTGACCAGGATCTTGAGATACCCACAGAAGAACGACCACCCTTCCCCCTAGAAAGACGAAGCCATGATCAAATGGGGCACGATAGACACCGCAAATACGACCAACGAAGGGATCGAATGTCATAATAAGAAGATAGTGACCATCATAATCGTAAACGTCATCGTGGAACCATACGCTTACAAGGATTAGCTTTTGAGACTCTGAGGCAGGTTGAAGAGGAGATGGTGATAGGTATGACAGTCACACGATGGGTCGACCATCGGGGAGAGCCGGTGGGTGATAGAAATATCATAATCAAAAGTCTGGCCCGAGAAGTCGAGAATAACATGCATCAAAAAGGTGCGCTGATTAGGTGGTATAGATACAATGAGTTGTCTGACAACGATTCTGACAGCACTTTCACTAGAGACATTCTATGAATGCCATTCTCGGAGAGATTCAGGATGCTTTACTCGGAACTCTTCAAAAAGGATACAGATCCGAAGGAGCAAGTCAAACGGTATAAAAGCGCCATGGCCCGGTATGCCCACATCGATCCTTTGTCGTGTCTTAACTTTCCACAAACTCTTAGGGATACAGGCTCAAGATGGTTTGGGAGATTGCCTCCAGAAAGTATTGGGAGTTTCGGCGAGTTGAGTAAAAGCTTTTCAAGACAATTCCTAGGGAACGTACGTAGGGAAAAATTGGTGGCATACCTTTCTCAACTAAAATAAGGAAAAGATGAGTCGCTAAAAACGTATCTGGGAAGATTCGGCTAAGTAGTCTTAGAAATTGAAAGTACAAATGATGAAACAATAATCGTTGCATTAATAAACAACCTACAGAACGGGCGACTATCTTTCGATTTAAGGAGAGCTCGAATAACTAGATATGCAGACATGATGGATATGGTAAGAGGATATGCATTAGCTGAAGAAGAAGAGTTGGCAACAAGAGGTTGTTACATACATGAAGGGAGACCCAAACAAAAAGATACTGAGTCAAAGTCACATAACCATAAAGAGAAGCAGAAAGGAAATAGTAAGGAAAGAAGCAAAGATGGGGGAAGCATAAGTAATACTGACCAAGCCAAGGAAAAGGTCAAAGGAAAATATACAAACTATACCCCGCTTAGGAAAAGATAGGAAGAGATCCTGGCAATACTAGCAGAGAAGAATTTGGTGAATGAGCCATATCGGCAGTCACAAGTTGCCCAACATGACACGACAAAGTATTACAGATTCCATAAAGAAACAAGACATGAGACCTCCAAATGTTACCAGCTCAGAGACTATATAGAAACGCTCATCCGAGGAGGACATCTTTAAGATATAATCTTGAAGAAAGATGAGAAGACAGAAACTCAGAAAGAAACCAAGTCGGGAGATCATAACTCAGGTCAGAATAAAAAAGGCAGTCCCAAGGTGAGTGGAGCTATATAGACTATCTTTGGAGGACCGTTAACTAGAAGAAATGACCGATAGCGGACTCAGGAAATCCATGAAACTGTGGAAGTAAGACAACAATTCGATGTTAATTCCATCGAGCCTGATCCGAAGAGAATAAAGAAAGAAAGAGACCCGATAATATTCATTGGCGCTGACTCATATGGGGTCGATGTCCGGCCAAATGATGCTCTCGTCATTAGTGCCCGAATTGGCCATAGAGAAGTTAGGAGGATACTAGTGGACAATGGTAGCTCAGTAGACATCCTCAGCATGACTGTTTATGATCAACTAAGGTTAGATCGAAAGGACTTGCAACCTTTTCATACCTTGCTCAGAGGATTCAAAGGAGTTGAGGTCAGGTCTCTTGGAACGGTGAAATTGCCCGTGAAGATTAGAGCGGTGCCTTGCCAGAAAATGGTGCTACTCGACTTTATAATGGTGGATATGGAGAACTGACCTTACAATGCTTTACTAGGTTGACCTTTCCTAAACAAAACAAAGGCAGTAATAGCAAACTACGCTCTAATGATCAAATTCCCGATAGAATGGGTGGTAGGAACGATCAAGGATTCGCAGAAAATGGCCAGAAGAGCTAATCTCTTCGTTTACAAGGACAGAGATATCAACGAACACCAAGTGTGTGCTTTGACCCAATCTGATCAAACTAAGCATGAAGAATCATTAATATTCGAGTTTGACCCAATGGAGGAACTTGAAACATCAAAGGAGCCAACAGAGGAAGTAGTCTTAAAAAATATGAACCAGTAAAGAAGGTTAAAATCGGAGTTAATCTAAAAGAAAAGGTCAGGACAGATCTCAACAATCTACTCAGAGAATACAAAACGTGTTTGTGTGGAGTCATCAAAACGGTGGGGATAGATGCATGAGTGATATCACATCACTTGGCGGTGGATCCAAGCATTAAACCTGTTATACGAAAAAGAAGATCTTTCAACCTCGAAAGGAGTCGGGCAATCAAGCAGGAGGTAGAGAAGTTACTCGTTGTAGGATCAATCAGAGAAATCAACTATCCTCCGTGGGTAGTAAATGTAGTATTAGTTAAAAATAAAAACGGTCAATGGAGATTGTGCGTGGATTTCACAGATTTAAACAAAGCCTGTCCAAATGATAGTTTTCCACTTCGCAGAATAGACCAGCTAGTCGATGCTACATCGGGTCATGAACTGCTCAGTTTTATGGATGCTTATTTGGGATACAATCAGATCCAGATAAACAAAGCTGATAAAGATAAGGCACTATTTATGACCGATCAGGGTTTGTACTGTTATACAGTGATGCCCTTTGGGCTAAAAAATTCTAGGGCTACATATCAAAGATTGGTCAATAGAATTTTCACCTACCAAATAGAAAGAATAATGGAAGTTTACATAGACGACAAGTTAACCAAAAGTATCTCGGTAGACAAACATGCTTCGGACCTGCACTAAACATTTGATGTCCTGAGAAGGTACCAGATGAAGTTGAATCCGAACAAGTGCCTATTTAGGGTTTCTTCTGGAAAATTTCTCGGTTTCCTTGTGCACCAAATGGGGATCAAAGTAAATCCCGAGAAGATTGAAGCCCTCCAAAAAATGACTTCTCTAAGAACCTTAAAGGAGGTACAATATTTGACGGGATGCCTAGCTTCCATTGGCAGGTTCATATCGAAGGCTACAGATAAATGTGCTCCATTTTTCAAAATAATCAGAAAAGGGAAGGGACTTTAATGGAATGCAGAATGTGACCAGGCATTTCAAAAGATAAAAGAGTACTTAGGACATGCACCCATCCTCTCGAAACCAATGGAAGGAGAAATACTTTACCTGTACTTGTCACTTACAGAATTAGCAGTAAGCTCAGCCCTGGTCTGAACAGAGAATGGAATACAAAAACCAGTATACTATACCAGCAAGACTCTTTTTCAAGTTGAAACCAGATATTCTCAAGCAGAAAAGATATCTTTAGCATTAATTTCTGCAGTAAGGAAGTTAAGGCCGTATTTTCAGGCACATGCAATCAACGTTTTAACCGATTGCCCGCTTAAGTTAATTTTGTAGAAACCTAAGATTTCAGGGAGATTAACCAAATGAGTGATCGAGCCGAGTTAATTCGATATTAAATATGTGCTCAGGACATCACTCGAGGGCCAAGTAGTGGCAGATTTCGTAACAGAATTCACAGAGCCTGATCTAGAAGCGAAAAGAACGTTGGACAGGAGCTTCTCATGGAAGTTATATGTTGACAGCTCCTCGAACACTCTTGCCAGCGGGGTAGGGATCGTGGTATGCACCCCAAAAGAAGATGATGTCGGGTGTGCCATGAGATTCGACTTTAAAGCAATAAATAACCAAGCTGAGTATGAAGCACTGTTGGTAGGGTTTAGAGTTTGTGTCGTACTTGGAGCATATGAAGTTAAAATATTTAGTGACTCACGGGTAGTTGTCAACCAAGTTTTAGACGAATATCAGGCCAATGATGAAAGTATGATGACTTATTTGGGTATAGCAAAATAATTCCTTCAACGATTCAAGGAATATAGGACCGTCCAGATCCCTCGGGAAGAAAATGAAAAAGCAGATGCTCTGTCCAAACTAGCATCAGCAGCAACCACAATTAGGCCAAAGAATATCCCGGTCCCACATCTTCTCAGGCCAAGTATAGTTGATCCAAAAGACTTTAAAGTCTCAAAAATCCGAACACCGTTAGACGATTGGATAACTCAACTAAAAAGGTACTTGGAAGAAGATATACTCATAGAAGACCACTTGGAAGCAAAACGCGTCAGATATAGGTTAGCAAGATACACTATGATTAGAGAAGAACTGTACAGAAGAGAGTTCTCCCGAACACTCCAAAGGTGTGTGTCAGAGGAGGATGCACATCGGATACTACAGGAAATCCATGGTGGAGTATGCGGGGATCATACAGGAGGCAGAATTAGCACACAAGGTACTCATACAAGGTTTTTATTGGCTTTCTTTGTTCTCTGATGCACAACGATGTTCAGAAAGTTACAATGTTTGCCAAAGGATCGCCAATGATATTCGACAACCCCATGAACACCTTAGTAGCCTCACATCCCCATGGCCATTTTTCATATGGGGATTGGACTTAATAGGTCTGATGCCAGCAGGAACAAGGGATGAAGCTAAGCATGCAATTGTGGTTGTTGATTATTTCACAAAGTGAGTGGAAGCTGAAGCGCTAGTGCATATCACGAAAGCAAACACCACAATTTTGTGAAGAAAAACGTACACTGTAGGTTTGAAGTCCCGATTACTATTATCATTGACAACGGTACCCAATTTGACAATCAAAAGTTTAGGAAGCTGTGCAATGAGTACCAGATTGCAAATTATTATGCCACACCTGCCCACCCTCAAACAAATGGACAAGCTGAAGCAGTGAAAAAAGTCATCAAGCACACCTTCAAAGCGAAGCTAGATGCCAAAAGGGCAGTTGGGTCGAAAAACTTCCTGAAATATTATAGGCTTATCGAACAACAATATGGACTTCTACATGAGAAACACCATTTTCCTTGGCATTCGGAACAGAGGCTGCCATCCCTGCAGAAACATCATATATGTTGCCCAGAGTCAGGTTATATGATGAATATCATAATGTTGATATGTTATTACGAGGCCTGGATGATTTAGAAGAAAAAAGGGAAAAGTCCCGATTGCGAAATGCGACATATCAGCAAAGAGCGGCTAGGCACTACAATTCTCATGTTCGGGTTAGAAGGTTCCAAATAGGAGACCTAGTGCTCAGAAAAGTATCGTTGAACACAAAATATAAGGCTGCGGGCTCATTAGCTGACAAATGGGAAGGCCCATACAAGATTGAAGGGATGGCTGGCCATGAAGCATATTGGATTGCCCGATCAGATGGAGGGGTCTTACCCTGACCATGCAACCCCCAATTTTAAAGTTTTTCTATCCTTGAAATTCATTTTATCACTTTTTAGTCAGGATAATTTTTTAGTGATTTATTCTTAGAAATCCTTAATTTTTTCATATTGTTAGTTTTGCAGAATTACGAATAAAAAAATCCGGCAACTGGATTCCCAGAAATCTTAACATATGATAATAAGAGCATATGATAATAAAAACATATGAAAAGATTGAGCACATGATAATAAGAGTATATGATGATAAGAACATATGAAAAGATTGAGCATAATGATAATAAGAACATGTGAGAATAAACAAGCAATAAAATACTCGGGGCCATTAATTTGGAAAAAATCAAGAATGGGCGAAGAAGATCAAAATTGCATGCCAGCCGAGCAAGGTAAACCAAAACCTTAACCAAAAGGCAAACCCCGATGTACTAGATTATGGAAAATGGCTCGGGGCGTTGTCGAGTATATCTCGGTGAGTTGCGCAGCTGTGTTAAGCAATTCAGATGATTCGATAAACCCTTGCATAGATAAAACTAGGAGACGTTCTCAGTGACATGCTTAAGGACTCAAAAATATGATCGTGGTGAGCCTCGATGCATCATTAGGGTAGCAACCGAGTATGAAATACAAGTGCAAGTCTATTAGCCTTTGTTTCAAGATTACTTGGTTAATAATATTAGCCAATTGAATAAGATACTTGGTGTTTAAAGAAGTTACTCGGGCAACGAAATTGGCCAGTTAATAAGATACTTGGCACTTAAAAGTTATATCGCTCAGACAACGGTATTAGCCAGTTAATAAGATACTTGGCATTTTAATATTCATGACAGATTCACGACAAAAAGCAATCACATAAAATATGGAATTTCATTAATTATATAAATTTTTACAAGATCTAAGGCGGGGCCGAGGACTTAGAACTCTTGCCGATGCTCGGATCAAGCACCATTTTATATTCGTTAAAAAGGCTCTCGTTCGAAGGCCAAACAATTGTGTCAACCATATCATCCATCCAAGCACTATAATCCATTCTGGAGACCGGTCCAACATCAGGCTTGGACCCGTCCACACAAGTTTCCTGACTAGTATAAAAGGTCAAAAGAGAATGCTCGGATGGGACTTCCAGATGCATAGGATGAGGTTCTTTACCTTGGCTTCGACAATAAGCCCTCAATTTCCTCATTTGAGTTAGAAGAGCCTTCAAGGACCGATCCATGTGATTTCTGATTGACAATTTCCAATTGGCTCGGGCCTTATCGAACACTCGGTTCTTGACCTTGAAGAACTCACCAGCCGAAACCAACCCCAGCTGAAACTCCCTAAGGAGCAAAGCATCATAAGCCGAGGACCTCTTCAAGTGATCAACCCCTTGAATTTCAAGTTCCAGCTTGGCTTCCTTCGAAGGGGATTCAACCGTAATGGCCTGGCACTTAAGGTCTTCAATTTTTTGCTCATAGGATGACTTTGCTTGTTCAGTCTCTTGTTCAACCCTAAGCATTGATTCTTGGGCGACATAGAGTAAGTCTTGAAAATATTTAACCTTCTCTTATGCAGCAGAAGTCTTCTCCTAGGGCTCCATCTGCTCTGCTAAATAGCGATCGGTGAACTCCTAGGTAGAACTTGCCTCCTGTAGATAGGCCGCATCAATTCGAGCATGGTTATCCTCACTCTCCTTTAATTGAGCTTCCAGACGTCTCATCAGATCAGCTTGGTGTTGCTGCATCTGAACTGCCTCAACAAACTCAGCAACCACCTGTAGGGAAGTGTGTTAGATATATCCAAGTTAAGGCACAATAATTCGAAATACAGTTCGGGACTTACGTAGGTCACACTATTGAAAATATTATGAAGATGCTCTATTGTGGAACCACTCCAGAAGCGGCTACAGTGGTCATCATCAATAAAAGCTTAGCCAGACGGTATGGTCCTTAGCATATTCTGGGGGGTGGGACACGTAGGCTTTCTCGAGGATCCCACTCTTGCATCCTCAACCCCTGGGGGTAAAGAATCTTCTTTGTTCAAACTCTCTTGAGGATACTCCCCTTCTAAAGATGCCTCTACTTGAGCACTCAGAGAGTCCCTATTATCAGCATCTTCATCGCTCGATTCAATGAATGACACCACTAGGGGAATTTTTGGAAGAGGTCGATCAAGAGAATTAACTACCATCTTTTTCTCAGCCTGAGTGCGGTGGAAGTCGAGGTCAGCTGCAGGGTCTTCTTGATCCTCTACAATATCTTAGAAGGGTTACAAAAGATCAGGATGAAGGTTAACTTGTTCAGTAGGGGGTTCCCTAACTCCACTTCTATCAATAGACTGCTTAGCTAGCAACTCGTCAATAGAGGAATTATGATCATCAGATGTTACACCACCAGGGTGCCCACCTTACCCGCCTTCATTCTCAGACCGTTGGTCATTATCAGGTCCTATAGGGCCACTCGGGCAGTTTAATTCCCACGCGGTTGGCTGAACGACCTCTTTAGGAACATACTTAGGAACTTGCTCGTCTGATCCCTCAAAATTCTCGCCTAACTCATCATCAGACGGAGCAATCTCTTCCTCGCTTTGACGAGAAGCATCCTTGTGACTCATCTGAATAATTGCCTTTACCTGGTGGGCCTGAGCGTCGCAGACTACGTCTATATCATATACTAAATCCAAAAAAGGGTAAGGAGTTAGAAGAGCAGATAGTAAAAAGCACCCAAAATGAAAGTAACCAGCAAAGTTCACTTACAGCATCTGCGACTAGTAGAAATCTGAGCAAAAAAGCCAAGATCCATCATTTTCTGCTCATCAAAAAGGTAGGACCATCGTCTTTTTTCCAAAGTACGTACATCCGCCTGAGCAAGGTTAGTCAACTCAGCATCGGTGAAAACGGGTGGCATTTTGTTCCAGCGATCGGGAGTGCAAAAGTAACGAAGAACCTTTAGTACTTCCCGAGCTTCACCGATTGAAAGCTCAACCTGGTTTCCCCAGTTCCCTCATATGAAAAATCAACTGTTTTTCCAATATTTGTTTGAACTGGGAAAACCTAGATGAAACACTTTTTCTTGACGTCCAGAGAAGTATCAACGCCCCGACTCAGCTTCACTCCTTCGGGGATCCAGTTATCCGGATGGTTGGATAAAAGAAAATAAGTCTCAGTCTTACCAGACTGCCTAAAGGTATAAAATTGCCTTATTTCACGAGGGGAAGTGGCGGTAACTTCATTCGGCTCTATATGTGCCACATGTACATCAAAATCCTGTAGTTGTTTGGGGCAAGCTGGGCTGGAGCAATCCCCGTCTCGGTAAGAAACCAGGCAGTGAAAGGTTGAAGGGGAATAGTCACCCCATAGCTAAACATGGATCTATAAATTGCAACCATACCCAGAGGATGATTCCACGTGGCCCTGTCACCAACAACTATCATCGATATAGAATTATCTAAATCAAACCAAGCATGACATTTCTCGATCTTCGTATCCCTAACCACGTTCGGTTTGGTATCATACGCACTTGGGCGATCAAGAGAAAAGAGAATCTGGAGACACGGTGCTCTTCTTCAACATCATTCTCACTAACCACTTGCCTCCCAATCTGAATGTCGCTTGAACCATGTTTACGAACTGTATGATTACTTCGATGCTTCCCCATCCTAAATCGTAAAGGAACCCTGCGATGATCAGAAATGGAAGACTTAAAGCTAGAAGAAGACTCAGAGCTAGAAGAAGATTCAGGGCTAGGGCTAGAAGGAACATCAGGGTAAATCCCAGAAACGTCAACATTTAAAAAATAAGGTTGGTCAGGGGTGACTCCCCTAATAATTTATAAATGTACAAGACTAAATAAGTATCTCCACGCTCAAGCGCATCAAAGGCCTTAACAAAAAGACGGTGGCATGTAATAGGATCCATGGAAACTGACCTTAAAAGAAGACGCAGAGAAACTGGAAAAAGCTTCATTGAATAACCAAAACGAATCTGTGCATGAGAAGAGAGGAGAAAGCCTGGGTCTTTTTCCTCTTTTCGTAAAAATGAACGATAAGAAAGCTTTCATCAATTTAAATAAGCCACTTAATGATTAAAGCACGAAACCTTAGGTTTGGAAATGCGGGAAGATTGAAAAAAAGGGGGATGTTCGGTGGCGTATCAGATAATCAGCGGGTCATATCTCATAAATGCCAATAGATATACCAAACGATAGAAGGACACGTGTCAAGAAGAAAGAAGATCAAGCCGTCGGAATTTTAGAACGTCACAGTCATAGGGATTTCGCGTGAAGAGACAAATTGCACGTACATGGTTGCCATTAAGACACGTCATTAATGTTGCGAACTGATTTAAGGATTATTATTCCTACTTTAATAAAGCATTAATGGAAGACAGGATAAAAAGCTAGTCGGGATTTCAAGCAATTAAAATACTTCCTCCAAAATGAATTCTACTCGGCAGAAACATTTTAAGGGGGTATTGTTATATGTATCTTTCATTAAATGTACATGTCACTGACAGATAAGATAGCCCCCTAAGAAGATTGCCAGATAAGCATCCAAGTTGGTATTAGAAACACCATCAGAGGTATCACCGAAACATAAAAAATCCGAGTATGGCCGAATATGAATACTTGACACATTTAGCTTTACTCGGGACAATATGAGAAGCCTGAGTGAAGAAGTCAAATAGGTGATCCACTAGAAAATATGCTCAAGAAGGAGTCTAGAATCATACTTCAGTACGTAAACATCCTAATTCATATCCCCCGTATCAAAAGGGGAAAGACTTTAAAGAGTTTCTAGAAAGGTAAAACGCTAGACAGGAAACGAGTCCAAATCAAGCAACAACTACTCTTCTAGAAGAATGCACACCGAATAGGAAATAAGTCCTAAACGGACTCTGCATCTAAAATCCCATAAAGATTCATATTCGACCACAAGATCTCGGAAACAGGAAAGAAGACAAATACGACTCGAACAACCAATCAGTTTTAGTTAAACATGATCACCATTCCTTGTGTAACAAAGATTAGGGTTCTATGCACATATAAATAGACCCACAATCTCTCTGTAGAAGAGAGAGGAACAATCAATAGAAAAGAAATCACTAAAAAAGAGAGGCAAGAGATATCGAGTGGTGTAATTTAATATTTAATAGTGGATTTGGCTTGGTTGTGCATTCAACCACCCGTGGACATTTTTTCGATCATCGGAGTTTTACCACGTATACTCGTGTCGTAACAATATTAAATGCATTCTCTTTCTTTTCTCTTTTAACAGGTCATAATCAAATCCAGCATTGTTGGCTTTCTTGACCATCAAGAAATTGACGTCAACATATATATATATATATATATATATATATATATATATATATATCCAGAATGTAAGTAAATTACCCATCAGGGGATCCTATAAGCAATCTTGCTAGAGATCTGGATCTTCCATCGCGCTTAAAAACAGAGTTAATAAAGCTTGAATAAGTCAAAACAATACTCAAGAGCAGAATTAGCTGAAAATAATGGTACGGTTGCGTCCAGAACAGTCGAAATAGCTGGGAATTGGTCTGACTCGATTGAAAACGGGTGAAAATTACACTGAAAAAATACTTCTGGACTTACTTGACACGGGAATATTCCGTTAAGCTAACAAAATATTCTCTGACGGTAACGGAATATTCTTTAGCAGAAACATAATATTCCCTAACTGACGGTGTGGCATATCACTGATGTGGAGATGATATGGCACGACTGGGCGTTGACGCGTCGCTGATATGGCGACGACATGTTACGACTTTGTGCTGATGCGTCACTGATGTGGCACTAATTGATACTGAGTGGACGACGACGTGGTATATGACTTGGTCATCTTCTACCTTATAAAAATCTACAGAGAAATCTGGGAAAATAAAGAGAGAAAATTAAAAGTAGCCACTGAAATTATTAGAATTTTGTTTATAACCACATACGAAATTTTATTCGTCAATAACCACATTTTTGAGAAATTACCTCAATGCCCCATATAAATACTATCCTCAAACTCTCTCTCTCTTTCTCTCTCTCCTCTCTTCTCTCTCCCCGCTCATCTCTTTTTTTTTTTCCCTCTCTTTCTTTCCCCACTCATCATCACCGGATGCTTGGACATCATCGCTTGTCGTCAAGCTACCTTGGTTGCGCTGCTTGGCTTGGCTATCTTATCTCTCCCTTTCCTCTCTCTCCCCGCACCTCTCTCTCTCCTCCATTCACTCACTTATTATTTAAAACATGTTTAGGAAATAATAAATGTTGAAATGTATCAATTATGAGGGTTGGGTTGAGATCTGATATTTTTGATGATTTGGGACTGGATGTTGGAGTTTCGTTTGAAAAAATAAATTGAAAGCGTGAAATCTTCGACAAACTTGAAATTTTTATGAAAACTTAAAATGATGCTTTAAATCTTCCTAGAAACTTAAAATCTTACCTTGAAACTTGTCAACATTTCAAGTTTTTACATAAGATTTCAAGTTTTCGAACAAGTGAAAATTGAAATCTTCTGAAAAAAAAAAATTGATTGAAATCTTACCCAAAAACTTGTCAATGTTTTTAGTTTTTACATTAGATTCAAGTTTACGAACTTGTGAAACTTGAAATCTTCTGGAAAAAACTTGATTGAAACCTTACCCAGAAACTTGTCAACATTTTAAGTTTTTACATAAGATTTCAAGTTTTTGAACCATTGAACTTGAAATTTTCTGGAAAAAACGTGAAACTTTATTTCATTCGATTCTTCACAAAAACATATAAAAGTGATGTAAGAACGTTAAAATCATGTTAAAATAACTGTTTAAAGTCAATTAATTCACAAATGGAAGATATTTACACAACTTAAACCGATCTAGAGCAAATCGATTTTTTTCCTCACTCACTTCTTTATACTTTCACACATATAAATCTTCAAATCTTCAAGGGTGATTCCATGATTCTACGCTTTTTTCCCTCTAACAATGGTGTGATTGTGTTCGATTTGTAGGAAACAAAGAGAAAAATGAAGACAAATGTACAAAGAAGAAGAGTGCACAGAGAAGAAGGGGTAAAAAAAAATACAAAACAAAATAGAAAAATTATTTTATGGGTATTTTAGTAATTTATGGATATACACCGAATGTTTTTTTTAAAAAGTGGTTATTAATTATTAAAATTTCATACGTGGTGAATTTTTTATGTTAGATGTGGTCACTTTTATCAATTTCAAAAAAAAAAAATCAGTTTTGACCAGTATTTGACCGGGGTTAGGGAGTTCGTTAGAGCTCCGTTTGAGACACGGTCAGTGGCGTCAAAATTGTATTTTTGAGAGGAACACAACGTTATCCTCCGAAAAGTGATTTATATAGTTTGAAATTTCTAGAGTCGACCCAAAACAAAGCTATAACTGTCGAAAACCTTTACTGGAACAAAATCACTACTTGCTATGCCTAATCTATACTGCTGATAACGTGTTATAAATTAATGAGATAATAAAATAAAATAAGATTAGATTAACAAAAGAGATGAGAGAGTCAAAGAGATATATAGAAAAAGGAATGATAGAGTGAGACGAGAGAGAGCTTTGTATTGATATTCTGGGACTGTTACAAATGAAGAGAACAGTGAATATATTTATAGGTAAAATATCTTATCCTATGTGCATCACGGCAACTTGCATCACGGCAACTTGCATCATTACTTAATGGTGAAGTAAAGCTCACAATTGATAAACTCATAGATGGATATCAAGTGGGCAAAGCTCAGGCGGTGGTAATAAATTGTGTGTATACACAAGTGGTAAAAGACACATGTTATAACATATTACTAGTATTTTCTCTCTATGCTGATTATATGTATTTTAGCCTGAAAATTTCCACTTGGTTCTACTACTTATCCCAAGTCTTTCAATAATATCAAGAATGACCATTCATGTATATATACACGGAGTTTGATGGGAAAATTAAATGTCAATGACCAATTATGACCAATTACGATTATGAAAATGCCTTGGGAGAATTTTCGGAGATTGGAGGAAACTAACAAAAAGGTAAAGGATTAGTATGGTTGATGTAGGTGATGTTCCCCTTAAGACTCTTTTTCAATCGAGATTATGAAAATACCTTGCAAAATGTTCAGAGGTAGAAGAAAACTAAGGTGCCATTTGTTTTTTCGTCTTAAATCTAAACAGATCTGAACGGGTTTGAAATCTGAATAGGTCTGAAATCTGAAGACTAGATAACATGTTTGTTTTTTTATTTATCTAAAATCTTATTAATGGACAAGTTATGTTGTTTGTTTTTTCAAAATAGAACATCTGAAAACCTTTAATTTGATATTAATACCCCTACACTTTTAAGTGTCATATATATATATATATATCAGCTCTCAGTTTCTTTTATCAGATTTTAGATTATCGCAGATGTCGTAAGTTGAATCTTTTCTTGTTTTCATTTTACTCATTTTGTTATGTTTCCTTTCTAACTCGTTTGTAATAAGTGTATGACTCGGACATTGTCAGCAATGTCCAGGCTCGTCAAGTGAAATTGATTTTTCGAGCAGTCGTAAGGAAACTTCTCACCAATATAAGGAAGGGATTGTTTTGCATGATGTAGAGTCGGATGAGGATTTCGACAAGGTAGATGAGCAAGTTCCTGATTATATTCCTGAAGAATTCATTCAACCGACCATGGGGGAGTCAAGCGGTCTGAGTGGCTCTATGGGACTTGGCAGTGACCAAGGGCATTTGAGGACGAAAGTAGACGGGGGAGGCATCATAGTGGTGTAGCGTCTAATGGGCCTAGTTCCCTGGTTGATAAAATGTCTGCCGAGCAATTTGTTGGTTGGAACGAGGAAGGAGTTAGGGTACCCCCTGATGAGCAGGTTAACTTTCATCCTGATATTTTTGAATTCTTCCAAGATATTACTAAAGATGAAGAAGATCTCGTAGCTGACCTCGGCTTCCACCGTACTCGGGTCGAGAAAAGAAAGGCAGTTGATTCTTCTGCTCGTCCTCCTCAAAAAGTTCCTTGAGTGGTGTCATTTGTTGAGTCAAGTGACGAGGGGGATGCCAATGTTGGAGTTTCCCCGAGTGCCCAAGCTGAGACGCCTTTGGGAAGAGTGGGAACTTTGGATAATCTGAACAAAGATCCTTTGCCCTTTGAGGTTTGGGATGCAGGAGTGAGGTCCTCGGGCAACGCTATACGTCCTAACCCTCAAGATATGTTGAGAACGATGTCATCTTGTTGGGTTTTTATTGGTAACGACCATTGAAGTCGCTTTACAGAAGGTTCTCCAACGGAGCGTCTTCACAACATTTTTAATTGTGCGACTTACGTAAGTCTTTGGTCCCGAACTTCGTCTTAATATGCCTTTGTTCAAATCTTTAACTTATTTCCCTGTAGGTGGTTGCTGAGTTTGCTGAGCTTATTCAGACACAACAACATCAAGCTGATCTGATTAGGTGTCTTAAATCTCAGTTAAAAGAGAGTGAGGATAGCCGTGCTCGGATTGAGGTGGCTTATCAAAAAGAGACGAGTTCCGCCCATGAGTTTGCTGATCGTTACTTGGCTAAATAGATAAAGGCCAAGAAGAAAGCTTTTAATATAGAAGAGAAGGCTATATCCTTTAAAAATTTACTCTCTGCTGCCCATGAGTCAATGCTCAATGCTGAACAAGAGGCTAAGCAAACAAAATCGTCTTATGAGCAAAAAATTGAAGACCTTAAGCACCATACCCTGACTGTCGAATCACTTTCGAAGGAAGCCCGATTGGAACTTGAAGTTCAGGGGGTTGATTGTTTCAAGAGGTCCCCAGCTTATGATGTCCTACTCCTTAGGGAGATTCAATGGGGGTTGGTCTCGACTGGTGAATTCTTCAAGGTTAAGAATCGAGCGACTGACAAGGCTCGAGCCAATTAGGAGCTATCAATTAAAAACCACGTGGACCGGTCCTTGGAGTCTCTTCAGACTCAAATGAAGAAGTGGAGAGTTTACTGTTGCAGCCGAGGTAAAGAGCCTCAGCCTATGCATCTGGAGGTTCCATTACTTGATTCGAATATTAGCAGGAGCTCCAAATTTCCAGCCCCACCTTAGGCGTATTTGTAAAAATTTGTATAATTAATTAAATTCTATTTTTTTGCATAGTTGCTTGTCGCGAATGTTTTTAATATTCACCTTTTTAACTGGCTAATATCGTTGTCAAAGCAACTCTTATAATGATGAGTATCTTATTAAACTGGCTAATATCGTTGTCTGAGAAACTCTTAAAGCGTAGAGTATTGTATTAAACTGGCTAATGCAATTTTAAGTGCCAAGTATCTTATTAAACTGGCTAACGTAATTTCAAGTACCAAGTATATTATTAAACTGGCTAATATTATTAACCGAGTCATCTCAAAATAGGCAAGTAGATTTGTACGTGTTTCATACTCGGTTGCTACCCAAAGGTTATATCGAGGCTCACCATGATCATACGTTCGAGTCCTTACACAAGTCACTGATGATGTCTCCTAGTTTTGTCAGCGTAAGGGTTTCCCAAATCGTTATGTTCTGAATTGCTTAACACAGCAACGCAAGTCACAGGGATTTTCTCGACGGTGCCCTGAGCAGTTTTCTAGAATCTGGTGCATCGGGTTTGCCTTTTGGCTAAGGTCGACTGACCTTGCTCGACTGGCATGCTCTTTTGAGCTTCTCCGCCCATTCGGGAATTTCACCAAATTAATGGCCCCGAGCATTTTATTTTATTATGCAACCAATTTCTTCATATATTCTTATTATCATATGCTCATCTTTTTCGCATGTTCTTATTATCATATGTTCAGATTCCTGGAATCCTATATTGGGCTTTTATTCATAACTGTAAAACTAACAATGTGAAAATCTCAAAGAATTGCTAAAAAATATCCTGACTAGAAAAATGAAAAATAAAAGCAAATGGAATTTGTTTCAAGGGTAGAAGATCTTTAAATATTGGGCATTGCATGGCCAGGGTAAAACCCCTCCATCTGGTCGGGCAATCCAATATGCTCCATTACCAACTATTCCTTCAATTTTGTATGAGCCTTCCCATTTGTTAGCCAATGAGCCCATAGCTTTGTTCTTCGTGTTCAGCAATACCTTTCTGAGGACCAGGTCTCCCAACTTGAATTTTCTAATCTGAACATGAGAGTTATAGTGTCGGACACTATTTGCTGATATGCCACATTTCGTACTCGGGATTTCTCCATTTTCTCTTCCAACCCATCTAGGCTTTGTAATAGCATATCTACATTCTGATCTTTATCATTTAACCTGACTCTAGGCGACATATACAATATTTATACTGGGATGACAGCCTCTGTTCCGAATGCCAAGGAGTCCTTGCTGTTATTCGATAAGCCCATAATACTTCGGAAAGTTTTTCGACCTAGCTGCCTTTTTTGGCATCTAGCTTTGATTTGAGCGTATGCTTGATGATTTTGTTTACTACTTCAGCTTGTCCATTTGTTTGAGGGTGGGCAGGTGTGGCATAATAATTTCCAATCTGATACTCGTTGCACAACTGTTTGAACTTTTGATTATCAAATTAGGTGGGTGCCATTGTCAGAGATAATAGTGTTTGGAACTCCAAACCTGTAGAGTATATTTTTCTTTACAAAGTTCATGGTATTTGCTTCCGTGATATGTACTAACACTTCAGCTTCCACCAACTTCGTGAAATAATCAACGGCCACAATTGTGTGCTTAGCTCCACCCCTGTTCCTACTGGCATTGAACCAATTAAGTCTAGTCCCTACATGGCGATTGGCCATAGGGTTGTGAGGCTTCTAAGTTGTTCAGGGGGCTGCCAAATATCATTGGTGATCCTTTGGCAAGCATTACAACTTTCTGAACATCGATGAGTATCTGAGAACAGAGAAGGCCTGTAAAAACTTTACTTGAGTACCTTATGTTCCCAGCTTTTGCCTCGAATATGGTTCCCGCATACTCTGCCATAGATTTCCTGTAGTATCCGTTATGCATCTTCCTCTGATACACATCTTTGGAGTGTTCGGGAAAACCCTCTTTTGTACAGTTCTCCTCCAATCAATGCATATCTTACCGATTGGTACATGATGCTTTTTGCTTATAAGGGATCTTCCAGGAGTATATTTTTTTCCAGGTACCTTTTTAACTGAGTCATCCAATCGTCTAACGATGTTCGGATTTCTGAGACTTTAAAGTTTTTTGGCTCAATTATACTTTGTCTGGGAAGATGTGCAACCGGAATAATTTTTGGCCTAATGGTGGTTGTTTATGATACTAGTTTGGACAAAGCGTTTGCCTTTTCATTTTATTGTTTAGGGATCTGGACAATCCTATATTCCTTGAATTTTTGGAGGAGTTGTTTTGCTATGCCCAAATAAGCCATCATTCCTTCATCTCTAGCCTGATACTCAACTAAGACTTGGTTGACGACTACCTTTGAGTCACTGAATATCTTAACCTCATCTGCTCCGAGAGCTATGCAAACTCTAAGCCCTGTTAGTAATGCCTCATATTCGGCTAGGTTATTTTTTGCTTTGGAATCGAATCTCATGGCACATTCAACATCATCTCCTTCCGGGGTGCATACCACAATCCCTGTCCCGCTGCCATGAGTGTTCGAGAAACCATCAATATTTAATCTCCATGAGAAACTCTTGCCCAACATTCTTTTTACTTCCAGATTTGGTTATGTGAATTCTGCTACAAAATCTGCCACTGCTTGACCTTTGAGTGATGTCCTGGGCATGTCCTGAATATCAAATTCGCTTAACTTGATCGCCTATTTAGTTAATCTCCCTAAAAATTTTGGCTTCTGTAGAATTTGCTTAAGTAGGCAGTCTATGAAAACCTGGATCTTATGTGCCTGAAAGTACTGCCTCAGCTTTCTTACTGCTAAAACCAATGCTATAGCCATTTTTTCTGCCTATGAATACCTGGTTTCAGCTAGAATAAGAGCCTTACTGGTATAGTATACTTGTCTCTGTATCCTGTCTTCTGTCCTAACTAGAACCGAGCTTACTACTAGCTCTGTAAGGGACAAGTACATGTGGAGTATTTTTAGGTTTTGAAACGATGAGAGCCTGACCTAAGTATTCTTTGATCCTCAGGAATGGCTTTTCACACTCTTCATTACATTCAAGCCCCCTCCACTTTTTTGATCACTTCGGAAAAGGGAGCACATCTATCTGTGGCCTTCGAGATAAATCTGCCCAGGGAAGCTAAGCATCATGTCAAGCATTGTACCTCTTTTAGCATCCTTGGTGAAGTCATTTTTGGAAGAGCTTGGATCTTCTCGGGTTCACTTCGATCCCCCTCTAGGGAACTTGGAACCCAAGGAACCTTCCTGAAGGAACCCCAAATAGGCACTTCTTCGGATTTAACTTCATCTGATACCTTCTCAGGACATCGAATGTTTCGCACAGGTCCGAAGCTTGCTTGTATACCGAAATACTTTTGGTTAACATGTCGTCTATGTAAACTTCCGTATTTCTTTCTATTTGACGAGCGAAGTTCCTATTGACCAATCTTTGATATGTTGCCCCAATATTTTTTAGCCCAAAAGGCATTATTGTATAGCAATACGAGCCCTGATTGGTTGTGAATGCTGTTTTTTCTTCATCAGCTTTATTCATCCGAATCTGATTGTATCCCGAATAAGCATCCATAAAACTGAGTAATTCATGACCTGATGTAGCATCGACCAATTGGTCTATTCTTAGAAGTAGAAAACTGTACTTTGGGCAGACTTTGTTCAGATCCGTGAAGTCCACGCACATTCTCCATTAGACATTCTTCTTTTGGACCAAAACCACATTTGCTACCCACTGAGGGTAGTTGATTTCTCTGATCGACCCCACAGCGAGTAACTTCTCCACCTCCAGCTTGATTGCCCGACTTCTCTCGAGATTGGAAGATATTCTCTTTTGTATTACAGGTTTCGCATTTGGATCCACTGCCAAATGATGTGATATTACTTGTGCATCTATCCCCACCATGTCTTCATGACTCCATACAAACACATATTTGTATTCTTTAATCAAATCAATAAGATCTAGCTTGAAATTTTCTTTTAAGTTGGTCATAACTTTAACCTTCTTATCCAATTCATCTTCCTTTAAGACCACCTCCTCTATTGGTTCATTCTTTGATATCTCCGGTTCTTCCCTTGAATCGAACTCGAACAACAGTGATCCTTCTTTCTTGATCTGATCTGGTAGAGTTAAGGTACGTACTTGGTGTTCACTGTTATCTCTGTCTTTGTAAACCGAGAGATTAGCTCTTCTGGCCATCTCCTATAACCCCCTGATTTTTCCTACTCTCCATTCAGTTGGGAACTTGATCATTAGAGTGTAGATAGCTGTTACCACCTTTGTTTTGTTCAGGAAAGGTCGGCCTAGTAGCACATTATAAGGCCAGTTGTCCAAATCAACCACCACAAAGTCGAGTAACACTATTTTCTGGCAAGAAGCTACTCCAATCTTCACGGGCAGCTTTACTGTTCCGAGAGACCTAACCTCGACTCCCCCAAATCCTCTGAGTGGGGTATGGAACGGTTGCAAGTACTTCTGATCCAATCTGAGTTGATCATAAACAGCCACATTGAGGATGTCTGTCGGGCTACCATTGTCCACTAAAATTCTCTTGACTTCTCTATGGCCAATTCGGGCACTGATAACGAGAGCGTCATTTCGTCTGACGTCGACCCCATATGAGTCAGCTTCAGTGAATATTATCGGGTCTCATCCTTCCTTTAATCTCTTCAGATCAAGCTCGACGGAGTTAATGTCAAAATTCTGTCTTGCTTCCACCGCTTCTTGGATTTCATAAGTTCACTCTCGGTTACTTCTCCCAGTTGATGGTCCTCCGGAGATGGTCTGTATCATTCCATTCACCTCGGGACTAACCCTTTTGTTTCGACCAGAATTATGATCTCCTGTCTTAGTCTCTTTCTGAATTTCTAACCTCTCGTCTTTCTTCAGGATTATATCTTACAGATGTCCTTCCTGAATAAGGGTCTTTATATAGTCTCTGAGCTGGTAATATTTGGAGGTCTCGTATCTGGTTTCCTTATGGAACCTGTAATATTTTGCTATGTCTCGCCGAGCAAATTGGGACAGTCGATGTGGCTCCTTCACCATATTCTTTTCTTTTAGTATTGCTAGGATCTCTTCCAGTCTTTTTCGAAGCGGGGTGTATTTTGTATATTTTCCTTGAAATTTTTCCCTGGTTTGGTCAGTATTACGTCCACTTCCCCCGTCTTTGCTTCTTTCTTTGCCATTTTCTTTTTGTTTCCCTTTTGGTTTGTGACTTTAACTCAACATCCTTTTGTTTGGGTCTCCCCCCTTGCATGTAGCTACCTCCTGTTGCCAACTCTTCTTCTTCCGCCAAAGCATATCCTCATGCCATATCCATTATATCTGCGTATCTAGTTAGACAAGCCCTTCTTAGATCAAAAGACAGCCGCCCATTTTGCAAGTTATTTATGATTGCAGCGATTATTGATTCGTCATTCGAGCTGCCAATTTCTGAGACCGCCTGGCTGAATCTTCCTACATACTTCTTTAACGACTCGTCTTTTCCTGTGCTTCAGTTGAGAAAGGTAAGTCACCGATTTTTTCCAATGAACTTTCCCTAGAAATTGCCTTGAGAAACTTCTACTCAACTCACTGAAACTCCCAATACTCACCGGAGGCAATCTCCCAAACCATCTTGAACCAGTATCCCTGAGGGTTTGTGGGAAGTTAAGGCACAATAAAGGATCGCTGTAGGCATACTGGGCCATGTCGCTCTTTTATCGTCTGACTGGCTCTTTTGGATCTATATCCTTTTTAAGCTGTTCCATGTGTGGCATCTTGAATCTCTCTAGGAATGGATTTCATAAGATGTTTCTAGTAAAAGGGCTATCAGAATCATCATCAGACAGCTCGATATATCTGTATCGCCTAATCAACGTGTCCATTTGACGCCTGTTGTTCTCGACTTCATGGGTCAGGCTCTGAATCACAACATCTCTGTCGTCCATTGGCTCTCTGTGATGGTTAAGCTGTCGAGTGATTGTCATACCTGTTTCCATCTCCTCTTCATTTTATCCTTAAGTCTCACGAGCCAAACCTTGTAAGCGTACGGTCCCATGGTGACATTTACGAGGGTGTTGATCACTATCCTCTAATGACGATGACCGATCTCTACGCTGGTCATATTTACGGTGCCTATCATGGTCCGCCTGACCGTGACTTTGCCTTTGGTGTGGCCGTTCCTTTACGGGTGTTTCATGATCCTTGTCCTGGTTGCGTGTAGTACCTCTAGTCTGGTTGGTTGGTCCTTAGTTTCTAACGGCTACTGGTGCATCTGGTTTCTGCCGAACTACAACCGATTAGAGCCTAGGAGGTGATGGAGGGTTAGGCGGGTGCACCTCTCCCGCAGCCAATAGATCTATTCCTTCTCGCACCGCATCCATTACTAACCGTTGCAATGCATCACAAAATTGACGCGTTATATCCTCGCTGGTAGAAGGGACTTACTGGATACCAGCCAGAGATATCGGTTGGTTCCAAGTAGTTGTGGTGGGATCCTGAGTTGTCCCACCAATATGAGCATTATATGAAGATTTTTGGATGTCCCTAGAAATGTCTTTGCTTCCGCTACCAGCCATCGCTTAAACATATCGAAGGTTCACGCCCTCTTTCTAGCACCAATTGTTGACTTCAATTTCTCAATGGATGAGAAAGTCAACAACGTTGGGTTTGGTTATGACCTGTCAAAAGAGAAAGAGAAAGAGAAAGAGAATGAGAATGCAATCGAAGTTATTATGACACGAGTTTACGTGGTAAAACTTTAATGATCGGAGAAACATCCACGGGTGGTTGAATGCACAACCAAGCCAAATCCACTATTTATACAAAGAATTACACCAATCAGGATCTATCTTGCCTCTCTCTTGCAGTGATTACTTTTTTGAGTCTGTTTCTCTATCTCATTCTCTCTTTTACAATGAGATTATGGGTTTATTTATATGTACATAGAACTCTAATCCTTGTTGTACAAGTAAGGAAAAGGAATTGTATATTGATTAAGACTGGTTACTTGTTGAAGTCGTCTTTATCTTCTTTCTTGTTTCGGAGACCTTAAGAAGATCGAGTTTGAATTTTAACAGGATTCTGGTGGCTTAGTCCGTTTAGGACTTACTTCCTTATTGGTGTTTTATCCTTCTAGAAACTCTGTCACGAAGGTTTTGTGTATTGGAGTATGATTCTCTAGCTTACCCACGTTTGTGAATCATATGTTGAACTTCTTTACTCGAGTTTCTTGTGTTGTCCCGAGTAGAACATAATGTGCTGAGTACCCGTGTTCAGACTTACTTGGGTTCTTGTTCAATAATGATGTATTGGATGGTGTCTTCTAGTTGCCAGCTCAGATACCCATTTGACAATCTTTGTAAGGGATTGTCTTTCTTGTCAATGACGTGTACTTTCAATAAGATATGCATATAACAACAGGTTTCCTAGGAATAAAAATACCATGTTTTACTTTCCCAGGAATCAGATTATTTTGATTACCTCATACCAAATGGCCCATTAATGGTTGTTGTAGACGGAGTCCTGAATCTATTTGAGGGTTTGACCGGACTGATTTTGCCTAAATCATGTTACTATGATGTATATATATTATTATTAACCCGTATTTATCATATTAAAACATATACATACATATATATACATATATATATATATATATATATGTGTGTGTGTGTATATGTGTATGTATTGCCAACTCCCTTTTTATAATAATCCTTTTGTTATCCTTCTTACTTTAATTTATTTACCAATACAATCAAATCTAATAAAATTATTTTTAACCGGCCACTATCTAAGAAATCAAAATTCCAATTTAAAATAGTTTACAATAAAGTAATGATATATGTAAATATAAAAGAATTAATAACTCTTCTTGATAACACAATTGTGCCAATTATTATGCAGAAGAATGATCAATTGGTCGAATCACATAATTTGAAAATTTTTATAACAAAAATATCAGGGATTACATTATAAGAATGGAATTCCATCAAATTAACTAAATTAAGGCTCCGTTTGGGAGAGCTTCTCAAATAGATCTTTTTACGGTAGATCTTTTTGAAGTAGAGTTTCTTAAATACAGCTTTTAAAGAGTAGATGTTAGTGGTTTAATTGTCAATTAAAAAAACTCTTTTAAGTCGTAGATCGTTTGGTAAAATAAATTTTAAAATCTCTTTTAAATGATAGAATTACCAAAAAAGATATATAAAAGAATTTAACACTTACAAATTTAAGATTATTAGAACATATCAATTTTTTTAATGTTTTTGAAAAAAAAAAGTATTATAAAATACAGTTATAAACAATATTGGTTCAATTGAAACTCCAAATAGAAAAAGAAACATAAGAGTTGAAGAATATAAAATTTTAGTTTTATATTTTTATCACAATTTATTATTTAATACAAAAGAAAAGTGTTAGGTTCAATATCTCTACCACATTAAACTAATAAAAACATTGTCTTTCTCTATTTTCCCCTGCTTGTTTTTATCTCTGGTTGTGTGTGTCAAGTTTTTGGGTGCTCATTTTTGTTTGGTGGGTTGCTTGTCTCTCGGGCTTTGTTTCTACCATGTTTCCTCCTCCTTGTTTTGTTGCATGTTTTATCAGGCTTGATTAATACACTCTAATTCAGTTGTTCAAAAATAATATACTATCATTGCTCCTTTTTTGAAGTTCTAATCTTAAATAATTAAATGAAATTGTAAAATATTATAAAGGTGTATGAGAATAAAAGTTTGAAATAAATTACTAAAAATTCAAAACACAACAATAATAAAATATTTCAATAACATAAAATCTAAAGCAAAATAAATAACCTAAACTAATTACTCTCGGTGCATTAGAAGAACTACAATTCGATCGCGTTCCTCATCCATCTCGGGTTCATGTGATGAATTTATGCCTTGTTCTCCACCAACTATTTCTCTTTCATTTTCTCCTTCTTCAGGGAGTAGCTCATCATCATCATCATATGGCATGAACTCTTGATCTTTGAGAGAATGAATTCTTATGAAATTATGAAGAGTCATTGAAGCAATTACAATCTTCACTTGCTTGCTAAAAGAGAAGTTAGGCATTTGGCTTAAAATCTTCCATCTATTTTTCCATACACCAAATGTTCTCTCGATAGTACATCTCAAATATGAGTGTGCATGATTAAATATTTCTTTTCTCCCTCTTGGTTGACTTCCACATCGATAATCCGAAAGATGATAACGCTCACCCTGGTATGGCCCTAAATACCCCTTCATATTAGGGTATCTGACATCTACAAGATAATACTTACCTACATTGACTAACAAATAAATAATTTAAAATGTAGAATTATGAAATTATTATAAATATTTCAAAAAAAAAAAAAAATACTTACCTGAAGGTGGATGAGGAAAATGTAAATTTTCTCTTCGTAACGCCTCTAAACAAATACGCGTATCATAAGCACTACCTTCCCATCCAACCCATGAAAAAGTAAAACACATGTTAAAATCACATACAACCATCACATTTTGGGTAGGAAACCCTTTTCTACCAATATATGGTATTTGCTTTGATGCAGGCATTACAACTGGTATATGTGTTCCATCTATTGCACCTATGCAATCTTTGAAATATGGCCAATATCGATCATTATCCTTAATTTTTTAGGAATCCCATTAAAATGTGGTTCAGATGGTCTCACAATTTCATTAGCCATCTCACAAACAACATCCAACACTAGTTCAAACCATCTAGATATAGTCTCACCTGAATGCTGAAATCTCTCTTGAACTATTCTATTCCCGAATGCATGTCCTAGTGTGATAAAAAACATAGCTACTGACTCAACTAATGATACATCTCTACCCTTTTGAAGGCCATATGTTTGACTCAGCGCATTGCATAATCTCATAAAGACATGTTTTTCCATCCTAAATTATTGGTGACACCTATCCTTGTGACCTTTTAACACCTCAATCAAAAATTTATATCGGGTATGAGATGATGTTCTACATGGCACCTTCAAATTATATTTTGAAAAGTGATGAACACATAATGCAAATCCAATATGTAAATACTTGTAGTTTTCGTCACTTTCACTTTCATCACTATGTTCATAATCATCATAACTTTCATCACTGTCACTATCCTCATTATCATCATCTCTTTCATTATTCTCATTCTCATTATCATCAAGATTTTCAAAAAATTCCATATGTAAAGCAAGAAAAAATGTAACTAATTAAAGAATATATACATGTAAAAATATTTAATCATCTACTAAATATTAAAACTCAAATCAATAATAATTCTAGAATAACAAAACTCAAACAATAGTCTTCTACATCAATATAAAATAAACTAAAATCCTATTGAAACAGTAGTCTTAATAGATCAACATAAATAAGGAAAATTAAAATCCTAATAATAATATATACTTTTTAAAATTGTAATAATAAAAATCCTAATTCTTCATCTCCTTGAGCCACTTAATTTGAACTTCTGGATCATACTTAAGTGCAGCAAACATCTCCATATTTTGCTTCTTAAGAAAAAGTTTAGTAGCTAACATGTAAAGTTCACTCTTTTTGGGTATTGTTGTAATATTACGCATCAATTCAACAGCTTCTGTAATAGCTTCTAGTGTTTCTGCAATGCGATCCAAATGTGTTAACATTCTATCTGCGACTTTATCTCTCGATCGAAAGGTTTTTTTTTTTCCTTTTATTATCTTCCATATTATTCACATAAGTGGGACTTCCTATGTTGATCTCAATATTTTCAAGTCCATCAACATGATCAAAGTCATTATTTAAATTCTCCTCAATGTCATGCATCCTATCAACTTCATCAATTTGTTCGTTATACGACCTATGCTCTCCATCATACGGTACGAAATTTGTTTATGGAGCCCAAGCTCCTTCCCCTGTAGCAGATCTTTGAATAGAATATCCAGTTCATCAGCATTCTTTAATCATTTATGACCAAATTTTATTGCATCAGGAATCTCTTACAGTGTCAAGAAAAAAATATATTTGAAAATTAATTAGTTTAAATTAAAAATGATAAAGTG
Organism: Dipteronia dyeriana; assembly: GCA_032871835.1. NCBI lineage: Eukaryota > Viridiplantae > Streptophyta > Magnoliopsida > Sapindales > Sapindaceae > Dipteronia > Dipteronia dyeriana. The sequence goes on from CM065303.1 coordinate 17,947,631, forward strand.
TAATGAATATTAAAAATAATGGTTTGACATTATACCTTTATTTTTCTATTCCACAATTCATCAGTGGCTTCAATTGTTTGTTTCACGTGATCCCATCCTAAATCGGTTTCCTTTCCTTTCAAACTTGTACAAACTTGTCAATCCTTATTGAGTGAATCCCACTTTTGTTTGAACTACTTGTATTTATTGATCGGTCATAGCAGTAAACTTACTAATAACATTTTTCCAACCATTTCTATTGAAATGACCGTTAGGTCGATTCCTTATCAAGGTCTCATTGACGCAAATCTTGATGAAGGCATCAAGGGTAAAATCATTCCACTCAGCCTTTTTTTTTTTAATTTCTTCTACAGATTCCATTCTAAAAATAATAATATTACATAAATTGGCTGCAAGTGATCCTATTTTCTCAAATATATAAGTTCAATCATCCATTGATATATATATATATATATATATATATATATATATATATATATATATATTCATGAAAAATAAAAATCTTCATAAAACACATTGACATCACACAATAATAGAAAAAAGTTCATATACACCCACCAACTTGTAAAGTCTCACGTACACAAGAATATATATATATATATATATATAAAGATTAACCTAACAAATACAAATAGTATACAAAATATATATTCTTAAAACCGTAATTCATTCACAATAACAAACTGAAATTCATGAAAACAATTTATAGACTAAATTTAATACACGAATGCAAAAATTATCAGACACAGATTATTTTGTGGGGAGCTAAGAAATATAAGATTGTAGTAACTCATCTAAAATTTCTTCAACGTGAGATAAAATATTCTGAAATTCAGTGTAACACTAATCAATAATATAATTTAAAAACAATATAATGCATTCCTAATAAGTCTAATTTTATCTTATTTTAATATAAAAACTCGTCACAAAATCTCCCTACAAATTAGAAAGTTTGGCACTTTTTTTTTTGGAAAGATGATATCATCGTGATCGAGATGTCTACAAGGATAGGGGAAGTGTCTATTTGAACTTGAACGATTAGTAAATATCTAGGATTTTTTTATATTTTCTTTTTCTTTTTCTGAATTTTGATTATAACAATTTGAAAATGTCTGCGACTTCTAACCATTTTAATCCTCCAAAAACATACTTAAACACAATTCAATAAAACCTAAAGCCTATGAAACTGTTTGTTATAATCCACCCTCACAACAGAAACTACACAACTCCACTAAACAGTTCAATAAAACCTTTGAAGCAATTTTTTTTAAAGTGTTTCATATTTTATTATTCTAGTTTGAAATTCATGTTGAAGAATCGTTGATTTAGTGGAGTTTATACTGAATTATTTATAATGATTATCAGACTTGAGAAATAACATAAATTCGGAATTTAGAAAGATGTAACATAAATAAAATTTTACTATATAAAAACAAAATTGAAAAGAGAGATCTTGAAACTTACAGATTAATGATGAATCTTCAATAGTTTGAAGTGAAATAAAAGACAAATTGAACCAGAAGTTATTGTTGAGAAGTAAAAAACACAAGTTATTATATATCACAAGTTGTTGTTGAGAAGTAAAATAGGCAACAGTTTAACAAGCAATAGTTAACAGGTAACAGTTTAACGTGTTAGAGAAAGATTTTATAGGGTTTTAAGTTAAAAAGACTGTGAAATTAATAAAATATAATAGGGTTATACTAGACATTTAATGTTTTTTATAAAAGCTCTAAAATGTCTACTTGCAAAAGCCTAAAATTTGAGCTTCTCAAAGTAGACGTAAAACAGCTTTTGTAATCAGCGAAAGCTCTAATAGAGTGTCAACCAAACGACAAATTTTTTTTAAAGAGTTTTTTTAAGTAAAAACGCTCTTTTAGCCGGTAGACAAGCTCTTTCAAACGGATACTAATTTGGTTTCAAATAACGTTACTGTTGAAATTATACAATATGAGAAGAATGTTAACATACCTTTTTTAGGATCAAAAAATTGAATGATTCACAAGTCAGGAAAGAGTCACCAAAATAGGAACCCTAACTCAAATCACAGTATAAGAATCACCCTTTTCTGTTTCTTTGTGTTCTCAATAGAATTATACGTAATTCTATTTTACTGACAACAACCATACTTCTATAATAAATGGAAGAAACATATTTATACATGATAACAACAGTTACTTCCTTATAACTGCTACTACAGTTAACAGAAGAATATTGGATTAGGCTTCATGGATCAAATCCATGAAATTGGGTTTGGACCCATCTTGGGTGTACCAATATTAAAACCAACATCTCCCACTCGCACAAGTGGGTCCAATACAACTCCATTAGAAACAACACAATTATGATATCATCATAAAATTATAAAAGTGTATTCATACAGATAAATATACAGTGTGACCCATGAACAATCAATATAAATATGAGGAGCTTTGGAATCTCAATTGTAAATCCATTATTTACAAGAGATACAACATTGTTCATTTGTGGTATCCTAGATTTAATTTCTTAAATTTTTATAAGTCCAAAAGCATACTTAATTCCTTAAGAAGTTATGCTTGACTTTATCACATTTTTCATGTATATACAAGTGTATCTCCAAAAAAAATTGGCTAGCCGGTAAATACATAATTAAGATATTTATTAAATCTTCCCATTCTATCTTTGTCTTTTAGTCTCCAAAACAGCTTCTACCTTAGACATGTCCCATAGGCTGGATTATCATAACTATAGAAATAACACGCTAAAGGTGCTAACAAAATTTTGTCACTTCAAAACAAAGTGAACAGTCATAAGGACATCATTTGAAGTTTTTAATATAACTTCAGTGGAACTTACACAATGAGGAAGCAGAGATTCATTCTATCATTTTTCACATCGGCCACAAATAGCACATGTGGTATGAAAAATGTGTTACAGTGATCTTCATTCTAAATATGAATGGCTATGTCTTTTCTGAAATTACTGTACAGATTTAAGTTCAGCCACACACTTTGTGACTAAACTGAGTTCTTAAAAGCTCGCCACCTTTTAGCGCCATATTAAGATCTCACATCTGGCTAAATCAGGCATCAATGATAGTGGGGTATATCATGATCGGTTCTAAGATATTCATATGAATATTTGTTAAGAACCTCTTATTGACATAGTCAATGCGACATTTTCATATATATAAGCTCCTTTAAGAACATATTTATCATATATCCTTTAATATATATGTGTCTCATCTCAACTTGTTTCTCTAAACACCTGAGGCGACCGGACGTGTAAGAATGATGGTCTCAACCTGATGACATATTCATATGTGAAATACAACATGCTAGTACAATTTCAAACAGAAATAATTTTTATTTATAACTATAATATCATCGTTTAGTACAATATTCAATTTATCATTACAGTCTACGCAACCCTATTGACTTGGCATGTGACTCATAAACATCTCTAGTCATAGCTTTAGTGAACGGACCAGCTACCATTTTATGGGTTTAAATGTATTGAATCATTATTTCTTTCTTCAACACGATGTCTCTAACAAAATTATATTTTGTCTCTATGTGTTTTGATTTATTGTGATACTTGGAGTCTTTAGCATAAGCAATTGTTGCTTGACTATCAAAGTTAAAGGTTACTGACTTCCCTTTGTCCTTAGAGACATCCAAATCTTCTATAAATCTTTTGAGTCAGACAGCTTCATGTACTGCTGCCAAACAAGCCATAAATTTGGCCTCCATAGTTGATAGAGCAATACTTGTCTGTTTCTTGCTACTCCAAGAGATAACACCATTACTGCGCAGGAAAACATATCCTGATGTTGATTTTCGCTCATTCAGATCATCTCCCCAATCAACATTTGTATATCCAATGAGACATAAATCTCCACCCTTGTAACAAAGGGAGTAATCAGCAGTACCTTTAAGATAGGCCAATATTCTCTTCATGGCAACTCAATGCTTCTTTCCAGGATTGGATTGATATATAGTTACGAAACCTACGGCATAGCAGATATCAGGTCTTGTACACATCATAACATACATGAGACTGCCGATAGTGAAAATACAATCACAGTTAAATGCTCAAGGCTAACCAAGAGGGGGGGTGAATAGGTTAGACACCTTTTTCGACTCCCTTAGAAACAAACAAAAGTTTGTCCCTCTAGATTGCTTGTATCACAATATATATATTAATTAAAGACAATTAATCAATATATAAACACAAGTAAAGTGTGATACGAACAAGTAATTGTAATACATACACAATCTATATTATAGAAAATAAGTCAACATAGATAAAGAGTTCTATCCATAATACAAATAGTAAAGAGATAGGGATAGAGAAAAGTTGACACAAGATATAACGTGGTAAACCTACGAAGAGGAAACATCCACAGGCTAGCAGCCATCGGCAAACAAAATCCACTAGTCGATAAGACAAGTACAATCTCTTAAGTGACCTCTTCACCTATAAACTACCCTCATATCCTACTCTAGAAGTTGTCGCCCTATGCTCAACAATCTGAGGCTTCACACCTCTTGTCAAGACTTCCCTGCACACCTTCTCCGGATCCTCACGACCCAAAGCAAGACTTCTTGCTCAACTAAGTCCTCACAACTCTAGTCAAGACTTTCTTGCTCACCTATCTGAGTTCTCCCAACTCTAGGCAAGACTTCTTGCTCGACTATCCAAGGCTTCACACCTCTAGCCAAGATTTCCTTGCTCGACTATCCAAGGCTTCACACCTCTAGCCAAGATTTCCTTGCTCAATACCAAAAACTCAAATCTAATGTCAAGACTTCCTTCTCACAAGGCATCTAGGTGATCATGAATGCAAAACGCAAACAAGCACGCAACATAGAATGCTATGATCAACACATCCTATGGAAAATACTATACATGAGCATGAATGCACAAATCACATATAGTCTAGTTTATCATGCATGTGTAATCAATCTAGATTATGTAAGATATGTTAAATATTAATCACAACCTAGATACATCCATAGATCTAAACTTAAATCACAAGATATGTTCAATAAAACACAAGATCAAGTTTAAATCACACAAACCAAAAACATGCTAAAATCATATGACAAAGTCAGTTAGATTTAAGCTAAAGTTCTAGAGGATATTTCTAATCATAGATTCAACCAAAACACATGAATAGCTCAAAAGAACATAAACACATGTATTATGTGAGGTTTTCGGCCAAGAGAGCTTAATACATGTGAGGAACTATTTTTCACAAAATCAATCAATCAAAGATCATCAAATAGTCCTAGAATCAAAGCTAGCACAATACAATCCCAAACATGTGATAACATAGGTAAAATCAAAACCTTACTCAACATATATGATTTCAATTGAAACTCAACCTAGCTTTGAAAGAGTTCAAAACTCAAATCAAAACACTCACAATATACAAATATATGTTAAAGAAGAAACCCCAAGGCAATTGACCAAGTTTTAAAAGAAAACTTTGAGAGAAAATCAATACCTTAGTTGATTTAGGTACAGTCCTGTTTTTATATGATTAGACACCGAAAACAGCAGTAAAATTAACTCAAACCTTCAGAGAAAAGATAGTGGATGAAAAGATAAACACTCTCAACTTAGGGTCACTCAAATCGGAGTTTAAATGAAGAAGTTATGGTGTTTGGAAAGTGAGAAGATTTAGAGAGAAAAATTTCTGCACGCTTGTTTGAATTTCTTCTTAGAATGAAATGTGAGAGGGAAATAGTTTATAAAGGAGTGGGAAACTTGGACATCTGAAATGACCAAGAGGGGCAAGATAAAGCCAAGCAAGCTTGCTTCCTAAGATGGCGTGTGGGCTTCTCGGGGCAGCAAGCCTTCTGCCCGGAGATGGCCATGCGCCATCTCGGGAAAGAAGTGCAAGAAGTGCCTTGCTTGCTTCTTTCTCCTTCGACCTTCCTTAGCATTCTGCGATCGTTCTCCATCCTTTCAACTCGGAATTCGAATCCGTTTGCTGATTACGAACTGTAACTCTCATACGAACATGGAAATATAAGATACTCAACCCAAAAAATAATAATTCGACTCTATATATGAAGATGAAGACAATGTATGCAATATGAGTTGAAAGTGTAATATCTTTTGACTAAGAACTTGGAATCAATAGTATGAGTAACCGAAATGACCGGAACTCAATCAAGAATGATTTAAGACTAAATCCAAGTTCAATATCCATGTTATACAAAACATATATACATACAAACATAATTCACACTAGAATGCAAACTACATAGAGATAGTCTTCAATCATGCATTTTCCAAAACATGTTATTTTCATACCAATGCATGAGCATTCATCTTTAAGTGTGTGAATGTGTTATACATGATGCACAACGATGCTAGGACATATATGAATGAATTGTATGTGTGTGCCTAAGCCTTGTAAGAGAAAGATAAGGTCTTAGTATAACGCATAGGCTTAATGTGACCTATTGTGTTGCAATAATGGCAAATTGGAATAAAAGATGAGATTGTACCTTTTAGAGTTGAACTATATTCACTGGGAGTTTGCAAAGATACCTTGTTTGCTAACTTCTTCTTGGATTTTGATCTTCTCTTCTTGTGTGGTTTCTTATCAATCACGACTTCATCAAAGTGTGTAGGAAGTGGTGCTTCTAAGAGCTCATCTTCAACTACCAAGTCGTCTTCACCACTATAAGAGTTAACAAGATTCCTAACACTAGACACACTAACCGAATCATTCACTATGTCCTTGATAGCCTCTTTAGCCGTGTCTATCTCTTCCATCAATTCTTGTTCTCTCTTCTTCAAAGAAGATATCACATTATCCTTCTCAAGGTTTAACATTTCAAGTTCTCTAAACTTCTTCATAATATCACCTTTCTCACCAAGAAGTCTACGAGTAACAACCACAAACTCATCTAGTTGCTTCTTGATCAAATCATCATTTTCAACTACTTCTCTTTGAGCATTGTCTCTAGCTTCTTCAAGCTTTTCTATCTTTTTTAACAACTCAAGATTAGTAGGAATGGAACTAGAGCTTCCATCATGATTTGCATCAAGGTTCTTGTTCAAAGATATTGTACCATTAACATCTAGTGAAGAATGAGAAGCCATTAGAGATACAAAGTTGCTCACCAACTCTTCATCACTTGAAGACTCACTACTAGATCTCTCATTGTCACTAGAGTTATCATCACTCCAAGTAGCCACAAACACTTTGCCTTTCTTGTCTTTCTTAGATGGCTTCTTGGTGCACTTACTAGCAAAGTGACCAAAACCTAGACAATTATAGCATTGAACCTCTTTCTTGTTCATGGCTTGACTATTCTTTACAATCCTTGGAGATGATGTTCTCTTGACTCCTTTTTCCTTAGAAGACTTGCCTTTAGGCTTGGCATTCTTCTTTAGAAACTTCTTGAACCTTCTAAACAAGAGTGCCCTTTCTTCATTTTCATCATCACTCTCCTCCTCTATAGCATTGAGAGCAATTCCCTTACTCTTGATCTTTGGCTTTAAGCACATCTCATAAGTTTGGAGAGACCCAAGCAACTCATCAATATTCATACTATCCACATCCTTGCTTTCCTCAATGGTCGTCACCTTTGATTTAATCTCTTAGGGAGAGACCTCAAGATTTTCCAATTTTAACGATCTTTTGAGATAGGTACTCCAAGTTCTTGACATTGGTTAGCTATGTTAAAATGCCGGAATTGGAAGTCTTCAAACTTTTCTTCCTCACCCATACTTAAACCTTCAAATTGTGATGCCAACATTTGAAGCCTCGATTTCTTCATCGCTAAGGTTCCTTCATTAGTAACTTGGAGAGTATCCCAAGCTTCATTTGTGGATTCAAGATTTTGAATGTAGGAGAATTGATGCCCATCAACTCCTCTAAAGATGGCATTCATAGCACGATGGTGTCATTTAGTAACCTCAAACTCATTCATTGTCCATTCACTCCTTGGCTTGAGTATCATGGTTCCATCCTCTAAAACCTTGGTAGGAGGACTATAACCTTCTTCAACTACCATCCAAACCTTTTCATCAATAGAGCGGATGTAGGCTTTCATCCGTAACTTCCAATACCCAAAGTTAGTGCCACGAAGTAATAGTCGTCTAGTATTTGAGGCTCATTCCGCCATTACATCATCTTGTAATCCCACGACTTCAAACACCTTGCAAAAACCATGAAAGTATCACCCTAGACTCACACTAAGTACAATCTAGTGTCCTGCTCTAATACCAATTGAAAATACAATCACAGTTAAATGTTGAAGGCTAAACTAGAAGGGGGGGGGGGGGGGGGTGAATAGGTTAGACACCTTTTTCGACTCCCTTAGAAACAAACAAAAGTTTGTCCCTCTAGATTGCTTGTATCACAATATATATATATATATATATATATATATATTAATTAAATACAATTAATCAATATATAAACACAAGTAAAGTGTGATACAAACAAATAATTGTAACACATACATAATCTATATTATAGAAAGGAAGTCAACATACATAAAGAGTTCTATCCACAATACAAATATTAAAGAGATAGGGATAAAGAAAAGCTGACACAAGATATAACATGGTAAACCTCCGAAGAGGAAACATCCACGGGCTAGCAGCCACCGGCAAACAAAATCCACTAGTAGATAAGACAAGTATAATCTCTCAAGTGACCTCTGCACCTAGAAACTACCCTCATATCCTACTCTAGAAGTTGCCGCCCTATGCTCAACAATCCGAGGCTTCACACCTCTTGTCAAGACTTCCTTGCGCATATATCCGAGTTCTCCTACCTTTAGGCAAGACTTCTTGCTCGACTATCCAAGGCTTCACACCTCTAGCTAAGACTTCCTTACTCGACAATCTAAGGCTTCACACCTCTTGCCAAGACTTCTTGCTCAGCACCATAGGTCTCACACCTATTGTCTTGACTTCTTTCTCACAAGGCATCTAGGTGATCATGAATGCAAAACGAAAACAAGCACACAACATAGAATGCTATGATCAACACATCCTATAGAAAATACTAGACATGAGCATGAATGCAAAAATCACATATAGTCTAGTTTATCATGCATGTGTAATCAATCTAGATTACGTAAGATATGTTCAATATTAATCACATCCTAGATACATGCATAGATCTAAACTTAAATCACAAGATATGTTCAGTAAAACACAAGATCAAGTTTAAATCACACAAACCATAAACATGCTAAAATCATATGACAAAGTCAATTTGATTTAAGCTAAAGTTCTAGAGCATATTCCTAATCATAGGTTCAACCAAAACACATGAATAGCTCAAAAGAACATAAACACATGTATTATGTGAGATTTTCGGCCAAGAGAGCCTAATACATGTGAGGAACTATTTTTCACAAAATCAATCAATCAAAGATCATCAAATAGTCCTAGAATCAAAGCTAGCACAATACAATCCCAAACATGTGATAACATAGGCAAAATCAAAATCTAACTCAACATGTATGATTTCAATTGAAACTCAACCTAGCTTTGAAAGAGTTCAAAACTCAAATCAAAACACTCACAATATACAAATATATATTGAAGAAAAAAACCCAAGGCAATTGACCAAGTTTTAAAAGAAAACTTTGAGAGAAAATCAATACCTTAGTTGATTTAGGTGCAGTCCCGTTTTTGTATGATTAGACACCAAAAAAAGCAGCAACATTAACTCAAACCTTCAAAGAAAAGATAGAGGATGAACAAATGAATACTCTCAACTTTGGATCACTCAAATCGGAGTTCAAATGAAGAAGTTATGGTGTTTGGAAGGTTAGAAAATTTAGAAAGAAAAATTTTTGCACACTTGTTTGAATTTCTTCTTAGAATGAAATGTGAGAGGGAAATAGTTTATAAAGGAGTGGGAAAATTGGACATGTGAAATGACCAAGAGGGGCAAGATGAAGCCAAGCAAGCTTGCTGCCCGAGATGGCCATGCGCCATCTCAGGAAATAAGTGCCTTGCTTGCTTCTTTCTCCTTCGACTTTCCTTCGCGTTCTTCGACCGTTCTTTTGCCTCCGAACTCAAAATTTGAATCTGTTTGCGGATTATGAACCGTAACTCTCACACGGACATGGACATATAAGATGAAAGTGTAATATCTTTTGAATAAGAACTTGGAATCAGTAGTATGTGTAACCAAAATGACCGGAACTCAATCAAGAATGATTTAAGACTAAATCCAAGTTCAATATCCATGTTATACAAAACATATACATACACAAACATAATTCACACTAGAATACAGACTACATAGAGATAGTCTCCATTCATGCATTTTTCAGAACATGTTATTTTCATACCAATGCATGAGCATTCATCTTTAAATGTGTGAATGTGTTATACATATTGCACGATGATGCAGGGACACATATGAATGAATATTATGTGTGTGCCTAAGCCTTGTAAGAGGAAGATATGGTCTTAGTATACCTTTGTTGAACCATATTGCATCATTTCTCTTGAAGACTTAGAACTTGCTTTGACTTGTTGTTTCTTCTTCCTTGAAGCTTGAATCATCATGAATCTAAACAACTAAATCATTACAAGTAAGCATCATTTTGATATGGAATTAATGCCAACACAATCTAAAACCTAATAGATAGCACTGGAATAAGTAACATTTTTCATTCTTTCAATTTCTTGAGGAGTTTTAGGACACATGTCGAGACTAAGAGTTTGTCCCTTTGATATAGGTGTATCCATAGTCTTACAATCAGCCATGTTAAAACGTTCAAGAATTTTTCTTATATAAGGCTCTTACGACAGAGCAAGAAGTTTCTTCAAACAATCTCTTGTAATTTTAACTCCTAAAATATAGGCAGCCTCACCTATATCTTTCATCTCAAATTTTAAAGATAACTATTTCTTAATGGTTAACACAAACTCTTTACAATTTCCAGCCAAAAAAATATCGTCCACATATAAAGATAGTATCACATACATATCTTTATTTAGTTTTATATACACACAATGGTCTTCGTCAGCCATTTTGTGTTGGAACCCCATTCACTGGTAATGCAGCGGAAGTAGGTTTTTTTTTTTTTTACATAGATCATAATTGATTTGGAACCAGTGAACTTGAGATCGTAATTATTTTCGGAACTCATACATTTCAATTATTACGGTAACAAATAAATATGTATACACGGAAATTATAATCAATATAAACAGAAGAAGAAAATCTTACTAACGTTTGGAGGCTTCTTCACTTTACGATATGCTCCTATATGAACCACTCGATCTTCCTCGCTATATTCTGGGATTGGTAACTACGTGTGGGTGCGTCATATACTCAGGAACTTGAATGGAGGATGAAAAGAGAATAAGTATAAAGAAATTCTTTCTTCAAAACAAAACCAACTAGAACAATTCTAGTTGAAATATTAACAATATATTTTTGCCTTTGAGTTTGATACACAGTGCACACACTTGCACGTTTTTCTTATCTCTTTGATACACAATGCACATTTTTTCAAGCAAGAGAAAAAACTGATCCCCTTTTTGTGTTAATACACTTAAAATAGTTTCAGTTTTTTTTCTTTAGTGCTTCACGCACAATCAGATTACATCAAATGCAAACTCTTGTGTTGTTTCATTGATATATATCGTTTTAGTTATCAAAAAATATATCATATATAATTTGAACTAAAACCTTTTAATTATCCTTTTAAAATATATCTAATATATTAAAAGGTATAAAAAGTAATATAAGCTTAAACTTAAATTCAAATACTTAGAAAAATGATTGAGTAAAAATAAAATAATCTTAATATTTTATCTTCACCTAAATCCAAATATCAATTAACACCCTCCAGTTAATAGTTAATTAATAATTGATAATTATTAATATAATTAAATAATCTAATTATTTAATTAATTTAACTATTAACATTCATTAATCAAATAATCTCATTATTCAATTAATTCCAGAATAAATACATGTCACTTTCGTAACACAATTAATTGGACAATTATATTAATTAACTGTGACCCTTGTTACCTAAATTGATCTGGCTAGCAAGGAGACCTAATGGACCCATAGTATTTTGAGCTCCAATAATCCTCGGAATCATTAATTAAACTCTTTAATTAATATTCTTTGATTATTAACTCCAATGTTATTCCACTAAAATCCCGAAGCTGCACTATCTCAAATTCATATACTTTTACACAGACCGATACAACTCGGTGTACATCGATATAGCTATTATACATGGTGTGATCCTCCATAGTAGTTCATAATAAGAGCTGGGTCATAATGTCTATTATACCCTTCTAATTACATATATCCTTTAAGTACTGTTGATTCTCTAATGAACAATAAATCATTTTTCCTCACAGAATTAGGCGAGCACACATATTGTCCAAGCCCCGAATCAACCCTTAAGGGAACTACCATCTACTTCTCACAAGAAGGAGTGGATTCCACTATTGTGTACAAACCTTCCTAGCCACAAGCCAAACCGCAATCCCAAGAGTATATTGATCAGGAAATGCATCTGACCTCACCCATGGTATATCAAAGACCACAATCTAACCTAAATGAGTCGATAAAACACTCAGGATTAAGATCATCCACATATAGTCATTATTAGTTGATATATACGAATCTCATCGGTAAACGGATCTTGGTGTGAGATTCATATAGAACATGCCCCAGTCCTGTATGATCACATCATACAATGTGCCTTAATTCCCATATCTCATATGAATGATTCAGGAGAGAATCACCGTAAATTACAGAATGGACCGCAGCTACCCAGCATTATTTACTATCTATAGACTCTTTAGATTGCACGTCTCTTACTATATCCATCAATATATGACACTCAATACACAGTTCAAGATTACATCCGACAATCTAGGATGTTTATATATGCACAAGTTATAAAATAAACAACATAACAAGAATGAATTGAACTTTTCCTTTTATTTATTTCATAAATCCATTTACAAATTACATCTTTAGGGCATAAACCCCAAAAATCTCCCATTTGAACTAAAGCATGTGAGGCATGTCTCGTAACCTTAAACCATCTAGTTGACCTGAAAATACTTTAGCCGGTAAGGTCTTTGTAAATGGATCAGTATGATTGTCTTATGAGACTATCTTGGTGACGATCACATCTCCTCTCCGCACTATCTCTCTAATGAGATGATATTGTCTGTCTATATGCTTCCCTCTTTTATGGCTTCTTGGTTCTTTGGAATTAGCCACAACACCACTGTTATCACAATAAAGTGTGATGGGCTTATCCAAATCTGGAACAACTTCCAGATCACTCAAGAACTTACGGAGCCAAAAAGCATTTTTAGCTGTTTCACAAGCGGCTACATATTCGGCTTCCATGGTGGAGTTAGCAATACAAGATTACTTGATACTTCTCCATACAATGGCTCCACCACCTAGGGTGAATACTGATCCAGATGTGGATTTCCTAAAATCCTTGTCTAACTAAAAATTAGAATCTGTGTATCCTAACTGGATCAAATCCTGTCAGGAATAGTCTAGCATAAAGTTTCTCGTTCTCCGAAGATACTTAAGGATAGTCTTGACTGCAACCCAATGATCCAATCCTGTGTTAGACCGGTATCTGCTGACTACTCCCACTGTATAGCAGATGTCTGGTCTCATGCATAACATAGCATACAGGAGACCACCTACTGCCGATGCATAAGGTACACGTCTCATATCCTCAACTTCTTGAGGTGTCTTAGGACACTGTTCCTTAGCCAAGTGAACTCCATGCCTGGAAGATAAATTACCTTTCTTAGAGTTCTACATCGAATATCGTATAAGAATCTTATCGATATATGATGCCTGAGATAATACTATGAGTTTTTTCTTATAATCTGTAATAAATTGGATCCCTAAAACATAACTCGCCTCTCTCAAATCTTTCATATGGAATTGGCTAGCTAGCCATCCCTTTACATCAGACAACAATCCCATATAATTCCCAATGAGTGGGATGTCATCTACGTATAGGACTAAAAAAACTACTTTCTTGTCAATGATACGCTTGTAGACACAAGGTTCATCGACCATCTGCTCGAAGCCATAGGTTCTGATCACTTTGTCAAACATTATGTTCCAAGATCTAGAAGCTTGCTTAATTCCATAGATGGACCTTTGTAGCTTGTAAACCTTTTTATCTTGATCTGGAGACACGAATCCTTTTGGTTGCATCATATATATGTTCTCGTCAAGATTGTCATTCAAGAATGCAGTATTGACGTCAATTTGCCAAAATTCATAATCAAAATAGGCAGCAATAGATAAGAGAATCTGAATAGATTTAAACAAGGCTACTGGTGAGAAGGCCTCTTCATAATCAACCCCCTATTTCTAGGTATAACCCTTGGCCACTAGCCTTGCTTTGAAGGTCTCTACCTTTCCATCTACTTCTCTCTTTCTCTTGTATATCCACTTACACCCTATGGGTTTTACCCCATCTGGTAAGTCTACAAGATCCCAGACTGAGTTAGAGTACATGGATTTTATCTCTAGATTCATAGCTTTAAGACATTTCCTCTTTATCGAGATATTCCATTTCATTCTTAAATGTCAATGGATCATCCACACTATCAGTAGAGACAACACCTTGTCCCTCACCTATACCAAAATAGCGTTCAGGTTATCTTACAACCTGGTGAGATCTAGGTGGTAGTGTATCCTGATCAGGAACCATCAGACTCTCAGATGTTTGATCTACAACTCTTGTAGATGAAACTCTAGTTTCACCATGCTCCAATTCATTTAATATAATCTTAGAACGAGGTTTATGATCATTAATAATATTGTACTCAATAAACATTGCATTTGTCGATACAAATACTTTGTTATCTTCAGGACTATAGAAGTATCCACCTATGGCCTCTTTAGAGTATCCTACAAATAGACAGACCACGGAATTGGAGTCTAGCTTTCCACTTTTATTCTCAAGCACGTGTGCTGGACACTCCTATATGTGGAAATGTCGTAAGCTAGCTTTACGACCATTCCACGACTCTAGAGAAGTCTTAGGAACATATTTGGATGGCGCTACATTCAAAATGTATGCCGCTGTTTTTAACGCATATCCCCAGAAGGAATTTGGTAATGATGAGAAACTAATCATAGATCTCACCATTTCCATCAGGGTTCTATTTCTCCTCTCTGCTACACCATTTGCTGAGTTGTATTGGGAGCTGTGAGTTGAGAAACTATCCCATGCTCGACCATGAAGTCTTCAAACTCTTAGTCAAGGTACTCACCTCTACAATCTGACCATAGTGACTTGATAGTCTGGCCTAATTGATTCTCAACTTCAGCTCGAAATTCTTTAAACTTTTCAAATGTTTTCGACTTCCATTGCATTAAGTAGACTTATCTGTATCATGAGTAGTCATCTATAAAGGTGACATATTACTCATAACCTGAATCAATATACCAAATTTAGAAGAAATAGTTTCTTCAAGAAATAGTTACCAGATCGGGGAGAGAGCGAGGAAGATCGAGTGGTTCAGATAGGCATATCGAAAAGTGAAGAAGCCTCCAAACGTTGGTAAGATTTTCTTTTTGATTATATCGATTTCAATTTCATGTGATTACATATTGTATGTATTAGTTCCGAAAAATAATTACGATCCCAAGTTCACTGGTCCCAGATACAGATTATGATCTGTATAAAAATTTAAAAACCTATTTCCGCTACGTAACTGGTGAACGGGGTTTCAACAATTGGTATCAGACCCAATTTTTTTTTCGGAATAGAAAATTGTTTTCGATGCTCCTGTATGTATAATTGTGTAGGCATGATTTAAATTGACTGTATGATGTGCTTTGAAAGTATATATATATATATATATATATATATATATATATATATATATATATATATATTTTAATTTACAAAAACATGATTGATCGTTAATTATATGGTACTGTGGATTTAGTGTTTATGGGTTGTATTATTATTATTATGTTTTGTTTAATTTTTTTTTACTGTTATTGTATTGTAAAAAAAAATGTAACCTATATTAAAGACGTGGAAAAATCTCGAAGAAGGATTCATGAGATGAATCGGAGTGACCTGATGAGACTGGAAGATATCTGAAGTTACTAGAAGACCAAGGAATGCCTTGGGATTTTTTTTGTAATTTTAGATTCCAATTTTTTAGGTTAAATAATCCACAGTACTCGGTCAATTCATGTATACTTTATATTATGTGATCATAAAAGCATTGCCATGAATACATATGTCATTTAGATTAGATGTGCCTACACAAATATATTTGATATGTCATACATGTATCATAGCTTGATACTTTATGAATTTTTTTTATGTGATTTAAATGGGCAATATACATAATTGGCTATGAATAATGAGATTAGTTTTTTTTAATGGTTAGAAAACTTGGTAATTCTCATTAATATTAATATAGTTATTAAAGAGTTTAATAAGTTAGATTAATAGGGTCATTCATTGTAATTAGGATTAATATGATTAATTACCTAATAATAAATGAACCGAATAAAGTGTTACAGTTTTAATAGTTAAAACTTGGTAAATACTATCATAATAATCTGACCATAATAAATAGTTTACTGAAGCTTAGATTGTTCATTAATAGATTAGATTTTTAATTGTTAAAAATCATTAATAATTTATTAGATAATTAGAATTTAGTTCTAATCAGTTAATGCACTAGATAAATTGATAAAAGTTAGTCGTTTAATCCTGTAGAGTCTATGTGCATTAACGGAATAGAAAACCCTAGTTTTAAAATAGTGAGTCGGAGAGGGATATAGACATACATATCCCGCGGTCTCCACCATTGGTTCAACACTGTGAGATCCGAGTGGGGCCTCGTGACGGCTTTGCTTTCATCCTCCCTAAGAAGGGTTTCCACAAAGGTCAATACCAAGGTTGACTTCCTAACGGATAGGATTTCTGAGGGTATTTCGGGATTGACCGACCCTAAGGCAGCAATTCTCGAGTTAAGCTCGTGAGATCTGAAATGGTGGGTTACACTTACGAAGGTTTTGATTAAGTTTGTTAATTAAAAACCTGACTGAATGAACGATGGTTGAATGATATGGAATAAGAGTTATTCTAGAATATCATTTGATTAAGAATGTCTTGGTCCAACATGCAAAGACTTAACCGACCCTAAGGCGGTACTTTTTTGTGGTATGTTGGATTGTCGTGGTATAACAACTAGTTTTAGGGTAGTTCTAGTTCGTTAAACATGTTCATGCATCATGTTTAAATTTATGCCAAAGCACTCGCACTATTAACTGGTGATAACTACACTAAGTGGAAACTTAACATTAATGCAATATTGGTCACCAAGGACCTCAAGTTTGTGCTTACGGAGGAATGACCTCTAGTGCCCGCTGCCAATGCCACATGAACTGTTCGTGAGGCATACGAGCGATGGGTCTCATCTGATGAGAAGGCCCAAACATATTTGTTGGCTTCTATGACAGACGAGCTTGTCATAAAGCATGAAGCAATGACTTCAGCATTCGAAATCATGGAGTCATTGCAAGCTATGTTCGGGCAGCTCTCCGAGCAAAAGTGACACGAAGTTGTTCGTTCCCTTATGCTCGCTCGCATGAAGCAAAGTACGTCAGTTAGGAAACATGTCCTGAGCATGATGTCCTACTTCAACAAGGCAGAAGTCAATGACGGGGCCATTGACGAACCCAGTCAAGTGAGCATCATACTAACTACTCTTTCGAAGAGTTTCGATCAGTTTAAGAGCAACTACGGGATGAACAGGTTAAGGTTCAATCTCACACAGTTGCTCAATGAGCTCACTACCTTTGAGTCCTTAACTAATGACAACAAGGGTAAGATCGGTGAGGCAAATGTTATCGAACAATCTTCTTACTCTAATAATAAGAAGAGAAAGAGGTCTACTGGGAAAGTGAAGAGTAAGCCCAAACCCAAGAAAGCCCAAAGCAAGAAGAAGTCCAAGAAAAGTAAATATGATTTACTTGTTCTTGAGTTGTGTTTAGTGGGAGATGATTCTTCACCCTGGATAGTTGATTCGGGGGCCACTAACCATGTTTGTTCTTCTTTACAATGGGCAGGTTCTTGGACACAGCTAGAGGAGCAAGCCTTCTTAATGTGTATGGGGTCAGTGGATGTCGTGTCGGCATCAGCAGTGGGCATAATTAGATTACATTTTTGTAATAATTATATATTGTTGGACAATGTATTTTATATTCTTAGATTTATACGGAATTTTATTTCCGTTTCTAAGTTAGAATAAAAATATTATATTTTTTTTAATAATAAGTATGTTATTATTGGAAAGAATGGTCTGGATATTTGTTCAGGAATTAATGAAAACAATTTATATGTGTTAAGACCGTTAATACATACTACACTACTCAACACCGAAATGCTTAAGGTTGAAAAACCAAAAACTAAACGACATAAGATTTCTCTAGATAATGACTCGTATCTTTGGCACCTAAAGCTTGTTCATATCAACCTTGACCGAATAGACAGACTAGTAAAAATGGACCTTTAAGTGAGTTAAAGGTTGGCATCTTACATGTCTGTGAATCTTGTTTGGAGGGTAAGATGACTAAGAGACCTTTTACTGGAAAAGGGCTTAGATCTAAACAACCGCTAGAGCTTATACATACAGACGTCTGCAGACCGATAAATGTTAAAGCTAGGGGTGGTTATGAGTATTATGTAACCTTTATAAATGACTACTCAAGATACGGAAACGTCTACCTAATGCAACGGAAGTCGGAAACATTTGAAATGTTTAAAGAATTACGAGCTGAAGTTGAGAATCAACTAGGTAGTACTATCAAGTCACTACAATCGGATCGTGGAAGTGAGTATATTGACCAAGAGTTTGAAGACTTCATGGTCGAGCATGGGATAGTTTCCCAACTCACAGCTCCCAGTACACCTCAGCAAAATGGTGTAGTGGAGATAAGAAATAAAACCCTGATAGAAATGGTGAGATCTATGATTAGTTTCTTATCATTACCAAATTCTTTTTAGGGATATGCGTTACAAACAGATGCATACATTTTGAATGTGGTGCCATCCGAATCTATTCCTAAGACTCCCCTAGAGTTGTGGAATGGTCGTAAAGCTAGTTTGTGATATCTTTGCATATGAGGGTGTCCAGAACACATGCTAAAGAACAAAATTGGAAAGCTTGACTCCACGTCTATTGTCTGTCTGTTTGTAGGATACTCCAAGGAGACCAGAGGTGGACACTTCTATAGTCTCGAAGATAACAAAGTATTTGTATCGACAAATGCAACGTTTCTTGAGGACAATTACATTAGTTACCATAAACCTCATTCTAAGATTGTATTGAATGAGTTGGAGACTGGTGAGACTAGTGTTTCATTAACAAAAGTTGTTGATCCACAAACATCTGAGAATCAGATGGTTTCTGATCAGGATACACTACCACCTATACGTAGTGAGAGGGTTGTAAGACAACCTGAAAGCTATTTAGGTATAGGCGAGGGAAAATGTGTTGTCTTTGCTGATAGTGTGGATGATCCATTGACATTTAAGAATGCAATGGAAGATCTTGATAAAGAGGAATGGCTTAAAGCCATGAATCTCGAGATGGAGTCCATGTACTCTAACTCAGTTTGGGATTTTATAGACTTATCGGATAGGGTAAAACCCATAGGGTGTAAGTGGATCTACAAAAGAAAGAGAGGAGTATACGAGAAGGTACAAACATTCAAGGCAAGGCTAGTAGCCAAGGGTTATACCCAGAAAGAGGGGGTCGATTATAAAGAAACATTCTCGCCAGTAGCCATGTTTAAGTCTATTAGGATTCTTTGATCCATTGCTACCTATTTTGATTACGAAATTTGGCAAATGAACGTCAAAGCTGCATTCTTGAATAGCAATTTTGATGAGAGCATCTATATGATACAACCAGAGGGATTCGTGTCTCCAGATTAAGAGCAAAAGGTTTGTAAGCTGCAAAGGTCCATCTATGGACTTAAGCAAGCATTTATATCTTGGAACCTTAGGTTTGATGATGTGATCAAAACCTATGGCTTTGAGCAGAACAGCGATGAGGCTTGTGTCTACAAGCGCATCATTGATAAGAAAGTACTTTTCTTGGTCCTATACGTAGATGATATCCTACTCATTGGGAATGATGTGGGAGTGTTCCAAATGAAAGATTTGGGAAAGGCGAGTTATGTTCTAGGGATCTAACTTATAAGGGATCGTAAGAACAAACTCATAGCATTGTCTCAGGCATCATATATCGATAAGATTCTTGTACGATTTTTGACGCAAAACTCCAAGAAAGGTAATTTACCTTCTAGGCATGGAGTTCACTTGTCTAAGGAACAGTGTCCTAAGACACCTCAAGAAGTTGAGGATATGAGACGTGTACCCTATGCATCGGTAGTAGGTAGACTCATGTATGCTATGTTATGCACGAGACCGGACATCCGCTATGCAGTGGGAGCAGTCAGCTGATACCAGTCCAACCCATGATTGGATCATTGGGTTGTTGTCAAGACAATTCTCAAGTATCTTTGGAGAATGAGAGACTATATGCTAGTGTATCCTGGGCAGGATTTGATCCCATTAGGATACACGGATTTTGATTTTCAGTCACACAAGGATTCAAGGAAATCCATGTATAGATCAGTATTCACCCTAGGTGGTGGAGCCATTGTGTGGAGAATTATCAAGCAATCTTACATTGCTGACTCCACCATGGAAGCCGAATATGTAGCCGCTTGTGAAGCTGTTAAAGAGGTTGTTGGCTCCGTAAGTTCTTGAGTGATCTGGAAATTGTTCCAGATCTGGATAGGCCTATCACACTTTATTGTGATAACAGTGGTGTTGTGGCTAATTCCAAAGAACTAAGAAGCCATAAAAGAGGGAAGCATATAGAGAGAAAGTATCATCTCATTAGCGAGATAGTGCAGAGAGGGGATGTGATCGTCACCAAGATAGCCTCACAAGACAATCATACTGATCTATTTACGAAAACCTTACCGGCTAAAGTGTTTTTGGGTCACCTAAATGGTCTAAGGTTACGAGACATGCCTCACATGCTTTAGTGCAAGTGGGAGATTGTAGGGGTTTATACCCTAAAGATGTAATTTGTAAATGGATTTATGAAATAAATAAAAGAAAAGTTCAATTCATTCTAGTTGTGTTGTTTATTTTATAACTTGTGCATACATAAACATCCTAGATTGCCGGATGTAATCTCGAACTGTGTATATGAGTGTCATATACAGATGGATACAATAAAAGATGTGCAATTTAAAGAGTCCATAGATTGCAAATAAAGCTGGGTACTTTATTTGCAGTTAATTTATAGCTGCGGTCCATTTCGTAATGTACGGTGATTCTATCCTGAATCATTCATTTGAGATATGGGAATGGAGGCACCTTGTATGATGTGATCATATAGGACTGGGCCATGATCTATATGAATCTCTCACTAAGATCCGTTTACCGATGAGATTCATATATATCAACTAATGGTGGCTATGTGTGGGTGATCTTAATCCTGAGTATCTTATCGACTCTTTCAGGTTAGATCGTGGTCTTTGATATACCATGGGTGAGGTCAGATGCAGTTCTCGGTCAATATGCTCTGTATGTTGGGATTACGGTTTGGCTTGTGGCTGGGAAGTTTTGTACACAATAGTGGAATCCAGTTCTTCTTGTGAGAAGTAGATGGTAATTCTCTTAAGGGTTGATTTAGGGCTTAGAGAATATGAGTGCTCTCCTAATTCCGTGAGGAAATAGGATTTATTGTCCATTAGAGAATCAATGGTACTTAAAGGATATATGTAATTAGAGGGGTATAACGGACATTATGACCCAGCTCTAATTATGAACTATTGTGGAGGATCACACCATATGTATAGCTATATTGATGGACATTGAGTTGTATCAGCGTGTGTAAGGGCGTCTACAGTTGAGAGAGTATAGCTTTGGGTTTTTAGTGGAATAACACCGGAGTTAATAATCAAGGAATATTAATTAAAGAGTTTAATTAATGATTCCGAGGATTATTAGAGCTCAAAATATTGTGGGTCCATTAGGTCCCCCTGCTAGCCCGATCGATTTAGGTAACAAGGATCACGGTTAATTAATTGGATTATCGAATTAATTGTGTTGCAAAAGTGACACGTATATATTCAGGAATTAATTGAATAATGAGATTATTCAATTAACGAATGTTAATAGTTAAATTAATTAAATAATTAAATTTATATTGATAATTACAAATTATTATTTAATTATTAATTTGAGGGTGTTAGTTGATATATGGATTTAGGTGAAGATAAAATAATAGGATTATTTTATTTTTATTAAATCATTTATCTAAGTAATTGAATTTAAGTTTAAATTTAAAATACTTATTATCACTTTTAATATATTAGATATATTTGAAAAGGATAATTAAAAAATATATATCAATTGTAACACAAGAGATTGCATTGGATACAAATTGGTGTGTGCACATATATGAGTGTTTGTATAGGATACAAACAAGGATATATATAAGAGATACAACGTGAACATATTTTATATTGTGGAGATTGCATTAGATGGTCTTTGCATGAGATGCAAATTGTATTCTCAATATACAATCTCAACAACATACAACCTGATCGAAATATATATATATATATATATATATATATATATATATATATATATATATATATATATATATATATATTTGTGATAGGCGTGACATATTTTTTTTTTTAAAAAAAGGTGAACGGAGGCGTGAGATATATATTTGTGATAAAGTTGTGTGATTGAAGAAATATATATATATATATATATATATATATATATATATATAATTATACTTTTTGCATGCGATGCAATTCATGTGTGCATGAAATCAATACACCAAATTGAGAAGAAAGAGTTTCTTCAAGTATTTCTTTTCATCCTCCATTCAAGTTCTTGAGACCATAACGCGCCCAGACGCAGTTACCTGATCCGGGAGATAGCAAGGAAGATCGAGTGATTCAGACAGGAGCGTATCGAAAAGTGAAGGAGCCTCCAAACGTTGGTAAGATTTTCTTCTTGATTATATCGATTTCAATTTCCAGTGATTACATATTGTATGTATTAGTTTCAAAAAATAATTACGATCCCAAGTTCACTGGTCCTAGATACAGATTATGATATGTATAAAAAAATTTAAACCTATTTCCGTTGTGTAACCGGTGAACGGGGTTCTAACATAACCACCCCTAGCTTTAACATTCATCGGTCCCAGATGTCTGTATGTATAAGCTCTAGCGGTTCTTTATCTCTAAGCCCTTTTCTAGTAAAATGTCTCTTAGTCATCTTACCTTCTAGACAAGATTCGCAGACAGGTAAGGTGCCAACCTTTAACTTACTTAATGGTCACCTTTTTACTAGTCTGACTATCTGGTCAAGGTTGATATGACCAAGCCTAAGATGCCAAAATATGTGTCTATCTGGAGAAATCTTATGTCGTTTAGTTTTTGGTCTTTCAACCTTAAACATTTCGGTGTTGGGCAGTGTAGTATTTATTAACGGTCTTAACACATACAAATTATTTTCATTAGTTCCTGAAAAAATATTCAGGCCATTCTTTCCAATAATAACAGTCTTATTATTAAAAGAAACGGAATATTTTTGTTCTAATAACTTAGCAACGAAAATCAAATTCCATGTAAATCCAGGAATATAAAATACATTGTCTAACAATATATAATTATTTAAAAAACATAATCTAATTACACCCACTGCTCGTGCCGACACGACATCCCCTGACCCCACACACATTGAAGAGGCTTCCTCATCTAGCCGTGTCTAAGAATCAGTCAATTGCTAAGAAGAACAAACATGGTTAGTTGCTCCCGAATCAATTATCCAGGGTGAAGAATCATCTTCCACTAAAGATGACTCAAGAACAAGTAAATCATATTTACCTTTCTTAGACTTCCTATTGTTTTGGGCTTTCTTAGGTTTGGGCTTACCCTTTGTCTTCCCAGCAGACCTCTTCCTCTTTGTATTACTTGAGGAAGATGGTTCGACAGCATTTGCCTCACCGGTCTTGCCCTTGTTGTCCTTAATCAAAGACTCAAAGGTAACGAGCCCATTGAGCAACTGTGTAAGACTGAACTTTAACTTGTTCATATCGTAGTTGCTCTTAAACTGATCGAAACTCTTCGAAAAGAGTCGTTAGTATGATGCTCACTTGATTGGGTTCTTTAATGGCCTCATCATTGACTTCTGCCGTGTTAAAGTATGACATCATCCTTATGACAAGTTCCTGAACTGATGTACCTTCCTTCATGCGAGCGAGCATAACGGAAAGAACAGCTTCATGTCGCTTTTGCTCGGAGGGCTGCCCGAACATAGTTTACAATGACTCCATTATTTCGAATGTTGAAGTCATTGCTTCGTGCTTTGTGACAAGCATGTCTGTCATTGAAGCCAACATAAATGTTCAGGCCTTCTCATTAGATGAGACCCATCACTGGTATGCCTTACGAACAGTTCGTATGGCATTGTAGCATGCGCTGGAGGGCATTCCTCTGTAAGCACAAACTTGAGGTCTTTGGTGACCAATATTTCATTAATGTTAAGTTTCCACTAATGTAGTTATCACCAGTTAATTTGTCGTTTGCGAGAATTTGAAGTAATACAGAAGACATTATTGTTGAAATAAATAAAACATTCATTCAGTCATTTATTTAAAACAAGTGTGAGTGTTTGGGTATAAACTTAAACATGATGCATGAACATGGTTAACGAACTAGAACTACCCTAAAACTAGTTACTATACCACGTCAATCCAGCATACCACAAAGAAGTGCCGCATTAGGGTCGTTCAAGTTTTTTCATGTTGGACCAAGACATTCTCAATCAAATGATATTCTAGGATAACTCTTAGTCCATATCATTCAACCATCGTTTATTCAGTAAGGTTTTTATTTAACAAACTTAATCAAAACCTTAATGAGTGTAACCCACCATTTCAGATCTCATGAGCTTAACTCGAGAATTGCCACCTTAGGGTCGGTCAATCCCGAAATATCCTCAGAAATTCTATCCGTTAGGAAGTCAACCTTGATATTGACCTTTGTGGAAACCCTCCTTAGGGAGAACGAAAGCAAAGTCATCACAAGACCCCACTCAGATCTCACGGTGTTGAACTAATGATGGAGACTGCGGGATACATATGTCGTATATCCCTCTCCCACTCACTATTTTAAAATTAGGTTTTTCTATTATCTGTTAATGCACCTAGACTCTACAGGATCAAACGGCTAACTTTAATCAAGTTATCTAGCATATTAACTAAATAGAATCAAATTCTAATTAACTAATAAATTATTAATGATTTTTAACAATTACAAATCTAATCTATTAGTGAAAATCTAAGCCTTTATAAATTATTTACTAAAGTCAGATTATTATGTTAGTGTTTACCAAGTTTTAATTGTTAAAACTCTAACACTTTATTCGGATCATTTATTATTTGGTTATTAATCAAGTTAATCCCAATAAATGACCCTATTAATCTAACTTATTAAACACTTTAATAACTAGAATAATATTTAAAAGAATTACCAAGTTCTTAACTATTAAAAACTAATCTCAATTTCATAGCCAATTACGTATATTGCCCATTTTAATCACATTAAAAAATACATAAAATATCAGGCTATGATGCATGTATAACATATCAAATATATTTGTGTAGGCACATCTAATCTAAATGGCATACGTATGCATGACAATGCTTGTATCATCACATAATATAAAGTATACATGAATTGACCGACTACTGTGTATTATTTAACCTAAAAATTTGAAATCTAAAATTACAAAAAATTCCCCCAAGGCATTCCTTGGTCTTCTTGTAACTCCAGAAATCTTCAAGTCTCTTCAGGTCACTCCGATTCATCTCATGAATTTGAAACAGGAAATCCTCACGGAACGCACTAGGCAACACTTGCCAACGGAACTGTGCAGGACGATGTGAATAATACCGTGAACAGTGTCAAGAATAGTATCGCATGAACAGTTTATGTGAAAAGTGCCGCGAACAGTAATCTCGGTGAACAGTGCCAGTGAACAGTACTCACGGTGAACATTGTCGTGAACAATACCCCTAGTGAACAGTATTGTCGTCGTACGCGTTTCCAGTTCTTCGTTTATAGGTTTCAAATTTTTTTTATTTACAATACAATAACAGTAAAAATCAAAATCAAAATAAAAAAAATAGTATACAACCCATAAACCCTAAATCCAATGTACCATAAAAATTCACGATCAACCATGTTTAAATTAAATAATTTAATTATAAACATTCATATAATCATATAGATGGTGCTTACAAATTCATACATACAGGAGTATCAAAAACAATTTCTTGTTCCGAAAAATAAATTGGCTCTAATACCAATTGTTGGAACCTCGTTCACTGGTAATGCAGCGAAATCATTTTTTTTTAACACAGATCATAATTGATTTGGAACCAGTGAACTTGAGATCGTAATTATTTTTGGAACTCATACATTTCAATTATTACAGTAACAAATAAATATGTATACACGGAAATTGTAATCAATATAAATAGAAGAAGAAAATCTTACGAACGTTTGGAGGTTCCTTCACTTTAATATATGCTCTTGTCTGAACCATTCGATCTTCCTTGCTATATTCTGGGATTGGTAACTACGTGTGGGTGCGTCACATACTCAGGAACTTGAATTGAGGATGAAAAGAGAATAAAAATAAAGAAATTCTTTCTTCAAAACAAAACTAACTAGAACAATTCTAGTTGAAATATTAACAATATATTTTTGCCTTTGTGTTTGATACACATTGCACACACTTGCACGTTTTTCTTATCTCTTTGATATACAATGCACGCTTTTTCAAGCAAGAGAAAAAACCGATCCCCTTTTTGTGTTGATACACTTGAAACAGTTTCACCTTTTTTTTCTTTAGTGCTTCACGCACAATGTGTTGTTTCACATGCACACACAAATTGCATCCAATGCGAACTCTTGTGTTGTTTCATTGATATATATCCTTTTAGTTATCAAAAAATATATCATATATATTTTGAAATAAAACCTTTTAATTATCCTTTTCAAATATATCTAATATATTAAAAGTTATAATAAGTATTATAAATAAGAATGGATTCTTTACTGAAATTGAATCGATTTGGATTGCCAGTCATGTCTTGATGCGTTAGATGAGATACAACCTTGGTCTCTACTCTCGACAAAACTTAAATTCAAATACTTAGATAAATAATTTTGTAAATAAAATAATCCTATTATGTTACCTTCACCTAAATCCAAATATCAACTAACACCCTCCAGTTAATAGTTAATTATTAATTCATAATTATTAATATAATTAAATAATCTAATTATTTAATTAATTTAACTATTAACATTCATTAATCAAATTATGTCATTATTCAATTATTTCCCGAATAAATACGTGTTACTTTTGTAACACAATTAATTGGACAATCCAATTAATTAACCGTGATCCTTGTTACCTAAATCGATCGGGCTAACAAGAGGACCTAATGGACCCACAATATTTTGAGCTCCAATAATCCTCAAAATAATTAATTAAACTCTTTAATTAATATTCTTTGATTATTAACTCCGGTTTTATTCCACTAAAAACCGAAGCTGCACTTTCTCAACTGCTAATGCTTTTACACAGACCGATACAACTCGGTGTCCATCGATATAGCTATTACACATGGTGTGATCCTCCACAGTAATTCATAATTAGAGCTCGGTCATAATGTTCGCTTTAACCCTCTAATTACAGATATCCTTTAAGTACCTTTGATTCTCTAATGAACAATAAATCTTTTTCCCTCACGAAATTAGGCGACCGCTCATATTATCTAAGCCCTGAATCAACCCTTAAGGGAACTACCATCTATTTCTCACAAGGAGTGGATTCCACTATTGTGTACAAACCTTCCCAGCCACAAGCCAAACCGTAATCCCAAGATTATATTGATCAAGAAATGCATCCGACCTCACCCATGGTATTTCAGAGACCACGATCTAACCTAAAGAAGTCGATAAGAAACTCAGGATTAAGATCACCCACATATAGCCATCATTAGTTGATATATAAGAATCTCATCGGTAAACGGATCTTGGTGTGAGATTCATATAGCGGCCCAGTCCTACATGATCACATCATACAAGGTGCCTCCATTTCCATATCTCATATGAATGATTCAGGATAGAATCACCGTACATTACGGAATGGACCATAACTATAGATTAACCATAAATAAATTACTCAGCTTTATTTGCTATATATGGACTCTTTAGATTGCACATCTCTTACTGTATTCATCCGTATATAACACTCATATACACAGTTTGAGATTACATCCGGCAATCTAGGATGTTTATATATGCACAAGTTATAAAATAAACAACATAATAAGAATGAATTGAACTTTTCTTTTATTTATTTCATAAATACATTTACAAATTAATTCTTTAGGCCATAAATCCCAACATTTTGAACCCATAAGACATAACAACCTGATGGAACCGTAGGTACTATTGTCTTGACGATTGTTTCAAGCCATATATTGAGCTTTATTTCATTTTATATACACATAATGGCCTTCTTTAGCCATTTTGAACTAATAAAACATAACAACCTGATGGAACCGTATGTACCATTATCTAAATGATTGTTTCAAACCATATATTGACCTTTTGAGCTTACAAACTTTACGCTCCTAGCCTTTTGAAACAAAATTTATAGTTTTTTCCATGTAAATTTCTTCATCCAGTTCTCTATTGAGAAACGCTGTTTTTACATCCATTTGATGCAATTCTAGGTCCATATGTGCGACGATTGCCAAAATAAGGCGTATTGAAGCAAACCTAACCACATGGGAAAAAATGTCTTCATAGTCAATACCCTCTTGTTTAGTATAACCTTTTGTGACTAAACGCGTCTTATGTTTCTCTACTGTGTCATCCGCCTTTCGTTTGATACGAAGAACCCATTTATTTCCAATGGCTTTTCTTCCAAGCGATAAGTCAACCAAGTCCTAGACATGGTTACTTTTCATTGAATCCATCTCTTCTTGCATAACTTTTATCCATAATTCCTTGTCAAGTGAGTTGAGAGCCTCATTAACATTTTAAGGCTCATCAGCATCATGTGAAGCAATCATAAATTCAATCTCAAAACAACAATGAGGAACATTTCCACGATTGCTTTTACAAATTGGTAAATCCAAAAATATTGTCTCAATAACTTTATTACTCCAACTAGGATTATAAGGTCCAGGTAGATCTGTATTTACTTTAAGTGGAGTATCACTCCCACTAGGGACAGAATTCCCAGAAAGATCCACATTAACTTCTAGTGGAGTATTTAGATTTGATACCTCGATTTGAATACCCAATTCGTAGAATCGAATATCTCTATCAACTTCACCTCTATAAGGAAATTCACTCTCTAAAAAATTCACATCCTGTGATTCTATCTCAGTCACACTTCCATTAGAGTTTTCAACTATAAGTACATATCCTTTTGAATGCTCAGAGTATCTAACAAAGATACATTTCTTTCCTCTTGCACCTAATTTTCCATATTTGTCAGATGGATCATGTACGTAACCCGCGCACCCCTAAGGTCGCTGATAAGTTAAGTCAGATTTTCTACCTGTCCATAACTAATAAGGTGTGGAAGTTACCGACTTTGTGGGGACTCGATTAAGTACATATGTGGCAGTTAGCAAAGCATCTCCCTAATAGTGTACTAGTAGATTTGTTTGAGCCATCATAGACCTAACCATTTCAAGTAATGTTCTATTCCTTCTTTCCGCTACACAATTTTGTCGCGAAGTCCTAGGAATAGTTTATTGTCTTTGAATACCTTTTTCATCACACAATTCCTTAAATTGATCTGAAAGGTATTCACGTCTTTTGTCAGTACGTAATGTTTTAACCCTTTTATCTAATTGATTCTCTACTAAGTTCAAGTATGATTTGAAACAATCTAATGCTTCAGACTTATGAGAAATCAAATAGACATAACCAAAATAGGTAAAGTCATCTATGAATGTAATAAAGCACGAGGCACTATGCCTTGCTTTTACACTCATTGGACCACAAATGTCAGAGTGAATTAATTGTAATGGATTTTCAGCCCTAGTTCCCTTTCCAAATGGTTTTCTAGTTGTTTTTTTAGCTAGACAATTTTCACAGATAAGTAACTCTATTTTATTAAATGAACCTAAGAGGCCCTCTCTAGCCAATATGTTCATCCTATCTTGGCCAATATGACCCAGTCTAGCATGCCAAACGTTCATATTAACATTGACATCATTCGCGGAAGCAATTAATGAAAAACAACCATCATCATAATTAAAACCGTCCAACTCGGTATTTGATACAATAAAACCATTCAACAAATATCCAGTACCAATACGAACAGAATTATAAATAATATCCATACAACAACCATAAAAGTTAAGTTCGTAACCTAAACTTAAAAGGATAATAACTGAAACTAAATTTTGTCGAATCTCAGGAGCATATAAAACATCATGGAGAAAAAGTATTTGACCACCATGCAACATTAATTTGCAAGTGCCAATAGCCTTCACTTCAACTCTCAAGTTGTTCCCCAGATAAATCCATCTAGTCCCCTGACTGATCCGACGATATTCTACGAATGCTGCTCTGTCTCTAGTTACATGGTCTGTGGCTCATAAGTCTACATTCCACAAATGACGAGATTTAGTAAGTAAAACAGAACTAGAAACCAAAGCATAGTTATCAATTATTAAGTTCGGACGTACCTTTATCTGCTCAGTGCACTCACGAGCAAAATGACCCGGTTTGCCAAAATTGAAACATTTCAACTTGGCTTTGTCCTTCTTAACACCAACATTCTTATCTCTTTTCTAATTTTCGGTCTTATTTTTGTTGAAATTCTTTTTAGGACCCTTCCCTTTTTGCTTTTGGAAGTTCTATGTCTTTCCTTTGTGTATGAAGCTCTTAGTCTTGCGCTTGCTGGACTTAGCCATGGAAAGCTGATCGAAAACTTTAGCTACCTCTAAGTGCCCTTCTTCCAATTCAACATGACGTGATATATCATCAAAAGTCTTGATGTGATCATTATTGGTCATGTTGATCTTCATGTTTTCCCAGCTATTAGAAAGAGACCGGATCATTGCTTGAATTTGTTGCTCATCAGTAAAAGTATGAGATGCAGACTTCAATTCACGTATCATGTTTGACATCTCTTTCAGGTGCTGCCTCATATCACGATTCTAGCACTTCCTATAGATGTCAAACTTAATTGTAAGTCTCCTAAGTTTGGTAGTAGAAGTACCACCAAACTTTTCCTTTAACGCAATCCATATGTCTTGTGCAGTGTCATACTCTTCATATACACACATGAGATCATCAGTCATGCTGTTTAGCATCGTTATGCAAGCTAGATTGTTCTTCATTTTCTAGGTCTGATATGTTTCTATATCTCTCATGTGTTGGGCTGTGCTACCATCTGGTGGTTCTACCATAGTGTTCGTAAGAGTTTCCAAAGCATCTTGCTCTTCAAGGATCAGCTGAATTTTTCAGTGCCACATTTCATAGTTGTCATCGTTCAGCTTCTCTCCCTTGTTCAACTCAGCAACAACTGACTTAGATGCAGAAGCCATTTCCTGAAATTTTATGTAACACATAGTTCTATTAATAGTTATTCTAGCATATTTTTCTAATAATTTCACACTTAGCACAAATGCTATGCAGCAAACTTACACTTAAAAAATATAAAAAGAGGAACATTAGTATAGGAATCGAAATAAAAGTCAAAGCTCTTGATCATCATCTGATGAGAACAAGGCAGCTGCATTAAATGATCCATTGCATGTTCCGGTTTGGCCAATAACAAGGGCAAGAGCTAAGAGATTCAAAGAAGCACTAAATGGCCTAATTCAAGACACTTGGGCTGATTTTGAACTGTTGAAGTCCAAGATAAGCACACATGAAGACCAAGGCATAATTAAGGTCATCAAGGCAATTGATTGAGCCGAATAAGGAAGACTTGGGCGTGTGGCACAAGCTAGTCAACTTTGGCTGATTTATTTCCTTTTAATTTCCAAAGAATAATTGTTGATTTGTTTCCCAAATTAAGGGGCTGATTTGTTTCCAGATTTAGCTTTCCAATTAGGAAGCAAGTCAATAGTTGCTGGTAGTATTTATTTATTTTATAAATTTGTTTGCATTTATTTTCATAATTGTAAGTCATTAATTGCCTAATATTTATTCCCTTTTAGGTCTTAAATATTTTTAGTATAAAAGGGACCAATTGATGTAATTTGAGAATAGATTTTGAATTGAAATAAATTTGAGAGAATTTTCTCTTTGGTTCTTCATAGAACTTGTGAACTTATCAAGGTTCTACCTTGTGGCGTTCAAACCTTGACTTATCACTCACCTTCTTTCTTATTCTTGAGTGTGGCGTCTACAACTTTCTTGATACCGTTGGTTCTTACCTCCTTATAGGTAACGGGTCGCGGTCCGATAATATTCTTGTTTAAAAACTTGATTCGAAAACGATCCTTCGTTACCATATATTGGTTCCGGGTCTCACTGCTCTTGGTGAGGTTCATATCAGTCGGTATCAGAGCTTAGGCTTCTAAATCAGGTTTAATCTATCCTTGTTCTTTTTCTTCTCTGTATTCATTTGTTTCAACAAAAAAAAAAACGTTTGATCAAATCCGGTACCAAAAAAAAAAAAAAAAAAAGTACCAAATGCTTGCTTGTGTCCACTTGATCAAGGTCGGTAAAAAAAAATACGTTTGATCAAATTCGGTACCAAAAAAAAAAAGTACCAAAAGCTTGCTTGTGTCCACTTAATCAAGGTCGGTAAAAAAAAAATAAAAAATTTTGGTCGTGTAGTTGAACCTGTATCAACTATTTCTATTCATTATCTTGATTTCGTGCATTGATATTAAAAAAAAAATAGCTAAAGAATTTCGTCTTCATTATTCTTGTTCTTTTGCTTAGTTACTTCTATTTTTCTTGCACTTATTGTGAGTGTCTGTATAAGTCAAAAAAAAAAGAAGAAGGAAGAACTGAAAGAGTTAACAAAGAGTGGAAAAAGGCAAGAGTGTGTGAGCTCATCAGAGGATAAAAGTCAAAGAATTGAGTGAAAACACGAGTGTGAGTGCCACCATCTTTGAGAGTAAACACGTGAGGGAGTGTTTGTGAGTCTTACTAATTTCTTTTGCTTTGCAGGTTTCAAATATGTCACGTGATAAAAGTAGAGACTTATCTGATGATGCACCAGAAACGATATATCTTAATTTTTTGTATAAAGCCATACAAAAAAACATGGAGCAGATGGAGATTAAGATTGGTGAGGTGCATGATAGGATAGATAAGGTGGAGTCTAGTTCACAAAGGGTGCAACCAATTAGGGTTCCTAATGTGGAACGAAGAGAAAGAAACCCACCTAGGGACGATTATGAAGATGATTATGGGAATGACCTAGAGGAGGGTGATCGCATGTTCAATGTGGGTACATGTAGATTGAGGCGTGAAATGGGAGGTAGAGGAGTTAGGTATGGGAATAGAGAAGATAGGTATGGGTATAGAGGAGATAGGTATGGAGAGAGGGCTGATAATAATTTGGGTAGTATAAAGGTGAAAATCCTAACGTTCCAAGGTAAAACTGATCCCGAAGCTTATTTAGAGTGGGAGAAAGAAATAGAATTGGTATTTGACTGCCATGACTATTCTAAATTAAAGAAGGTAAAGTTGGCTGCCATAGAATTTACTGATTATGCTATCGTTTGGTGGGATCAATTGATTGTGAGTAGAAGACGAAATGGAGAAAGACCTATTGAGACTTGGGAGGAGATGAAAGATGTCATGAGGAAGCGTTTCATTCCGAGTCACTATTATAGGGGTTTGTTTCAAAAATTACAAACCCTTACTCAAGGGTCTAAGTGTGTTGAAGATTACTACAAGGAGATGGAGATGGAGATAGCCATGATTCGAGCTGATGTAGAGGAAGACCGAGAGGCTACTATGGCTAGGTTTTTAAGTGGACTAAACCGAGACATAGCAAATGTGGTGGAGTTGCAACATTATGTTGAATTGAGTGACATGGTACACATGACAATTAAGGTGGAACAACAGTTGAAGAGAAAGAGTTCCACACGGGTTGGGCAAAATTCGGGTTCTTCATCATCATGGAAACCGAATTGGAGCAAGAGGAATGACCAACCTAGTTTCAAGGCCAATGCCGAACCTTCCAGAGATCATAAAGTCGGAGGCACATTAAAACAAGGTACATCAGATTCTCAACCTTCTAGAAATCGTGACATTAAGTGCTTTAAGTGTCTGGGAGCAGGTCATATTGCATCTCAATGCCCAAACAAGAGGGTAATGGTTTTGAAGGATGATGGTGAGATCAAATCTGAAGCTGAATCTGATGATGAATCCATGCCACCTTTGGAGGATGCAAGTGATATTGAATATCTGGTGGACGGAAAGCTTTTGGTGGCCAGAAGAGCTCTTAGTGCTCAAGCCAAGGAAGATGATGAGGTACAACGTGACAACATTTTTCATACCCGCTGCCATGTTAATGATAAGGTATGTAGCATGATCATTGATGGGGGGAGTTGTACTAATGTGGCTAGCACTAATTTTGTGGATAAATTGAATTTAGCCACTTTGAGACATCCAAAACCATATAAGCTACAGTGGTTAAATGATAGTGGGGAAATCAAGGTGACTAAACAAGTGTTGGTGACATTTTCAATTGGAAAGTACAAAGATGAAGTCCTTTGTGATGTGGTACCAATGAATGCGGGCCATATCCTTTTGGGGAGACCATGGCAGTTCGATAGGCATGTGACCCATGATGGGTATACCAATAGATACTCTTTTGTACTCAATAAAAAATCAATCACTCTTGTACCTTTAACCCCAAAACAAGTGTATGAAGATCAAGTAAGGTTAAGAAAAGAGAGAGATGTAAAAAAAGAGAGTGAGAGTGAGAGTGAGAGTGAGAGTCCAAAAGAAAGAGAGAGAAAAGAAAAAGATTCTGAAATAGCAAAAAAAGAAAAAAAAGATGAAAAAGAAAAAGTGGTTGTTGAGAAAAAGAGAGAGAGAAAACAAGTAAGTTTTTATGCAAGGGAGAGTGAGGTCAAAAAGACTCTATTTTCAAATCAGCCAATGATTATATTTTTGTACAGAGAGGCTTGCTTTAGTACTAATGAACTTAACCCTTCCTTGCCTAGTGTTGTTGTTTCTCTATTGCAGGACTTTGATGAAGTGTTTCCCGAAGAGATGCCTATTGGTTTACCACCAATAAGGGGGATTGAGCACCAAATTGACTTTGTACCCGGAGCACCCATCCCAAATAGACCAGCATATAGAAGTAATCCTGAGGAGACAATGGAACTTCAAAGGCAGGTTAGTGAGCTCATGGAAAAGGGGTATGTACGTGAGAGCATGAGTCCTTGTGCGGTTCCCGTATTGCTTGTGTCAAAGAAGGATGGAATATGGAGGATGTGCATTGATTATCGTGCCATCAACAATATCACTGTAAAGTATCGACATCTTATTCCTAGATTAGATGATATGCTTGATGAATTACATGGTTCTATTGTTTTTACTAAAATTGATCTTAAAAGTGGATATCATCAAATTAGGATGAAGGAAGGTGATGAGTGGAAAACTGCTTTCAAAACAAAATATGGATTATATGAGTGGTTAGTTATGCCTTTTGGATTAACTAATGCACCAAGTACTTTCATGAGATTAATGAACCATGTTTTGCGTGCTTTTATTGGAAAGTTTGTGGTTGTTTATTTTGATGACATTCTGATTTATAGGAAAAACTTGGATGAGCATGTTGAACATTTAAAACTTGTTTTAGGAGTTTTAAGAACAGAAAAGTTGTTTGCTAATCTCAAAAAGTGCACCTTTTGCACCGATAAACTTGTATTTCTAGGCTTTGTTGTTAGTGCTAAGGGAATTGGGGTTGATGAAGAAAAGGTTAAGGCAATTAAGGAGTGGCCGAAACCTACCAATGTGGGACAAGTGAGAAGTTTTCATGGGTTGGCTAGTTTTTATAGGAGGTTTGTGAAAGATTTTAGTAGTGTAGCTGCACCTTTAACCGAAGTTATCAAAAAGATTGTGGGTTTTAAGTGGGGTAATAAACAAGAGAAGGCATTTAACTTGATTAAGGAAAAATTAACTAATGCATCTTTGCTTGCTTTGCCTGACTTTGCTAAAACTTTTGAGATTGAGTGTGATGCTTCAGGAATAGGTATTGGAGCTGTTCTAATGCAAGAAGGTCGTCCCATTGCATATTTTAGTGAGAAGATAAGTGGAGCAGCCTTGAATTATCCTACCTATGACAAGGAGATGTACGCTTTGATTAGAGCATTGGAAACTTGGCAACACTACCTTTGGCCAAAAGAATTTGTGATTCACACAGATCATGAGTCCTTGAAGCATATAAAGAGGCAATACAAGCTAAATAAGCGGCATGCCAAGTGGGTGGAGTTCATTGAAACATTTCCATATGTGATCAGGTACAAAAAGGGTAAGGAAAACGTGGTCGCTGATGCTCTATCAAGAAGGTACGTTCTACTTTCTACTTTGGATGCTAAATTGTTTGGTTTTGAATACATTAAACAGTTGTATGTGGAAGATTCTGATTTTGGTAATGTGTTCAATGCATGTGAAAAGGCTGCATTTGGTAAATTTTATAGGCATGATGGATTTTTGTTTAGAGAAACTAAATTGCTTGTTAGAGAAGCTCATGGGGGAGGTTTGATGGGGCATTTTGGTGTAGCTAAGACGCTAGATACTTTGCATGAACATTTTTTTTGGCCTCATATGAAACGTGATGTAGAAAGAATCTGTGAGAAATGCATTACTTGTAGACAAGCCAAGTCTAGGATTAAGCCTCATGGATTGTATACTCCTTTGCCTATACCTAGTGGACCTTGGATTGATATATCTATGGATTTTGTGTTGGGTTTGCCTAGGTCAAAAAGGGGTAGGGACTCTATATATGTGGTTGTTGATAGGTTTTCTAAAATGGCACATTTCATTCCTTGTCATAAAACCGATGATGCATCACATATTGCTGATTTGTTTTTCAAAGAAATTGTAAGATTTCATGGCGTGCCTAAGACCATTGTTTCGGATAGAGATGCTAAGTTCTTAAGCTGGCACATTTCATTCCTTGTCATAAAACCGATGATGCATCACATATTGCTGATTTGTTTTTCAAAGAAATTGTAAGATTTCATGGCGTGCCTAAGACCATTGTTTCGGATAGAGATGCTAAGTTCTTAAGCTACTTTTGGAAGACTTTGTGGGGTAAGTTAGGCACTAAGCTTTTATTTTCTACTACTTGTCATCCACAAACTGATGGTCAAACTGAAGTAGTTAATAGGACTTTATCTACCTTGTTGCGTTCTATAATACAAAAGAACTTGAAAACATGGGAGGATTATCTACCGCATGTAGAGTTTGCTTATAATAGGAGCGTGCATTCTGCAACTCATTTTTCGCCTTTTGAAATTGTGTATGGTTTTAACCCATTGACTCCTTTGGATTTAATTCCTTTACCTGTGAATGAGCATGTTAACTTGGATGGAAAGAAAAAGGCAGATTTTGTTAAGCAAATCCATGAAAAGACTCGGGAAAACGTTGAGAGACGAACTAAGCAATATGCCAGTCAAGCAAATAAAGGGCGTAAGAAGGTTGTGTTTAAGCCCGGTGATTGGGTGTGGTTGCATATGAGGAAGGAACGATTCCCAGCCCAACGGAGTTCTAAACTACTTCCAATGGGAGATGGCCCATTTCAAGTGATTGAAAGAATCAATGACAACGCATACAAGTTGGATCTTCCAGGTGAGTACAATGTTAGTGCAAGCTTCAATGTTTCTGATTTGTCTTCTTTTGATGTAGGCGACGATTTGAGGACAAATCCTTTTCAAGAGGGAGGGAATGATGAGAACAAGGCAGCTGTATCAAATGATCCATTGCATGTTCCGGTTGGGCCAATAACAAGGGCAAGAGCTAAGAGATTCAAAGAAGCACTAAATGGCCTAATTCAAGACACTTGGGCTGATTTTGAACTGTTGAAGTCCAAGATAAGCACACATGAAGACCAAGGCATAATTAAGGTCATCAAGGCAATTGATTGAGCCGAATAAGGAAGACTTGGGCGTGTGGCACAAGCTAGTCAACTTTGGCTGATTTATTTCCTTTTAATTTCCAAAGAATAATTGTTGATTTGTTTCCCAAATTAAGGGGCTGATTTGTTTCCAGATTTAGCTTTCCAATTAGGAAGCAAGTCAATAGTTGCTGGTAGTATTTATTTATTTTCTAAATTTGTTTGCATTTATTTTCATAATTGTAAGGCATTAATTGCCTAATATTTATTCCCTTTTAGGTCTTAGATATTTTTAGTATAAAATGGACCAATTGATGTAATTTGAGAATAGATTTTGAATTGAAATAAATTTGAGAGAATTTTCTCTTTGGTTCTTCATAGAACTTGTGAACTTATCAAGGTTCTACCTTGTGGCGTTCAAACCTTGACTTATCACTCACCTTCTTTCTTATTCTTGAGTGTGGCGTCTACAACTTTCTTGATACCGTTGGTTCTTACCTCCTTATAGGTAACGGGTCGCGGTCCGATAATATTCTTGTTTAAAAACTTGATTCTAAAACGATCCTTCGTTACCATATATTGGTTCCGGGTCTCACTGCTCTTGGTGAGGTTCATATCATCATCCATATCCACAACATTTACTAATTTATATTTATTAGAGTCCTTTGCGCAAAACAGTTCTAACATTGTTTCTTACAATTTGGAATACCCATATTGAATAAGCGCAAGTAAATAAAACTTTGCACAATCGTGTGCACTAATATCACATTTCATTAATAATAAAGAGTTTGTACAAACTAGGAGTATTTACAAATACATACATTCTAAGAATTACAATCTCAAACAATAATTCTAAAACTCTCTGGGATTTATGCAAGATTAGCTCAAAGTGTGCAAAGATACTTTGCTTATCATTTACAAATAGTTAGTAATTCTTATATACCCTAAACCTTCTAAATGCAGATATTGCATACCATCCTTCACTAACTTTACAATGTCTTTGTGATCTCAAATTAGCACCCGTGCTATAGGCCACATGCCTTTTGAGGTTTCTATACGCTTGAATATCTCGATATTCTAATATAGTTGTTAATGCTTCGCTGAAGGTGGTAAATTTATCTGCTTCTAGAGAGGCTAACATCTCAATGTTATTATGTCGTAGTTAATCCGGTAGAACCTTAAGAAGTACGTGAATTATGTCTTTCTATATAAGATCTATTCCACCATCACTTCAAGGCCATTCAGAAACAATGAGATCCCCAAAATTCAACAACTGTTCAAATAAACTAGTGCTAAAATCCATTTTATCATCTTCTAGTTTGTTTATGAACTTAGCAAGGGACATTTAGAAATTCCTATATCTTTCAATATCTACTTTATCTATCTCCATTCTTGGAGACTGTTGATTTTCATCGTCCTCAAATATCCCAGGTATATACTCATCAATAGTATTTTCCTTTGTGGATATTTCATCCGACAATTGTGGATTATCTTCTACCAATTGTGGTGAATATTCCTCCACCGACAGTGGTGAGTACTCCTCTTGAGGATCAGAGTCATCCGACAATGGTGAATTATCTTCTACCAATTGTGGTGAATATTCCTCCACCGACAGTGGTGATTACTCCTCTTGAGGATCAGTGTCAGATGAGTTGTAGTTACACATTTCCTCAATCTACAGAGAAATGAAAAATAGATACCATTAATAATTTGTTAGTAAAATTTTGAGAACTTATAAAAATTCACTTGGGATATATTCAACTCCCATAGGAGGGAAACTTTAATCAACGGAATTAATCAAAAATATATTTTTTTTATCGAAAAACCGCCTTATTCGTCTGAAAACCACTTTTGTTTGTCGAAAAACCGCTTAAAAGGAAACTCACTGGAAAACACTGTCGAAAACCATCACCGAAAACCACTGTAAGAAACCATTATCGGAAACCGTTATCGGAAACGGCTGCCAAAAACCGTCATCAGAAACCGCTGTCAAAAACCGCTGCCAAAAACCGTCACCGAAAACCATCACCGGAAACCATAGCCTAAACCGTCCCCGAAAACCGTTGTCGAAAACCAATCCGATGGTCAGGAATAGTTGACGGTTACCATGTCTATGACACATGTCACCATTTAACTGGACCACGTGTCACAATTGACTAACCAATGACACGTGTCATGATCTGGGAATGTCACAAAAACATATCACTTTGCCTCTTTACTAATTCACGTGCATATGTGGAGGGTGTAGGCCACGCACCACATTCCCATCATCGTTCGATCATCGGACCACCTTCATTAGCTTCCAAATTTTATTCTAATTCCATTATTGCCCTTAATATTGAAATTAGATCTAAGGTGAGTTGCACTCGCCGCCTCTAAGGCGCGTGTCACTATTCACCTTCTTCAACATGAAGAACCAATTTCTGGAAAATATTTTGTTTCTGATCCAGTTTTCAATCGTTTCGTTCTCACTAGTTACTAAACCAAATTTTGCGATTTCGATATCTATATAAAGCTTAGGATCTCTAGTTTCTAACGATACCATTTTGACAATAAATTACGACCATTTTTACCCTTTACGACTGTCTCAAAGTCTCAGTTGTAGGGCTCTATGCCTTAGTGTTCATATGCATAAATTTAAGTCTCATGGCATATAACACAAGTAAAACAATTCACATAGAATCCTAAGCATATCATACGTAACTTTAATGAATTCAAAACATAACAAAAATGTATATACATACAATTTTGTCAAAATTGCAGTAAAACATATAATGTGAATTCATTAATAGCCAAGAAAAAAATGGCATATTAATATAATTGAAATTCGTATGATAACCAAAAATACTCATTAAATAAAGATGATATGATTTCGAAAATAAGAATACACACAAATGCATAAACATTATGTATGTAATCAATTCGACAGAATGATCAATTTGTTTTACATGTTATTCTACAACTAACATTAAAACTTTGATCCATGCATATCATAAACACATAGAAAACTTTTCCAAACCAGAAAATATTCAACCAGCTCTGATACCAATGCTGAAATTACACAATATGAGAAGAATGTTAACATACATTTTTGGACCCATCTTAGGTGTACCCAATATTAAGACCAACAGTTACAATGTTTAGAAGTCATTTTGAATTTTGAAAGTATTCTTCAACAACTAATGATCTTAACCATTATGTGCTTCTTTTTATGACACTAATTTTTTGCACAACTATAACCATATTTCCCTTCACTAATAATTATTAGGTGAGGAAATTCCATGCATTTTTTTTCGTGCGGGATCAACTTTGTACTGCAATTGATTATGTAATGTTATAAATTGAGGGACAAACTTTTGTTTTTTTCTAAGGGAGTTGATAATGGTGCCTAACCTATTCACCCCCCCCCCCCCCCCCTTTAGGTTAGCCTTGAGCATTTAACTGTGATTGTATTTTCAATTCGTATCAAAGCAGGACACTAGATTGCACTTAATGTGAGTCCGGGGTGATACTTTCACGGTTTTTTTAACGCGTTTGAAGTCATGTGTTTATAAGATGATGTAATTGCGGAAGATGCCTCAAATACTAGGCCACCATTACTTCACGGCACTAACTATGGGTATTGGAAGTTGAGGATGAAAGCCTACATCTGCTCTATTGATGAAAGGGCTTGGATGGTAATGGAATAAGGTTATAGTCCGCCTAACAAGGTTTTAGAGGATGGAACCATGATACACAAGCCAAGAAGTGAATGGACAACAAATGAGTTTGAAGTTGCAAAATGGCACCATCATGCTATGAATATCATCTTTGGAAAATCCTTAGGTCTCTTCCTAAGAGATTTAAATCAAAGGTGACGGCCATTGAGGAAAGCAAGGATGTGGATAGTATGAACATCGATGAGTTGCTTGGGTCTCTCCAAACTTATGAGATGTGCTTGAAGCCAAAGATCAAGAGTAAGGGAATTGCTCTCAATGCTATTGAGGAGGAGAGTGATGATGAAAATGAAGAAATGGCACTCTTGGTTAGAAGGTTCAAGAATTTTCTAAAGAAGAATGCCAAAACTAAAGGCAAGTCTTCTAAAGAAAAAGGAGTCAAGAGAACATCATCTCCAAGGATTGTGAAGAATAGTCAAGCCATGAACAAGAAAGAGGTTCAATGCTATAATTGTCAAGGTTTTGGTCACTTTGCTAGTGAGTGCACAAAGAAACTATCTAAGAAAGACAAGAAAGGTAAAGTGTTGGCGGCTACTTGGAGTAATGATAATTCTAGTGACAATAAGAGCTCTAGTAGTGAGTCTTCAAGTGATGAAGAGTTGGTGAGCAACTTTGTAGCTCTAACGGCTTCTCATTC
Organism: Dipteronia dyeriana; assembly: GCA_032871835.1. Taxonomy (NCBI): domain Eukaryota; kingdom Viridiplantae; phylum Streptophyta; class Magnoliopsida; order Sapindales; family Sapindaceae; genus Dipteronia; species Dipteronia dyeriana. The sequence goes on from CM065303.1 coordinate 17,990,236, forward strand.
TTCACTAGATGTTGGTAGTACAATATCTTTGAACAAGAACCTTGATGCAAATCATGATGGATGCTCTAGTTCCATTCCTACTAATCTTGAGTTGTTGAAAAAGATAGAAAAGCTCGAAGAAGCTAGAGACAATGCTCAAAGAGAAGTAGTTGAGAAGGATGATTTGATCAAGAAGCAACTAGATGAGTTTGTGGTTGTTACTCGTAGACTTCTTGGTAAAAAAGGTGATATTATGAAGAAGTTTAGAGAACTTAAAATGATTAACCTTAAGAAGGATAATGTGAAATCTTCTTTGAAGAAGAGAGAACAAGAATTGATGGAAAAGATAGACGCGGCTAACGAGGCTATCAAGGATTTAGTGAATGATTCGGTTAGTGTGTCTAGTGGACTTAATTGTATATTCCTATCCATATTATATGTTGCCATTTGCTGTTTTTCTCTTGTATATACATTGTGCTTTGAGATGATTTGTAGGTTGCTTCAAGAGACGATCAAGATGAAGTTCAAGAGTTGGTGAAGATTAGTTATAGGAATCTTACTCATTGTAATGTGAGGGAGTAATTTTGTGACCTATCTTCATTTTTATATTTGTAGTAAATGTATAGGTGTTTTGACATGGAATTTGCCAAAGGGGGAGATTGTTAGGTTTTAGTTTGTGTTAGCATGAATTCCATATCAAAATGATGTTTACTTGTAATGACTTAGTTGTTTAGGTTCATGATGATTCAAGCTTCAAGGAAGAAGAAACAACAATTCAAAGTAAGTTCTAAGTCTTCAAAGAGAAAGGATGCAATTTGTTTCTACAAAGGTATACTAAGACCTTATCTTTCTCTTACAAGGCTTAGACACACACACACATATCATACATTTGTGTCCCTGCATAGTTGTGCACCTTTATAGGCACACACATACAATTCATTCATATGTGTCCTTGCATCGTTGTGCACCATGTATAACACATTCACACACTTTAAGATGAATGCTCATGCATTGGTTTGGAAATAACATGTTTTGGAATATGCATGATTGAAAACTATCTCTATGTAGTTTGCATTCTAGTGTGAATTGTGTTTGCATGTGCATATGTTTGTATAACATGGTTATTGAACTTGGATTTAGTCGTAAATCATTCTTGATTGAGTTCCGGTCATTTCGGTTTCCCATACTATTGATTTCAAGTTCAAAGTCAAAAGATATTACACTTTCAACTCATGTTTCATATATTGTCTTCGTCTTTGTATATCGAGTCAAATTATTATTTTGTGTGTTGAGTATCTTATATTTCCATGTCCGTGTGAGAGTTGCAGTTTGTAATCCGCAAACGGATTCGAATTCCGAGTTTGGAGGCCGGAGAACGGCTGAAGAACGCGAGGAGCGCGCAAGAGGAAAAGATTGCATCCAAGCAATCTTTCCCCAGATGGCGCGTGGCCATCTCGGGACAGAATGCTTGCTGCCCCGAGATGCCCACGTACCATCTCGGGAAGCATGAATTCTTGGCCTCTTAAGGGTGTTTTGGTCTTTTGATAATTCATTCTTATCCCTCTCCTTTATAAACTCTTTCCCTCTCACATTTCATTCTAAGAAGAAATTCAAATCAAGTGTGCAGAATTTTCTCTCTAAATTTTCTCACATTCCAAACACCATAACTTCTTCATTTGAACTTCGATTTGAGTGATTCGAAGTTGAGAGTGTTCATCTATTCATCCCCCATCGTTTCTATGAAGGTTTGAGTTAATTTTACTGCTTTTTATGGTGTCTAATCATGCAAAAACGGGACTGCACCTAGATCAACTAAGGTATTGATTTTCTCTCTAAGTTTTCTTTTAAAACTTGGTCAATTGCCTTGGGTTTTCTTCTTCTACATATATTTGTATATTGTGAGTGTTTTGATTTGTGATTTGAACACTTTCAAAGCTAGGTTGAATTTCAATTAAAATCATTCATATTGAGTTAGGTTTTGATTTTACCTGTGTTATCACATGTTTGTGATTGTATTGTGCTAGCTTTGATTCTAGGACTATTTTCTGATCTTTGATTGATTGATTTTGTGAAAAATAGTTCATCACATGTATTAGGCTCTCTTGGCTGAAATTCTAACCTAATACATGTGCTTATGTTCTTTTGAGCTATTCATGTGATTTGTTGAATCTATGATTAGGAATATGCTCTTGAACTTATGCTTAGATCTATTTGACATTGTCATATGATTTTAGCATGTTTTATGTTTTTGTGATTTAAACTTGATCTTGTGATTTGTTGATCATATATTGTGATTCAAGTTTAGATATATGCATAAATCTAGTTTGTGATTAATGTTGATCATATCTTACATAATCTAGATTGACTACTCATGCATGATGAACTAGACTATATGTGATTTGTGCATTCATGCTCATGTCTAGTATTTTCCATAAGATGTGTTGATCATAGCATTCTATGTTGCGCTCTTGTTTGCGTTTTGCATTCATAGATGCCTTGTGAGAAGGAATTCTTGACAATAGGTGTGAGACCTATGGTGTTGAGCAAGAAATCTTGGCAAGAGGTGTGAAGCCTCGGATTGTCGAGCAAGGAAGTCTTGGCTAGTGGTGTGAAGCCTTGGATAGTCGAGCAAGAAGTCTTGCCTAGAGTTGGGAGAACTCAGTTACTTGATCAAGGAAGTCTTGACTAGAGTCGAAAAGATTCGGATAGTTGAGCAGGAAGTCTTGCCTTAGGTTGTGAAGATCCGGATAAGGTGAGCAAGAAAGTCTTGACAAGAGGTGTGAAGCCTCAGATTGTTGAGCATAGGGCGACAACTTCTAGAGTAGAATATGAGGGTAGTTTCTTGGTTAAGAGGTCACTTGAGAGATTGTACTTATCTTATCTACTGGTGGATTTTGTTTACTGGTGGCTGCTAGCCCGTGGATGTTTTCTCTTTGGAGGTTTACCATGTTATATCTTGTGTTAACTTTTCTCTATCCCTATCTCTCTAATATTTGTATTGTGGATAGAACTCTTTATGTATGTTGACTTCCTCTTTATAATATAGATTGTGTATGTGTTACAATTACTTGTTTGTATCACAATTTACTTGTGCTTATATATTGATTAATTGTCTTCAATTAATATATATATATATATATATATATATATATATATATATTGTGATACAAGCAATCTAGAGGGACAAACTTTTGTTTGTTTCTAAGAGAGTCGATAAAGGTGTCTTACCTATTCACCACCCCCCCTAGGTTAGCCTTGAGCATTTAACAGTGATTGTATTTTCACTATGCCTTTCTCGTTGAGGGTCTGTCTGATATCCCTCACTGTCACTAGGCCTTAAACCCCCAGCATTGGGCTCAGATCCCTCACTGTCACTGGTCCTGTCTGTCAAACCCCCACTCTCTGTCCCACTGTTCCCGCCAAAGGTAGTATGATCAAGGACCAGAGGCGAAATATGTGTTAGGATTATGCTCGATAGCAAGAGTGTAATAATGCATTTGACAATCTTTTTATATTAATAAAGTGATTTCTTGTTTAACAAATCTTATAGCATTTATAGTTTAATTATTATAATTGTCAAAAGTAAATAATCATAAGGTCAAAAGACTATGAGAAAAGAAGAATTGTTCATACATCTAGATATGTATGAGGTAGACACAATTTTTTAGTTAGTCATGAATAATATTCACAACTTAAGATAAAAGGTTTTGCGCATTTATCTTGTCTAAGTTGTAGATTCTCTTGCTAGCATTTGAGTGGGATCAAATGTGTTATAATGAGTCTAAAATCATCAAAGTGTGGTGTCTTTGGACAAAATAATCTAGTGCACTGGGTGCATTGAATTGGATCACAATAAAATACTTTATCTAGAACCGTCAATGGATAAAAGTTTTTCATTTGAAGACAATCAGAGAGTCTATCTCAATCCTGAGATAAAAGATGGACTTAAGTTATATAGCATAGTCTATCCTCGATAGTTTGGTGGTTTTTGATTGTGTGTAAATCGTGTTACAAAAAAAACAATACTCGCAAGTGCATGAATCGTGAAGATATAGTACAGCGGCAAGTACGGATCGTTCCCACGAGGAAAAGTGATTTATATGGTTAAAACTAATTCTAATTAAAGTAACAAGAAGATTGTTGAGTTTGATTTAAAGCTAAAACTAAATTAAATTAAACTAATGAAAGCAATTTAGAATATTGGTTTGTGATCAATGGAAGAAAAACTAGGTCATCAATGCTCCCCTACTATATCTACTCAATGTTTCGAATTGACTATGAAAACATAATATTAATCAAGTTAAGGGTTCGTTCTTATCTTAAGTATGATTGTTACCGTATGATCCTGGGATGAATCAAGTGTTCTCAATTACAATTTACCCATAGATCAATGGCACAAACTACAATCAAGAACCCATTGAGTGCTACATGCATAGATCAATGCTAAGATCAGTTTTATCCATTCAATTAAATATTAATTAAGATTACGTAAAGATTAATATCAAAACCCTAAATTCATGCCAACGTATGATCATGCATTAACAAGAAGAAAGAATTAAGACATAGGATGAATTGAATGAATCAAAACTTAATTTAATTAAATATAGTCAATTCTAACAAAGAGCATTCATAGAGGTTCACATTGATTCCCCGGTATGGAATTAGTTACACATGGCGAAAATAGAAAGAGAAGAGAAAGAAACAATAAAACCCATTGATGAATTCTTTTTCGTCTTCAATCTTCGATGTGTAAAGATGAATGGAAGGTGTATGGTGATAGAGTGGTGGGGGATGGCTAGAATCTCTTGGTAGCTTGGGACCTCCCTTGGCTTCCATCTCTTTTTTTGCAAAGAATAGAAAGTATTTATAGGTGATTTTTCCTTGTGAACCCTCAATTCATTTTAGGTTTAGGAAATCCAACAAGTAGGAAAGTAGAATGAAACAAGAAATGAGAATCCTTTCCTAAATTGAATTTTCTCTTTTGATATTTGACTCATAATTTGAGATTTGGAAGTTTCTCAAACATGTTTTGGTCTTCTAAAATCATTAGAATTCGATTAAGAAAGTTTTGGAACAATTCTGGACCAATTCGGAGTGGTTTTCCGCTAAAAATCTGTCAAACCACGGTCAGGGTAACTCCATAGGTCACCGCGGTCCAGACCATGGAATTCCTCTGCCAATTACCGATCCGTAGACCGCTGGCTAGGTCTTGTGCCTGGACGGCGGTCTAGGCCGCGGTTGACTATCCAGTACTGACCTTTGGTTACTAAATTGAGCATAACTTCTTCTAGGAATATCGGAATTACGATCCGTTAAGTGCGCCAGAAACTAGACTTCTGGGGATTTCAATCCATAGGTAGTAGGATGCACAATTCGATCTGAGTTGAGATATATTGGCCCCGTAATCTAGCTGTTCTGCATTGCTCTGAAATTCAACTTTTTGCTCTTTTTCTCCAAAATAACATCTAACACCTCTTGAATGGAATGTGACCTATACATGCTCAACAAGCACATAAAATACCTAATTTCACCCAAGAACAAAGCACAAATAATAGGAAATGGGTACCTAAAACATGTATAGAAATAGACCGATCAAATACCTCCAAACCTATCTTTTGCTAGTCCTCGAGCAAAACTAGAATAAAAACAAAAACTGAAAGCAAACAAAAATCTAAAAATAAAATTAAAATAAACTAAGTCACTTTCGTAGGGAACACAATAGCATTGAGCGTATGCTACAAACCTTTAAACCTCTAGGTGTCCCTAGTAGGAGGAGTTTTGTCTCTTGAGGGTTTACAGCTATGCTACCCACAAACATATTTATACGAAAAACCAAATAATCTAAACTCAAACTCAAATGTACCATTCAAAGCCAATACATGCTAGATCCACTGAATAAAGACTAAAATTATGCCACAAATTTGAATGCACTACTTAGTTTTAATGAAAAGCCCATACTCAAGACACTCTAGCTTCAAAAATGCATTCATTAAATGCCATAGATATAATTCGCCTCGACTCTAATTCTCACAGGATGTCACTCATTAATTTCACACATAACCTAGGCAAATACACTCATCAAGCATATGCGAATGGAGTTTATACACAAGAAATTTCAAGATATAATCGCATATGAATATAATAAAAAAATGTTTGATTTTATGCTAAGGATCTCATGAACGGAATCAGATATTAAGAACAATATAGAGCACATGTTTACCTTTACTCTCGAGCTAACATACCCAAAAGATCAATTAGGTCTTTTCTTTGGTTGTAATGGGGTCATTGGGTAAAGGTTAAGAAAGAACAGGAAAATGATAGCAAACAAACCTAGGATCATATCGAGAAATTCTTCGACATTCTTCATACTCGGCCAAATTTCTTCAAATTCTTCATTCAACTTGCATCTAGGTTTCTTGAACGATTTTCATTCATCCTCCTTCTTAAGTTGATTTTGATTTCTCATCATTTCATAATAAAGCTCTATCCATTTCACTTACATTTGATTCATCATCTTATTCAATTATCTTTCTTTTTTTTCAACTTTTTTTTATTCACTTTTTTTTTATATAAGATGAGAATTTGTACATCAATTACATAATTCTTCCAGCACCTTCTTTGCATTTGATCTTCTAGCTTTGTCTTGGTACATGAACATCACAAATAACCCATTTCGAACTCTCTTCAATTATCTTCATCACCTTAATATGATCCCAAGCTATAAGGTATGGCTAATATATAGCTCATTGGGGTTAAGTTAATGTGGGTGATGAAAGAAAAAGACTTATAGTGTTTAGCTTCAAAATTGGCTATGGAGCACACACATAAAGGTAGGAAATATTTAAGGCCTTTTAAGTGAGTTAAAGCACACATTGCCTATATCACTTCTAATGGTTCAACCAAAACAAGAGCAAAGTTCACATGTGATATCTTTTTATGATGAATGTTCTTCAATATCATTGAGATCAATTTCTAATGCTAAGAACCTAATGAGTGTTTAGGAGTAGAAATAAACAAAACCTCTATAATGATAATTATGTCCGCTTTTTGGCTTAGTGAACTCACAAGGGTAGTCTTCACTATTAATCATGGTTATCTAACTAAGTATCCTATCCACCATCATATCGAGAGCATGCCATAAATTTTGAAAAATACAATGCACTACTCTAATTGGCAAGATGTTAGTCTAAACTCAATGAATAAAGCATATATTAAGGCTCTTAAGGCACACAAAAGAAGCATCAAAAAATAGAGGACAAACAATTCAAAACTGGTGACTTTCTAAAATGACCTACGTCTGTTCTTTACCACATATCTCTCAAATGAATCAATAAAAGTTAACCAAATTTTAACACAATCAACTAGAAATAAAATGCACACTTTTCATTTAGAAAATATTTCAAAATTCAAATCGAAAAAATGAGAAAACAGACATTAAAAACAGTTCACATGCAGATTTGTAAAAACAGGGCATCGCCTATGACCTTTGGTCGAATAAACATTCATAACTTTTAAACCAGTGCCCAGAATTTTACGTTCTTTATACCGTTAGATTTGTATCAAAAAAATAAATAACCCATTATGGACAGAAAAATTTACTTATTCACCAATGAATACAGTTTTAACAAAACATTTGCCTAAAAAAAATTCAAAACAGGGCTCTTTTTCATAGATTTGAACAAATCGCTCAAAAAATAAAATAAACACAAATTCTCACCCCCAAACCTAATCTAAACATTGTCCTCAATGTATAAAAACAAAAATTTTAAATTGAAACAAAAAAGGGAAGTGAAGGGAGAAGAGGAACGGGTGCAGCCAAAGAAGAACAATAAAGGAAAAATAGCCCAGACAACACACTTATATAGGTGTTTGAAATCATGCCTTACCGCGGTTTAGGTCTCTTACCTGGGCCACAGTCTTGGCAGTGATGGTGCCTAAAATTGCTTACCTAAAACTTCAAAACGCACCGTTTAACTTAAGCTACCGTGGTTCAAGCATTGCCTCTCAAGCGGTTTAGCCAGCGGTGATTCACAACGGATCAACGTTATGTGTACCGCGGCACGAACACCATGTCTATAGAGTTGTCTGTGCCACGAGAAATTCCAGTGAGTACCTGTTTGCTGGGCCGCGGTGTATGCATATTCCATGAGGGCGGTCTGCACCGCGCTAATTGGCAGAGCCTTCATGCGTTGTGTACCGTGGTCTAGACATATGTCTAGAGAGTGGCCTGGCCAGCTGTGCAGGAACAAGATTGTTCTCAAACTTCATCTGCACAGTTAAAATTCGCACACATCAGAAGCACCTATTCTTTTTATTAAAAACCATAAGATACCCCCAAACCTAAATTAAACAATGTCCCTAAATTAAGCACAAGATTAAACATTTAACAATATTTAATTTTGACTATAAAGGTTCTTGTGACACACTAATTATGACTCAAAAAATAAAGAAAAAAAATCAAAACAAAAATAAACGAAATAAACCTAGGTGGGTTGCCTCCCACTAAGCGCTTTATTTAACGTCTAGGCAAGACGTATGAGAGTGCTACGACTCTAATGGTGATGCAACAATCTCATATTCATCACCTATTTTCTTCAATTTGAAAGTTCCACCACTCTCAACATTTCTTAGCTCAGCCTTTTTGATCCATATTTTCTTCACATTCGTTGGATTCATTCTCCTTTGTTTATATTGTCTTATATACTCGTAGCATTTTGGTCGAATGTGACCTTTCCTGTTACAAAAGTGACAAACGGGAATAAAATTATGAAAGTTACCTCTCTGGTGGCTGTTGTTCAATGATCAATCTTGATTCCTTCTGTTTCTCCTTCTTCTTTTTGGAATTCGATATTCCTTTTTGGTGATGAAATTACTTGACTCATCTTTATTCACCTTATTGATATTAACTTCCTCTAATTGTTTCTTCTCATCCATGACCATTGACTTGATCTCTTGCTCCGCCCTTTTAAGGTTTGCAATGTCTTCAGGTTCCTTAATCTTCATATTCTCTAAGGCTTTATCTCTTTGTTCAATCTCAGCCTTCATTAGCTTCATCCGGTGATCAAACTCCTCTTTGAGCTTTTCAACCTCTTGAGAAAGTACTGCATACCTTTGTAATGAAGACTCTTTTTCTTCCAGTAATTCAGTGATCTTTGTTGTCAATTCAGAGTTAAGAGCAACAATCATTTGTTTGTCTTCATTTAACTGTTTAATCATGTTCTCATATCTTGCATAATGTGAAATTTTGCTTCTTTTGCCATTTCGAGACTCTTTTAAGGCTGAATTTGATTCTGGACAAACTCCTGGATCTACTACTTCCATATTGAAACAGTCAGTAATACCTACTAGATATTTCAAATATTCAAAAACATCAACATTGATTGTCTCATCAAACACTGTCATGGAAACCTTCCCATTATGCACATTTATGATAGCTTTCGCGGTTGACATTAATGGTCTACCGAGCAAGATAGAGAAGTCAATTGTATTGGTGCCTTCTTCTTTCATATCTAGTATGATAAATTCTGTAGGTATAATAAGCTTGCCAACTTGGACTAGAACATCTTCCACAATTCCACGAGGATACCTAATAGATCGGTCAGCAAGTGAAAGCTCCATGTTGATTGGTTTTAGATTACTCAGCCCCATCTTTTTATATACAGTATACGGCGTCAAATTAATGCTCGCCCCTAGATCCAGTGTGGCTCTCTCCTTCCTTGTTTCTCCCACTATGATGGTAATGTTGAAACTTCCAGGATCCTTGAGTTTTGGGGGCAACTTCTTTTGGAGTATTGCACTAGCTCCATCTGGAATTGGCACTGTCTCGTGTGAATCAGTTTTCCTACTTCTTGAATTGAGTTCCTTGAAATATTTTGCATAGGCTGGCATCTTATGAATCTCTTCCATGGTTTGCAGACTAACATTGTCATTTGACAGGATATTATAGATCTCCTTGAATGATTGGTTGAGCTTGTTCTTTTGAACTCTGGATGGAAAAGGAATAGATGATTTGTGAATTTTTGATGTATCCTTGGACTTTTCTACCTTAAGCTCTTCCTTTTCTCCTAGTTCACTATTCTTCTCTGAGAAACTTGAAACATTAATAGCAATATTAAATAGTTCAGCAGGTTTATTATTATTTAAATCTTTACCTTTCCACTGGGCTGTGATGGCCTTTGCTTGCTTAGTATGGCTTGGAAATCTTCCTGGTTCATTCCTTTGATTGGCTTCATCTAGTTGCCCAATTTATGTTTCTATCTTTCTTAATGAAGCATCAAAATTCTGCATTCTCACATCAGAGTCTTGGAATCTTTTATCATGCTGATTCATCCTCTGGTCCATAGTTTATATAAATTGCTTTATTGTATCTTATAATGATAGATTTATGGGTTGAGATACAGGATTTTACTGGGTACCATCATTATACTGTCTCTGACCATAATTGTTGTTATTTCCCCACTGGTTCTCAGTGCCTTGATTATCTCTCCAAGAGAAGTTTGAATGATTTCTCCACCCTAGATTGTATGTGTTTGAAAATGGATCATTCTGAGGTCAAGAGTTGAAATTGTTCATAGCTTGTACTTCTTCCTCATTATTAGGCCCAGAACCTCTTGCTTGAAAAACTTCTGCACTATACCCTGGTTGTTCATATCCCTTGTGTTGTTCTTCTCTCATTTGTCCCACCTGATTGACAAGTACTTCCATAGTTTTCTACATTTGTGACATTTGCATTGAGTTCCCGGCACTCGTATCTACTTCATAAACTCCCTTCCTTCTCCTAGAGTTCTTCCCGTGGGAATTTCTAGCAAGTTTTTCAAAGATAATTTACAATTCTTCTGGAGTCTTTTCAGTCAGGGATCCTCCACATGCATTATTCACTGAGACAGTTGAGACGTCATTCAGACCATCATAAAACCACTACCAGATTTGGTGCATTTGATATCCATACAGAGGACAATCAAATAGAAGCATCTTGTAATGTTCACATGCATCATAGAATGACTCTTGGTCCCCTTGAAAGAAATTTGTAATCTTGGACCTGATCTCACTGGTTTTCTGAGGAGAATAAAATTGATCAGTAAGTCTATCTACTACCTCTTCGCATGTTGTCAGTGAAGCTGGTGGAAAAGTCAAAAGCCATGTCTTCGCCTTTTCTTTGAGAGCATGTGGAATACACCTCATACGCAGCTGGTTTTCTGTGTTAGGTTTTAGTTTGTGTTGGCATGAATTCCATATCAAAATGATGTTTACTTGTAATGACTTAGTTTTTTAGGTTCGTGATGATTCAAGCTTCAAGGAATTAGAAACAACAAGTCAAATTAAGTTTTAAGTCTTCAAAGAGAAAGGATGCAATTTGGTTCTACAAAGGTATACTAAGACCATATCTTTCTATTACAAGGCTTAGGCACACACACACATATCATACATTTGTGTCCCTGCATCATTGTGCACCATTATAGGCACACATATACAATTTATTCGTATGTGTCTCTGCATCGTTATGCACCATGTATAACACATTCACACACTTGGAGATGAATGCTCATGCATTGGTTTAGAAATAACATGTTTTGGAATATACATGATTGGAAACTATCTCTATGTAGTTTACATTCTAGTGTGAATTGTGTTTGTGTGTGTATATGTTTGTATAACATGGATATTGAACTTGGATTTAGTCTTAAATCATTCTTGATTGAGTTCCGGTCATTTCGGTTACTCATACTATTGATTTCAAGTTCTAAGTCAAAAGATACTACACTTTCAACTCATGTTTCATACATTGTCTTCGTCTTCGTATATCGAGTCGAATTATTATTTTCTAGGTTGAGTATCTTATATTTCCATGTTCATGTGAGAGTTACGGTTCATAATCCATAAACGGATTAGAATTCCAAGTTCGGAGGCCGGAGAACAGTCGAAGATCGAGAAGGAAGGTCGAAGTTGAAAGAAGCAAGCATATACTTCTTTCCCGAGATGGCCCGTGGCCATCTCGGGGCAGAAGGCTTGCTGACCCGAGATGCCCACGTGCCATCTCGGGCAGCAAGCTTGCTTGGCTTCTCTTTGCCCCTCTTGTTCATTTCACATGTCCAAGTCTCCCACTCCTTTATAAACTCCTTCCCTCTCACATTTCATTCTAAGAAGAAATTCAAATCAAGTGTGCAGAATTTTCTCTCTAAATTTTCTCAAATTCCAAACATCGAAACTTCTTCATTTGAACTCTGATTTGAGTGATTCAAAGTTGAGAGTGTTCATGTATTCATCCTCCATCTTTTCTCCAAAGGTTTTAGTTTATTTATCTGCTTTCTTTGGTGTCTAATCATATAAAAACGGGACTGCACCTAGATCAACTAAGGTATTGATTTTCTCTCTAAGTTTTATTTTAAAACTTGATCAATTGTCTTGGATTTTCTTCTTCTACATATATTTGTATATTGTGAGTGTTTTGATTTGTGTTTTGAACACTTTCAAAGCTATATTGAATTTCAATTAAAATCATACATGTTGAGTTAGGTTTTGATTTTGCCTATGTTATCACATGTTTGGGATTGTATTGTGCTAGCTTTGATTCTAGGACTATTTTGTGATCTTTGATTGATTGATTTTGAGATAAATAGTTCTTCACATTTATTAGGCTCTCTTGGCCAAAATTCTCACATAATACATGTGTTTATGTTCTTTTGAGCTATTCATGTGATTTGTTGAATCTATGATTATGAATATGCTCTAGAACTTATGCTTAGATCTATTTGACATTGTCATATGATTTTAGCATGTTTTTTATTTTTGTGATTTAAACTTGATCTTGTAATTTGTTGATCATATCTTTTTATTCAAGTTTAGATATATGCATGAATCTAGTTTGTGATTAATGTTTATCATATCTTACATAATCTAGATTGACTACTCATGCATGATTAACTAGACTATATATGATTTGTGCATTCATGCTCATGTCTAGTATTTATCATAGGATGTGTTGATCATAGCATTCTATGTTGCGTGCTTGTTTGTATTTTGCATTCATGATCACCTAGATACCTTGTAAGAAGGAAGTCTTGACAATAGGTTTGAGACCTATGGTGTTGAGCAAGAAGTCTTGGCAAGAGGTGTGAAGCCTCGGATTGTCGAGCAAGGAAGTCTTGGCTAGAGGTGTGGAGCCTTGGATAGTCGAGCAAGAAGTATTGCCTAGAGTTGGGAGAACTCAGATAAGTAAGCAAGGAAGTCTTGACTAGAGTCGAGAAGACTCAGATAGTTGAGCAATTTGTCTTGCCTTGGGTTGTGAAGATCCGGATAAGGTGAGCAAGGTAGTCTTGACAAGAAGTGTGAAGCCTCGGATTGTTGAGCATAGGGCGACAACTTCTAGAGTAGGATAGGAGGGTAGTTTCTAGGTGACGAGGTCACTTGAGAGATTGTACTTGTCTTATCTACTAGTGGATTTTGTTTGCCGGTGGCTGCTAGCCCGTGGATGTTTCCTCTTCGGAGGTTTACCACGTTATATTTTGTGTCAACTTTTCTCTATCCCTATCTCTCTAATATTTGTATTGTGGATAGAACTCTTTATGTATGTTGACTTCCAATTTATAATATTGATTGCGTATGTGTAACAATTACTTGTTTGTATCACACTTTACTTGTGTTTATATATTGATTAATTTTCTTTAATTAATATATATATTGTGATACAAGAAATATAGAGGGACACACTTTTGTTTGTTTCTAAGGGAGTCAAAAAAGGTGTCTAACCTATTCACCCCCCCTCTAGGTTAGCCTTGAGCATTTAACCGTGATTGTATTTTCATTCTGTCACCCTGGTGTTTGGAAAAGCTTGAATTGCTGCATAGAACTCTCTAAGGAATTTAATCACATCTTCATTCGAAAGTCCATAGAAAGCAGGCAACAGATTGTAATGAAAACTTTTCAGCTCATAGTTTCTAGCTGCCTCATCCAGTGCATTGCAAAAAGGGTGATTATCAACTATAGGCTTGCTGTAATCATTCATTGTCTTGATAGGTACAACTGGTAGATCCGGAACCTTTTGAATGTTGCGATTTCCGTCGTCTCCCATTGTTCTTTGTCCAATACGATCAATGTTGTCGTTCAACGGTAGTAATTCTCCTTGCAGTGATCTTCTACCTTGCATTCACAGTTGAAACCTGAAACAAAAGACAGACACACAGTAAACTATGAAAATAGAATAAAAGAAAATAAATATTAAAAATCTAAAATTAATGATTCAACTACCTAATTAATTAAATCTATTAACTATAACTAAAACTAAAACTAGATTTAACAAATAAATTCAACTAATCCCCTGCAGCGGCGCCAAAAACTTGATTGTGTGTAAATCGTGTTATAAAAAAAACAATACTCGCAAGTGCACGAATCGTGAAGATATCGTACAGCGGCAAGTACGGATCGTTCCCACGAGGAAAAGTGATTTATATGGTTAAAACTAATTCTAACTTTAGTAACAAGAAGATTGTTGAGTTTGATTTAAAGCTAAGAACTAAATTAAATTAAACTAATGAAAGCAATTTAGAATATTGGTTTGTGATCAATGGAAGAAAAACTAGGTCATCAATGCTCCCTAATATGTCTACTCAATGTTTTGAATTGACTGTGAAACCATAATATTAATCAAGTTAAGGGTTCGTTCTTATCTTAAGTATGATTGTTACCGTATGATCCTGGGATGAATCAAGTGCTCTCAATTACAATTTACCCATAGATCAATGGCGCAAACTACAATCGAGAACCCATTAAGTGCAAGAACAATGAACCAAAACCTACTTGCATAGATCAATGCTAAGATCAGTTTTATCCATTCAATTGAATATTAATTAAGATTACGTATAGATCAATACTCCAACCTCAATCATTAAATTATCAAAACCCTAAATTCATGCCAACGTATGATCATGCATTAACAAGAAGAAAGAATTAAGACATAGGATGAATTGAATGAATCAAAACTTAATTTAATTAAATATAGTCAATTCTAACAAAGAGCATTCATAGAGGTTCACATTGATTCCCCAGTATGAAATTAGTTACACATGGTGAAAATAGAAAGATAAGAGAAAGAAACAACAAAACCCATTGATGAATTCTTCTTCGTCTTCAATCTTTGATGTGTAAAGATGAATGGAAGGTGTATGGTGATGGAGTGGTGGGGGATGGCTGGAATCTTTTGGTGGTTTGGGACCTCCCTTGGCTTCCATCTCTTTTTTTGCAAAGAATAGAAAGTATTTATAGGTGATTTTTCTTTGTGAACCTTCAATTCTTCTTAGGTTTAGGAAATCCATCAAGTAGGAAAGTAGAATGAAACAAGAAATGAGAATCCTTTCCTAAATTGAATTTCCTCTTTTGATATTTGACTCATAATTTGAGTTTTGAAAGTTTCCCAAACATGTTTTGGTCTTCTAAAATCATTAGAATTTGATTAGGAAATTTTTGGAACAATTATGGACCAATTCGGAGTGGTTTTTAGCTAAATATCCATCAAACCACGGTCTGGGTCACTCCAGAGGTCACCGCGATCCAGACCGTGGAATTCCTCTGCCAATTAACGCTTCGTAGACCGCTGGCTAGGTCTTGTGCCTAGACTGCGGTCTAGGCCGCGGTTGACTATCCAGCACTGACCTTCGGTTACTAAATTGAGCATAACCTCTTCTAGAAATATTGGAATTGCAATCCGTAATATGCGCTGGAAACTAGACTTTTGGGGCTTTCAATCAATAGGTAGTAGGACACACAATTCGATCTGAGCTGAGAGATATTGGCCCCGTAATCTAGTTGTTCTGCATTGCTCCGAAATTCAACTTTTTGCTCTTTTTCTCCAAAATAACATCTAACACCTCTTGAATGGAATGTGACCTATACATGCTCAACAAACACATAAAATACCTAATTTCACCCAAGAACAAAGCACAAATAATAGGAAATGGGTACCTAAAACATGTATAGAAATAGACCGATCAGTTTTCATTTGTTAATCGATAGAGAACTTCGTTTATAGTTATGGACATCGTGGCTCCATTTATTAAATGAGAGTATAATACCATCATATGGATGTTTTGAGATATGTGATATTAAATCTTAACGTTCAGTTTTCAATAGTGTCTATTGAAACATGGCTTTTGGACAAGTCAAAATATCCAAGTTCAAAATGTGGTCATATTAGTAAATATGGTAACTTGGAGAGCTATAGGTTGTCTATGAGCTCTTGGCAATTACTGGTATTCTTCACGAGGATACACTTACTCCAATAAGGTTGTCTAGGGTATGAATGAGTAACATCAACTTATTCTATATTTATTTAAGAGTTCAATTTTAGTTCTTTAGCGGAATGAACTAAAATTAATAGATCGGACCTAAGTGAATCATTTGTTGATTGTGATTGGGTTGTGTCTATTGGAGATTAAATTTAGATAGCCCGCCAAGATTCCCAATCCACACGAACTTGCATGGATCACTTGATATATTCTACCGGACCAATTTAAGGGTCCATCTGGGATTGTATTGAGGCTTGTGGACTTGTTTCTTTTTGTAAGAATGGGTCTAGTTCACATATGGACTTTTTATTAAGGTCCAATGGATTTAATAAAATAAGAAAAATAATATATATGCCTATAGAATGGTGTTGGGCGGAAAAGCTATATAGTTTAGCTTAAATATATTATTCTTATTATTTAATTAAATGAAATTAATTAATTTGTTGATTAATTAATTATTTAATTAAAAGTCAAAATCTTTTTCCTAATAGGAGATGGACTCCTAAAATTATGCTATTGTTGGTAGTAAAATTAATATTAAATACTATATTTAATAAGTAGATAAATAAAAGGAATTATTTATCTAATCAAATTAGTAAGTCTTTAATATGATTACAAATACACTATTGAGTTGGATTAGGAGTCTTGGTGTAGAAAAGAATTCTTTTTTGAAAAGGATTCTTGGTCACCAAGTAAAACTACCTAATTGTAGAATTCTTCTTTGAAAAGGATTCTTAACCACCAAGTAAATCCACCTAAGGAAATGATTCTTAACTACCAAGTAAATCCTTCTTAGGAGAGGATTTATGATCTTATATATAATATCTCTAAATTTCGGCCAATGCATGATTTTAAGCTCCAAATTTCATGCAAGCCAAAGCAAATTTGGAGAGAGGAAAAATTCGACCATTAGATAATTCTAAGAAGAAAAATTCGGCCAAGCCCTAATTTTTTTCTAAAAGTTTTTTCGACCACCATTGAATTTTGAGTATAGAGAATTCGGTTCTTGCTCTAGATAAATTCATCTAACTCTAAAGATTGGTGTGTGATAATTCGACAAAGAGGAAAAGGAAGAAAGAACGTTTTGTATTCGATAGTGCACTAGTAGCCTTTACATTAAATGGTTTTGTGTACAACATCGAATCAAGGTTCACGCGAGTTTCAATCAAATTGATTGATAATTCACAAGTGACCTAACATTCTTTGTTTTCTTCTTGGAGGATTATTGTGACTAACAAAGAGAAATATTTTGTTTGTTTCCATCCTCAGGTATACAATTTAAAGAAAGGGAGCCAACACTCCTAGGTGATTCACGTTTGTGATTGGATTGAAAGATCTTACGGATTAAATTCGGTGCTAGTTCAATTGTCACGAGAAAAAGGTACGACACTTTTTTATATACATCAATTAATCTAGGGTTAAGGTTCTTGTTATTATAAAGGGAAAATTTTTATTTATACCGAAACCCTAATTCCTAATTTTTCCACGCTTCTGCTGCGCATATTTTTCCCTACAATATGAAGACTATCCTCCTCTACATACAGGCTTCCCCACCCTCGTTTAGCCCCGTATAGTACAGTGCATGTCTCTCAGCTGGTGTGGGCACCAGTTCCTTCCTCGCAAACATCTGAAATATTAGTTAGAACAATGTAATTGTACACTTACTAACTAATATAAACATTAACAAATTAAATACATACCCTGACTTTGAAAATCTTGGCCAGCTTCTTCCCTCTCGGTTGTTTGGTCAACTCCCAAATCAAAATACAGGGAGATAGATTCATAACCCTCCGGGTGCCGAACTCTTGGCCCAAATCAAGGATCAGCTCGAAAGCAAATATCTGCATAAAAAATAAGTACGATAAGTAGCCATAACATCGAGGACAACAACAATAAAGTACAACTTGTAATTCGAAGTTCTTACAAATAGGGCGTGAGATAAACCGTATATGTTGTAAATCTCCACCGTATGTACGTGAGTGCTCTTTTCCTGCTGGCGTTGCTCGAACCAGTCTCGTCGCCCGTCAAGTTCATGCTTGAATGCGTAAATAGAATGCCTATACACGTGGGCACCCCACAGGAACGCATTGAACTCATCGAGATCCTCATCCAGTCGAAACTGCCAAACTGGAATCTTGAATCTCTCGTCCACCCCATCAGTATCCAGTTCAGCATATATATGAGGCAAAGCTTCAGAGCACCATATGCCTCTCCAAATTCTGCGATGGTGACAATTATCTCCTCTAATGAGACCTCATCGGCTCTAGGAAAGTACCGCTGATGTATGTCATTCTCCACTTCTGCATACTTTGTCATTTCTGGTACAACTCCAAACCGTAATTCGGTGATCAAGTAAAATTCCACCTTCGAAAACCTCACCGACTGGTTCCTTAACATGAACTGTATCTCATTTGTTGGGCCGTTATGATGCAGCTGATATGAACCTCACCAAGAGTAGTGAAACCCGGAACCAATATATGGTAACAAAGGATCGTTTTCTAACCAAGTTTACAAACAAGAACGTTATCAGACCGTGACCCGTTACCTATAAGGAGGTAAGAACCAACGGTATCAAGAAGTTGAAGACGCCACACTCAAGAACAAGAAAGAGATATGAGTGATAAGCCTAGATTTTAGAACCAAAAGAGATGAACTCTCGCTATTTTTTTTATTCATTCAAGTCTGCCGAATTACATCCAATTCGCTCCTTTATATACTAAAACCCTGAACGAAAAGAAAGGCTATAAGCCATCCTAAAAGGAAACAAGATAATTCGGCCATTAAGGCCTTACAATCAGAAGAAAACTAAATCGAGAAACTATTGACTTGCTCCCTAATTGGAAAACTAAATCTGGAAACAAATCAGCCCCTTAATTTAGGAAACAAATCAACTATTATTCTTTGGATTTTAAAAGGAAATAAATCAGCCAAAGTTGACTCTTCTCCTAGCTTGTGCCACACGCCCAAGTCTTCCTTATTCGGCCTAATCAATTGCCTTGATAACATTAATTACGCCTTGGTCTTCAAACGGGCTTACATTTGACTTCAACAATTCAAAATCAACCCAAGTGTCTTGAATTAGGCCATTTAGTGCTTCTTTGAATCTCTTAGCTCTTGCCCTTGTAATTGGCCCAACCGGAACATGCAATGGATCATTTGATGCAGCTGCCTTATTCTCATCATTCCCTCCCTCATGAAAAGGATTTGTCCTCAAATCGTCACCTACATCAAAAGGAGACAAATAGAAACATTGAAGCTTGCACTAACATTATACTCATCTGGAAGATCCAACTTGTATGCGTTGACATTGATCCTTTCAATCACTTGAAATAGGCCATCTCTCATTGGAAGTAGTTTAGGACTCCGCTGGACTGGGAATCGTTCCTTCCTCATATGCAACCACACCCAATCACAGGTCTCAAACACAACTTTCTTACGCCCTTTATTTTCTTGATTCGCATATTCCTCAGTTCGTCTCTCTACGTTTCGCCGAGTCTTTTCATGGATTTGCTTAGCAAAATCTGCCTTTTTCTTTCCATCCAAGTTAACATGCTCATTCACAGGTAAAGAAATTAAATCCAAAGGAGTTAATGGGTTAAAACCATACATAATTTCAAAAGGCAAAAAATGAGTTGCAGAATGCAAGCTGCTAATATAAGCAAACTCTACATGCTGCAGACAATCCTCCCATGTTTTCAAGTTCTTTTATACTATAGCACGCAACAAGGCAGATAAAGTCCTATTAACTACTTCAGTTTGACCATCAGTTTGTGGATGACAAGTAGTAGAAAATAAAAGTTTAGTTCCTAACTTACCCTACAAAATCTCCCAAAAGTAGCTTAATAACTTAGCATCTCTATCTGAAACAATGGTCTTAGGCATGCCATGCAATCTCACAATTTCTTTGAAAAATAAATCAGCAATATGTGATGCATCATCGGTTTTATGACAAGGAATGAAATGTGCCATTTTAGAAAACCTATCAACAACCACATATGTAGAGTCCCTACCCCTTTTTGACCTATGCAAACCCAACACAAAATCCATAGAAATATCAATCCAAGGTCCACTAGGTATAGGCAAAGGAGTATACAATCCATGAGGCTTGATCCTAGACTTGGCTTGTCTACATGTAATGCATTTCTCACAGATTCTTTCTACATCACGTTTCATATGAGGCCAAAAAAAATGTTCATGCAAAGTATCTAGCGTCTTAGCTACACCAAAATGCTCCATCAAACCTCCCCACGAGCTTCTCTAACAAGCAATTCACACAAAGAACTCTTAGGCACAGATAATTTAGTTTCTCTAAACAAAAATCTATCATACCTATAAAATTTACCAAATGCAGCCTTTTCACATGCATTGAACACATTGTCAAAATCAGAATCTTCCACATATAATTGTTTAATATATTCAAAACCAAATAATCTAACATCCAAAGTAGAAAGTAGAACGTACCTTCTTGACAGAGCATCAGCGACCATGTTTTCCTGACCCTTTTTGTACTTGATCACATATGGAAATGTTTCAATGAACTCCACCCACTTGGCATGCCGCTTATTTAGCTTGTATTGCCCCTTTATATGCTTCAAGGACTCATGATCCGTGTGAATCACAAATTCTTTCAGCCAAAGGTAGTGTTGCCAAGTTTCCAATGCCCTAGTCAAAGCGTACATCTCCTTGTCATAGGTAGGATAATTCAAGGCTGCTCCACTTATCTTCTCACTAAAATATGCAATGGGACGACCTTTTTGCTTTAGAACAGCTCCAATACCTATTCCTAAAGTATCACACTCAATCTCATACGTTTTAGCAAAGTCAGGCAAAGCAAGCAAATGTGCATTAGTTAATTTTTCCTTAATCAAGTTAAATGCATTTTCTTGTTCATTACCCCACTTAAAACCCACATTCTTTTTGATAACTTCGGTTAAAGGTGTAGCTACACTACTAAAATCTTTCACAAACCTCCTATAAAAACTAGCCAACCCATGAAAACTTCTCACTTGTCCCACATTGGTAGGTTTCGGCCACTCCTTAATTGCCTTAACCTTTTCTTCATCAACCCCAATTCCCTTAGCACTAACAACAAAACCCAGAAATACAAGCTTATCGGTGCAAAAGGTACACTTTTTGAGATTAGCAAACAACTTTTCTGTTCTTAAAACACCTAAAACAAGTTTTAAAAGTTCAACATGCTCATCCAAGTTTTTGCTATAAATCAGAATGTCATCAAAACAAACAACCACAAACTTTCCAATAAAAGCACGTAAAACATTGTTCATTAATCTCATGAAAGTACTTGGTGCATTAGTGAATCCAAAAGGCATAACTAACCACTCGTATAATCCATATTTTGTTTTGAAAGCATTTTTCCACTCATCACCTTCCTTCATCCTAATTTGATGATATCAACTTTTAAGATCAATTTTAGTAAAAATATCATCTAATATAGGAATAGGATGTCGATACTTTACAGTGATATTGTTGTTGGCACGACAATCAACGCACATCCACCATGTTCCATCCTTCTTTGCACAAGCAACACAGGAACCACACAAGGATTCATGCTCTCACGTACATCCCCTTTTCCATGAGCTCACTAACCTACCTTTGAAGTTCCTTTGTCTCCTCGGGATTACTGCTATATGCTGGTCTATTTGGGATGGGTGCTTCGGGTACAAAATCAATTTGGTGCTCAATCCCCCAAAAAGATATGGCACTCATTCATTTGTACCATATCACAAAGGACTTCATCTTTGTACTTTCCAATTGAAAATGTCACCAACACTTGTTTAGTCACCTTGATTTCCCCACTATCATTTAACCACTGTAGCTTAAATGGTTTTGGATGCCTCAAAGTGACTAAATTCAATTTCTCCACAAAAATAGTGCTAGCCACATTAGTACAACTTCCCCCATCAATGATCATGCTACATACCTTATCATTAACATGGCAGCGAGTGTGAAAAATGTTGTCACTAAAAATACAATCACAGTTAAATGCTCAAGGCTAACCTAGAGGGGGGGGGGGGGGGGGGTGAATATGTTAGGCACCTTTTTTGACTCCCTAAGAAACAAACAAAAGTTTGTCCCTCTAGATTGCTTGTATCACAATATATATAATAATTAAAGATAATTAATCAATATATAAACACAAGTAAAGTGTGATACAAACAAGTAATTGTAACACATACACAATCTATATTATAAAGAGGAAGTCAACATATATAAAGAGTTCTATCCACAATACAAATATTAGAGAGATAGGGATAGAGAAAAGTTAACACAAAATATAACGTGGTAAACCTCCGAAGAGGAAACATCCACAGGCTAGCAGCCATCGGCAAACAAAATCCACTAGTAGATAAGACAAATACAATCTCTCAAGTGACCTCTTCACCTAGAAACTACCCTCATATCCTACTCTAGAAGTTGTTGCCCTATGCTCAACAATCCGAGGCTTCACACCTCTTGTCAAGACTTCATTGCTTACCTTATCCGGATCTTCACAACCCAAGGCAAGACATCTTGCTCAACTATCCGAGTCTTCCTGACTATAGTCAAGACTTCCTTGCTCACCTATCCGAGTTCTCCCAATTCTAGGCAAGACTTCTTGCTCGACTATCCAAGGCTTCACACCTCTAGCCAAGACTTCTTGCTCGACTATCCAAGGCTTCACACCTTTAGCCAAGACTTCTTTACTCGAAAATCTGAGGCATCACACCTCTTGCCAAGACTTTTTGCTCAACACCATAGGTCTCACACCTATTGTCAAGACTTCCTTCTCACAAGGCATCTAGGTGATCATGAATGCAAAACGCAAACAAGCACGCAATATAGAATGCTATGATCAAAACATCCTATGGAAAATACTAGACATGAGCATGAATGCACAAATCACATATAGTCTAGTATATCATACATGAGTAGTCAATCTAGATTATGTAAGATATGATCAACGTTAATCACAAACTAGATTCATGCATATATCTAAACTTGAAACACAAAATATGATCAACAAATCAAAAGATCAAGTTTAAATCACAAAAACCTAAAACATGCTAAAATCATATGACAATGTCAAATAGATCTAAGCATAAATTCTACAGCATATTCCTAATCATAGATTCAACAAATCACATGAATAGCTAAAAAGAACATAAGCACATGTATTATGTGAGCATTTCGGCCAAGAGAACCTAATATATTTGATGAACTATTTTTCACAAAATCAATAAATCAAAGATCACAAAATTGTCCTAGAATCAAAGCTAGCACAATACAATCCCAAACATGTGATAACATAGGCAAAATCAAAATCTAACTCAACATGTATGATTTCAATTGAAATTCAATCTAGCTTTGAAAGTGTTCAAAACACAAATCAAAACACTCACAATTTACAAATATATGTAGAAGAAGAAAACCCAAGGCAATTGACCAAGTTTTAAAAGAAAACTTAGAGAGAAAATCAACATCTTAGTTGATCTAGGTGCAGTCCCGTTTTTGCATGATTAAACACCAAAAACAGCAGCAAAATTAACTCAAACCTTCAGAGAAAAGATGGAGGATGAATAGATGAACACTCTCAACTTTGAATCACTCAAATCGGAGTTCAAATGAAGTAGTTATGGTGTTAGGAAGGTGAGACAATTTAGAGAGAAAAATTCTTCACACTTGATTTGAATTTCTTCTTAGAAAGAAAAGTGTGAGATAGAGAGTTTATAAAGAAGTGGGAAAGAAGAAAGATGAAATGACAAAATTGCCCTTCTTTGTAAGTGCTTCCCCAAGATGGCACATGGGCATCTCAGGGCAGCAAGGTTGTGCGGCCGAGATGGCCACGCGCTATCTCAGGCATGCACACCTCCATGGCCTTTTGGCCATGGTGCATTCCCCTCGCGTTTCCCTCGCGTGCTTTGACCGTTCTCCGGCCTTTGAACTCGGAATTCAAATCCATTTAGGGATTACGAACCGTAACTCTCACACGGACATGGAAATATAAGATACTCAACCCAGAATATAATAATTCGACTCGATATACGAAGATGAAGACAATGTATCAAACATGAGTTGAAAGTGTGGTATCTTTTGATTTTGAACTTGAAATCAATAGTATGAGTAACCAAAATGACCGAAACTCAATCAAGAATGATTTAAGACTAAATCCATATTCAATATCCATGTTATACAAACATATACACACACAAACACAATTCACACTAGAATGCAAACTACATAGAGATAGTTTCCAATCATGCATATTCCAAAACATGTTATTTCCAAATCAATGCATGAGCATTCATCTTAAAGTGTGTGAATGTGTTATACATGATGCACAACGATGCAGGGACACATATGAATGAATTGTATGTGTGTGCCTTTAATGGTGCACAACTATGCAGGGACACAAATGTATGATATGTGTGTGTGTGCCTAAGCCTTGTAAGAGAAAGATAAGGTCTTAGTATACCTTTGTAGAAACAAATTGCATCCTTTCTCTTTGAAGACTTAGAACTTGCTTTGACTTGTTGTTTCTTCTTCCTTGAAGCTTGAATCATCATGAACCTAAGCAACTAAGTCATTACAAGTAAACATCATTTTGATATGGAATTCATGCCAACACAAACTAAAACCTAACAATCTCCCCCTTTGGCAAATTCCATGTCAAAACACCTATACATTTACTACAAACATAAAAATGAAGATAGGTCACAAAATCACTCCCTCACATTACAATGAGTAAGATTCCTATAACTAATCTTCACCAACTCTTGAACTTCATCTTGATCTTCTCTTGAAGCAACCTACAAATCATCTCAAAGCACAATGCATATACAAGAGAAAAACAACAAATGGCAACATATAATATGGATAAGAATATACAATTAAGTCCACAAATACATCTATCTCCCCCTCAATACATGCCAAATACAAGAATTCTAAACCAAATCTTAAGACTAATTATTACAAGCCATTGAAAGTCCAAAAGTTCACAAAAACAACATAAAAAGGAAATTAAGTAACTAGCAATTCATAACAACTCTTTCTCCCTCTTTTTGACATGAAATGATGGCAAAAAGTAAGAAACATACCATGAGACTCAAATACTAGCTACTAGATCCACCAAAGAAAGATGTGTGAGTAGTTAACCTAACATAATGCTTGAGAGGTGGTCTTAAACTTGATGCAATACACTCCTCTAACTCTTTTATTCTAGCATCTTATTTTTCAACTATAGCACTAAGCTTATCAACCTTCTTCTTCAAATGCAAAGCCCAATCCGGAAGAATGTTTATGCTAGTCTCTTGACAATCAACTTGTGAACTAAAAAGTCCAAAAGTATCACATGTCTTACCCTTATCCTTATATGACATGTATGACACACGTTTATCACTATACTTTTTCAAGGGTTGTACCAACATATCATCTCCACTACTTTGAACACCACGAGCTAAACACAAAGAAGTTATAAACCCTAGTAATGCAAGCTTCTTATCTCCTCTAGTTGAGAAAGCCGTATTATCCAAATAAAACATAAGCAAATCCCCAAGGTTTAAAGGTTGATTAGTCACTAAGGCATATACTATTTTGATCTTGTCTTTATTCAACTCGGTTGAATTCGAAGATCCAATAATATTTGTGCAAATGAAAAGATGCCAAAATGCACTTGCCTTAGTTAACTCATGTTGACTAATATATGCTCTACCTTTCCACTCAAAAGATGCCCTAAATCCTTTGACCTTGAAGCTTTGGATCTCTTTGAGGTTGACTTGGCTTTCACAATAGGATTCAATTGATTTCCACTTCCGGTAACTTTAGTTCTTCCCATTTGTTCTTGTGAAATAAGATGCTATAAACATACAAAAGTGAGTGAAAGACAAAACAAGCTTATTAGTCACAAATATATAAAACAATGACATATGACTTAAGAATGAATAATCATGCAAGACAAAGATAGTGAGTAATATCTTACAAGTATCATTAAGTCAAAATATGCCAACATGTAACAAAATGAAGCATGTGAACATATCATAAAAGAGAACAATGTCTATCATACAATGCTCCCCCTTGATAAATGCCATGACTAAGATTCATGATAGCATAAGGTTCACAAGGAAGTTCACATAATCACACGTTCAAGCAATTTGAAGAAATATCAACAAAATAAGCTTCATATGCTAAGAGAGATACACAAAGATTTTTCAAGTTCTCTCATAATTCTTCAACAATTGCAAAGATATCATCATACTCATAAACAAAGTGTGTGTGAGAGAGATATGCTTCAAATATATATATCAAGATGTAGTTTGATAATCAACATGCAAACAATTTCCAACAACTATTCATCTTAAGCTTTTTCCATAAAAAGTCAAGCCAATTATCATCCGGAATTTTTTGCTTTTAAGAGAATAGATTTTCAACATATAAGCGTGTGTGTGCATGAGGCTTGTCATCCCATTTCTGTTTTTCAACCCGAGCTCATTTGATTTTCAACTAAACTCCTTTTTAAGCCTTCCACCTTTTCTTTTTAGACTTTGAATCAAAGATTTTTTTTATTGATTTCATTTCAACACTTCTTTGATTTTTCCATTTTTTTAACGTAAACAAAAATTCACTTCATGACGGCTTTCACTCATTACAATGGTGTAGCTCTTTCCAACATTGGGTAGCTTTCACAACCAATGTGTGTAGCCCTTTTCATGAAGGTGCTCGTTGAGTTCTATATAATTGCCGAAGCAAAATGGATACCAACCATAGGTCATTTTAAATGTACTTAAGCACAAAAACTTCAAGATGTATCCAATGTTTACATATTAGTAAACCCAACCTACTAGCAAAACATATAAGAGAAGCAAGGTGCAAGTTTTAGAAAACCAAGATTTTATGGCTCATAAGCACATGATCTAAGAGCAATAAGTAGAGACTTATTCAAGATCATTACTTCCATAATGAGTAGCTTTCAAAGAATATGAAGCTCATACTTTCAAAATTAATACCACTCAATATACCAAACACAACCAATTATCAAAGTTAAGATCAATGTGAACAATATCACTATTAGATCCTAAAATAGCAAATGTCAATGAGAACCATATGTATACTATACAAAATTCTCTAATATGACATGCTATGAGATGTATGTCAAAAATTGACTCAAAAGATGAATATCTAAGAGAATATGCATTAGAGTATATAGATACCTTTTTGCATATTCTATTCACCAAATATCATACTTCCGCCCTTTTTATGAGCACTCTTGCCTTGAATGTCCTCATGACACCAAGTTGACGATGTTTCACAACAAGAGTATAAAAAACATAATTTCTCAACTCAATTAACACATATAACAAAAGAACTTCTTCAAAGTTAATCAACAAATTTTGACCATCATAACAATCATGATGTGAGATAACCAAGTTCATATCAATACATGGAGTATTCAAAGCTAGCAAGCAAGAATTCTCAACACAATTGATATATAGCCTCAAAGCAATCTCACATGTGCTTCTTATATTAGTGATAAGAGCACTCACCCTTGAACCATTTGTTCTTAGATGTACCCACACAAACATTTCCAATATCATCCTTGACAACAATGTTAAATCTAGAGTAAAGTCCTTGAATGACTTGATTAATAAGAATATCATTAACACACTCTTCTTTAACATTTTCAACACATGTTTTGTCAAGTTGAACAAGATTAGAATTCTTTCTACTCCATAACTTTTTCTCATGCTTAGCAAAATTATCATGTTTCTCAACTTTCAAGAAGGCCTTAGCATGTTCAAGTTGAAGTTTAATCACCTTATCCCTATATTCATTTCCTAATTTTCATTTTTCAAAATATTTATAACACCTAAGCTTAATGTGACCTATTGTGTTGCAATAATGGCAAATTGGAATAAAAGATGAGATTGTACCTTTTGGAGTTGAACTAGCTTCACTAGGAGTTTGCAAAGATACCTTGTTCGCCAACTTCTTCTTGGCTTTTGATCTTCTCTTCTTGCGTTGTTTCTTATCAATCACGACTTCTTCAAAGTGTATAGGAAGTGGTGCTTCCAAGAGCTCCACTTTAACTACCAAGTCGTCTTTACCACTATGAGAGTTAACAAGATTCCTAACATTAGACACACTAACCGAATCATTCACTAAATCCTTGATAGCCTCCTTAGCCGTGTCTATCTCTTCCATCAATTCTTGTTCTCTCTTCTTAAAAGAAGATATCACATTATCCTTCTCAAGGTTAATCATTTCAAGTTCTCTAAACTTCTTCATAATATCACCTTTTTCACCAAGAAGTCTACGAGTAACAACCACAAACTCATCTAGTTGCTTCTTGATCAAATCATCCTTCTCAACTACTTCTCTTTGAGCATTGTCTCTAGCTTCTTCAAGCTTTTCTATCTTTTTCAACAACTCAAGATTAGTAGGAATGGAACTAGAGCTTCCATCATGATTTGCATCAAGGTTCTTGTTCAAAGATATTGTACTACCAACATCTAGTGAATAATGAGAAGCCGTTTGAGCTACAAAGTTGCTTACCAATTCTTCATCACTTGAAGACTCACTACTAGAGCTCTCATTGTCACTAGAATTATCATCACTCTAAGTAGCCGCCAACACTTTTCCTTTCTTGTCTTTCTTAGATGGCTTATTGGTGCACTCACTAGCAAAATGACCAAAACCTTGACAATTATAGCATTGAACCTCTTTCTTATTCATGACTTGACTATTCTTCACAATCCTTGGAGATGATGTTCTCTTGACTCCTTTTTCCTTAGAAGACTTGCCTTTAGGTTTTGCATTCTTCTTTAGAAACTTCTTGAACCTTCTAACCAAGAGTGTCATTTCTTCATTTTCATCATCACTCTCCTCCTCAATAGCATTGAGAGCAATTCCCTTACTCTTGATCTTTGGCTTCAAGCACATCTCATAAGTTTGGAGAGACCCAAGCAACTCATCGGTGTTCATACTATCCACATCCTTGCTTTCCTCAATGGCCGTCACCTTTGATTTAAATCTCTTAGGAAGAGACCTAAGGATTTTCCAATTTAAACGCTCTTTTGAGATAGGTACTCCAAGTGCTTGACATTGGTTAGCAATATTAAAAAGCCGGAATTGGAAGTCTTCAAACTTTTCTTCCTCACTCATACTTAAACCTTCAAATTGTGATTCCAACATTTGAAGCCTTGATTTCTTCACCGCTAAGGTTCCTTCATTAGTAACTTGGAGAGTATCTCAAGCTTCCTTTGCGGATTCAAGATTTTGAATGTAGGAGAATTGATGCCCATCAACTCCTCCAAAGATGACATTCATAGCACAATGGTGCCATTTTGCAACCTCAAACTCATTTTTTGTCCATTCACTTCTTGGCTTGAGCATCATGGTTTCATCCTCTAAAACCTTGGTAGGAGGACTATAACCTTCTTCCACTACCATCCAAGCCCTTTCATCAATAGAGCGAATGTAGGCTTTCATCCTCAACTTCCAAAACCCATAGTTAGTGCAACGAAGTAATGGTGGCCTAGTATTTGAGGCTCCTTCCTCCATTACATCATCTTGTAAACCCATGACTTCAAACGCCATACAAAAACCGTGAAAGTATCACCCCGGACTCACACTAAGTGCAATCTACTATCCTGCTCTGATACCAATTGAAAATACAATCACGGTTAAATGCTCAAGGCTAACCTAGAGGGGGGGGGTGAATAGGTTAGCCAAGACTTCTTTGCTCGACAATCCGAGGCTCCACACCTCTTGCCAAGACTTCTTGCTCAACACCATAGGTCTCACACCTATTGTCAAGACTTCCTTCTCACAAGGCATCTAGATGATCATGAATGCAAAACGCAAACAAGCGCACAACATAGAATTCTATAATCAAAACATCCTATGGAAAATACTAGACATGAGCATGAATGCACAAATCACATATAGCCTAGTTCATCATGCATGAGTAGTCAATCTAGATTATGTAAGATATGATCAACATTAATCACAAACTAGATTCATGCATATATCTAAACTTGAAACACAAAATATGATCAACAAATCACAAGATCAAGTTTAAATCACAAAAACCTAAAACATGCTAAAATCATATGACAATGTCAAATAGATCTAAGCATAAATTCTACAGCATATTCCTAATCATAGATTCAACAAATCACATGAATAGCTAAAAAGAACATAAGCACATGTATTATGTGAGCATTTCGGCCAAGAGAACCTAATATATTTGATGAAATATTTTTCACAAAATCAATCAATCAAAGATCACAAAATTGTCCTAGAATCAAAGCTAGCACAATACAATCCCAAACATGTGATAACATAGGCAAAATCAAAACCTAACTCAACATGTATGATTTCAATTGAAATTCAATCTAGCTTTGAAAGTGTTCAAAACACAAATCATAACACCCACAATATACAAATATATGTAGAAGAAGAAAACCTAAGGCAATTGACCAAGTTTTAAAAGAAAACTTAGAGAGAAAATCAATACCTTAGTTGATCTAGGTGCAGTCCCGTTTTTGTATGATTAGACACCAAACACAGCAGTAAAATTAACTCAAACCTTCAGAGTAAAGATGGAGGATGAATATATGAACACTCTCAACTTTGAATCACTCAAATCGGAGTTCAAATGAAGAAGTTATGGTATTTGGAAGGTGAGACAATTTAGAGAGAAAAATTCTGCACACTTGATTTGAATTTCTACTTAGAATTAAATGTGAGAGAGAGAGAGTTTATAAAGGAGTGAGAAAGAAGAAAGATGTAAAGACAAAATTACCCTTCTTTGTTAGTACTTCCCCGAGATGGCACGTGGGCATCTCGGGACAGCAAGTTTGTGCGGCTGAGATGGCCACGCGCCATCTAGGGCATGCACACCTCCATGGCCTTTTGGCCATGGTGCATTCCCCTCGCGCTTCCCTCGCGTTCTTTGACCGTTCTCCGGTCTCTGAACTCGGAATTCGAATCCGTTTGCGGATTACGAACCGTAACTCTCACACGGACATGTACATATAAGATACTCAACCCAGAATATAATAATTCGACTCGATATACGAAGATGAAGACAATGTATCAAACATGAGTTGAAAGTGTAGTATCTTTTGACTTTGAACTTGAAATCAATAGTATGAGTAACCGAAATGACCGGAACACAATCAAGAATGATTTAAGACCAAATCCAAGTTCAATATCCATGTTATACAAACATATACACATACAAACATTATTCACACTAGAATGCAAACTACATAGAGATAGTTTCCAATCATGCATATTCCAAAACATGTTATTTCCAAACCAATGCATGAGCATTCATCTTAAAGTGTGTGAATGTGTTATACATGATGCACAACGATGCAGGGACACATATGAATGAATTGTATTTGTGTGCCTTTAATGGTGCACAACTATACAGGGACACAAATGTATGATATGTGTGTGTGTGCCTAAGCCTTGTAAGAAAAAAGATAAGGTCTTAGTATACCTTTGTAGAAACAAATTACATCCTTTCTCTTTGAAGACTTAGAACTTGCTTTGACTTGTTGTTTTTTCTTCCTTGAAGCTTGAATCATCATGAACCTAAACAACTTAGTCATTACAAGTAAACATCATTTTGATATGGAATTCATGCCAATACAAACTAAAACCTAACAGTCACGTTGTACCTCATCATCTTCCTTGGCTTGAACACTAAGAGCTCTTCTTGCCACCAAAAGCTCTCCGTCCACCGGATATGCAATATCACTTGCATCCTCCAAAGGTGGCATGGACTTATCATCAGATTCACCCTCAGATTCAATCTGACCATCATCCTTCAAAACCATTACTCTCTTGTTTGGGCATTGAGATGCAATATGAACTGCTCCCAAACACTTAAAGCACTTAATGTCATGATTTCTAGAAGGTTGAGAATCTGATGTACCTTGTTTTAATGTGCCTCTG
Organism: Dipteronia dyeriana; assembly: GCA_032871835.1. Taxonomy (NCBI): domain Eukaryota; kingdom Viridiplantae; phylum Streptophyta; class Magnoliopsida; order Sapindales; family Sapindaceae; genus Dipteronia; species Dipteronia dyeriana. Next base: position 18,022,455 of record CM065303.1, read on the forward strand.
ACTTTATGATCTCTGGAAGGTTCGGCATTGGCCTTGAAACTATTATGGTCATCCATCTTGCTCCAATTCGGTTTCCATGATGATGAAGAACCTGAATTTTGCCCAACCTGTGTAGAACTCTTTCTCATTAACTGTTGTTCCACCTTAATTTCCATGTGCACCATGTCACTCAACTCAACATAATGTTGCAACTCCACCACATTTGCTATGTCTCGGTTTAGTCCACTTAAAAACCTAGCCTAGCATCTCGGTCTTCCTCTACATCAGCTTGAATCATGGCTATCTCCATCTCTTTGTAGCAATCTTCAACACACTTAGACCCTTGAGTAAGAGTTTGTAACTTTTGAAACAAACCCCTATAATAGTGACTCGGAAGGAAACGCTTCCTCATGATAGCTTTCATCTCCTCCCAAGTCTCAATAGGTCTTTCTCCATTCCGTCTTCTACTCACAATCAATTTATCCCACCAAACGATAGCATAATCAGTAAATTCTATGGCAACCAACTTTACCTTTTTTAATTCAGAATAGTCATGGCAGTCAAATACCAATTCTATTATTTTCTCCCACTCCAAATAAGCTTCGAGATCAGTTTTACCTTGGAACGTTGGGATTTTCACCTTTATACTACCCAAATTATTATCAGCCCTCTCTCCATACCTATCTCCTCTATACCCATACCTATCTTCTCTATTCCCATACCTAACTCCTCTACCTCCCATTTCACGCCTCAATTTGCCCGTACCCACATTGGACATGCGATCACCCTCCTCTAGGTCATTCCCATAATCTTCTTCATAATCATCCCTAAGTGGGTTTCTTTCTCTTCGTTCCACATTAGGAACCCTAATTGGTTGCACCCTTTGTGAACTAGACTCCACCTTATCTATCCTATCATGCACCTCACCAATCTTAATCTCCATCCACTCCATGTTTTTTTGTATGGCTTTATACAAAAAATTGAGATCTATCGTTTCTGGTGCATCTTCAGATAAGTCTCTACTTTTATCACGTGACATATTTGAAACCTGCAAAAAAAAAATAGTAAGCCTCACAAACACTCCATCACGTGTTTACTCTCAAAGATGGTGGCACTCACACTCGTGTTTTCACTCAATTCTTTGGCTTTTACCCTCTGATGATCTCACACACTCTTGCCTTTTTCCACTCTTTGTTAACTCTTTCAGCTCTTCCTTCTTCTTTTTTTGACTTATACGGACACTTACAAGAAGTACAAGAAAAATATAAGTAACAAAATAAAAGGACAAGAATAATGAAGACGAAATTCTTCAGCTATTATATTTTTTTTTAATATCAATGCACGGAATCAAGATAAGTAATAGAAATAGTTGATATATGTTCAACTACACGACCAAAAAAAATTGTACTTTTTTTTACCGACCTTGATCAAATGGACTTAAGCAAGCTTTTGGTACTTTTTTTTTGTACCGGATTTGATCAAACGGATTATTATTTTTTTGGTTGAAACAAACAAATACAGAGAAGAAGAAGAAGAAGAACAGGGATAGATTAAACATGATTTAGAAGCCTAAGCTCTGATACCAACTGATATGAACCTCACCAAGAGTAGTGAGACCCATAACCAATATATGGTAACAAAGGATCGTTTTCTAACCAAGTTTACAAACAAGAACTTTATCAGACCGCGACCCATTACTTATAAGGAGGTAAGAACCAACGATATCAAGAAGTTGAAGACGCCACACTCAAGAACAAGAAGGAGATGTGAGTGATAAGTCTAGATTTTGGAACCAAAAGAGATAAACTCTCGCTAATTTTTTTATTCATTCAAGTCTGTCGAATTACATCCAATTCGTTCCTTTATATACTAAAACCCTAAACGAAAAGAAAGGCTATAAGCCATCCTAAAAGGAAACAAGATAATTCGGCCATTAAGGCCTTACAATCAAAAGAAAACTAAATCGAGAAACTATTGACTTGCTCCCTAATTGGAAAGCTAAATCTGGAAACAAATCAGTCCTTTAATTTGGGAAACAAATCAACTAATATTCTTTGGAAATTAAAAGGAAATAAATAATCCAAAGTTGACTCTTCCTCTAGCTTGTTCCACACGCCCAAGTCTTCATTATTCGGGCCAATCAATTGCCTTGATGACATTAATTACGCCTTTGTCTTCAAATGGGTTTATCTTGGACTTCAATAATTCAAAATCAGCCCAAGTGTCTTGAATTAGGCCATTTAGTGCTTCTTTGAATCTCTTAGCTCTTGCCCTTATAATTGGCCCAACCGGAACATGCAATGGATCATTTAATGCAGCTGCCTTTTTCTCATCAGCAGCTCCCTAAAAAACAACCGATGGATAACACCACCCGAAAACTTCATCTCCCGATGCATCGTCAGGAAATGCCCGAAACATGATGCCATGAACCGACGCCGATCTTTATTTGCAAATTCTATAGGGACCCGGTTCAGCGCATCGCCTATATGGGCAAGGGCATCAAAATGGTCGTGTCGAGTCAATTTTCCCTCGTACTAGTCTCTTTGTGGTGTTTTAAACAAATCCCTCAATCTATTTCTCATCTACAATGTAACAGAAATACAACATCATTGAACATAAAAAATCACGGAACCAAAATTATAAGTCTCGATCCAATGTAAAAACAGCTCATTCCTAAAAACAGTATGCTCGATCCTAGGACAAATAAGCTCGACCCTTTAAAAAAAACCTCGATCCTATGACAAAATGCTCGATCCTATAACAAAAATGCTCGATCCAATGTAAAAAAAACTCAGTCAAAATATAAAAAAGCTCGGTCCTATAAAAAATAAGCTCAATCCCAGGATAAAAAAGTTCGACCCTTTAAAAAAAACTCAATCCTATGAAAAAAATGCTCGATCCCATAACAAAAAAAACTCAATGCTATGTAAAAAAGCTCGATCTTATTTAAAAGAAAGCTAGATCCCATGATGAAAAAGCTCGATCCAATGTAAAAAAAGCTCCAGCCTATTGAAAAAAGCTCGATCCCTTTAATAAAAACTATATCCCTTTTAGAAAAGCTCGATCCCATTCAAAAAAAGTTCGAACCCTTATAAAAAAACTCGACTTACCAAAACCTAATTTTCACAACAAAAAAAAAGCTAGACTCATCTTAAAAAAAGCTCGACCCTTTAAAAAAAGGCTCGATCCTATGAAAAAAATATTAGATCCCATAACAAAAATAACTCGATCCTATTTAAAAAAAAAACTCGATCTAAGTTAAAAAAAAGCTCAATCCCATGATGAAAAAGCTCGATCCCTTTTAACAAAAGCTCGAGTTAACAAAACCTAATTTTTACGAAAATAAAAGCTCGACTCAACTACAAATAAGCTCGATTCTCTTGTAAAAAGTCTCGGTAACCTAGAATTTCATCTTCCTCAACAGATATTCAACCAAATTTCAAACTCTAACCTAAACCACAATCATTCTCAGATCTCTATTTTAACCCTAATCTACAATTTCAATCAACAAAACTCAATTCTAACATGCAATGCAAGTTATCAACAACAAAAACGAGGAAAGAAAAAACTAATCTTACCTTTGTCAATCGCAGCTGTTCTCGTGTACTCTCGTTCCGGTCACTTCGCCGTTGATTAGCTTCCAGTCTGTTTCACTCTTACTTTTCTCTGACTTAGAAAACTACAAATTTCTCTATGTTTTAATATTTGGGGTATTTTCGTATGAACACGTTAAATGATGCATTTTAAACATGTATTAGTAAAGTGGTGATATTTATACAACACCCCTCAAATAGTGCCAATAATTTTTTGAACCTAAGTTAGTACACATCTCACTTTGTAACATTAAATATCTATCTCACATGAAAAAATATATATACGGAATTTTCATACGTGCAAGTTACCGATCTTCTCATAAAAAGACCTTTTCTAACGAGGACAGCAAGCTCCCAAATATTTTGAGTTTCATGTTGGTTTGGTATAATTTGGGTAGAAAGACTGCAAAAGATTGCTAGAACTTGATGTTTTTCGATGATATGTTTTTAATCATGCATGAATGACTATAATTTACATGATGTACTTAATGATCTTAAGCATCAACGGTTGCAATTTGCTCAGATGGTTTGATCTACCTTATTTTGTTTCTTACCTCACACAAATCATAACAGGAAGTCATGACTTCGATAACTCGCAAGAAATTTAATGTTCTACGCTCATTTCTCAAACTTGTGACTTGTCATTTAAGAACACCATTACTTGGTGTGATTGGTGTGTAAGTTATTTGTTTAGTTCTTTCACTACAAAAATGGTTCATGACTCGATACAAATTTCATATTGGGGTTATGTTATGAAATATTTTGAAATTGGAGGAAACCAAATGAAATATTGTTAAGTGTTTGATTCAATCTGACAGCTAGTTATTTTTGAATTTTATGTTGAAACATTTAGTATATATATTTTACAAGTATTTCTGAGTCAAATGTGCTTATTCAGATTAATCTATGCATCTACGAAAGTGTTTGTGTAGGAAAAAATATAGTATTTAAACACGGTTCCACTCCCGCTAATGCTGCCGCGCTCAATCAGCTATACACCCTTATTTCACCTACTTTTCCCTTGCCTCCACCGATGCCACCGATCGCTTCAAACTCTATTGCCAAGGCAATGCAAATTATCAGAGCCTTAATTGAGGTCATTCCGGAGCTGCGAGATTGTATCCCCAAACTCAAAAAAACGATTCAAGGCAAGAAAATGATTACAAACCTTGAAAACATCAACGCTAAAGTTGCATTCTCTATTCCAAAGCTCATCCAAAATCTTCACAACATCTATTACATGAACCGATTTTAATCTATATATATAACTGATTAATTTATGTTCATAATAACATGAAACATAAAATTTGCACAAAATCCTGTCTTCATAGCATTTAAAATTGTATTGACAATTTAAGCAGACCCATTAACTAGTAATGCACAGTTGAAGTTATTCCTTGGCATAACTTCACAGACATAAAACATAATTTTTTGACTTCACTTGTTAGTTGGTTCCAGAAGAGTACTCTTTATATATTACTGACTTTTTACATCAAAACCAGCTAGCTAAAATCTCAAATATATTTGAGTTATTAATCATGTGAATTGCTTTATAAAATATATATAATTTGGTGGTGTAGTTCTTCGATTAATTAGAAGTAAAAATGTGAAGATGAAGTGCAGGAGTAGATAGTAGCAGCAGTAATAGAGCAAGTAATAATAGTGAGTTTGAGAAATGTTGCTTGTGACGTGTCCATTTTAAACCGTGCCTGTGCACGTCATAACATGGTGACGTCGTTTTATTTCTGTGAAGATTGGGTCGATTCAATTCGAGAAGGCCGAACCCCAAAATAAAAACAGAAATGTTGTTTTTAACCCTGCCTGGGCACGTCAGAACATATAGTGAGGATTGGGCATATTTACCATATATTTTTTTTCATTTTGATTTTTTTTTAAATGATCTCGACCATCCATCTCTATTTAAATATGAAAAAAAAAATTCAAAAATATATTTTTAAAAAATTCTCTTAACATCTCCTCCATCTTTTTGTTTTGACCTTTTTTAACCTACTTAAAATATATATATATATATATTAATAGTGGAGATGACGAGATCCATTTAAATGAAAAAAAAAAATTAGTTTTTATTTTAGGTTCATATATATAAATATGACCATCACAACTCCACGTGTCGTTATGAAAGAGTTTTGAACTTAAAGGTGTTTATAATCTATACATAAATCTCTTATAAGTGAGTTATTAATTAGTTTTTTTTTTAATTTAATCATTAATTAATGTTTTCTCTATTATTATTATTATATTTATACTCCTTAATTTCAATATTTTAAATCTTTCATTTATTTGCTTATCTGTTTCTAATTTGAATCGGAAATAATGATCAATAATAAAACATAAAACCCTATCGTATTCTCCTTTAAATAAGGTTTTAAGTTTTGTCAATTAAACCACCAAATCATAATATGTTTATCACAATCTTTACTTAAAAGCTCTCTTCTTTTCCAAATCAATTTTCTCTACATAAAAACCATTTAAAACCTCACTTTTTTTTTCTCATCCCGTTCTATTGACTCTCTCTCACAGATAGGGGTGGACGTTGATTGGATCGGTTCACTTTTGAAATGAATTGATAGAAAACCAATACTATTCGGTTTTTTGAAAAAACGATCCAATCCGATAAACTATACGATTGTCAACCGATCAAAACCAATTGTATTTGATCGGTTCGGTTCGGTTTTGTTGGTTTTAGACAAATTGGGCCAAATTACTGGGTTTAATTTATATTCTGTTTTTTCATATTTTAGACCGAATTTGGCTGCATTACAAAACATTCTTATAACTGAAATCATAAAAATAATATTATGCCATGATATTTTATCATGACAATTCAGAATTCAACCAATCTAAAGGCTGAAAACATCATCACAGAGGTATGACAATAAACAAGAAAGATGAGAAACCCACAAGTTCAACGAGAGATGAGAAGAAGGAAAGTCTATACTTCAAGAATCCAGAAACTGTTTCTTTCTGGAAACATATTAATACTAAAACTGGAACAGGTTAAATTAATAAATATATTCATAAAAAAAAACAAAAGAATATTAATCCACATACACCAGATGCCACATAATCCTGTATTAATCCCCAAAGCAGCCTACCGCTTATGTGAAATGACAGTCAACAATTGCGCAATTGACAACCTCACCAACTTGCGGCATCCACAACCCAGACTAGACCAAACACACAATCAATACACTTTTTGCACAAAGCAATAATCCCACAAAACACTAACAAACTATCAAACCAAATAATCAATGAAAACAGTCGATCTGAGTTTGAAGAAAAAAAATTATGTTTAAAAACAAAAATAATTGTCATGTTTGAGACCAACAGCCGATATAAGCAACAAATGAAACCGATAAAAAATTCAAAAACGAAAATAATCAAATAAATAAAACAACGATATGAGTTTAGAGTAAATTTTTGTGAGCGAAACCATACAATTGAAGGAAAACAAGAAGACAGAAATGTGATATTTGAGAGCAAAAAAGACAAACCTGAGCAAACATGACACAGCAGAGAAGCGGTGGTGCACCAGGACAGCGGACGAAGAGAGAAATGGTGGTGCGCCATTTGAAAAGTTTAAGAGTTTTATGGATTATAGTTGAGAGATTTGGCGGATATTAACGAGAGAGAGAGAGAGAGAGAGCACTAGAGCAATGTGACTGTCGAGTATGTTCTGAAAAGTAAAATAATTAGGTTTTTTTTATATGTAGTCCTGTTCTCGGTTTGGTTATTGATTTTAACTATTGAATCGGAAACCGAAACATTCAAATCGGTTTTTAAAAAATTAAAATGAATCGAACGGATAAATAAAAATATAAAAAAATAAAAAAGTAAAAATAAAAAAATAATTAATCTGATTTGATTCGGTTCAGTTTAATGGATTTTTATCTCACCTTATTCATATATAAACTCAAAACATTCAAACGGTGATAAATTTGATAACATTTGGTGGTGATAGTAATTTCTACATATTTATATTTATATTTGATTGAATGATGTTACTATCTACCGTTGAAAGTTATGGATTTTTAGTAAGAATTTTTTTTTCTTTTAATAAACACTTTTAACTTGGAAAGCTTAATCAAAAACAAAATAATTTAAAAAACTTCAAAGAATGTCGATGAAAAATGCTGATACAAATAAATAAAATAATAATAAAATTAGAAAAACTGTTCTGTCTTTAGCGGCGGCTGCAGCATTTCAGTCTTCAGGGATTGGACTGTAACTACTAACTGGACAGTGGGATGTGAACCAGTAGAAAACTTGTACGAGTCCGTTCAATAAAACTTATCGAATTAAAATTTTAAAATATACTTTTATGATTTTCGGTCGAATTAAAATTTATATACTTTTATGATTTTCGATATAAATTACTTGAATATGACACAATTTTATTAGACCTATAATTTTTCTGATGTACCAAACAATTTACCTCTGGAATCATATATATATTGTTAAATAAATTTAACATTTGAAGGGTGCATACTAACAGAACTTTTTTCAGTTTATATTTTTTAATGAAAAAAAAAAAAATCATTTCCCTAGCAGTTCTTATTAACTTAATATAAAATTTTCAATTCTACCTTATTTCACGACACTTATAGTCCTTATTCTATTATCAAAATTATTGTCGAACAGTGTTTGATTTAGATGTATCGGTGATATTATTTAGTTACTGAAAGTCCGAGACTACATCTAGTGGTGCTTGATTTAGATAGGAACATTTTTATTTTTAATATTTAATTTTATGATACATGATACCAACTGTTTTATTTCTATTAAAAAAAATGGAGGGCATGGCATTTAGTACATTTCTTGTCTTGTTACGGTAAATACATATTTTATTTTCATTTTAAAAAAAAAAATGGTCGTGGCCTGTGGGCTTAGGTACATTATGTTAAGAATTATTATTGTTTTTATTTATGTTTATCTGAATAAGTTGTGTTTTTCCTAATCTCTAAGTATCTGTTTAGTTTGTTGCAGGATATGGCTTATAATTTCCATGTATATAGGAGTTAGCTTTACACGTTAAAGCTAGTGGGTAAATGGTCTGTAGGTTGTTGCTATTTTCTAGTTTCTTCTTGTTGATGTACGATCTATTTAAAGGTCATTATCTTTATCAAATTTCATATAGTTTCTTCTCACTTTTACTTGACTCTTCTTTTATTTGAGTATATATGAGTGTATTTACTTTGTCTTCATCTATTAGTCCTCTGTTTTTTGTTTCAGTTGTATCAGAGCCAAAAGAAAAAAAAAACGCGAGGTAAAGAGTAGTAGAGCAGTAACTTTCTTTGTATTCACTTTGTTTCTTCTTACATCAGCAGCAGTAATGGCCTATGAAAATTTTGTACAACCATCTATTCCTCGTTTCGATGGTCACTATGATCATTGGAGCATGCTAATGGAGAACTTCCTGTGGTCCAAAGAATATTGGCATGTTGTTGAAGTTGGGGTAGCAAAACCGGTAGAAAATGTTGTATTGACGGTGACACAGAAGACAGAGCTGGAAGCACTAAAGCTAAAGGATTTGAAGGCAAAGAACTATCTTTTCCAGGCAATTGATCGTTCCATCTTGGAAACAATTCTTAACAAAGAATCTTCCAAGGAAATTTGGGATTCAATGAAGAAGAAATATCAAGGCTCGGCTAGAGTGAAGCGAGCACAACTTCAAGCCTTGAGAAAAGATTTTGAGACTCTACAGATTAAAGATGGTGAGTCAGTTACTAATTATTGTGCAAGGACTATGGGGATAGCAAACAAGATGTGATTCCATGGTGAACAGATGCAAGATGTTGCAATTGTTGAGAAGATTTTGCGATCTTTGCCTCCAAAGTATGATTATGTTGTCTGTTCAATCGAAGAATCGAAAGATATAGACATTCTTTCACTTGATGAACTCTAAAGATCCTTGCTGGTCCATGAACAGAAGATGAACAAGCCCTAAAGGCTTCTACTTTTGCTTACCTCAAATACAAGAGGACAAGGCAGAGGTAGAGGTAGAGGTAGAGGTAGAGATAGAGGAAGGGGAGGTCGAGGCAATAGAGATGGAGGCAGACAATATCAAAACTTCAAAGGCGATGATGATCAATCAAATTCTCAAGGCAGAGGTAGGGGACGTGATCAACAATTTGATACTAATGGCAGAGGCAGAGGATGTAATCAACAATTTGATAAGTCCAAGATAGAGTGCTTCAGGTGCCATAAGTTTTGTCATTATCGTTCTGAATGTTACGTTAAATTGCCGCAAGATAAAGAAAAATGGGAGAAATCAAACTTTGTAGAGAAGACGAAAGTAGAAACTCTGTTGATGACTTATCATGTCAAGATGGAGCCAGAATCAGATGTTTGGTATGTGGACACAGGCTGTAACAACCATATGTATGGTAATAAGTCTTCTTTCTCTTATTTAACTGAAGGTTTTCATACTACTGTGAGTTTTGGTGATTGTTGAAAAGCAATTTATTAAGTGCTGGTCAATTGCAAAAAAAAAAAGGATATATTATAACTATTCAAAATGGTGCTTATGAGATATATGATCCTACAAGAGGAGCAGTTGATGTTGTTCAGATGAGTTAAAACAATTTGTTTCCATTGCAAATAAAAAATGTCCAAACTTGCTTAATGACCAAGGTGAAGGATTCATCATGACTTTGGCATTTTTGCTCTGGTCATTTGAATTTTGGTGGATTGAAAACGCTGCAGCAAAAGAATATGGTGACAGGCCTTCCTCAAATTGTAGCTCCCACTCAAGTATGTGAAGAATGTGTTGTTAGCAAACAACATCGAAATCAATTCCCGCAAGGAAAATCATGGAGAGCAAAGAAGGTATTGAAGCTGGTTCATTTCGATATTTACGGCCCAATAACCCATTCTCTAATGGAGGTAAAAGATATGTAATTACCTTTATTGACGATTATAGTAAAAAAAACTTGGGTTCATTTTTTACAGGAGAAATCAGAAGCTTTTAATGCATTTAAAAGCTTCAAGGCACATGTTGACAATGAAGTAGAGAGTGTCATTAAAACACTTTGCACTGATCGTGGTGGAGAGTTTTGTTCAAAAGAATTTGAAGTTTTTTATGATAAGCATGGTATTCAAAGACAGCTCACAGCTGTGTATACACCACATCAGAATGGTGTATCAGAGAGGAAAAATAGAACCATATTCAACATGTGAGAAGCGTATTGGTAAAAGGGAATGTTCCAAAGAATTTTTTGCCTGAAGTAGTGAATTGGAGCATTCATGTTTTGAATAGGAGTTCTACTTTTTCTGTTCGAAACATCATACCTGAGGAAGCTTGGAGTGGACGGAAACCAACTGTAGATCACTTCAGAATTTTTGGCTGTATTGCCTATGCACATGTTCCAGATGAGAAAAGAAAGAAGCTTGATGATAAGAGTGTAAAATGTGTATTTCTTGGCGTAAGTGAAGCCTCTAAAGCATATAAATTGTTCAATCCACTCATAAAGAAGATTGTGACCAGCAGAGACGACATTTTTTATGAATATAATACTTGAGATTGGACTAAAAGTGATTAAAGGCTGCATGGAATTCCAGATTTTTTTTATGATGCTAAACAAAGGATTAAACCGCAGTTACAATCCTCCAATGCAGACCATAGGACTGATCAGCAACTACAATCTTCTATTGAAAATCTACTAGCATATGATTTGATTGATGATCAGCCACGCTCAAGGAAGAGGCCCGCATGGATGATAGATTATGTAGGTGGAGATGATTTGTCTAATGATGATTCAAATGCTCATTTTGCTTTGTTTTTAGATTGTGATCCCGTCAGATTCCAAGAAGCTGTCAAATATTCAAAGTGGCAAAAAGCCATGAATGAGGATATCAAATCAATAAAGAAAAACAACACTTGAGAGCTGTTAGACCTTCCAAAAAGGCAAAAATCCATTGGTGTTAAATGGGTTTATAAAACAAAGCTAAACAAGGATGGTGGAATTGACAAGTATAAAGCCCGGCTCATTGCAAAAGGGTACAATCAAGAATTTTGCATTGACTACAAAGAAGTATTCACTCCAGTAGCAAGATTAGACAATGTTTGATTGGTACTCTCCATGACTGCTCAGAATTCATCGCCTATCTATCAGTTAGATGTGAAGTCGGCATTTTTACATGGTGCTTGGTTATGTTAAGCATGGCAGCGAAAACAAAGTATGTAAACTGAAAAAGACATTACACGGACTAAAGCAAGCACCGAGAGCTTGGTATAGTCGTATAAATGCTTATTTTCTAGAGAAGGTTTTCAAAATTGTCCTCATGAGCACACACTTTTTACAAACCTTGGTGATGATGGAAAAGTTCTTGTTGTGTCTCTATATGTGGATGATTTGATATATACCGGTAATGATAGATCCATGTTTGATGCTTTTAAGAAAAGTATGATGATTGAATTTGATGTGTCAGACTTGGGATTGATGCATTATTTTCTTGGGATTGAAGTTGTGCAATCATCTGTTGGTGTTTTTATTTTAAAAAAAAATATGCTCTTGAGATTTTGGTTAAGTTCAAAATGAATGATTGCAATTCAATTTGTACTCCAACTTAAAATGGTTTAAAATTGGTGAAAGATGATGGAGGGAAGAAAATAAATGCGACTCTTTTCAAGCAGATTATTGAAAGTCTGATGTATCTAACGACAACAAGGCCTGACATCATGCGTGGTGTTAGTTTAATAAGTCGATATATAGAGAATCCATCTGAGAATCATCTCTTAGCAGCGAAAAGAATATTTCGTTACTTGAAAGGTACATCTGATTTTGGAATTTTATATAAAAAAGGTGTAAAAGAAAATTTGTTTTGTTTTTCTGATAATGATTATGTTGGAGATGTTTGATGGTAGAAAAGGTACTTCTATGTTTGTTTTTATGATGGGTTATGGTGTTGTGTCATGGTCATCAAAAAAGCAACAAACTGTAACTTTAACAACTACAAAAGATGAATTTGTTGCAGCAGCATCATGTTCATGTCAAGCTGTTTGGTTGAAGAGGCTGCTTGAATCACTCCAAAATCAACAGCAAGGTCAAACATCAATCTATTGTGATAATGTTTCTATAATCAAGATTTCAAAAAATTCTGTTTTGCATGGAAGGAGCAAGCATATTGATGTAAGTGTTGGGGTTTATGCCCTAAAGATGTAATTTGTAAAAGGATTTATGAAATAAATAAAAGAAAAAGTTCAATTCATTCTTGTTGTGTTGTTTAATTTATAACATGTGCTTGTTAACATCCTAAATTACCAGATGTAATCTCGAACTGTATATATGAGTGTCATATACAGATGGATACAATAAGAGACGTACAATCTAAAGAGTCCGTAGATAGTAAATAAAGTTGGGTACTTTATTTGTAGTTAATCTACAACTGTGGTCCATTCCGTAGTGTACGGTGATCCTATCCTGGATCATTCATATGGAGATATGAAAATAGAGGCACCTTGTATGATGCGATCATATATGACTGTGTCATGATATATATGAATCTCTCACCAAGATCCGTTTACCGATGAGATTCATATAAATCAACTAATGATGGCTATATGTGGGTGATCTTAATCCTGAGTGTCTTATCGACTCCTTCAGGTTAGATCGTGGTCTTTGATATATCATGGGTGAGGTCAGATGCATTTCCTGATCAATATAATCCGTATGTTGGGATTGCGGTTTGGCTTGTGGTTAGGAAGGTTTGTACACAATAGTGGAATCCATTCATTCTTGTGAGAAGTAGATGGTAGTTCCCTTAAAGGTTGATTCGGGGCTTGGACAATATGAGCGCTCTCCTAATTTCTCGAGGAAATAAGATTTATTGTTCATTAGAGAATCAACAGTACTTAAAGGATATATGTAATTAGAGGAGTATAACGACCATTATGACCCAGCTCTAATTATGAACTACAGTGGAGGATCACACCATGTGTAATAGCTATATCGATGGACACCGAGTTGTATCGGTCAGTGTAAAAGCATCTGCAGTTGAGAGAGTGCAGCTTCTGGTTTTTAGTGGAATAACACCGAAGTTAATAATCAAGGAATATTAATTAAAGAGTTTAATTAAGATTCTGAGGATTATTAGAGTTCAAAATACTGTGGGTCCATTAGGTCCCCTTGCTAGCCTCGATCGATTTAGGTAACAAGGGTCACGGTAAATTAATTGGATTGTCCAATTAATTATGTTACGAAAGTGACACGTATTTATTCGGGAATTAATTGAATAATGAGATTATTTGATTAATAAATAATGGTGATTAAATAAATTAAATAATGAGATTATGTTATTAATCACTAAATGGAGGATGTTTGTTGATATTTGTTTTTGAATAAAATAAGATAATATGATTATTTTATTTTTAATTTTTAAATTTAAATATTTTAAATTGAAAATAGATTGTATCTTTTAATAAACATAAAATAAAGATTTTATTTTAAATAAAAAGATACTATGAGGTTTTTAAAAGAGGAAATATATATTTGATATATATTCTTTAAAAACCGATAAAAACAGGATATCAATTAAAAAGGAAAAGTATACATATTTGATATATAGATTCTTTAAAAGAAAAGGACAAACGGGGAAAAACAAGGATTTGTATATGATACAAATCGATGCACATAAAAAAAGGATATATATATATATATATATATATATATATATATATATATATATATATGATATAATCTTTAAATTAAAAAAAATGACAAAAGAGGTTGTTTTTTTTTAACGTGTGCATTAGTATCTAAAGAGAGAATCAGAGTTGGTGCAGTGTACACCAATAATACAAAAAGAATTTCTTTAAGTCTTTTCTCTATATCCTCCATTTAGGTTCTTGAGTACCGTGACACGCTCACACGTAGTTACCAGTCCCGGGATATAGCGAGGAATATCGAGTGGTTCAAACAGGAGCATAATGTAAAGTGAAGGAGCCTCCAAACGTTGGTATGATTTTCTTCTCCTTATATTGATTTCAATTTTCTGTATATACATATATTTTATTATTTTCGTTGCTCCTATATGTATGATTATATATGCACGGTTTAATTTACTGTATGATGTTTTTGTATATATATTAAGTTTTTTTTTTAATTTACAAAAACGTGATTGATCGTTAATTATATGGTACTGTGGATTTAGGGTTTATGAGTTGTATAATTTTTTATTATTATTATTATTTTATTTTTACTGTAACCGTATTATAAAAAAAAATTGTAAGCTATATTAAAGACTTGGAAAAATCACGAAGAAAGATTCATGAGATAAATCAGAGTGACTAGAAGAGACTGGAAGACTCAGAAATTACAAGAAGATCAAGGAATGCCTTGGGGGTATTTTTGTAATTTTAGATTCTAATTTTTAGGTTAAATAATCCACAGTACTCGGTCAATTCATATATGCTTTATATTATGTGATAATAAAAGCATTTTCATAAATACGTATGTCATTTAGATTGGATGTGCCTACACAAATATATTTGATATGTCATACATATATCATAGCCCAATTTTTTATGTATTTTTTAATGTGATTAAAATGGGTAAATATATAATTGACTATGAAAATGAGATTAGTTTTTTAATGGTAAAAACTTTGTAATTCTCATTAAATATTAATCTAGTTATTAAAGTGTTTAATAAGTTAGATTAATAGGGTCATTTATTGTAATTAGGATTAATATGATTAATTACCTAATAATAAATGAATAAAGTGTTAGAGTTTTAATAGTTAAAACTTGATAAACACTAACATAATAATCTGACCTTAGTAAATAGTTTACAAAGACTTAGATTATTCACTAATATATTAGATTTTGAATAGTTAAAAATCATAAATAATTTATTAGTTAATTAGAATTTGTTTCTAATAATGAACTAGTTAATGCGCTAGATAACTTGATTAAAGTTTGTCGTTTGATTCTGTAGAGTCTAGATGCATTAACGGATAATAGAAAACCCTATTTATAAAAATAGTGAGTGGGATAGAGATATATGACATATATCTCGCAGTCTCCATCATTAGTTCAACAATGTGAGATTCGAGTGGGGCCTCGTGATGGCTTTACTTTCGTCCTCCCTAAGGAGGGTTTCTATAAAGGTCAATATCAATATTGACTTCCTAACGGATAGGATTTCTGAAGGTATTTCGGGATTAACCGACCATAAGACGGCAATTCTTGAGTTAAGCTCGTGAGATCTGAAATGGTGAGTTACACTCACGAAGGTTTTGATTAAGTTTGTTGATTAAATACCTGACTGAATAAATGATGATTGAATGATATGGAATAAGAGTTATTCTAGAATATCATTTGATTGAGAATGTCTCGGTTTAATATGTAAAGACTTGACCAACCCTAAGGCGGTACTTCTTTGTGGTATGTTGGATTGTCGTGGTATAGTAACTAGTTTTGGGGGAGTTATAGTTCGTTAAACATGTTCATGCATTATGTTTAAATTTATGCCAAAGCAATCGCAATTGTTTAAAAAAATGACTGAATGAATGTTTCATTTATTTCAGCAATCATTTCTTCTGCATTACTTCAAATTCTCGCAAACGACAAATTAACTGGTGACAACTACACTAAGTGGAAACTTAACATTAATGCAATATTGGTCACCAAAAACCTCAAGTTTGTGCTTACGGAGGAATGTCCTCCAGTGTCCGCTGTCGATGCCACACGAACTGTTCATGAGGCATACGAGCGATGGGTCTCATCTGATGAGAAGGCCCGAACATATCTGTTGGCTTCTATGAAAAACGTGATTGTCACAAAGCACGAAGCAATGACTTCAGCATTCGAAATCATGGAGTCATTGCAAGCTATGTTCGGGCAGCCCTCCGAGCAAAAGCTACTTGAAGCTGTTTGTTCCGCTATGCTCGCTCGCATGAAAGAAGGTACGTTAGTTCATGAACATATCCTGAGCATGATGTCCAACTTTAACACGGCAGAAGTCAATGGCAGGGCCATTAACGAAACCAGTCAAGTGAGCATCATACTGACGACTCTTTCGAAGAGTTTCGATCAGTTTAAGAACAACTATAGTATGAACAAGTTAAAGTTCAGTCTTACACAGTTGCTCAATGAGCTTGCTACCTTTGAGTCCTTGATTAAGGATAACAAGGGTAAGACTTGTGAGGCAAATGTTGTCAAACCATCTTCCTCCTTAAATAATAAAAAGAGGAAAAGGTCTGTTGGGAAGGCGAAGGATAAGCCCAAACCAAAGAAAGCCCAAATCAAAAAGAAGGGAGCCTCAACCGACCAAGGAAAAGGAAAATGTTTCCATTGTGACAAGGTCGGCACTGGAAGATGAACTGTCCTCAGTACCTGGAGGAGGTAGCCAAGAAGAAAAAGACGAAAGGTAAATATGATTTACTTGTTCTTGAATCTTGTTTAGTGGAAGATAATTTTTCACCCTGGATAGTTGATTCGGGAGCCATTAACCATGCTTGTTCTTCTTTGCAGTGGATTGATTCTTGGACACAGCTAGAGGTGGGAGCCTTTTCAATGCGTGTGGGGACGGGAGATATCGTATAGACCAAAGCAGTGGGAGCAATAAGATTGCCATTTTATAATAATAATAGTTTGTTATTATTGAACAATTTTTTTTATATTCCTGGATTTACACGGAATTGATTTCCGTTTCTAAATTGTTAGAACAATCATATTATGTTTCTTTTAATCATAAGTCTGTTATTATTGGAAAGAATGGTCTGAGTATTTGTTTAGGAATTAATGAAAACAATTTGTATGTATTAAGACCGTAATACATACTACATTGCTCAACACTGAAATGTTTAAGGTTGAAAAATCAAACACTAAACGACATAAAATTTCTCCAGATAATGACACGTATCTTTGGCATCTAAGGCTTGGTCATATAAATCTTGAACCGGATAGACAAACTAGTAAAAAAAGGACCTTTAAGTGAGATAAAAGTTGACACCTTACATGTCTGCGAATCTTGTCTTGAAGGTACGATGACTAAGAGACCTTTTACTGGAAAAGGGCTTATAGCTAAAAAACCGCTAGAGCTTATACATACAGACGTCTGTGGACCGATGAATGTTAAAGCTAGGGGTGGTTATGAGTATTATGTCACCTTTATAGATGACTACTGAAGATACGGATACGTCTACCTAATGCAACGGAATTCAGAAACATCTAAAAAGTTTAAAAATTTCCGAGTTGAGGTTGAGAATCAATTAGGTAGGACTATTAAGTCACTATGATCAGATCGTGGAGGTGAGTACCTTGACCAAGAGTTTGAAGACTTTATGGTCATGGGATAGTTTCCTAACTCACAGCTCCTGGTACACCTCAGCAAAATGGTGTAGCGGTGAGGAGAAATAGAACCCTGATGGAAATGGTGAGATCTGTGATTTGTTTCTCATCATTACGAAATTCCTTCTGGGGATATACGTTACAAACAGCGGCATATATTTTGAATGTAGTGCCATCCAATTATGTTCCTAAGACGCCCCTAGAGTTGTGGGATGATCGTAAAGCTAGTTTGTGACATTTTCGTATATGAGGGGTCCAGCACACGTGCTTAAGAACATAAGTGGAAAGATAGACTCCAAGTCTGTTGTCTGTCTGTTTGTAGGATACTCCAAAGAGACCAGAGGTGGACACTTCTATAGTCCCGAAGATAACATAATATTTGTATCGACAAATGCAACGTTTATTGAGGACAATTATATTAGTGACCATAAACCTCATTCTAAGATTGTATTAAATGAGTTAGAGCCTGATAAGACTAGTGCTTCATTATCAGGAGTTGTTGATCCACAAACATCTGAGAGTCAGATGGTTCCTGATCAGGATACACTACCACCTAGACGTAGTGAGAGGGTTGTTAGACAACCTGAACGCTATTTAGGTATAAGTGAGGGATAATGTGTTGTCTCTACTGATAGTGTGGATGATTTATTGACATTTAAGAACGCAATGGAAGATCCCGATAAAGAGGAATGGCTTAAAGCCATGAATCTCGAGATGGAGTCCACGTACTCTAACTCAGTCTGGGATCTTGTAGACTTACCGGATGGGGTAAAACCCATAGGGTGTAAGTGGATCTATAAGAGAAAAAAAGGAGTAGACAGGAAGGTAGAGACCTTCAAAGCAAGGCTAGTGTTTAAGGGGGGGGGGGGGGGGGGGGGGGGGGGGATCGATTATGAAGAGACCTTCTCGCCAGTAGCCATATTTAAGTCTATTAGGATTCTCTTATCCATTGCTGCCTATTATGGATTTATGAAATTTGGAAAATGGACGTCAAGACTGCATTCTTGAATGGCAATCTTGACAAGAGCATCTATATGATGCAACCAGAGGGATTCGTGTCTCCAGATCAAAAGCAAAAGGTTTACAAGTTGCAAAGGTCCATCTATGGACTTAAACAATCATCTAGATCTTGGAACATTAGGTTTGATGATGTGATCAAAACCTATGGCTTCGAGCAAAACATCAATGAGCCTTGTGTCTATAAGCGCATCATTGACAAGAAAGTAGTTTTCTTGGTCATATACGTAGATGATATCCTACTCATTGGGAATGATGTGGGAGTGTTGTCTGATGTAAAGGGCTAGCTGGCTAGCCAATTCTAAATTAAAGATTTGGGAGAGGCGAGTTATGTTCTACGGATCCAATTTCTAAGGGATCGTAAGAACAAATTCATAAAATTGTCTCAGGAATCATAAATGGACAAGATTCTTGTGAGATTTTCGTTGCAGAATTCCAAGAAAAGTATTTTACCTTCCAGGCATAGAGTTCACTTGTCTAAGGAACAGTGTCCTAAGACACCCAAAGAAGTTGAGAATATGAGACGTGTACCTTATGCATCAACAGTAGGTAGTCTCATGTATGCTATGTTATGCACGAGACCGGACATCTGTTATGTAGTGGGAGTAGTCAGTAGATATCAGTCCAACCCAGGATTGGATCATTGGGTTACTGTCAAGACAAATCTCAAGTATCTTCGGAGAATGAGAGACTATATGCTATTGTATTTCAGGCAGGATTTGATCCTGTTAAGATGCACAGATTCTGATTTTCAGTCAGACAGAGATTCTAGAAAATCCACGTCTGGATCAGTATTCACCCTGGGTGGTGGAGCCATCGTGTGGAGAAGTATCAAGAAATCTTACATTGCTGACTCCACCATGGAAGCCGAATATGTAGCCGCTTGTGAAGCTGCTAAAGAGGCTGTTTGACTCCGTCAGTTCTTGAGTAATCTGGAAGTTGTTCCAGATCTGAATAAGTCTATCACACTTTCTTGTGATAACAGTGGTGTTGTGGCTAATTCCAAAGAACCAAGAAGCCATAAAAGAGGAAAGCATATAGAGAGAAAGTATCATCTCATTAGAGAGATAGTGCATAGAGGGGATGTGATCGTCACCAAGATAGCTTTACAAGATAATCATACTGATCCATTTACGTAAATCTTACTGGCTAAAGTGTTTTCAGGTCACCTAGATGGTCTAGGGTTACGAGACATGCCTCACATGCTTTAGTACAAATGGGAGATTGTTGGGGTTTATACCCTAAAGATGTAATTTGTAAAAGGATTTATGAAATAAATAAAAGAAAAAATTCAATTTATTCTTGTTGTGTTGTTAATTTTATAACTTGTGCATATTAAAATCATGGATTGCTGGATGCAATCTCGAATTGTGTATATGAGTGTCATATACGGATGAATATAGTGAGAGATGTGCAATCTAAAGAGTTTGTAGATAACAAATAAAGCTGGGTACTTTATTTGTGCTTAATCTATAGTTGCGGTCCATTCCGTAGTGTACAGTGATCCTATCTTGGATAATTTATATGGAGATATGAGAATAAAGGCACCTTGTATGATGTGATCATATATGACTGGGCCATGATCTATATGAATCTCTCATCAAGATCCGTTTACCGATGATATTCATATAAATCAACTAATGATGGCTATATGTGGATGATCTTAATCCTGAGTGTCTTATCGACTCCTTCAGGTTAGATCGTAGTCTTTGATATATCATGGGTGAGGTCAGATGCATTTCCTGATCAATATACTCCGTATGTTGGGATTACAGTTTGGCTTGTGGTTAGGAAGGTTTGTACACAATAGTGGAATCCATCCCTTCTTGTGAGATGTAGATTGTAGTTCCCTTAAATATTGATTCGGGGCTTGGAAAATATGAGCGCTCTCTTAATTCCTTGAGGAAATAGGATTTATTGTTCATTAGAGAATCAAAGGTACTTAAAGGATATATGTAATTAGAGGGGTATAATAGACATTATGACCCAACTCTAATTATGAACTATTGTGGAGGATCACACCATGTGTAATAGCTATATCAATGGATACCGAGTTGTATCGGTCTGTGTAAAAGCATCTGCAATTGAGAGAGTGCAGCTTCGGGTTTTATGGAATAACATCGGAGTTAATAATCAATGAATATTAATTCAAGAGTTTAATTAAGATTCTGAGGATTATTGGAGCTCAAAATAGTGTGGGTCTATTAGGTCCCCATGCTAGCCCGATCGATTTAGGTAACAAAGGTCGCGGTAAATTAATTGGATTGTCCAATTAATTGTGTTATGAAAGTGACACGTATTTATTTGGGGATTAATTGAATAATGAGATTATCTGATTAATGAATAATGGTGAATAAATAAATTAAATAATGAGATTATTTAATTGTGTTATTAATCACTAAATGGAGGATGTTTGTTGATATTTGTTTTTGAATAAAATAAGATAATGTGATTATTTGATTTTTAAATTTTGAATTTAATATTTTAAATTCAAAATAGATTATATGTTTTAATAAACATAAAATAAAGATTTTGTTTTAAATAAAAAGATACTATGAGGTTTTTAAAAGAGAAAATATATATCTGATATATATTTTTTAAAAACCAATCAAAACAAGATATCAATTAAAAATGAAATATATATATTATTTAAAATAAAAAGACAAACGGGGAAAAACAACTATTTATAAATGATACAAATTGGTGCACATTAAAAAATGGAAATATATATATTTGATATATTCTTTAAATTGAAGTAATAATAAAAAAGACAAAAGTGGTTTTTTTTTTTTTAATGTGTGCGTTGTATCTAAAGAGAGAATTAGAGTTGGTGCAGTGTACACCAATAATACAAAAAGAAAAATAATATATTTATTTTTGAAGAGATTTGTTCTAAGTCTTTTCTCTTTCAAGAAGAATGAGTTTCTTCAAGTCTTTTCTCTATATCCTCCATTTAAGTTCCTGAGTATGTTGACGCACCCACACGTAGTTATCAGTCCCGAGATATAGCGAGGAAGATCGAGTGGTTCAGACAGGAGCATAACGTAAAGTGAAGGAGCCTCCAAACGTTGGTATGATTTTCTTCTATTTATATTGATTTCAATTTCCTGTATATACATATATTTTATTATTGTAATGATTTTTTAATGTATAAGTTCCGAAAAAGAATTATGATCTAAAGTTCACTGGTCCCAAATCGTTTATGATCTGTATAAAAATTTTAAAACCTACTTCCGCTGCGTGACCGATGAACGGGGTTCCAACAGTAAGATACTATTTTTTACGAGATCTTTGTAATGATGGTATACTTGAACTGATGTTTTGTAGAAGTGAAGAACAAGTTGCTGATATTATGACTAAACCGCTCAAACAAGCTGCATTTGTGAAGCTTCGAAGAATGCTTGGAGTATGCTCTTCAAAGGATTCCGTTTAAGGGATGGCATTGCAGGATTATTGAAGTCTTGTTATTCCTAAACTGATTTCTGCAGATATCAGTTTCAGGGAGGGTGTTAAGAATTATTATTGTTTTTATTTATGTTTATCTGAATAAGTTGTGTTTTTCCTAATCTCTAGGTATCTGTTTAGTTTGTTACAGAATGTGGCTTATAATTTCCTAGTCTATGGGAGTCAGCTTTACACGTTAAAGTTAGTGGGCAAGTGGTTAATAGATTGTTGCTATTTTCTAGTTTCTTCTTATTGATGTACGACCTATTTAAAGGTCATTATCTTTATCAAATTTCATATAGCTTTTTTCTCACTTTTACTTTACTCTTCTTTTATTTGAGTATATCTTAGTGTATTTACTTTGTCTTCATCTATTAGTCCTCTATTTTTTGTTTCACATTATCATATAAAATAATATAATAATAGACTTTTTCTACTTTTGATATACTTGTGACACGTGACAATCGTAAATATTATTATTTATTTAATTATTTTAATTATATGATATAATATATAAAAGTATGTAATCATCATATCATATATAATATTATAATAATACATTTTTTTCTACTTTTGATGTGGTTACAACACGTGACAATTATAAATGTTATTATTATTTTTATTTGTAAGTTCCTCGTTTTTTGGTTGGCTCATTTCGTTGACAACTACATTTGGGAATTAATGTGTAAGGGTAGTTTAGGTCATCATTGCTCAAGACCTAGCTCAAACTTCAAATGTAAAATCACTTGCTTAACCTTCATTGAAGAGGTATTAGTGCACACACACACTCTTATGCATGTTTTGATCATTTTGCATGATTGGTTATTTGCCTTCTTGTGTGTCTTTTATGTCTTAACTCTTGCTTGGGTGTTTGATGAATCTTGTGTGCCTTAAAAGAGGATTTTTTTCCTCTATACCGCGATTCAGACCGCTCCCTGTGCATTACCTCCGCCGTGGTCTGCACAGTGGTGTTCTCCAGTGGTTGCACGTTGCTCCTACCGCGGCCTGTGCAACTTGCATGCACAACGGTCTTCCAAGCGAAGTTTCCCAGGCGACGCATGCTGTCCAGACAGCAGTCGGTGCACTTGCATGCACAACAGTTTTTAGAGCGGTGTTGCCCAGGCGATGCACCGCTCTCTGTACCGCGGTCTGGACACTTACCTGTACCACGGTCTAGCCAGCGGTCATGATGGGATTTCCCTTCGTCCAAAACGATGCCGTTTTATGTAGGGCACGTATATTATGTTCTCTTCTCTTCTCTTTGCTTTGGTAGAATCCAAGAAGCCATTTTTGAGTATCCTAGCTTTTTTAGAGAGATAAAGACTCCCAAACACTCATTGCTACTCAACCTAACTTAATCTCATGATCATCTAGTTTTTTTCTATGATCATTTAAGCATGGAGCATCATCTTCTTATTGACTAGGTAATTTTTACATCCTCTAGACTTTATAGCTTCATTACTAAGACATGTATACATAGGTTTTAGTCTTTATTGCAAATTAAATGCATGTTTGTATGTTTAATAGCTTTTATGATATGCTTGTGTATTGGTTGTTGGTTGAGAAGTATTGATTTGTGATAGCTAGGATTTAGGATAGTTATACCCTTCTAGCTAATTCTTCTTGCCTTTGCATTTCGAACATTGATATCTAGAAGTTGCTTTAATTGTCATCTTTAATTCTAGATAAGCATGAATGTCTTGACCTAGTATTTTTGCATATAGAATATTCTTGCATATTCACTTAGGTTGCCATTATCTCTTCATTGTTGATTAAACTTGTGGCTATGTGGTTAGTGCTCAAGGTTGGTGATCCAAAAACACTATTAAGGCCTTCTGGGTAGAGTGAAAGGGTTAGTAACTGGAAGGTTAGACGGGAGGTCAACCTAGGTTGTAAACTTTCACTCAATAGTGGATTTTGAGGATCAAGTGTGGCACACTGAACAGCTCGTGGTAAACTTCCACGTATATATTGCGTGTTGTTATTGCTTTATGTTTATTGTCTTTTATTTGAACACTTAGTAGAATGGGGTAGATTTGATAATATTGATTAATTCACAAAATTGGTAATCAATCGGATTAAAACCTATTCCCCCCCTCCCCTCTAGGTTATAGATACACACTTTCTAGGGAATTTCAATTGGTATCAGAGTCGGTGCCTATATATACTTTGGTGATCCGTTCTCTGTGTATGTCTTGCTTGGTGCAGTTTGATTGCCTTTTTTGTGTGAAATTGCATTTTCATTACATTCATTACCCTCAAACACTATGAATGAAAACGGTAGTAGTCATGAGGGAGCGTCAAGTACAAGACCCCATTTGCTCAATGGGGTGAATTATGCTTCTATGAAGGGCAAGATAGAAACCTTTCTTTGCCAAATAGATGATCATACTTGGATGGCTATTAAAGATGGGTATACTCCTCCAATAATGACCACTGACGAGGGTGTAGAAGCTCTTAAGATCAAGTCTCGTTGGAGTACTCAAGAATTTGAAGCATCTAAGTGGAACAACAAGGCTATGCTTGCCATCCTTTGCGCCATGGACGATAATCAATACAAGTTGGTCCAAAACACTAGGATTGCAAAGGAGGCTTGGAACATTCTTCAAAATGCTCATGAGGGAATCGAAGTCGTCAAGGACTCAAAGCTTCGAGTCCTCCAAATGCAATTTGAGATTATTAAGATGGAGGAGCATGAATGTTTCAATGACTTTCAAGTGAATTTGATGGATATCGTCAACCAAAGCCATCAACTTGGTGACCCCTATTCGGATAAGAGAATCAAGTAAAAAATTATGAGGTCACTTTCGTCAAGGTTTGAATCAAAGGTGACGGCACTTGAAGAGAATAGTGAGTACAAGTGAAAGTTCCCTAAAAACATGTGTGTCTACAACCTAGAAGGGAAGGGGGTGGGGGGTAGGGGTAGGGGTGGGGGGGGGGGGGGGGGGGGGTGGATAGGTTTTAATCAAGTCAATTACCAATTTTTCTTGATTAGTCAATATTCAAAATTCACCCAATAAAACAAACATACAACATCAAGTGTAAGGTGCGGAAATATAAATAACACAAGATGTATACGTGGAAACCCTCCAAATGGGAAAAACCACAGGCTGATATGTGCCCCACACTAGATCTTCAAATCGACTATTGAATGAAAGTTTACAACCTAGGTTGACCTCCTGTCACACCCTCCAGTTACTAACCCTTTCACTCTACCCAACGGCCTTAATAGTGATTCTTGATCTATTTGCTTGTGCACTAACCACTTAGTCACAAGACTTAACCTCAATGAAGAGTCAACAACCTATATGAATATGTAAAAATATTCTAACATGCAAATAATTCTAGGCAACACTAAATGCTCTTCTAGAAATTAAAGAATGTCACTAAGTGCGATTCCTAGATATCAATGTCTACATGAATGTTCATATAGACTTAACTAGATATAGTTATGTATCAATATATCCTAGTTATCAAACAAATCCATTTCAACATATGTTGTCATTAAGCATGGCATGGTCATAAAATGCAATCATCAAAATGCAATCAATATGACCTAAACAATATCTAAATGCAAAGCATAAAGATTTAGCTAGAAGGGCAAAATGGTCACAAACCCTAGCTATCACAAACTATAAATCTCAACCAACAATCAACAACCCAAGCATGTTATAAATGCAATTAAACTCAATAACATACATTTAATGAACAAGAATTGCTAAACCTAGGCATACATGTCATAAGAATGGAACAAGAAATTTTAAGGCATGTAGAGATTACCTAGTCAATGACAAACAAGAGAAACCATGCTTGGAAGATGCTAGATGCTCATGGATTGAAGATTGGTTGAGTAAAAATGGATTCTTGGGAGCTCTCTCTCTCTTGGAGTCAAATTCTCTCTCAAGGAAAAGCTTGGTGAGTAAAGATGGCTTCTTGGACTCACAAGACTAAAGAGAAGATAAGAGAACATATATATAATGTGCCCTACACGAAATGACATCGTTTTGGACAAGGGGCAACTGATTCCCGTCATGACCGTTGTGGGTGCTGCGGCCTAGGCAAGTGTCCAGACCGCGGTACAGGCAATGTCCATACCGCGGGCCACGGTAGAGCCAGCGGTGCATCACTGGGAAACTCTGCTTGGGAGACCGTTGTGCATGCAACGTGCAATGCCTGGAGAACACCGTTGTACATACCGCAGCGGAGGCAATGCACAGGGAGCGGTCCCTTCCATGGTCAAGGGAAAAAACTCTTCTAAGGGCAAAATAAATGCAACAAACACCCAAGCAAGATTTATGGCAAAGAGGCACACATTTAAGGCAATTAAGCATTCATGGAAGATGATCAAAGACATGCATGAGAGTGTGTGTGTGCACTAAAAACTCTTCAGAAAAGTTTAAGCAAGTGATTTACCTTCTGAAGCTTGAGCTGGGTCTTAAGCAATGATGACCTAAACTACCCTTACACATTAATCCCCAAATGTGGTTGTCAACGATATGAGCCAATCAAAAACTGAGAAACTTACAATCTCCCCCTTTGGCTATTTCATGACAAAACCACCACTCACAATTCATCCTCACCAATAAACAAAACAGAAAATACGGATCAACAAAGTTTTTCTACATTACAAAGAGATGTCTAATTAACTAAATCTTCAAGTCATCCATCTCTTGTAGAATCAATATCCTTACAAAACAAAATAACTACACTTTCTAAGACAAGTGTATGTGAGGTGATCAAAGACATAAAAACAAGAGCAATTTGCATACAATAGAAACAAGCAACATGCATCAACAATGCAAATGCAAATGCAAATTCTCCCCCTAAATAGGTTAACTCCCCCTCAATCAAACTCCTCTCATATGCAACTCTCAACTCCCCCTAAATCCACACTACTCCCCCTTTTTGTCATGAGATAGACAAAAGACTATCCCCTTAAGAAGGCATTAGTAATGAGAGCTTATGGCACAAGACATATGCATAATCATATAACCAAATTTATACAACTCAATTAAGAAGAGAGAATAAGGAGTTTTATTACATAAAAAAATGTGTGAACGAATGCTTTGCATACAAGACAAGTTGTATTCAAGATCAAAACATGGTATTTGGCAAAGCAAAATAACAAAGGTTTCTAAGAGAATTCAAACCAATTTCACCCTTTGTCATGGAATAAGCAAGATATAGATTGTAAAATAAATTCATTTTAAGAACAACTATATCAAACTTTACAAGCAAAACAAGACATGAGCGACTATTGAACCCTTTTCGATTTTTTCGGGTGGAATGCCCGTATGATAGTAGCCTTGTTCAACAAGTAAAGAGAGAGATACTTTTGGATTGTAAAATCCTTGAAATGGATACAAGATCCTTATTGATTGAAGTCTCATAATTGCTTTCACACACACATTTTTGCATTCATTTTAGAGCATTCAACAATTTCATCATGCGTATTATTTTAAAGCATGTCATATAAAGAATCAGCATGTCATGGAGATCAATTCTAGGTCATTCAAAATGTACTTCTCAATCAATTCTCCTATTTTAAAAATGCATGTTTGGTCATAAATAAGACATGGATTGCATGTAAAGCAAAGTTGCACACTTATTAAAAAAATATGTACAACCAATCATCTCAAGAAATTAATAAAGAAGCATAAATATTATCAATAAGCACAATGCATTGCCAATTTGCTCTCTTTGCTTGAGCTCCCCATATGGGATCAATCAAAATGAGTCAAGAGGGGATATGAGTCCCTATAGACTTACCAAGTCCATTTGACCTAGTTGAGCCTATGGGTGAAACCTTAGCACAATGGCATGTGGGTTCATCTTTTCTAATCCACTTAGGTGACACATTGTCATTCCTAGTGGTCAAGATCATCATATTACTCCTAGGATCATTAACACTAGCTTTCCTAAGCACATGCATATTGGCTCTAGCCCTTTTTCTTTCAATCATGCTCTTAGTTCTACACATGTTAATGTACTTAAAGCAATTTGGTCTAATATGACCATCAACACCACAAAAATGACATGAAGG
Organism: Dipteronia dyeriana; assembly: GCA_032871835.1. Classification (NCBI taxonomy): domain Eukaryota; kingdom Viridiplantae; phylum Streptophyta; class Magnoliopsida; order Sapindales; family Sapindaceae; genus Dipteronia; species Dipteronia dyeriana. The sequence goes on from CM065303.1 coordinate 18,050,845, forward strand.
AATAAAATGAGGGGTCATACCATTCCTTTGTAAGGACAAAAGTGCTTTCCCATGTCTTTGAGTTTTCCTTTGGTGTGGTATCGATTCTCTTCTCCCTTGTTGTTGAGTTGGAGAAGATTGCTTCCTTTGTTGAGCATGTAGGAAATGCTTCTTGGCTTGATGGCTTTTAGTTTGAGGGATAGTTGCTTGAAGTGCTCTCATTGGTTGAGCTTGAGCTTGACTTCTTGGTGCCATCTTGACTTAGACATTTCTAGAACACTCTTCTAGTTCAATTTTCTTCTTAGGATGAAGTGGAGGAAGAGGCTCTTTGAAGTCCATGCTCTTGACAAATACCGTCTTGCTAGGAGTTGAGGTCTCCTTGTCATCTTCAAACCCTATACCTCTCTTATCACTTGGCTTCTTGCCAACTCCCAACAGATGGTCAAGCTTCTTTGTACTCAAAGTCATCTTAGCAATCAACTCTCTAGCTTCTCTAAGCTCTTCTAAGCTCCTCTTTCAAGCTTTCTTCCACTTTTCTTCCATTCTTCACTTTCTCACTCAAGTGAGTCACTTTGGTTGTTAGCTTGAGGTTCTCTTCCTTTAGCTTTTGAACCTCTTTCTTCATATTCAACCATGAGCTTTGAAAATGCTCAATGAACCCTTCAAGGTTCATACTCTCTACATTTCCATTTGTAGAGTGAGATGAGGAACTCTTATCACTAGAGTCATCACTAGTGTCACTTGTTGCCATGATGGCATCATCAACAGAAGTAGCTTCACTTATCACTCTCTTAGCTACTTTTTCATCTACTCCAATTTTAAGGTCACTACTTAAGGCTTTGTTGCCTTTTTCTACATCTTCCACAAAAGAGGCTCCAAAAGCCGTGTAGTTAAGAATAACCTCTTCATCACTTGAGGAATCTTCTTCACTTCGACTCTCACTTGATGTGGCAGCAGCCACTTTTCCTTTCTTCTTCTTTTTTGAATTAGTACACTCGGTGGCTATATGACCAAACCCACTACATTCATAGCATTGAATGCCTTTTCTTGTAGGCTTCTCTTGTCTTGGCTCAATCTTCTTCTTTGAGTCATTCTTGTGAAGTTTCATAAACCTCTTGAATTTCTTCACCATAAGAGCCATATCCTCATCTGAGTCATTCTTCTCCATCTTTACTTTGGGTGTCTTCAAAGCTATGTTCTTTTGCTTCTTAGGAGATGTAGGTGTAGAAGTCCACATAGACTCATAGGCTAGAAGCCTTCCAATCACTTCACTCGGCTTCATAGTCTTGTAGTTGGTATTTTCTTCCAGTGCTATCACCTTGGACTCAAATCTCATGAGGAGTGACCTCATGATCTTTTGCTTGATCCTTATATCCGAATATGGGTCACCTAGTTGATGGCTTTGATTTACGATGTCCATCAACTTCACTTGGAAGTCATTAAAGCACTCATCTTCTTCCATCTGAATTGTCTCAAATTGCATTTGAAGGACTTGAAGCTTGGAATCCTTGACCGCTTCGGTTCCTTCATGAGCCGTTTGTAGAATCTCCCAAGCCTCCTTTGCATGCCTAGTGTTTTAAACCAACTTGTATTGATTGTCGTCCATGGCACATATGATGGCATGCATTGCCTTGTTGTTCCACTTGGAAGCTTCAAATTCTTGTGTACTCCATTGAGACTTAGGCTTTGGAACTTCATCTCCATTATCATTGGTCATCTTCGAAAGAATGTACCCATCTTCAACCGCCTTCCATACACGGTCATCTATTTGACAAATATAAGACTCCATCTTGCCTTTCCATGAGGCATAATTATCACATTTAAGCAAAGGTGGTCTTATACTTGATGCACCTTCTTTGCTCATCCCAAGCTTACTCATAGTGTTTGGGTTAAATGAATGAGATGCAAATGAAATGCACCACACAAGATGCAAATAACAAGAATGCACAAGCAAGACACACACAGAGATTTCTAGGCACCGGCTCTGATACCAATTGAAAGTTCCCTAAAAACGTGTGTGTCTATAACCTAGAGGGGGGGTGAATAGGTTTTAATCAAGTCAATTACCAATTTTTCTTGATTAGTCAATATTCAAAATTTACCCAATAAAAAAAACATACAACATCAAATGTAAGGTGCGAAAATATAAATAACACAAGATGTATGCGTGGAAACCCTCCAAATGGGAAAAACCACAGGCTGATATGTACGCCACAATAGATCCTCAAATCCACTATTGAATAAAAGTTTACAACCTAGGTTGACCTCCTGTCATACCCTCCAGTTACTAACCCTTTCACTCTACCCAATGGCCTTAATAGTGATTCTTGATCTATTTGCTTGTGCACTAACCACTTAGTCACAAGACTTAACCTCAATGAAGAGTCAACAACCTATATGAATATGTAAAAACATTCTAACATGCAAATAATTCTAGGCAACACTAAATGCTCTTGTAGAAATTAAAGAATGTCACTAAGTGCGATTCCTAGATATCAATGTCTACATGAATGTTCATATAGACTTAACTAGATATAGTTATGTATCAATATATCCTAGTTATCAAACAAATCCATTTCAACATATGTTGTCATTAAGCATGGCATGGTCATAAAATGCAATCATCAAAATGCAATCAATATGACCTAAACAATATCTAAATGCAAAGCATAAAGATTTAGCTAGAAGGGCAAAATGGTCACAAACCCTAGCTATCACAAACTATAAATCTCAACCAACAATCAACAACCCAAGCATGTTATAAATGCAATTAAACTCAATAACATACATTTAATGAACAATAATTGCTAAACCTAGGCATACATGTCATAAGAATGGAACAATAAATTTTAAGGCATGAAGAGATTACCTAGTCAATGACACATAAGAGAAACCATGCTTGGAAGATGCTAGATGCTCATGGATTGAAGATTGGTTGAGTAAAAATGGATTCTTGGGAGCTCTCTCTCTCTCTTGGAGTCAAATTCTCTCTCAAGGAAAAGCTTGGTGAGTAAAGATGGCTTCTTGGACTCACAAGACTAAAGAGAAGAGAAGATAACATATATATAATGTGCCCTACACGAAATGGCGTCGTTTTGGATAAAGGGCAACTGATTCCTGTCATGACCGATGTGCGTGCCGCAGCCTAGGCAAGTGTCCAGACCGCGGTATCGCGAGCGGTGCATCACCTAGGAATCTCCGCTGTCTGGACCGCGGTACAGGCAATGTCCATACCGCGGTAGAGCCAGCGGTGCATCATTGGGAAACTCCGCTTGGGAGACCACTGTGCATGCAACGTGCACAGGCCGCGGTAGCAGCAGCGTGCAACGCCTAGAGAATACTGTTGTGCATATCGCGGTGGAGGAAAATGCATAGGGAGCGGTCCTTGCCGCGGTCAAGGGAAAAAAACTCTTCTAAGGGAAAACTAAATGCAACAAAAACCGAAGCAAGAATTATGGCAAAGTGGCACAAATTTAAGGCAATTAAGCATTCAAGCAAGATGATCAAAGACATGCATGAGAGTGTGTGTGTACACTAAAAACTCTTCAGAAAATTTTAAGCAAGTGATTTACCTTCTGAAACTTGAGCTGGGTCTTGAGCAATGATGGCCTAAACTACCCTTACACATTACATTAATCCCCAAATGTGGTTGTCAATGAAATGAGCCAATCAAAAACTGAGGAACTTACAACAAGAATATGAAGCCAAGCGAAGTCATTGGAAGACTTCTAGCTTATGAGTCAAGATAGAACACCACACCCACACCTCCGAAGAAGCAAAAGAGTATTGCCTTGAAGACCACCAAGGTTGAAGAAGAGGAGGAGGACACGGATGAAGAAATAGCCCTCATGATTTAAAGATTCAAGAAATTCATGAAGTTTGAGAGGAAGGGATTTGGGTCCAAGGGAAAGGAAGTGAAAAAGAAAACTCATTTCAAGAAGATGGAAAGGTCTCAAGACAGACTCCAAGAAGGGAATTCAATGTTATGAATGCAGTGGCTTTGGTCACATTGCTCCAGAATGTGCAAATTTGAAGAAAAAGAAGAAAGGGAAGGCGATGGCGGCCACTTGGAGCGATAGTGAAGACTTAGAAGAGAAAGAAAAATCTTCGGATGATGAAGATAGATTTGTAAACTTCATTGCCTTCACAACATCTCATAATGGCAAGGAAGTTATGAAAGATAAGGAAGAAACAGATGACTCGAGTGATGAGAGTACCTCTTCTAACTCTAGGGTTGAGATTGATGAGGAAATGGAATATGTAGACTTTATAAAGTTTTTTGAAAAGTCTAGATTGAAAAAGAAGAAGGAGATTCAAGAGTTGAAAAAGGAGAATCTAGAGTTGACGTTTAAGATAACTCACTTGAGTGAGAAAGTAAAGAGTGGAAAAGAGTTAGAAGAGAGCTTGAAACTGGAGCTTGTTATCACTAAGAAGAGTGAAGAGAGCTTGAAGATTGAGCTTAGGGAAGCGAAAGAATTGGTTGCCAAGTTGACATCCAGAACCGAGAAACTTGACAAGATGTTATTATGTGGGAAGAGTCCTAGTGATAAAACGGGCTTAGGATATGTGAAAGGTAAGGATGTCACTTCCTCGAAGAAAACCATCTTTGTCAAGAGTCAAGAGGTTAGAGAGGTTCAAGGTTTACACCAACAAATGAGATCGAACGAAGTTGGAGAATCATCAAAGCAAGCTCAAATGAAGGCTCAAACAAAGTCTCAAACAAAGTTTCAAGCTAAAGATCATCCACCAAAAGCTAGAGCTCATAACTTCCAAGGAGCTCTTAAAGTCAACAAAGGATTTTTCACCCACAACCAAGAAAGGAAGCTAATTTGGCTCAACCACAAAGGGTGTTTCAAAGAAGATATTCGACTCAAGACCAAATGACAACTCAAAGGAGAAGGAAGTCTTCCATGCTTGCACAAGGATATGGTATGAATTCTTACTTTACTCCCATTTGTCATTATTGTGGTGTTGAAGGTCACATAAGGCCGAATTTTTTGAAATTTATTAAGTTGTGTCGTTTTGAAAGCATGATTGAGAAGAATATGCTTAGAAGAGCCAAACTGCATGCACCTAGGAATTTTAGAGAAAATGAACCCATAGCTCCTAGAAATAGTAGTATTTCCTCTATGTGGACTAGAAAGGATGAATATTGTTGTCATGTGGCTCAAGTAACCTTAAAATCCAAAGCCACCAATACTTGGTACCTTGATAGTGGGTGTTCTAGGCACATGATCGGAAACAAGAGTTTCTTCGAGACTCTAATGATGGATGATGGTGGATTTGTTACCTTTGGTGATGGTTCACGAAAGAAGGTTATAGGGAAAGGAAAGCTAAACATTCCTGGTTTACCGTCCTTATCAAATGCCCTATGTTAATGGCTTGAAAGCAAATTTAATTAGTATTTCACATTTAAGTGATGAAGGGATTTAGGTTATGTTTGGCAAGGTTGGTTGCTCTATTCTTAAAGAAGATGGGCAAGTCCTTTTAAAAGGCAAGAGATCGAGTGAGAATTGTTATTGTCTTGATTCTAATGATATCTCGTATAACTTGTCTAATTGTAATCAAGTTGAATTATGGCATCAAATGCTTGGCCACATGAATTTCAAAGACTTGAAAGTGCTTGAAAGATTGAATGTTATGAAAGGCATTCCTAAGTTTGGGAAGAGAATTGAGGGAGTTTATGGACCTTGTCAACAAGGAAAGCAAACTAAGAGTGTGCATAAGAAGGGTAAGTATCTTGCAACTAAGGAGCCATTAGAGCTTCCTTATATGGACTTTATGGGTTCCATGCAAACCGAGAGTCTCGGTGGCAAGAGATACATTTTTGTATGTGTTGATGATTTTTCTAGATTTACTTAGACTTACTTTCTTAGAGAAAAATCTAAAACTTTTGAGATCTTCAAAATGCTTTACACTAAAATTCAAAATGAGAAGGATTCTCACATAGAATGCATTAAGAGAATTATGAGTGATCATCGGAGAGAATTTGAAAATGTTAGCTTTGAAAACTTTTGTAATATATTTGGCATCTCCCATGAGTTCTCGGTTCCTCAAACTCCTCAACAAAATGGGGTTGTAGAGAGGAAGAATAGGGTCCTCCAAGAGATGGCATGTGTAATGTTGCTTAGCAATAATGTGCCTAGGAATCTTTGGGCCGAGGCTGTCAATACGGTGTGATCAACTTGGCAAGTTTGATGCTAAGAGTGATAAGGGGATTTTCAATGGCTATGCCCTAAATAGTAAAGCCTATAGTGTTTTTAATTTGAAGACACGAAGTGTCATGGAATCATCCAATGTGATCATAGAAGATTATAGGCCTAAGATTAGTAACTATGATGAGGAGATTAGTATGGTTGATGATTCTCCCTTGGAAAGGATTGGTGAGACTTCAAGTATTGAAAAGTCAAATCTTGAAAAAGAGGTTTCTCAAACTCTTGATAGAGATTCTACTCTGGACTCTAAGGAACCCGCTTCTTGGGTTAGACATCTTCACAACAAGAGTGACATCATTGGAGATATGAATGAGAGTGTTAGGACTAGACATCAATTAGAAAATCAAATTAGTTATACTTGCTACACCTCTAAAATTGAACCCCAAAAGGTTGATGAAGCCTTAAGTGATGAGTTTTGGGTTCTTGCTATGTAAGAAGAGCTAAATCAATTTGAAAGAAATGAGACTTGGACTCTAGTTCCTAGACCTAAGAACGCTAATGTGATAGGCACCAAGTGGGTCTATAGGAATAAATCCGATGAGGATGGCAACATTGTGCGGAACAAGGCTAGACTTGTAGCACAAGGGTACTCTCAAATTGAGGGTATTGACTTTGAGGAGACTTTTGCTCTCGTTGCCTGATTAGAGTCCATTAGGCTTCTCTTATCCATATCGTGTGTGCACAAGTTTAAATTGTATCAAATGGATATTAAAAGTGTTTTCCTAAATGGCTTCTTGCAAGAGGAAGTGTTTATTGAGCAACCCAAGGGATTTATGGATCCACACCACCTCAATCATGTTTATCGCCTCAAGAAGGCACTGTATGAGTTGAAACAAGCACCGAATGCTTGGTATGAGTGCCTCACTCTTTATCTTGTTGACAATGGCTACTCTAGAGGAAGTGTTGACAAGACTTTGTTAATCAAATGTACTAAAGATGAGCTATTCATAGCTCAAATTTATGTTGATGACATTGTTTTTGGTTCCACCAATAACTTGAAAGTTAAACAATTTGTTGATATCATGACTCATGAGTTTGAAATGAGCATGGTTGGTGAACTAAATTACTTCATAGGCTTACAAATCAAGCAAATGCATGATGGGGTCTTCATATCCCAAGCTAAATATGCCAAGAACCTTGTGAAGAAATTTGGCCTTAAGAATGCCAAGCATTGTGACACACCTATGAGTACCATATTGAAACTTAGCAAGGATGCTAGTGGAAAAGTGTGGATCAAAGCCTATATCAGGGCATGATAAGGATCTTGCTATACTTGACGGCTAGTAGGCCCGATATAGCCTTTAGTGTTGGTGTGTGTGCTAGATACCAAGCGAATCCCAAGGAATCCCATCTCTCCTCCGTAAAAAGAATCATTCGATATGTGAATGGGACATCCAACTATGGGATATGGTACTCTTTTGATGATGCATATTGGGCAGGTAATTGTGATGATAGGAAGAGTACATCGGGCGGTTGCTTCTTCCTAGGGAACAATCTTGTGTCATGGTTTTGCAAGAAGCAAAATTCCATATCCTTATCCATAGTTGAGGCCGAGTATATAGCCGTTGGGAGTGCTTGCACACAACTCCTAAGGATGAAGCAAATGCTTGTGGACTATGGCTTTGAACAAGGTACTCTAACTCTTTATTGTGATAACATAAGTGCCATTAAATTTTCAAAAAATCCTGTCCAACATTCTAGAACCAAGCATATTGACATTAGACATCATTTCATTAGAAAGCTAGTTGAGAGCGAATGCATTGCACTTGAACATGTGGGCACAAATGATCAACTAGTGGATTTGTTTACTAAACCATTAGATTCAACTAAGTTTAAATCTCTTAGTAAGTCTATTAGGATTTTTCATATGCATTGATGAGTTTTGGTGTTTGACCCATATGGGGAGCTCAAGCAAAGAGAGCGAACTTGCATTTCAATAAGCAAATAATTGTTCAATTTTATGCTCTTTTATTAATTGCTTGAGTATCTCGGATGCATATATTATTACATAACTTTTTATTCAATAAGTGTGTTCTTGCCTTATTTGAAATGCATGCCTCATTTGTGTTCAAACATGTATTTTTGGACTAGGAAATTTGATTGGGAAGTACATTTGATTGACCCAAAATTTAACTCCATGTTCATGCATGAATTATGTGTGTAAGAATGTGTGGCAAATCAATTGACAAGGCTAAGTCAAATAAGGACTTTGTGTCCATTCAATTAATAAGGATATCTTATCCAACTTAGTCTTGTCTCTCTTCTTAATGGTTAAGCAAGACAACAACCAATAAGGATTTTATATCCATGTCTTGGTCGATCATTAAAGATTGAAATAATTGCTTGTGTGTGCTTAACATGTTTCCAAAAGCTATATCCTATTTTCCATTGGCAAATTGGTGCAAATTGGTTTGACTTCTCTTGGAATCTCATGTGATTTTTTCCTTTGCCAAATATCATGCTTTTGGAAGTTGTTGTTGTATGTATTTCCTTCAAGGCAATCTTTTCACACATGTTCCAAAAATCAAACTTCCTTGAATTTCTCTCTCTCTTAATTAAATTGCATAAAGTTGTTGTATATGATTATACATTTCATTGCAATTATCTCTCTTTGCTAAAGCGTCCCGGTTGGGGGATACTCTTTTGCCTATCTTGTGACAAAAAGAGAGAGTAATGTTGGATTTAGGGGGAGTTTTGTGTTGCTTTTGCATAATGGGAGGACGCCTTTTAGGGGGAGCATTTGCATGTGCATTGTTGATTGCACTTGTTTCTATTTCATGCAAAATGAGCTTGTTTTTATCTCTTTGATCACCTCACATACACTTATCTTGGAAAGTGTAGTTATTTTGTTTTGTAGGGATGATGATTCTACAAGAGATCAATGTCTTGAAGATCTAATTTATTAGGCATCTCTTTGTAAAGTAGAAAAACTTTGTTGACCCCTGTTTTTTTTGTTAATTGGTGAGGATGAATTATGAGTGGTGGTTTTGTCACGAAATAGCCAAATAAGGAGATTGTAAGTTCCTCGGTTTTTGGTTGGCTCATTTCATTGACAACCACATTTGGGGATTAATGTGTAAGGGTAGTTTAGGTCATCAATGTTTAAGACCTAGCTCAAGCTTCAAAGGTAAAATCACTTGCTTTACCTTCATTGAAGAGGTATTAGTGCACACACACACTCTCATGCATGTTTTGATCATCTTGCATGCTCTTCTTATTTGCCTTCTTGTGTGCCTTTTGTGTCTTAATTCTTGCTTGGGTGTTTGATCCATCTTGTGTGCCTTAAAAGAGTATTTTTTTCCTCTATACCGCGGTTCAAACAGCTCCATGTGCATTACCTCCACCGCGGTCTGCACAGCGGTGTTCTCCAGTGGTTACACGCTGCTTATACCGCGACCAATGCAACCTACATGCACAGCGGTCTTCCAAGCGAAGTTTCTCAAGCGTCGCATGTTGTCCAGACCGCTGTCGGTGCACTTGCATGCACATCGGTTTTCAGAACGATGGTGTCTAGGAGATGCACTGCTCTCTATACCGCAGTCTGGACACTTACCTGTACCGCGGTCTAGCCATCGCTCATGAAGGGAGGCCCTTCGTCCAAAACGATGCCGTTTTGTGTAGGGCAACATATATATATATATATATATATATATATATATATATATATATATATATATATATATATATATATGTTCTCTTCTCTTCTCTTTGCTTTGATGGAGTCCAAGAAGCCATTTTTAAGTATCCTAGCTTTTCTTGAGAGAGAAAGACTCCCAAACACTCATTGTTACTCAACCTAACTTCATCTTATGGTCATCTAGTTTCTTTCTATGATCATCTAAGCATGGAGCATCATCTTCTTCTTGACTAGTTAATTTCTACATGCTTTAGACTTTATAGTTTCATTACTAAGACATGTATACCTAGGTTTTAGTCTTTATTGCAAATTAAATGCATGCTTGTATGTTTAATAGCTTTTATGACATGCTTATGTATTGGTTGTTGGTTGAGAAGTATTGATTTGTGATAGCTAGAATTTAGGACAGTTATACCCTTCTAACTAATTCTTCTTGCATTTGCATTTAGAACATTGATATCTAAGAATTGTTTTAATTGTCATCTTTAATCCTAGATAAGCATGAATGTCTTGACCTAGCATTTTTACATATATAATATTCTTACATATTCACTTAAGTTGTCATTATCTCTTCATTGTTGATTAAGCTTGTGGCTATATGGTTAGTGCACAAGGTTGGTGATCCAAAATCACTATTAAGGCCTTCTGGGTAGAGTGAAAGGGTTAGACGGGAGGTCAACCTAGGTTGTAAACTTTCACTCAATAATGGATTTTGAGTATCGAGTGTGGAGCACTGAACAACCCGTGGTTTTTCCTATTTGGAGGGTTTTCACGTATATATTGCGTGTTGTTATTACTTTATGTTTATTGTCTTTTATTTGAACACTTTATAGAATGGAGTAGATTTGATAATATTGATTAACCCCCCAACCCCACAATAGGTTATAGACACACTTTCTAAAGAATTTTATTATTATTTTAATTATATGAAATAAAATATATTTTATATCTTAACAACCTTTTTGAACCAAAAACATCTATGTGTCATCTTATTTAATGATTACAAAATATAAATATATATTAAAATGATATACAAAAAAGTAATCAAAGAATGAAAACAAATCTGAAAAAAAAAAAGTAATCAGAACATTGAAACGATCTAAAAAATAGTAATCAGAATTTTTTTTAAAAAAAACCTAGAAAAAAGGTAATCAGATAACAAAAACAAAATTGGAAATAAAAAGTAATTAGAATATTAAAACAATCTTTAAAAAAAATAACAGAAACAAAATTGAAAAAAAAAGTAATTGGAATACTAAAACAATCTTTAAAAAAAATTACTTCAACATAATTTTTGTGGTTATAAAATATCATTAAAAAAAGTACAAAAATAAAAAATCAAGGAAAAAAAAGTAAGCATAAATTTAAAAAAAAAAACCTGAAAAAAAAGGTGATCAAAGAATAAAAACAAATTTGGAGGAAAAAAAAATCTGAATATTAAAATAATTTAAAAGAAAAAATTCTTCAACATAATTTATGTGCATATATAGTAATCAAAGAACGAAAACAAATTTGAAAAAAAAAACGTAATTAGAACATTGAAACGATCTCAAAAAAAGTAATCAGAATTAAAATAAAAAAAACAAAACCTAGAAAAAAGGTATTCAAATTGCAAAAACAAAATTGGCAAAAAAGTAATTAGAATATTAAAACAATCTTTAAAAAAAATTACTTCAACATAATTTTTGTGGTTGTAAAATATCATTAAAAAAAGTACTAAAAAAATCAAGAAAAAAAAAGTAAGCATAAAATTTTAAAAAAAAAATCTGAAAAAAAAGGTGATCAAAGAATAAAAACAAATCGGGGGGGAAAAAAAATCTGAATATTAAATTAATCTGAAAGGAAAAATTCTTCAACATAATTTACGTGCTTATATAATATCATATCATATTAATTTTTATTTTGACTAAAAAATTGATGAGTCATCACATTTGTAATTATAGTTTTATTAATTATTAATTAATGTAATAGCTTTTTTTACCTAAATATATGGAGAGTCATAACCTTTATAATTAAGTTATTATTAATTTCTAATTAATTGTAATATATTTTTTATAACTAAAGAGATACTGAGGCACAATCATTATAATAATATCTTTAACATTTTTGTATTCATTGAATTAATTCTAACTCATTTTCTATTCCTTTCTATCCATAGGTAAAAAGGAAGTGTTCACATTTAATAACATTAATTTCAATATAGCATTTTTCTTATATTAAAATGAAATGTTAGCATCGTTCAACCATAATATTTTTGCATTCATTAAATCATTTTTAACTCATTTCATCTTTACCTCCCTCCCTCCCTCCCTTGGTTTCTTTCTCAATAAATCAATTATGCAATATTTTTTAACAACCTTCCATGAATAGAAGATCTTGATCTCCATTATATGTTGTTTCTTCTTCTTTAAAAATCCCTTAGAACCGTTACGAACCTATCTTTATGTTTCTAATAGATAATATTTTTTTTTTTGGAAACTGTTGGTTTGTTTTAATTAGTTAACCACGAAATATTTTTTATTTGAAATATTAATGTTTCTTTTAAATGTTTATTCTTTTCAATTCATGAATCATGGTTCATATGTGAATTATTTAGATTCATTAATAACTATAGAGCCTTATTTTGTTCAATAATTTTGATTTGTTCTAAAATATATATTTTATTGTTATAACTCATCTTTTATCTTTTATGTTTCTAATATGTTTTTTAAATTAGAAACCGTTAGAGTTTCTTTTAAACTTTTATTTTGATCAATTATTGAAACAGGTTTCATATTTTATATACGAAAAAAAAATGATCTATAAAGATTTTTATGACATCCTCTAGAAAGAAACAATATAATCATGAAGGTATGGATTTAAATTGTCTTCTATAAGTTGTTCATTTTATTTTCTTTTTATCTTGATTAATCAATTCATCGTGGTGTTAAGAAAAAAGGATTACATTAAAAACTTGTTTAACTAATGAGAAATTTTTGATAAATGCCCTCAAGATAGGGGCGTGTGTTTCAGGTAATTTATTTATGATACTGTTCAAACAAAAAGTACTTATTGTTTTGTTATAAAATTGACGATTCGAAAGCCTCTGTAACCTTGGATTCTGCTTGGTACTAATTGATTTTGTCATGGTAAAGCCAACGTGATGATGATGATAAGTTCAAGAAAACGACAGCATCAACTGCTCACTTATAATCATAAATTGGTCTATAGAGCATCAACAATGTAAAAAATAGTGCAAACAATTTGAGTGAATATCTTAAAAGTAAGAGTCCACTACAAAATATTAATCAAGTCCAATATGATTTATAAGGACTTGATATTTCGTTTAAACTTTAAATTTTATTGGTAATACTTTAAGTATTTATTGAATATGATTTTCTTTTTATTCATTTTTTTAATTTTATAATTGAACTTTTAAGTATATACTTATTTTCTTAATTTTAGAATTGAACTTTTAGGTATGTACTCATCGTATTTTCCTTTTCGGTAATTTAATTATTTGTTTAAATTTGATTATATCAATGAAAATCACGTCTTTCTACTTTAAACATGTTGCCCTTTTGTGGTCATTACTATGATACGTAATAGTATCTTCAATGACCTCTGCTCTAACATGTATACCATTATTGATTTTATCTGAACTTTATGATATAGTTCTCAATAAGAGTCGCATGCATATATCATTGTAATCAAATATATATATATATCCAAAACATTTCATAAAATTGTCAAAAAAAAATCTCTAAAAAAATCTCTTAAAAATTAATTAAATTTATAATTTTTTTAGACTAAAAAGATTCATAATGATTTTTTTTTAAATCCATTTTAGATATGGTTTTCAAAAAGTGAAGGATAATAGTAGATATCCAACAGTTTTATCCATCATTTACTTCCAACTTGATGTGGCCGCTAACATGGCATTTCCTTGTCAGCTGCCACATCATCACACCAAATGAGTTGAATTAAAAAAAAATGAATTCCTTAAATCTAGTACTTTAAAATAAAAATAAAAAATAAAATAAAATGTGATGATGTGGTGATGTAGCAGCTAATAAGAAAATATCATGTCAGCCGTCATGGATGTAAATGATAGACAAAAGTGTTATATCATTATCCAATAGAGAATTATAAAAACATTAGATTTTTTTTAAATACAGTACGTGCATAGCATGGGTTGACACACTGATTTGTAATTATATTTTTATTATTTTTTAATTAAATAATCATTTTTTTTCCTAAATAAATGGAGAGTCATAACCTTTATAAATAATATACAAAAGTGTTGGATGTATATCGTTAACCAATAGGGAATTATAAAAACATTAGATTTTTTTTAATAAAGCACGTGCATAGCATGGGTTGACAAACTGATTTGTAATTATATTTTTATTAATTATTAATTAATGTAATCATTTTTTTTTCCTAAATAAATGGAGAGTCATAACCTTTATAATTATATTATTATTCATTACCAATTAATTGTAATATCTTTTTTATAGCCAAGGAGATAGAGAGGCACAAATATTGTAATAATACCCTTAACGTTTGTATTTATTGAATTAATTCTATATCATTTCCTCTTCCTTTCTCTCCCTCGGTTAAAATGAAGTGTTCACATTTTAATAACATTAATTTTAATATTTTAACAATTTTCTTTTATTAAAATGAAATGTTAACATTGTTCCACAACCATATTTTTACATTCATTAAATTAATTCTAGCCCATTTCAACTTCCTCTCCCTCTCTCTCTTGGTTTCTTTCTCAATAAATCAATTCTGTAATGTTTTTTTAACAACTTTCTATGAATAGAAGATCTTGATCTCCATTAGATGTTGTTGCTTCTTCTTTAAAGATCCCTTCAACCGGATCGAATCTATCTTTATGTTTCTAATAGATAATATTAAAAAAAACGGTTGGTTTATTTTAATTAGTTAACCACATAATTTTTTTATTTGAATTATTAGTGTTTCTTTTAAATATTTATTCTTTTCAATTTATGAATCAAGGTTCATATGTGATTTATTTAGATAAATTAATAACTATGGAGCCTTATTTTGTTCAATAATTTTGATTTGTTCTAAAATATATCTTTTATTGTTATAACTTATAACTCCTCTTTTATCTTTTATGTTTCTAATATATCTTTTTTAAATCATAAACCGTTAGAGTTCTTTTAAACTTTTATTTTTTTTTTCAATTATTGAAACAGGCTTCATATCTTATATGTAAAATAAAATAAAAATTGATCTATAAAGATTTCTATGACATCTTCTAGAAAGCAACAACAGAATCATGAAGATGTAGATTTAAATTGTCTTCTATATTACAAAAATAATATAGGTTGTTCATTTTATTTTCTTTTTATCTTGATGAATCAATTCATCGGTGGTGTAAGCAAAAAAGATTTATATCAAAAAAATTGTTTAACTAAGGAGAATTTTTAAATGAATGCCCTCAAGATAACAATGTCCGTTTTAGGTAATTATTTTTATTTTCTAAAAATATGAAAGTGTGCACTATTTTATTTTATACCGATTTAATAATTAAAAAAATCCTTTGTAAAAATAATTATCTTGTAATCATATTTACTAAATGATTCTCAGGTGTGATAACTACAGAACTTAAACAGAACAATAAAATTTTGAAAGTAACGTGATATGGTTCAACCAAGAAGTACTTAGACCATCTCCAACCCATGACACCAATTTGTTGCAACTTTACAGCAAAATACAGCAACTTCCACGCCACCATCTCCAAACCATTACACTAAATCTTATTCTAAAAGGAATATTCCCTAAATATTCACTTTTTTATTATTTCTCAACAATTAACATTTCACCCATTAATTAACATAATGTTACGATAAGTTAAGAAATTAACAAATTAGTAAATTAAAACAAATATAAATTAACCAAAAGCATTAAATAATCAAAAGGGTACAATTGGAATACATTTGATTTAATAGGGGTAAAACTGTGACTAAAAAAAAACTTTTAATAAAGGATAATAGAATTTATTGAATAGTTATCAATATGTTAATAAGTAAAATTTAAGGGACTAAAAAAACAAAAGAGCGCTACAAAGTAGGTAGAGAAGAAAGTTACGCCAGATTAGGCACAAGAAGAAGGGCAGTTGCAATCTGGTGCAAGGAATAGCGTCTGGTTGGAGTCCACAACTGCAACAAAATGGAGTTTAGCACTCTCATTGGAGATGCCCTAATAGTTTTGTCATAAATTTGATTATTTCGAAAGCCTCTATAACCATGGATTTTGTTTGGTACTAATCGATTTTGTCATGGTAAAACCAATATGATCATGATGAATTCAAGAAAACGACAGCAACAATTGCCCATTTAACTGTTTCAAAATGGTGGTGGTGGTGGTGATTTTCCAACTTCCCAAGTTCAAGCAACAACGATGCAAAAAATAAGGCAATCAATTTGGGTGAATATCGTAAAGGGAAGAGTCCACCTTAAACTATTAATCACATTCAAGATGATTTATCATGACTTGATTTTTAGCTTAAACTTTGAATTTAATTGGTGTTATTTTTAGCATTTGTTTGAGTATGATTTTTTATTTTATTTATTTTCTTAATTTTAGAATTGAACTTTTAACTATATACTCATTGTATTTTCCTTTTCGGTAATTTGATTATTTGATTAAATTTGATCATGTCAATGACAATCAAGCCTCTATACTTGAGATATAATGCTCTTTTGTGGATATTATTATGATATGTAATAGTATCTTCAATGATCTCTTGCTCTACTGCTCTAACATGTACATTATTATAGGTTTTCCCTAACCTTTCAAATATATTTCTTAATAAGAGTCACGTGCTTATATCATTGTAATCATTCATGAGTGTGTGTATATATATATACACACTCATGAATCTCTTTTTTTTTTTAGAGAGGACCTTGATGAATCTCTTTTCTTGGTGTTGATGTCGATTTCTCGATAAGTGAGAAAATCAACAATGTTGGATTTCGTTATGACCTGTCAAAAAGAGAAAGAGAAAGAGAAAGAGAAAGAGAAAGAGAATGTAACATAAATAATAATGACACGAGTAGTTTACGTGGTAAAATTCTGGAGATCGGAGAAACGTCCATGGGTGGCTGAATACACAACCAAGCCAAATCCATTATTTTAATGAAGAATTACACCACTCGATCTCTTTTGCCTCTTTTGTGATTTTTTATGTATACACGTTCTATCTCTTAATAGTGGTATCGGGGGTCTATTTATACATGCATAAAACCCTAATCCTTATTGTACAAGTAAAAGGAATTGTATTTTAATCAAAGCTGATTGTTTGTTGAAGTCGTCTTTTATCTTTTTTCCTGTTTCGGAGATCGTGTGGAGATTGAATGGGACACTGGTGGTATAGTCCGTTTAGGATTTATTTCCTTGTAGATGTGCACTTTTATCGAAGAAGTAGAGTTGTTGCTTGATTTGGAATCTGCTTCCTGTCTGGTGTTTTATTCTTCTAGAATTTCTTTTTGATACGAATGTCTTACGTATTGGAATATGATTCTTGGTTCACCCATGTGTAAATCGTGTGCTGGATTTCTTTATTCGGGTTTCCCGTATTGTCCCGAGTATATCGTAACGTGCAAAGTACTCTATCCCGAATAGGGCACAACGTGCCGAATACCCGCGTTCAGACTTACTCAGGTTCTTATTCTTTTGTGATATCTTAAAGGGTATTTTCTATATGCCAACTCGGATGCCCAAATCTGTCAATCTTCTAAGGGATCGTCCTACCTGTCAGTGACGTGGTCATTTGGTAAAATATACATATAACAATACCCTCTTAAAATATTTTTACCGAGTAGGATTTTGTTCTCGGCAAAAGTATATTAATCAACCTTCTAACCTTTTATGCCTCATTAATACAGGAATGATAATAATCCTTAAAACAGCGTCTCGCATTAATGACGTGCCTTAATGGATACCATGTAAATGTATTTTTTCCCTTCACGGGAAATCTCTGTGATTGTGACGTTTTGGAATTCTGACGGCTTGGCAATTCTTTCCATGACACGTGCCCTTCAACCACTCAACTTCTCTAGTAGCATTTATGAGAAACGACTTATGGGTCGCCTAGTACGCCGCTTATGTCATCAAATCCTTCTTTTTGATTTTTCCCGCTTTTTGAGACCCTAGGGTTTCGTGTCTTCGACTTTTGAATAGCCTATTTAAACTGAAAAGAAGTTGTTCTAGTTCATTTTTCGTAGACAGAAGCAAATAGCCCAGGATTTTCTTACCACGGAGGATTTTTCATCGAAGCTTTTCCTAGATCTTCACATCTACTTTAAAGGTCAGTTCCGATGGATCCTGTTTCACGACAACGCCTTTTTGTTATAGCTTTCGAAGCGCTTGAGTGTGGAGATTTTCAATTGGTTTCCTGTATTCGTAGGTTATTGGGGGAAATCCCTCCCAATGAGCTTGGTTTTTTATACGTTGATGTTTCCAGGCTTTATCCCGATGTTCATTTAAGTTCTAGTTCTAAATCTTCTTCCATTTCTGAGTCTCTCATTTCTGATCACAGGGTTCCTCTTCGATCTAGGATGGGAAAGCATCAGAGTAACCGTGTGGTTCACAAGCATGGTTCAAGCGGTATTCAAATCAAGAGGCAAGTAGTTGATGAGAAGGATGTTGAAGAGGAACACAGTGCATCTCGAATCCTCTTCTCACTCGATTTCCCGAGTGCATACAATGTCCAGCCGAATGTGGTCGGGGGAGTTGAAATTGAAAAGAACCGCGCCTGATTCGATCTAGATGATTCAGTTTTACTGGTTCCTGCTAATGATAGAGCTGCGTGGAACCCTCCCCCGGGCATGGTATCAATTTATGGGTCCATGTTCTGCTGAGGCGTGACTCTTCCCCTCAAACCGTTCATTGCTTGGTTCTTGGCTGAGGCGGGGATTGCTCCAGCCCAACTTACTCTGAACAACTACAGAATTCTAATATATATGTGGCATATGTGGAGTCGGATGAACTTGTCACAGCCCTCTCCTCGTGAAATTTGGCACTTTTATACACTGAGGCAGTCCGGTCAGTCTGGTACTTATTTTCTTATGTCCAGTCATTCAGATAGCTGGATACCTGAAGAGACGAAAGTGAGTCGGGGGTTGACATTTCCTCGGACACCAAAAACAAAGACTTTGTGTGGGGATTTTCCACCTCAAACAAACATTGAAAGAATAGCTGGTTTTTTACCGAAGGGAACTTAGGTCTTGAGATCGAGCTTTCAGCCGGGGAAGATCAGGAAGTGTTAAGGGTTCCCTGTTTGTTTTGCTCTCCTGAACATTGGAACAAGTCTAAACTCACTTATACCGATGTCGAGTTGACCAACCTTGCTCGGGCGGTTGTGCGTACTCTGGAAAAGATGAGCATGTCCTATCTTTTTATTGAGAAGAAAATGATAGAACTTGGCATATTCACTCAGATTTCTGATTATCGTAGGCGACGTAAGTAAACTTTTTTTATTTTATTTTTTTGTTCTTCTAACTTTTTTGTATTCAGTGTATGATGTAGACATCGTCTGCAATGTCCAAGCTCGCAAAATGAAATCAATTGTTAAAGTGAGTCGCAAAGAAGCTTCTTGTCAAAATAAGGAATGGGTTGTTCCGCCCAATGACTAGTCGGATGAGGATTTTGATGAGGATGACGAGCAAATTCCTGAGTATATTCCTGAAGTCATTCCATCGACCGTAGGGGAATCAAGCAATCCGAGTGGTCCTATTGGAACTGCAAATGCTCAAATGGTGTCTGAAGATGAAGACATGTAGGAATGTTATCCTATTGAGCCTAGTTCCCTGATCGTGAAGTTTCCACCGAGCAGTTTGCTGTTGGGAATGAGGAAGAAGTTGGGGTACCCTCAGATGAGCAAGTTAACCTTGATCCTGTTCTTTTTGAATCTTTTCAAGATATTACTAAAGATCAGGAGGATCCAACGACTGACCTCAACTTCCACCGTACTCGTGCTGAGAATAGAAAAGTAGCTGATTCTCCTGCTCATCCTAAAAAGGTTCATCGGGTGGTGTCATTTGTTGAATCAAGTGACGATGATGTTGATGTTACAGTTTCCCAGAGTGCTTAGGCTGAGGCGCCTTTGGGTGGAGCAAAATCTTCAGATAATTTGAACGAGGATTCTTTTTTCCCTGAAATTGAGGATACAGTGATAGGCTCATTGGGTGATCCTATATGTCCCACTCTCCAGGATATGTTAAGGATAATATCATCTAGTCGGGCGTTTATTGGGGATGACCATTGGAGCCGCTTCAGGAATGGTTCCCCAACAAATCGTCTTCAGAATATTTTCAACAGTGCGAGCTACGTAAGCCTTTGTTCTTGAACTTGGTCTTAATGTTCTTTTGACTTATATTTTTAACTCACTAAATCCTGTTAGTGGTTGCTAAGTTCACTGATTTTTTCCATACGTAACAACATCAAGCTGATCAGATAAGACGTCTTGAAGCTCAGTTGAAAGAAAGTGAAGACAGTCGTGCTCGCGTTGAGGAGACCTATCGAAGGGAGGTGAGCTCTACCCAAGAATTTACCAAACACTGTTTGGTTAAACAAATGGAGGCTGAGGAGAAGGCTTCCACATCGGAAGAGAAGGCTGAATCCTTCCAAAATTTACTATATGCCGCCCAAGAGTCGATGCTCAAGGCTGAACAAGAGGCTGAGCAAGCCAAATCTTCATACGAGCAGAAAATTAAAGATCTTAAGCGCCAAGCCTTGATTGTTGAATCCCTTTCGAATGAATCCCGACTAGAACTTGAAATTTGAGAGGTTAATTATTTCAAAAGGTCCCCGGCCTATGATGCCTTACTTTTTAGGGAGTTCCAACGGGGACTGGTCTCGGCTGGCGAATTCTTTAAAGTCAAGAATCGGGAAACTGATAAAGCTCGGGCCAAATGGGAGTTATCAATTAAAAACCATGTAGACCGATCATGGGAGTCTCTTCAAACTCAAATGAAAGAATGGAGAGCTTACTGTCGAAGCCAAGGTAAAGAGCCTCATCCTATACATTTGGAGGTCCCATTGGAGCATTCTCTTTCGAGATTTTATGCTAGTCACGGGGATGGTATGGATGGGCCGAAGCCTGACGTTGGGTCGATTCTTGGAACAGATTATATTGAGTGGATGGATGACTCGGTCGACTCTATTGTCTGGCCTTCAAATGAGAGTCTCCTCCATGAATACGAGATGGTGTCCGACCCGAGTACTGGCAAAAGCTCCAAATCCTCATCTCAGCCTTAGGCATTGTAAAATTTTTGCATTTGTAAAATTATGATCAATGAAAGTTTCAGATCGTGGTGAGCCTCGAATTTGAAATGCCAAATCTGGCTATTAATTCCTTTAATCGCCGAGTATCTTGTTAAACTGGCTAACGCGATTTCATGTGTCGACTATCTTATTAAACTGACATTAATTTTAAGTGACAAGTATCTTAGTAAACTGACATTAATATTATTAACCAAGTCATCTTGAAACAGGCAAGTAAATTTATACGTGTGCTTCATACTCGGTTGCTACCCGAACGTTATATCGAGGCTCACCACGATCAAACGTTCAAGTCCTTGCACAAGTCACTGAGGACGTCTCCTAGTTTTGTCTGTGCAAGGGTTTGCCGAATCGTTAAGCTTTTAAATTGCTTAACACAGCTGCGCATCTCACAGGGATTTTTCCCGAAGGTATCCCAAGCCGTTTTCCAGAATTTGGTGCTTCGGGTTTGTCTTTTGGCTAAGGCCGACTGACCTTGCTCGGTTGGCATGGTTCTCCGAGCTTCTCCGAGCTTCTCCCCCATTTGGGAATTTTTCCAAATTAATGGTCCCGAGCATTTTATCTCTTCTTTTATGTGCTTATGATATGCTTCTTTTTCTTATGATATGCTTCTTTTTCCCATGTTCGTATTATTATGCTTTTCTTCGCATGTTCTTATTATCATGTGCTCAGATTTCTGAAATCCGATTTCTGAAAACCCATGTTGGGCATTTATTCATAACTATAAAATTAATAATATGATAAAATCTCAAAGCTAAAAAATATCTTGAATAACAAAATTGTCTTGACTAAAAAGGAATCAAATTTCAAGGAAAAAAAATCTTCAAATATTGGGCATTGCATGGCGGGGGTAAGACCCTTCCATCTGGTTAGACAATCCAATATGATCCATGACCAGCTATTCTTCAAATCTTGTACGGGCCTTCCCATTTGTCGGCCAACGAGCCTGCAACTTTGTTCTTTGTGTTTAGCGATACTTTCCCGAGCACCAGGTCTCCTAGTTGGAATTTCCTAATCCGAACATGAGAGTTGTAATGTCGGGCCACTCTTTGCTGATATGCCACATTTCGTACTCGAGATTTTTCCCTCTTCTCTTCCAGCTCATCTAAGCTTTGTAACAGCATATCAACATTCTAGTCTTCATCATATAGCCTGACTCTTGGTGATATATACGACGTTTCTATCGGGATGACGGCTTTAGTTCCGAACTCCAAAGAGAATGGAGTCGCTCCTGTAGAAGTCCTTGCTGTCGTCCGATATGCCTATAATACTTCAGGAAGTTTTTCAACCCAACTACCTTTCTTGGCATCTAACTTTGCTTTGAATTCAGCTTGCCCATTCGTTTGAGGGTGGGCAGGTGTGGCATAATAATTTATAATTTGGTACTCGTTGCACAGCTGTCTGAATTTTTTATTATCGAATTGGGTCCCCTTGTCAGTGATAATAGTACTCGGAACTCCAAATCTGTAGAGTATATTTTTCTTCATAGAGTTCGTGGTATTTGCTTCAGTGATATGTACCAAAGCTTCAGCTTCCACCCACTTTGTGAAATAATCAACAACCACCATTGCGTGCTTAACTCCACCCTCTGTTCATGCTGGCATTAAACCAATTAAGTCTAGTCCCCACATGGTGAATGGCCATGGGGATGTGAGGCTTCTAAGTTGTTCAGGAGGCTGCCGAATATCATTGGCGATCCTTTGCCAGACATTACAGCTTTATGAGCATCGTTGTGCATCCGAGAACAAAGAGGGTCAGTAATAACCTTGCATGAGTACCTTGTGTACTAAACTTCTCCCCTCAGTATGGTTTCCGCATACCCCGCCATGGATTTCTTGTAGTATCTGATATGTATCTTCCTTTGATACACATCTCTGGAGTGTTTAGGAAAACCCTCTTCTGTACAGTTATCCTCCAATCAATGTATATCTTGCTGACCGGTTCCTGATGTGTTTGGCTTCTAAGGGATCTTCCAAGAGTACACCTTCTTCCAGGTATCTTCTTAGATGGGTCATTCAACCGTCTAACGGTGTTTGGACTTTTGAGACTTCAGAGTCTTTCGGCTCGATTATACTCGGTCTGAGAAGATATTCAATCGAAATATTTTTTGGCCTTATTATGGTTGTTGCTAATGCTAGTTTAGACAAAGTGTTTGCCTTCTCATTTTCTTCTCTAGGGATCTGAAAAATTCTGTATTCCTTGAACTTTTGGCGAAGTTGTTTTGCTATGCACAAATAAGCCATCATACCTTCATCTCTGGCCGGATACTCGTTTGAAACTTGATTACCGACTATCTGTGAGTCACTGAATATTTCAACCTCATCTGCTCCGAGAGCTATGCAAACTCTAAGTCCTGCTAGCAATGCCTCATATTCGGCTTGGTTATTTGTTGCTTTGAAGTCGAATCTCATGGCACATTCAACATCATCTCCTTCTGGGGTGCATACCATGATCCCTACCCTCGCTGCCATGAGTGTTCGAGTAACCATCGACATATAACTTCCATAAAAAACTCTTACCCAACATTCTTTATGCTTTCAGGTTTGGCTTTGTGAATTCTGCTACAAAATCTGCCACTGTTTGGCCTTTGAGTGATGTCTTTGGGATGTACCGAATATCAAATTCACTCAGCTCGATTGCTCATTTGGTTAATCTTCCTGAAATTTCTGGCTTCTGTACGATTTGCCTCAGTGGACAATCGGTGAGAACTTGGATCATATGAGCCTGAAAGTATGGCCTCAGCTTCCTTGTTGCTGAAACCAATGCTATAGCCATTTTTTTTACCTGTGAATACCTGGTTTCAGCTGGAAGAAGAGCCATGTTGGTGTAGTACACTGGCCTCTGTACTCCATCTTCTGTCCAAACTAGAACCCAACTTGCTACAAATTTTGTAATGGATAAGTACAAGTGGAGTACTTCTCCCATTTTAGGTTTTGAAAGGATGGAAGTCTGCCCTAAGTACTCTTTGATTTTCAGGAATGCCTACTTGCACTCTTCA
Source organism: Dipteronia dyeriana (assembly GCA_032871835.1). NCBI lineage: Eukaryota > Viridiplantae > Streptophyta > Magnoliopsida > Sapindales > Sapindaceae > Dipteronia > Dipteronia dyeriana. The sequence goes on from CM065303.1 coordinate 18,074,975, forward strand.
TTCCATTTGAGTCCTTTCCCTTTTTTGGTCACTTTGAAATATAGGGCACATCTATCTGTGGCCTTTGAAATAAATCTGCCCAATGAAGCTAAGCATCATGTTAAGCGTTGCACTTCTTTTAGCGTTCTTGGCGAAGTCATTTTTTGAAGGGCCTGGATCTTCTCAGGGTTTACTTCGATTCCCCTCTGGTGAATTTGGAAACCAAGAAACCTTTCCGAAGGAACCCTAAATAGGCAGTTGTTTGGATTTAGCTTCATCTGATACCTCATCAAGACGTCGAATGTTTCCCGTAGGTCCGAAGTATGTTCGTCTGCTGAAAAACTTTTGGTTAACATGTCGCCTATGTAAACCTCCATGTTTCTTTCTATTTGACGAGCAAAAATCCTATTGACCAATCTTTGGTATGTTGCTCCAGCATTTTTTATCCCAAAAGGCATTACTGTATAACAGTATAAGCCTCGATCAGTCGTGAATGCTGTCTTTTCTTCGTCAGCCTTATTCATTCGGATTTGATTGTATCCCGAGTAAGCATCGATAAAACTAAGTAATTCATGGCCTGATGTAGTATTGACCAATTGGTCTATTCTCGGAAGTGGAAAACTGTTCTTTGGACAAGCTTTGTTTAGGTCCGTGAAGTCCACGCACATTCTCCACTAGTCATTTTTCTTCTGGACCAGGACCACATTTGCTAGCCACTGAGGGTAGCTGATTTCTCTGATCGACCCTACAACGAGTAACTTCTCCACTTCCTGTTTGATTGCCCGACTTCTCTCGAGGTTAAATGATCTTCTCTTTTGTGTTACTAGTTTCACGTTTGGATCCACCGTCAGATGATGTGATATTATTCAGGCATCTGTTCCTACCATGTCTTCATGACTCCAAGCGAAAACATCTTTGTATTCTTTAAGCAAATTAATAAGGTCCTTCTTAACCTTACCTTCCAAACTGACCCCAATCTTGATCTTCTTATATGGTTCATCTTCATTTAAGACTACCTCTTCTGTCGGTTCACTTTTAGATAGCTCTGGTTCTTCCCTTGGATCGAACTTGAACAATAGTGATTCTTGCTTGATCTGATCTGGTTGTGTTATGGCACATACATGCTCACTATTGTCCCTGTCTTTGTAAACAGAAAGATTAGCTCTTTTGGTCATCTCCTAGGACCCTTTAACTACTCCGACCTTCTATTCTATTGGAAATTTGATCATTAGAGCGTAGGTAGCCGTTACTGCCTTAGTTTTGTTCAGGAATGGTCGACCGGATAGCGTATTATAAGGCCAATTGTCTAGGTCTACCACCATAAAGTCGAGTAACACTGTTTTCTGACAAAGTGCTACTCCGATTTTTACGGGCAGCTTCGCTGTCCAGAAGGACCTGACCTCGACTCCCCCGAATCCTCTAAGTGGGGTAGGGAATGGTTACAAATCCTTTTGATTCAACCTAAGCTGATCATAAACAGCCATATTGAGAATGTCTGCCGAACTGCCATTGTCTAGTAAAATTCTCCTAACTTCTCTATGGCCAATTTGGGCACTTATGATGAGGGCGTCATTTGGTCTGGCGTCGACCCCATGTGAATCGGCCTCTGTAAATACTATCGGATCCCATCTTTCCTTTATTCTTTTCGGGTATGGCTCGACGGAGTTAACATCAAAATTCTACCTTGCCTCCACCGCTTCTCGGGTTTCCAGAGTCAGCTCCCGGTTACTTCTCCCAGTTGATGGTCCTCCGAAGATTGTCTGTTTCACTTCATTTGCCTCGGGACTGGCCCTTTTGTTTCGACCTGAGTTATGATCTATCTTGGTCTCTTTCTTAATTTCTGGCTTCTCATATTTCTTCAAGATTATATCTTGCAAGTGTCCTTCCCAAATGAGGGTCTCTATGTAGTCTCTAAGTTGGTAACATTTAGTGGTCTCATGACCTGTTTCCTTACGAAACCTGCAATATTTCGTCGTGTCTCGCCGAGCGAATTGAGATTGCCGATGTGGCTCATTTACAAGATTTTTTTCTTCTAGTATTGTCAGGATTTCTTTCTATTTTTTTCAGAGTGGAGTGTCGTTCGTGTATTTTTCTCAAAAAATAATCGTGGTCTGATCAGCACTACCTCCACTTCTTCCGTTCTTGCTCCTTTATTTGCTATTTCCTTTCTATTTTCCTTTATGGTTTGGTACCTTTAACTCATCATCTTTTTGTTCGGGTCTCCCTCCATGCATGTAGTAACCTCTTGTTGCTAATTCCTCTTCCTCGGCTAATGTATATCCTCCAGCCATATCCATTATATCTTCATATCTGATTAGACGAGCCCTTCTTAGGTCAAAAGACAGTCGTCCATTCTGCGGGTTTTTTATGAATGCAACGATTATTACTTCGTCATTTGCACTGCCGATTTCTGAGACCGCCTGGCCAAATCTCTCTAGGTACTTCTTCAGTGACTCGTCATTCCCTTGCTTTAGCTGAGAAAGGTAAGCGACTAACTTTTTCCTGTGCACATTTCCTAGGAATTGTCTTGAAAAGCTTCTGCTTAATTCGCTGAAACTCCCAATACTTGCCGGGGGTAATTTTTTGAACCATCTTGAGCCTGTGTCTCCCAGAGTTTGTAGAAAATTGAGACATAACAAAGGGTCGTTGTGGGCATACTGAGCCATAGCGTTTTTATATCGTCTGGCATGTTCTTTAGAATCTGTATCCTTCTTGAACTATTCCACGTGTGGGCATCCTGAACCTTTCTGGGAATGGAGATCGCAGGATGTCCCTAGTCAAAGAACTATCAGAATCATCATCAAACAACTTATTATATCCATATCGCTTAATCAACGTGTCCATTTGATGCCTGTTGTTTTCGATTTCTCGGCTCAGACTCTGAATCATAACATCTCTGTTCCCCACCGGTTCTCCATGATGGTTAAATTGTCGGGTGATCGTCATACTTGTTTCCAGACCCTCTTCACTTTGTTCCCAAGTCTCATAGGCTAATCCTTGTAGGCGTATAATTCTATAGCGAAGTTTGCAATGGTGCCGATCGCTATCCTCTGATGACGATGACCGATCCTTGTGCCTATCATATTTACAGTGTCTATCATGGCCCGTCTGACCGTGACTCCACCTTTGGCTTGGTCGTTCTTCTTTGGGAGTTTCACGATCCTTGTCCTAGTTGCGTGTTATACCCACAGCTTGATTGATTTGACCTGAGTTCCTAACAGCTACTGGTACATCTAGTTCGGGCCCAACTATAACGAACGGAGCCTTGTAGATGAATGGTTTGGCGGATGCGCCTCTCCCGCAGCCAATAGATCTATTCCTTCTTGTGCTGCATCTGTCAACAATTGTTGCAGTGCATCATGAAAACGACGTGCCACATCCTCGCTGGTAGGAGGGATTTGCTAGATACTAGCCAGGGATATTGGTCGATTTCCGTTGGTTGTGGGATCCTAAGTGACCTCGCCTGTATATGTAAAATCTAGAGATTTTTGAATATCCCTGGAACTGTCTTTGCTTCCCACTACCAACCATTGCTCAATCAGATTAGAGGTTCGTGCCCCTCCTTCTAGCGCCAATTGTTGACGTCGATTTCTCGATGAGTGAGAAAGTCAACCATGTTGGATTTCGTTATGACCTGTCAAAAAGAGAAAGAGAAAGAGAAAGAGAAAGAGAATGTAACATAAATGATAACGACACGAGTTTATGTGGTAAAACTCCGAAGATCGGAGAAACGTCCATGGGTAGCTGAATACACAACCAAGCCAAATTTACTATTTTAATGAAGAATTACACCACTCAATCTCTTTTGCCTCTCTTGTTATTTTTTATGTATACATGTTCTATCTCCTAATAGTGGGATCGGGGGTCTATTTATATATGCATAGAACCTTAATCCTTGTTGTACAAGTAAAAGGAATTGTATTTTAATCAAGGCTGATTGTTTGTTGAAGTCGTCTTTTATCTTTTTTCCTATTCAGAGATCGTGTAAAGATTGGGTGGGAATCTGGTGGTATAGTCCGTTTAGGATTTATTTCCTTGTAGATATGCAGTTTTCTCAAAAAAGTAGAGTTGTTGCTTGATTTGGAATCTGCTTCCTGTTTGGTATTTTATTCTTCAAGAAATTCTTTTTGATACTGATGTCTTGCGTATTAGAACATGATTCTTGGTTCACCCACGTGTGAATCGTGCGCTGGATTTCTTTATTCGGACTTCCCGTATTGTCCCGAGTATATGGTAACGTGCTAAGTACTCTGTCCCGAGTAGGGCACAACATGCCGAATACTCGCGTTCAGACTTACTCGGGTTCTTATTCATTTGTGACATCATGAAGGGTATTTTCTAGATGCCAACTCGGATGCCCAAATCTGGCAATCTTCTAAGGAATCGTCCTACCTGTCAGTGACGTATTCATTTGGTAAAATATACATATAACACTTGGGATTTGAGATCTTCACATAAGGATGTAATATGTAAAATACATTTTCAAGATTTTATTTCCAATTGTTTTTTTTTTGTCAAAAACTATCATAAAATTCCAAAACTTTTCATAAAATTGTTCAAAAATAAATCTCTTAAAAACTTATTAAATTTATATATTTTTTCTAAATAGATTTATAATGATTTTCTTAAAAATCCATTATAGATTTTTTTTTAACAAAGTCCGTGCATCGTAAGGGTTGACACACTAGTAATAATAAAATAATAGTTTTTTTTTTCTACTTTTGATATGTTTGCAACACGTGGTAATCATAAATGTTATTAATTTTCTTTATTTTTTTTTTAATATATCATATATCATATCATATCATATAACATAATATAATAGCATCATTTTCTAACCAAATGTCATCATGTGACAATTTAATAAATGCTTAGAAAATATTCATATCAATAACATATAAAATCATATAGAGTAATGATAGGCTTTCCATTTTTTTTTTCAAATGTTTATATTATGTGTAGCTATCCTTTCCACTCCTCAAATATCCCATTCATATCCGAGTAAAATCTTTTATTGATACCAACTTAACTTAGTTTCTCAAAACAAAATTTATATTTAACTAATTATTGATGAATTCAAAAGACGACGTATTAATTTTGTTTTTGAACATGCAAAAAACACTACATTAATAGTTAAAATAAATCATTAAAATTAATTGATTAATCAAATTACAAAATTAATTAATTAATAATTTAGTGAAAATTAATAAGCTTTGGCCATTAATTAGTTTTTTAAAATGTAAATTATATTTAACTAATTCATTAATAATTTGGTCAATTCAAAAGATAGTACATTAATAGTTAAAAAATATATTAATATTAATTGATTAATTAAATTAAATAATTAATTAATAATAAATTTAAACTAAATCATATATCGTATATCATATCATATATAATCATATAATAATATATTTTTTTCTACTTTTGATATTGTTGCGACACCTAACAATCATAAATGTAATTAATTGTTTTATTTTTAAAAATATATATAATAAAATAAAATAATATATCACATATATCATATATCATATCCCATATAATATAATAAAAATAGCTACTTTTCATATGAGAGTGACATGTGGTATTATTTAATGTTAGTATTAAATATTTAATTTTAATAATCATATATAGCTACTTCTCATGTGGGAGTGACATGTGTTATTGTTTAAGTAATTAATTAATTATATATCATATAATATATAAAAAAGGTTATTTTCATCTTCTATAATCACCATCCATTTTTTGTACCCAGTAATCATATTATATTTTTGTAACCGATAATCATATTATAATTGTTTGTTAATGATATTTTAAGTTACAACTTAAAATACATTATACACATTTAATAAAAATAACTCATTTTCATGAGAGAGTGACATTATTTGTATCTTAATGGTTATTATCATGATTATTGGTCTCTTAATGGTTATAATTATCATGATCAATAATATCAAAAACTCATCATATTCTTTTTTAAATATATATGCACTATTGCTCTCTTATTATTATCATGATTAATAATTAAACCGTAGAATCTCATGATATTCTCTTTTAAATCAAACTTTAAATTTAGACAATTAAATCACATAATCATAATATGCCAATCACAATTTTTACCAAAAGCCCTCTCCACTTCTTCAATTTTCTCTATAAAAACCAACAACAAAAATTCACATTTTCTACATCTCATTCCTTTGGCTCTCACTTACATACAAACTCAAAACACCTAAAAAGTGGGGAATTTGATCGCATTGGGTGATGATACAATGTTTAGGTGGTGAGAAAATTATTTCTAGAGTTTTTTTTTTATATTTTAATTTTATTGTTGGGGATTTGAACCGATGATCGCATAATTGTTGTGCCTCATATACGCCTATAACCCATAGTAATTAATAACGTCTATAGCAGAACAAATAGATGAGAGAAAATAAACCAATTATAACACAATATATACTTAAAAACTCAAATCGGGTAAAAAACCACGGGCCGTCAGGACGACGGAGAAAGTTTCACTGTATGATAAATTGTTACAACCATATATATTTCAAGATTCTCTCTCACACTTCAACCCCAAACCACAAAGCCTTACCAAGTCTCCAAGCTCACAACCAAGCTTGACATCATGACTCTCAGCTTACAACGCTCACAAGATCCTCACCATGAACCACCTAATATCCTCTAGGTCTCCCCTGAATATCATCCACGGATCTCTAACTTGATCCACTGATATTCCCTTAGATCTCTCCTCGAACATTCCCATGGGTCTCTCCCGGATCTTACCCACTCTCTCTGATGTTACATGGTGTTCTTTTTGCTCTACACAAAATAACCTAGATACAAGGTTCTATTTATACTAGTTATAGGGGCTTCGACGAAGCAAGACCGGTGCAGGTGCACAAGCGTATACCACGAGATGAATACTGACCGAGGACTTCCTTCGCCCTTGAGAAGGCCTTCACATCCCACAGAAAGCCTTCCTAGCCAAATGGGTCCAAAAGCGCATTTTGTGAAGTGTACTCCTGTCTCTGTCACCTGAGCGAAAGTCAACAGGCAACCCGCACGGGAAAGAATGATGGAAGATAATAAAAAAGAATCGGTTACATTTTGTATATGTTATCCTCTCTAATAATTCAAAACCATAAGTTATTATACTAGGCTTATGTAGAACCAGGAAATCCAGTAATCGCGGTGAAAGAAACTTGTCTTTGCCCTTCTTACGAATCTACAACTCGCTTTACTAAGCGAGACTCTACCCAAATCTAAAGAATTCACCAATGTCTCGGACATAGGAAGAAAATACCCATTCACATAGTCCTGCGCTAAGGCAATATTATACCAGCATCTCTTTTGGTTCTTCGGTCATCCAGCCTAAACGTCCTTATTAAAAAGCGCTAACGCCAACAAGAGTATACCCTTTTCCATATACGGTAGCGTGTTTGAATGTCCCAGGTTTTATATCATCATAATAGATGTGGATGGGCTAATCGGAATAATTGTTTCTCCCTTGATGTCCCGAAGAGCCTATAGAAGGTGAGCCCTGAATCTGAATATGCCGAGTTCTGCGGCTTACTGTACCGGCTTGCTTATCGGTCTCATATGGAATTTACCTAGACTAAGAATGGACCAATTATTAAATCTTGGCTGGAAATTTCTACATCGTAATAGGGATCAGGAGATGGATAGGTGGGTAGACCTGTAATCTGGAGATGGATAAGCGGAGGGGGTTTAAGATAAAAGAAAATCGTACTCCTAAACGTACTAGACTTACTTGTTTCACATAAATACTATTTCCTATTTATGACAAATCTTCTTGTTAAGGAAAAATCTTTTTCCTTCAAGCACAAGAGCTTCCCAAAAGAACACTTTCCTTTTTCACCTAAGATTTTCCGTTTCATGCATGCTTATGATTGACTAGGATTCGGGCCACGATTGTACATCCGCTTCCTAAACCATTGCAAATCACCTGGAATGCACCACGTTCTTTGTTTCTTCAGTTCTTCTGGTCTTCAACCTCCCTCAAACACCATCTTCAACTTCCAAACTCTATCCCACGTTTCTAGAAAGTTTCACATCAGTTGAGTCTTATTTGGTTCAATTAGGTTCACTTGAGAATACAAGTCAAAACCTAACATTTATTAATTTGTTGAATAATTATAATCTCATTTTTTGTTTCTTTCTTTTCTGTTCAATTCATGATGATCGAAAAAGTCGTACACTATTCTCAGGTTCTCATTTTCTTATCAAAACGAAGCATCTATATTTTTTTTTAGATTCAAACACTTTAAAAGTTAAAAAATGTACTTTTGGATTGATTATTGTTGTGATGTATTTTGGTTTCTTTATCGTGTTTGTTTTGGTTTGCAAAACTTGAAACATGGAATTTAAATATCGAAGGAATTAGATTTTCAAGTAGACGTCCATTATGGTGTTCCAGCTACGGCTTCAACTCCATTGTAAGTTGAATTTGAAAATATTGCATTATTTGTTGATATTTTTAAGGTTTGACCTAAATTTGATTCTTTACATACATATGCTAAATTTTTTTTTTTTTTTTAGGAAACGGCTAAATATTTCGTGTTTATCACATTATAGGGATAGAAAAATTAAAGTTATTAGTGGTGATTGCATTGAAGAACTTCTCATGTCTCTTAAGCAATTTCCCTTCAAAAACTTAAAGGTCCAACAAAAGTAGCACTCGGTGCCTTTTGTTGGAACCCCGTTCACTGGTAACGCAGTGGAAGTCAGATTAAAATTTTTTATATACAGATCGTAATTGATCTAGAACCAGTGAACTTGAGATCATAATAATTTTCAAAACTCATACATATTTATACATATCAATTATTACAATAATAAATAAATATGTATATACGGGAATTGTAATCAATGTAAAGAAGAAGAAAATAAAATCATGCCAACGTTTTAAGGCTCTTTCACTTTACGATATGCTCTTGATCTGTACCAATGATCTTCCTCGCTATATCCCGGGACTGATAACTGTGTGTGGACGCATAACAAACCCGGCAACTTAGGATGGAGGATCCAGAGAAGGTTGAAGAAACTTTTTTTTCCTCAAAGAAAACTACGTATAACACTTCTATTAGTTAAAGCAAAAATAATAATATTTAATTAGGCTTCAGTGGAACGACTTGCACATACATTGTCTTGCTTTTATTTTTCTTTTCTCCTGTGCATGATGCACTCAAAAATAAAACTTCAGCCTTTTTTGTGTTTTATTTTATTTTCCCTTTTTTGATACAAACGCACACAAGCATTGATCTCTATCTCACGCACACACACTTGCACGTTTTAAGAGTCAATAATATGTTGATCAGTGTTTGTGTTCTAGTGTGATATCTGATATCATTTTTTTTTCAAATAAAAAATATCTAATATCTTTTGAAATTTTAAAAAAACCGGTCATTGATTTTAAAATCTTTTTTTTAAAAAAAAATCTCATATCTTTTATTTAAAAAGATAATTAAATATTGATTTTGAATTTAAACATTTTAAATTCAATTTTAAATATTTAATTTAATAAAATAAATAATTGACACGTCCTAAAGAAGTGTTCCTACTCCCAAGTATAAGAGTGTCATAGTAATAAATTAATCGGTAAGACTGGATCGAACCACAAGGAGGTTGTTCACTTGTCCTTGTAGAATTAATAATCTAGATTAATTACTAAGCTTGTTATAAAAATGTAAATCAAATAAAATTAAAATTGGGGCTAAGGGATCCACTGTTGGTAATTCCATTATGATCCAATTATTAATAATTAGTCCAGATTAATGGGAGGGCATTCCATTCCACTGACCACTCTCTGATAGATGTGGGTAAAAGTACTCACTGTGCTAGACAACATCTGTCTGTCTACAGTGAGTCAAAACTCCACAAAGATTAGAGGGGATAAACCACTCTCTGATAGATATGGGTAAAAGTACTCACTGTGCTAGAAAATATATGTCTGTCTATAGTGAGTCAAAAACTCCACAAATATCAAAGGGGAGAAATCACTCTGATAAATATGGGTAAAAGTACACACTGTGCTAGACAATATCTGTCTGACTACAGTGAGTCAAAAACTCCACAAAGATTAGAGGGGAGAAAGCAAAAAAATAATAAACTTACCATAATTGGATCATATTTTCCATATCAACAGTGTCATTTTTGGCCCCAGCTATATAAAATTAGCCAAACATAATTTAACTAGAAAATAGTTATTTTATTTAAACTAAAAATTTGAGAACAAAAGAGAGAAAATTTCACAAATTTAATATCATATTTGGATTCAGAATATGGAAATTAGGGGGGAGAGGCTCCCTATTTATACAAAATGCGGATGAAAATTGACCATCGGATGAATTTAGAATGGAGTGTCCAGATTTCGTCACGTCATCAGTGAATAGTGAATAGTGAATAATGAATAGTGAACAGTGAACAGTGAACAGTGAACAGTGAATAGTGAACACATCTGTGAAAGTGAATAGTGAACAGTGACAGTGAACAGTAACGCATCCGTGAAAGTGAATAATGAATAGTGCACCGGCTTCTAGAATATTATTCTTTGCAGCACGTGTACGGTGCACTCACAATTTAGGCCAATAGAAATGTGCCACATTATCGGTCAAAAATCTCTCTAGAAAGTCAACTATGAATAGTGCACCGACTTCTAGAATGTGATTCTCTGTAGCCGCGTGTACGGTGCACTTGCGGTTTGGGCCAATAGAAATGTGTCACATCATGAGGAACAGTGAAAGTCAACTGTGAACAGTGAAAGTCAACTGTGAACAGTGAATAGTTAAAATTACAAAAATGTCTTTCGTGGTCTTCCTAAGGTTTTTGATGTTCTAAACTTGAAAACGATGTTTGTTTTGCCATCTGACTTCTCCATAATTCTGAATTGATCAAATTACCTCTGAAATACAAAGAAAAATACACTGATTACTACATAACATATTTATTTAAGTGAGCGAACGAAATTATGTCTAAATTAGGGAATTAATCATATTAGAAGTGTAAAATGATGATATTATCCTTTAGTAAACATATACTTTTCAGTGTTATTCACACCCCCCAACCAGCTTATTGCTAGTCCCTAGCAACTAAAGCGAAAATAGTAAAAACTCAAATTCAAATCTCTAAACTACCAAATTGACAAACTCTCCCATACCTCTTTTCTCACCCTTTGACAACCAGTCATCAATTGAGTTATCAATCAAACTTCTTGTGCTCTATGAAGATCAACACAATAACTATGAGATTCAATTGAAATCAAGCAACATTTTCATTCCGAAAACTCATCAGGGCTTCTTCCTTAGGCAGTAGTTTTATTTCTTTTTTTTTGTTTTTTTTTAATATTACAAAATTGGAAACAAACATTTCATCTTTAATCCATGTAGCGAGCTTTAGGCCAATGACTCCCAAACCAGTTGGCTTTAGGGTATTAAGCGTTAAAACACTCCTACGGGCTTAATTACTCGGATTGCAAATGTTTTTTTTTAATAGTACAATTTCCTTAAGCTTTCTCTTTAACCCGTGTAACGAGCTTTGGATCAATGACTCCCAAACCAGTTGGTCTTAGGGCATTAGGTGTTGAAGCACCCCTCGGACTTAATTGCTCGAGTTAAAGAGGCTATGAAACTGCACTTTATTCTTATCTAGACTCCACCATTTTGCACGAACACTCTATGCTTACTGAGGCATGAGGCCCGGCTACTAAGTAAGAGTTTTGGTCACAACACATAAAATTATTATTACTATTATTACTATATATATTTTTAAACAAGACCATTGCCTTAGATTGTTACCCTTGAATGATATTTCAGAACTAAATATCTCAAAATCTCAACTTACTGCACATAATCACGTGTCAATATGCGTGTGTCTAGAATAGTTTGAAAAATGTCTCAAGATGACTTAATGAACAAAAAGATTAGTCAATGATATCACAATGGAGAGTTTATAAATTTGAATAGTCCGAAGAGAGGAAAAATGCATCAGAACTACAATGATGCGTCTCAGAAGTATCTAAAAGATCTCCTTACTCGGCCATCTTTACAAAAAAAAATGGCCATAAGTTAGTTTTTTTTTTTTTTGAAAAACAAAAGTTATTGAATCAACTATCCCCTCCCACCAACCGGAATGAGACATTGTCCCCAATGTCTTTAGGAAGAGCTAAGGTTTAGAAGATATCACCTGAACAACTTGAAAGACAATAAAATCCTACAAAACAACAAAAGGAATACAAAATAAAGGAAAATAAAATGCATAAAAACCATGGGACAATCACAAACTGAGATTCAGATCAATTCTGTGTTTCTTGTTCTCTTCATCAATGGACCAATCTATTTTGGAGGTTGAGGGATCTAGCTCATAATTTAAAGCTTGTAACTGGTCAATCAGCTCATGAGGACTTGAAGCAGAGATAAAGATTTTTCGGATTGAAGATGGAATGTAAAAATTTTTCTGAGCATGATCAAGAAATGAAAGAAAACCATCATAAAATTTATTAACATTTAACAAACCGATGGGTTTCTCATGGATGTATAGTTGCGCCCAGGATGCCATTGTAAAGATTTCTTCTAAGGTTCCAAAACCACCTGGCAAAGCTATAAACGCATCAGCATGATGTAACATAGCAGTCAATCTTTCAGGCATACCTGAAACAACTAGCTCTTGGCCGTTTGTCTTTCCGATGATGTCTGCTGCAGCCATAAGTTTTGGGACAATACCCAGAAATTGACTACCTCCGTCTCGTGCAGCTCATGAAACACACCTCATTAATCCCAAGTTACCTCCTCCATACACTAGGTGTATTTTTCGCTCAGCCAAAACCTTACCAAGATGTGTTGCAGCATCAACAAACTCTCTGTATTTCCCATAATTTGTGCCACCAAACACAAAAATGTTTGTGAATCGTTTAGTTGAAGGTGACGCAATTAATGCACTCTCTGAAATTTTCTTTTGAATGTTTATGAGTGCTTGAAGCAAAAAAAAAAACAAATGCTTGTATTTATAGATCCCGAAAAGTTAACACAATGATACACCTATATGTATAGGGCAACGAATTTGTCAATGATATTAGATCCAAATGGTTCAAAAATCAAATGTAAACAACAATAATTACAAAAGACATTAAATGCGGAAGGAAAAAGATAATAAAAACAAAATGATATTTACTGGTAGTTGTGATTGTGGCTCACATCTTCCTCTGGTTTTACGTCCAGAAACGGCTTCAACGCCCTCTATGGGTCGGGGATATGCTTCCCATCCAATTTTCTTATAAATTGGCAAACAGGGTCTTTTATAGTCTGATTCCCGAGACTATATTGTGCATGTTCTTTTTGAAATTGTGGCCATAATCGGTCAATTGCCATTTGCACATATCCACTAGGATGTGCATCAAGAGTCGTTAGGATATTATCCAATGACTCCCTACGCAAACCATGCCTAATGAATAAAATTTTATCTTCCCAATTATTAGACACCATTCCTAAAGAACGACAACGTGTGTTGCAAGTTGTACGTGCACATTTGTGACAAGTAACCCCTAACTTCTTAGCTCTTCATTTTTTTTGCAAGGTTACTTCTTCCAAAACCAGGCATGTAAGATATAAATGAATCAGCAGACTCACCTTCTAGACTTACCTTAGCTTCGATCAACCAGCGAATTTCAACAGGAATGTTGTTTATCATCAGTAAGCGTAATCTTTCGGAACGTGCATTGTAAATCTTTTTCAGAGCATTTTGGGGCAACGATGGAAAATATTTTCGCAGGTTTGTGAAAATTTCGTCCATGCTTTGTTTGGGGGATCATTTATTTGGGAATTTAAATTAAACCGACTTGAGTTATCATGGAGTACCGTTATCCGTCACTTAACCGGGGTTATATAGCAAAACACACCAAGCAAAAACTGAACCTAGAAATTAATCCTGCAAAAATTCAAAACGTAAAAGCGAACAAAAACAAAAATAATAATTGCAAACACAAATAAAGTCAAAAGCAAAAAATTTGTTTACTCACCTTTGTAACAAGGGTCAGAAAGGACGGCAGAGTCTTTTTGAAAATCGGCATTTTCTAAGAATGGTTTTACACGTTGTCCATTTACTTTAAACAAACTATCATTCCTAGGATTCTCAATGTCAATGAAACCATATGAATACACGTGTTTCACAACAAATGGACCACTCCATTTTGATTTCAATTTGCTAGGAAATAATTGAAGCCGAGAATTATAAAGAAAAACCTTTTGACCAACTTCAAATGATCTTCTTAAAATTCGTCTGTCATGAAAGGTTTTAGATTTTTCTTTAAGAATTTTTGCATTTTCATATGCATCATTTCTTAATTTTTCAAGTTCATTTATTTGCAACTTGCGCAATTCACCAGCACCATTTAAGTTAGAATTGAAAGCTTTAATGGCCCAATTTGCTTTTTTCTCAAGTTCAACAGGTAAGTGGCAAAGTTTTCATAAGGATACATATCTAAAGATGTTTGGAATGCAGTGTGGTAAGCCCAAAGTGCATCAATTAGTCTAAGAGACCAATCTTTTCGATCAGGGTTAACCGTTTTCTGCAAGATATGTTTTATCTCCTTATTTGCTAAATCAACTTGACCACTTGTTTGAGGGTGGTATGGTGTGGCAATTTTATGTGTGACTCCATATTTCTTCATTAAAGACTCAAAAGGTTTGTTACAAAAGTGTTTGCCTCCATCACTGATATTGGCTCGAGGGATTCCAAATCGACTCAAAAGATTTTCCTTTAAAAATTTAATCACCGTTTTGTGATCATTATTTCGACAAGGAATTGCCTCAACCCATTTTGACACATAATCATTGGCAACCAAAATGTATAAACATCCAAATGATGGTGGAAATGGACCCATAAAATCAATTCCCCAACAATCAAATATTTCAACGACAAGAATGGGGTTTAAAGGCATCATGTTTTGCTTGGAAAAGGATCATAACTTTTGATAATTTTCACAGGTTTTATAGAATGCATGTGCGTCTTTAAACAAGGTGGGACAATAAAATCCACACCGCAAGATTTTTGCAACCGTTTTCTTTGACGAAAAATGACCACCACATGCTTCAGAATGACAAAATTCAATGACACTACTTACCTCATTGCCTGGAATACACCGTCGAACAATTTGATCAGGACAATACATGAATAAATACGGGTCATCCTAGTAAAAACGTTTTACCTCAGTCAAAAATTTCTTTTTGTCCTGTGCATTCCAATCGAGTGGCATCATTCCTGTTGCAAGATAATTAACAATGTCATCATACCAAGGCAAAGTTGTGATAGAGAATGAAAGATCATCAGGAAAAGAATCATTGATTGGTGCTTTTTCTTCTGGCTCGTCATCTTTCTGTTCCAATTCTTCAAAATCTAAAGTGTCTCTTTCTTTTTCGGCAACTTGAAAACAATTATCAAGATGTGAATATGTGCATGACTCAGGTGAATTGATCAAACAAACTTCAGATGAGTTAAAAGAATCCTTCTGAACATGATAATCAACAATGGTTTCAATAATGTCTACATCTTCATCTTCATTTTCATCATCAAATGGTTCCTTAGACATGTTGAAAACATTAAGCTTAATTTCCATATTTCCAAAAGACATGCTCATTATTCCATTCTTGCAATTAATCAAAGCATTAGCAGTAGCTAAAAATGGTCGGCCCAATATAACAGGAATTGATTTGTGCTCATTAACAACATGTTGTGTTTCCAAGAAAATAAAATCTACTGGGTAGATAAATTTATCGACTTGTACTAACACATCTTCCATTATTCCTTTTGGTATTTTAATTGACCTATCAGCAAGACAAAGTGTGGTTGAAGTCAGCTTTAACTCACCCTGTTTAAGTCGCTGATAAACTGAGTATGGGAGCAAATTTACACTAACACTTAGGTCAAGTAAAGCATGCTCAATTTTACAGTTACCAGTTATGTAGGAAATAATGGGACAACCAGGACCTTTATATTTGAAAACATTTTTGTTGTAAAGAATGGAACTTACCTGTTCAGCCATAAAGGCTTTCGTTCTTACCTGATGCTTCTTTTTTCACAGTGCACAGATCCTTTAAAAATTTGGCATAGGAAGGTACCTGTTTGATTGCGTCCAACAAAGGGATATTGATCTTTACCTGTTTGAAAATTTTAAAAATCTCTGGGGGATGCTTCAATTTTTATAAATTTTTAAGAGCCTGAGGATATGTGAGTGTAGGTGGGGATTCAATTATTTCTTCATCAACAGTGGTTTCATCAACCCCTTCCTTACCCTTGGAAAATGACTTATCATCATTTTTACCAGATTCAAGAATAGGTTTTTTGATGACCTTACCACTACGAATAGTGATAATTGATTTGACTTGATCTGGGCGTTGGTTATTATTATAGGAACTTGACTGACTCTTGGGATTTGGTTGTGGTTGAGATGGAAACTTACCTTTTTCGTGTGTGGTGAGTGTAGAAGCAATCTTTGCCAAACTATCTTTAACATCAATCAAGATTTGTGCAGTTTGGCTGTTAATGGATTTTTGCTTCTCAATGAATGAGTGTAAAGTGTCTTCAAGGTTTTTCCTAGATGGTGGGGCATAAGGCGCATAACCTTGAGGGTTTTGGAAATTCTGGTGTGTTTGTGGATGTGATGGACCTGGTGGTTGTGAAGACTGGGCTTGATTGTTGTTCCTCCAACTAAAATTTGGGTGATGTCTCCAACCAGGATTGTAGGTTTGTGAATATGGGTTGGAATTTGACTTGTTGAAAGTGTGAAAAACATTGGCTTGTTCATGAAGGCAATCTTTTATGGCTGGTAAAGTTGGACAACTATGAGTGATATGATCATCAGAATCACATACATGGCATGCGATTTCTTGTATAGATTTTACATGTTCACTCTTTTTAGTTTCTAAAGCTTCAACTTTCCTAGCTAGGGATGCGAATCTAGCTTGAAGGTCATGATCTTCCTTAAGATTGTAAATGTCTCCACTAGATGGAGATGGTTGTGGTTTGCTCATGGACTCATATGAACCAATGGTGTCCCAATTTTGAGCATTTTCAGTGATGTGGTCAAGATAGTCAAGTGCTTCAGAATTTTTGTCACTGAACTCCCCATTACACACCATTTCAATGACTTGTCTACTTTGGGGTGTGAGTCCCTCATAGAAATGTGACAATATCCTCCATGTTTCAAAACCATGATATGGATAGACATTTAACAACTCTTTGAACCTATCCCAACACTGGTAAAGTGTTTCCCCAGGTTTTTGGGTAAATGAAGTGATTTGCCTCTTAAGAGAGTTTGTGCTATGAGGTGAAAAAAATTTCTTTAAGAATTGTTGTTGCATGTCATTCCAAGTTTGAATTGATCCTGACCTAAGGTTTTGTAACCAAGTTTTAGCTTTATCTTTTAAGGAAAAAGGGAAAAACTTAAGCCTGATTATATCCATGCTAACATTTTGGTCAGTGCAAGTGTTACAGACTTCCTCAAACTCCCTAAGATGTAAATATGGGTTTTCAGATTCAAGACCGTGAAAATTGGGTAAAAGTTGAATGATTCCCGGTTTAAAATTAAAGTGTGCTGTATTTGGTGGGAAAGCTATGCATGAAGGTGCTCCAGTACGTGTGGGATTCATGTAGTCTCTAAGAGTTCTAGGTGGATTTGGGTTAATGTGTTGGTCATGGTCAACATAAGGAGGATGGTTGTTGTGTTGAGATATGTTGTCAAGGTAGTCTAAAAGGTTCTCGGCTTGGTTTCCTGCTGGATGTCTAAGTGGGTTTTCAGCCATGTTGTTAATGAATGTGGGTGATTGTGATCTTCTAATTAATCTACCACTAGATGTTCGAGACCAACGTCTCATGCAAATTTGATGAGGGTTCATGGAGATAAAATACATAAAAATGAAGAAAATAAAGGAAAAAGTGATAAAAATAACAAGATAGAAATTCTATGGGTGTAAACGAAAATATGCACAAGTGTTGGGGCAAAGTGCAAATAATTATAAATATAGGGACTAAAGTGAAAATATGATAATTACAGGGACTAATATGCAAAAATAAAAAATAAAATGACCTATATGCAAATACAAACTAGATCTAAGCTAAAATGCAAATAAAAAGTGGAAGGACTAAAATGCAAAAATGTGATTAATGATTACAAGTGCTTTTTTTTAAGTAGATGAAGTTTAAGATTGAGATCGGTGATGCAAAATTGAATACAAAATAATAACAAAGAAGATAGAAAAAAAAATAGCAAAACTAAAATAAAATTAAAAAGAAATTACTTTTACAAAGAAAATGCAGATTTACCTCCCCGGTAGCGGCGCAAAAAACTTGACACGTCCTATATGGACATTGTGGCTTCATTTATTAAATGAGAGTAGAATATCATCGTATGGATGTTTTGAGGTATTGGATATTAAATCTTAACGTTAAGTTTTCAATAGTGTCTATTGAAACATGGCTTCTGGACAAGTCAAAAAATCCAAGTTCAAAATGTGGTCATATGAGTAAATATGGTAACTTGGAGAGCTATAGGCTGTCTATGAGCTCTTGGCGATTACTGGTATTTTTCACGAGGATACACTTCCTCCAATAAGGTTGTCTAGGGTATGAATGAGTAACATCAACTTATTCTATCTTTATTTAAGAGTTCAATTTTATTTCTTTAGTGGAATGAACTAAAATTAATAGATCGGACATAAGTGAATCATTTGTTGATTGTGATTGGGTTGTGTTTATTGCAGCTTAAATTTAGATAGCCCGCCAAGATCCCCAATCCACACAAACTTGCATGGATCACTTGATATATTCTACCAAACCAATTAAGAGGTCCATCTAGAATTGTATTGAGGCATGTTGACTTGTTTCTTTTTATAAGAATGGGTCTAGTTCACATGTGGACCTTTTTTTTTTTAAGGTCCAATGGATTTAATAAAATAAGAAAATAATATATTGACCCATATATTTGTGGTGGGCAGCAAGACTATTTAGAATAGCTTAATTATATTATTTTTATGTTATTATTTAATTAAATGGAAATTAATTAATTATTTATTTAATTAAAAGTCAAAATCTTTTTCTAGTAGGAGATGACCTCCTAAAATTATACTATTGTTGGTAGTATAATTAATATTAAACAATATATTTGATAAGTAGCTAAATAAAAAGAATTATTTATCTAATCAAATTAGGAAGTCTTTAGGGCTCGAAAAATAAATGGCACTATTTGAGAGGGGTGTTGTGCAAATATCACCAGTTTAGTAATGTAAGTTTAAAAGGCACCATTTAACGTAAAGAGACGAGAATGCCTCGACAAAATTAAAAAAGAGAGAAAAGTTCTCGTTTTGTGAGTCTGAGAAAAGCAACAGTGAGAAAGAAACAGAGAAAGAAACAGAGAAAGAAACCGACGACAACGAAATCGAAGGCGAGGAAATCGACGGCGAGTAAATCGACAGCTTATTGACCTGAACGGCAATACTGTACATTTCGCAGCTGTGACAGAGGTAAGTTCAGTTTGTTTTTTTTATCGATTTGTTGTCCTTAACTTATCATTGCATTTTAGACTTGTTATGTCGATTAAAATTGTAGATTAGGGTTGACATTGGTTGTGGTTTTGGTTTGGGTTTGAAATGAGGTTCAATATTCTGGTATCGAGCAATTTTTGTTTTGAAATAAAAATAAATCGAGAATATTTCAAGCGAGATCGAGGAAATTTTTTAGAAAGATTCGAGAGGTTTTTCAAAGTGATCGAGAATGTTTTTCAAAGTGATCGAGCTTTTGTTAAATGATCGAGAATATTTTTCATAGAATTGAGAGGTTTTTAAAAGGATCGATAATTTTTGAAAACGATCGAGAATATTATGATAACAATCGAGAATATTTTTCAAAGGATCAAGATTTTTTTAAATGATCGAATCGAGAAGATTTGTCATCAAATCGAGAAGATTTTTCAAAGAATCGAGAGGTTTGTCAAAATATCGAGACTATTTACAAAGGATTGAGAATGTTTTCAAATGATCGAGAATGTTTTTCAAAGGGTCCAGATTTTAGAATATGATCGAGAAGATTTTTCAATGAATCGAGAGGTTTTTCAAAGGATCGAGACAATTTTCAAAGGTTCGAGAATATTTTCAAAGGGTCGAGATTTGTTAAATTGATCGAGAACATTTTTCAAAGAATCGAGAGTATTTTCAAAGGATCGAGAGTATTTTCTAACGATCGAGAATGTTTTTCAAAGGGTCGAGAACTTTTTCAAATGATCGTGAAGTTTTTTCAATGAATCGAGAGGTTTTACAAATGATCGAGACTAATTTCAAAGGATCGAGCCTATTTGCAAATGATCGAGAACTTTTTAAACAAATCGAGAACTTTTTCAATGGATCGAGAATATTTTAAAAGTATCGAGAATTTGTTTCAAACGATAGAGAATATTTTCTAATTTTTGAGCAGTTTACTGGTGTACTGTTTCTTTGACATTGTAGATGACGAGCAGTATGAAGGAATTGCTTAAAACTGCAGAGGGAGATTAGTTCAAGGGAAAATTGACCTGACACGACCATTTTGAAGCCCTCGCCCTTATAGACGATGCACTTAATCCGGTTCCGAAAGAGTTTGCTGTTGAGGATCGGCGTCGGTTCATGGCCTCTTGTTTCGGGCATTTCATGTCGATGCACCGATCCCTGTAAAAACATTGAAAATGATGATAAAATTGTATGATGTTTGATTAATATTAACCGTACACAAAATTGTATGATGTACCTTACGGCAGCGAGAGCGTGAGAACATGGAAGAAGGTCCATTTGGAATTTGTTACATGTGCAGGTCTTCCGGGCTAAGTCAACGGTCCACTATTTTCCAGCCCGTTTCACAGAAAATATGTTACAGTCAACTGGATTAACGGTCATAAAATTGCACTTTTCTACACGTATGAGGATCACAAGATGTGCTGTGTCGGTCAACTGATGACACATGGATTTTACAGCCCTATAACGATCGTGAAACCAACGCTGTAGCATATTCCTAATAAACTCTGCCAAAGTCAACATACGCAGTTGCCGTGCAAATTTAAGGCATGAGTTTATACATTTTGCAGGATTTGTTGTCATGACCCTATACCTTCTGTCGGGGCAGTGAACACGGGACCACTTGTGTGGATCGGTATCAATTACATATTCATATGCATTCGGGTGCAAGTTGCGTAACTCTTCCATGTGTCGGTTATATTGCAACTCGGTGTACGCTCGGGTTGCTTTATCCATTATTACGGCAACATCCTTTCTATGTTATCTCTTCTTAATATTTTCATAAAAGTGCCAGCAACATATGATATATGTGGCATAAGGAACCACTTTAGAAATCCCTGCTTCAATGCTTGCATGTCGATGAGAAATGAAAACCAAATCATCTATATGGCCAATGGAACCTTTCAAGCAATCCAAAAACCACTCCCATGATAGGTTGTTTTTCGAGTCACCGTACCCAAAAGCAATTGGATAACCCTGTTCATTCCCATCTTGTGCAGTTGCAATAAACATTGTGCCCCCGAATCTACCCTTTAAATGGGTACCATCAACGGCAATAACTGGATGCATACACCTCTGGAATCCTCTGAGTAAGGCACCCAACGACATGAAAAAGTATGGGAATTTATCATTTTCATCACATTGTAAGTTAGTAATCGTTCCAGGATTTTGGGGTTCCAACACGTAACCGAATGATAGCAGCAGTTGGAAGCTTTCCTCATGCGTTCCATAGGTGAGTGACAATGCATAATCAAGGGCTTGATGTGCCTTACTGTACATTATTTGGATGCCATAAATTGTTTTCATGTCGGCGATTATGTCCTTCGGACGCATTAGTTGACCATCATGTTGTTGCAATTTAGGTGCAACCACTTCACCAATTATGACTGCACTAGCTTGTCGATGGCAGCGGTGAATCTCCTCCAATGGACAAGTGTGTTCGTTGATAAAACTTCGTACTTGAAAGTATGTCGCTTCATCTCTCCTAACCGCTCTTAACTTCCATGTACAGTTGTCTATCAAACAAACCAGATGTAATGTTATCTTATTCGACCTTTTCACCTTCCACTCGAAGTTATGTCGCATTGTAAAATGGCCAGCCAATCTCTTCAAATCCTTTTTAGTAGGAAAAAATTGACCTTTATATATCATGCTGGTAGGTTCATCTTCTACCCAGTTCCTGCTTCCACCCATACCAAACGAGTATGATTCTGCTCCTAGAATAACCAACGTTCTGACATTCTCAGAATCAGCTGAAGTTACATCAGATCGGACCTTAGATGTCCCAGCTATATCTACTGCAGACATCTGTGGACACGTATTGCACGTCTTTCCATTTCAAACCGTTCTTCATCTTCCTCATTGTTCGGTACATTATGTATCGGATGCAAATTTGCCTCATTAGCCACCTCATGGATTGGTAGGTTATGAGATTCATTGTTCCGCTTATTGTTCATGTCATTGTACATCTCATTGTATTGGTGGTTGTACTGCCCAGCGTTCAATTCAATTTGACAACTGAAATCATCATCCAATTGAGCTCCAACTATATCACCATGGTCGCCTACTTCCGGTGGGACACCACATAGGTTTTGCCTACCGTCAATCCCACTTCTTTCTGTGAACAACTGGTTGCTTCCGCCTGAAGATCGATATTGTTGGGTGTTATCATGAGGAGAGATTTCTTCACCGATGACACCTCATGCAGCCATTTCAATTAAACTGACACATACTTGAGGGATTACCCTATCTTCCCCTAGCATAAACAAAACATCATCGTCATTTCTTATAAATGTGCGACATGTGGTCCCAAGAACGATTGATATAGATTGTAGATCAACAATTTATTTGTTCACATCGTACTTCACAACGGTTTGTACGATCGACACCAGCTCTTCGTAAGTCATATTTCTAGACATATACATTCCTTGGTTATCGAAACCAAGAAACCTCTTACTTCCATAAGGTAATTGCTCCCATCGACCGTTATAAGATATTACTAATCTAACTTGATCCATTTTCCTGTGATAATCATCATCACAATCAATTATTAACAAATAAAAAAAATTACTTTCACAATTACAAACAATTACAAAAATTTCAAATGGATCGAGTACTTTTTATAAGGGATCGATAACTTTTTCAAGGGTTCGAGAATAATTTACAAATGATCGAGAACTTATAAAAAGGTTCGATTCGAGAACTTTTATCGAGAATATTTGTCAAATTATCGAGAACTTTTTATAACGGTTCGAGAACTTTTAACAAGGGAACGAGAACTTTTTCTAAGGGATCGAGAACATTTCAAACGGTTCGAGAACTTTTTTAAGAGATAGATAATATTTGTTAAAAGGATCGAGAACTTTTATCAACGGATCGACAACTTTCAACAAGTCAACGGGAAACTTTTTCTAAGGGATCGAGAACATTTCTAAAGGTTCGAGAACTTTTTTAAGGGATCGAGAATATTTTTCAAATTATCAGAACTTTTATCAATGGATCGAGAACTTTTAACAAGGGAACGAGAACTTTTTCTAAGGGATCGAAAACATTTCTAACGGTTCGAGAACTTTTTAAAGGGATCGATAATATTTTTCAAATTTTCAAGAACTTTTATCAAGGGATCGATAACTTTTCTCAAGGGATCGAGAACATTTTCGAAGGGACCGAGAACTTTTTATAAGGGATCGAGAACTTTTTCTAAGGGATCGAGAAAGTTTTTAAGGAATCGAGATTATTTGTCAAATTATCGAGAACTTTTATAACGGTTCGAGAGCCTTTGTCCAGGGATCGAGAACTTTTCCTAAGGGATCGAGCATTTTTTGTCGAGCATTTTTTTCAAATAATCGAGCTTTTTTCAAACTAAACAAGAGCTCGTTCCAATATAAAATAAGCTCGATTCATCTTTAAATATTCTCGGTCATACAAGAAAAAAGCATTCTAGTGCAAAATCTGAAATGGATACATTGATATCGAGGAATGGATACATTGTTAACCCATACAGAAATGAATGCAAAATATCTGAATTGCATAAAAGAAATAAAAGAAATTTAAGTGAATATCATAAATATTTGTTACCTTCTACTGCAGAATCTGGAGAGAGACTCAAGTTTTTCAGACAACTTTTCTAGGGAGATACCAACGAGTTCAGAAAGGGGCTTTAATAAAATTAAAGTTTAGGGGTAATTTGGGCAGTTCACCATAATAGGTGTCTTTTAAACTTAAGTTATTAAAAAGGTGACATCATCACAACACACCTTTAAAAAGATTATATATCTCACCATTTCCTCGAAGTCTTTAATATAGTTACAAATACACTATTGAGTTGGATTAGGAGTCTCGGTATAGGATAGGATTCCTTTTAGAACATGATTCTTAATCACCAAGTAAATCCACATAAGGAAAGGACTCTTAACAACCAAGTAAATCCTTCTTAGGAAAGGATTTAAAATCCTAATATATTCTATGAAGAATTCGGCCAGCTATATATATATATATATATATATATATATATATATATAAAAGGATAGAATTCCTTTTAGATAAATATTCTTAACTACCAAATAAATCCACCTAAGGAAATGCTTCTTGCCAACCAAGTAAATCCTTCTTAGTAGAGAATTTATGATCCTATATATATTTGGAAATTCGGTCAGCCCTAGGTGAATTCATAGAATTAATTTCAGCCATCCCTAGTCTTTTAGAGAGAAGGTTTCGGCTACCATAGAAATTTTGAAGGAGAAAAATCTTATTTTACTCTAGACAAAATTCGATTAACTCTAAAAAATAGTGTGAGATTCGACAAAAAAGAAAAAGAAGAAAGAACATTTGGCTTTTGATAGTACACTAGTAGTCTTTACATTAAAAGGTTTTGTGTACAACATCGAATCAAGGATCACGCGAGTTTCAATCAAATTGATTGATAATTCACAAGTGACCTAACGTTCTTTGTTTTCTTCTTGGAGGATTATTGTAACTAAAAAAGATAAATTTTTTGTTTGTTTCCATCATTAGGTATACAATTTAAAGAAAGGGTGCTCACACTCCTAGGTGATTCACGTTCGTGATTGGATTGGAAGATCTTGCGGAATTAATTCGGCGCTTGTTCAATCATCACGAGAAAAAGGTATGCTACTTTTATATACATCAATTAATCTAGGGTTAAGGTTTTTGTTATTGAAAAAGGGAAAATTTCAATTTATACCAAAACCCTAATTTTTATAAATTTTGAATTTCACGTTTCCGTTGCGCTTATTTTCCTTACCATTTGTATCAGAGCCAGGTTGTACCCTTGATTAATTGATGTATGTGTTCGTGAATCTTTTCTTTTTATTGTATATATGGATGTTTTAGAAAGAGATGACACTTTAGGTATTCACATATATATTTACATTGGAATATATGGATATATATGTTTTATATGTGGTTTGTTATTGCTCAATTTTGGTCCTAGAATATCAATGTATTTTTGTTTTGGGATTGTAACAAGAAGGGTGGTCTATCATCGCCATAATTTCCTTCTTGGTAGTTGCTAAGTTTTTTTTTTTTTGTAATAAAAAAAAAACTGCAGTATTTTTATTTATAATTCTTCTATAATACACTCAAGTATCAAAGACTCAAAGGTTTGAAGAACTGGAAGCAACCGGAACAAGTTTGGGACCGTACGAGCCGTATCAACAAACGTGCGTGCGAAGAGCACGCGGCCACGTTTGTTGTGGCATGGGCTGCGCACGGCAGCCCTATGGAAGCCATGGGCTGCACATGGCAGCCCTTTATGGGGTTGTGGCATGTGCACGCCCATGGGTAGGGAGCCAAGGGTGCGCACTCCCATGGGAGGTAGCCGAGGGAGTCCAAACGATGAAGGTCGAGTGAAGACTTGTTCGCCAAGAAAAGAGTTTTTTGTATTCCAAGACATGTAATTTATTTGCTTTTCTAGGATGGACCAAAATTGTAGCTATTTATATTTTTGTAAATATTGCAATATTTGTCATTGTTTGATAATAGAATAGGAGTGCCACTCATATATCTCTTTTGGTATGAACATGCATTGAATAATTTAGATATCTAAATTGGCATCTAGATAACTTGGTAAATCATTCTTTGGAATTCGATCACACGCCTTAAATAATTGAGTGGGAGAAGGTGTTTTGGAACACCTATGGCCTCCAAGTTTAGTTGAGCTTTATGTTTCGTGTAATAACCTCCCAAGAGGTATTCATGAATGGAATTTAGCAAGATACTTCCTTACAAGGATAGACTAGACAGTTAGCCCAAACGATATCTACCCCTAAAGGAAGGATATTCGTGAGGGATTATATTGAAGGTCGATAACTTGGTAACACACTCAATGTGAGTTTATTAATATCCTCTCAAGAGTTCTTGTTAATAAAATCACAAGGCTAAAATTGAAAACGTTGGTTGTTATGTTAACAATTAGATGGGACCTAGTCCAACAAGTAAATATTGCGAACTCCCAAAGGAGGCGTGACATATATGGGTGTTGGATCACCATTGAATTTTTACGATTGAATTATTTTATTTTATTCAAGATAAATATTCGAAAGTACTTTATCATGATTATTTACTTATATAATTTTTGTTATTGTTTAGAAATCATGACATCATCCCTAATCAACATCCTAAAAGACAATACTTTAACTGGTGATAATTATGTCACATGGAAAAGGAAAATTGGGCTTTTATTGCAATCTGAAAAGCATAAGTTCGTTCTGTGCACTCCTAAACCATCTACTCCTACTAATGAATCTACTCATGAGCAAAGAGATGAATATCAGCAGTAGGAGTTTTCTAATGAGATGGCTAAATGTTATATTATGGCCACCATCTCCGACGTGTTGCAACAGCAACATGAAGGAATGGAGACTGCTGCCGATATAATGATGTCTCTAGTCGAGATGTTTGCTATGAGGTCTAGGACGACTAAGAGAGAGGCAGTGACTGCTTTTATAAATCTTAGGATGAAACCTAGACAGGCTGTGAAAGATCACATGATGAAAGTCATAGCACATCTCAACATTGTTGAACTGAATGGTGTTGAGATAGATGGTGAGACCAAAATTGATATGATTGTCAACTCACTATCGAATTCCTTTGATCAATTCAAGTTGGACTACACCTTGAATAATAAGAAATACACCTTGCAAGGCCTGATGCAAGATGTTCAAAGCGCGGAAAAAATCCTTGTGATAGGCAAGGGTCAAGAGGTTCATACCGTAGGTAAAGTTGCTACTGTTAAGACCCGTAAGAAGGTAAATAAACAACAGAAGAAAAAACAACTAGGACCTACTAAGAAGGAGACAAAGAAAGTAACCAAGATCAAAAGGAAGTGTTTCCTTTGTAGTGAAAAAGACATTGGAAAAGAAATCGCCCAAAGTCTCAAGACAAGAAGGAAGAAGGTAATATTAATTATCTTGAAACATGTTTTTTAACGGGTTCTATGGATTCTTAGATCATAGACTTCGGAGCCACTAATCATGTTTGTTTTTCCTTACAGGGGTTCAAAGAAAGGAGAAGACTTAATGAGAATGAATTCAACTTGCGTTTAGGCAATAAAGCGTTGGTGTCTGCTAGTTCAGTGGGAAATATTAGAATTAGTTTAGATACTTATAGGCATTTAGATTTAATAGACGTTTATTATGTACCTCAATTCAAGAGGAATTTAATTTCAGTTTCTTATTTAAATAAATTTGGTTATTCGGTTACTTTTAATAAAGCTTTTATTATTAGTAAGAATGATAAAATTATTTGCAAAGGAACATTGGAAAACGGTTAATTCTATTTGCACGGAAATATCTCTCACTTGTTAAACACGGAATCAACAGAACCTAATCATAAAAGACTAAAATTATTAAAAGATGAAACCTACCTATAGCATTTATGCCTAGGTCATATTAACCTTAATAGGATTAAAAGATTGGTAAGTGATGAACCTCTAAGTGACTTAAAGGTTGATGATCTACCAACTTGTGAATCTTGTATGGAAGGTAAAATGACCAAAATGTCATTTACGACCAAAGGCACAAGAGTCATCGAATGTTTAGGATTGATACACACTGATGTGCGTGGACCTATGAGCATTCAAGCTAGAGGTGGATATGAGTACTTCATCACTTTCACAGATGATCACTCAAGATTTGGCTATGTGTATCTCATGAGACATAAGTAGGATGTTTTAGACATGTTCAAAGTATTTAAAGCTGAAGTAGAAAAACATCTTGAGAAACGCATAAAAATCTTGAGATCTGATCATGGTGGAGAATATCTATCTGGTGAGTTTCAGCAATATTTTATTGATAATGGGATAATTTCTCAGTTTTCTGCACCAGGCACACCTAAAAAAAAATGGGACGGCAGAAAGGAGAAATAGAACTCTTTTAGACATGGTTAGGTATATGTTGAGTTATTCAACGCTCTCTAATTCTTTTTGGGGATATGCTTTACAAACCGCAATGTACATTCTAAACGATGTACCATCTAAGTCGGTTCCTAAAACACCGCATGAGTTGTGGACTGGGTAAGGATATTTGGATGTCGTGCGCACGTGTTAAAAGGAAAGACAAAAAATAAAGTCCCGTTCAGAAGCTTGCATATTTGTAGGGTATCCAAAAAGGAACAAAAGAATATTATTTTTATAGTTCTTCAGATCTTAAAGTATTTGTTTCGACAAATGTTAAATTTCTGGAAGAGGACTATATGAATAATTTTGTGCCTAAAAGTAGAATTGTCCTGAATGAGCTTTCAGGAGATACAATTCCACAAGAGGTTTCACAACCAAGCCCAATTGTAAGATCCATACCAACACAAGATCAACAATCTACCATACCTCATCGTAGTGGGAAGGTTAGTAGACAACCCGAGAGATACATCGGTCTAGGAGAATCTGAGAGAATCTTCCGAACGTCGATGATCCCTATACGTACAAGGAAGCAATGGAAGATGTTGATTGTCGCCATTGGCAAAAGGCAATGCAATTCAAAATTGATTCTATGTTCAAAAACAAAGTCTGGTCTCTTGTAGACTTGCCTAAAGGGATAAAACCCATCATGTGCAAGTGGATATACAAGAGGAAAAGAGGAATGGATGGAAAGGTGGAAACCTTTAAAACTAGATTGGTAGCTAAAGGTTATACACAGAAGTAAGGTATTGATTATAAAGAAACCTTCTCTCCTATGGCCATGTTTAAATCCATTAGGATACTCTTATCCATTGTGGCATCTTTAGACCTAGAGATTTGGCAAATGGACGTCAAGATAGCTTTCCTTAATGGAAGTCTTGACGAAAGCATCTACATGATGTAACCAAAAGGATTCATTGAAAAAGGCCAAGACGAAAGGGTATGCAAGTTGCAAAGATCCATATATGGATTGAAGCAAGCATCGAGATCCTGGAACATAAGGTTCGATCAAGCCGTGAAAAGTTTTGGATTTATTCAAAATCTTTGACGAACCTTGTGTATACAAAAGGATTAAA
This sequence comes from Dipteronia dyeriana, assembly GCA_032871835.1. Lineage (NCBI taxonomy): Eukaryota > Viridiplantae > Streptophyta > Magnoliopsida > Sapindales > Sapindaceae > Dipteronia > Dipteronia dyeriana. The sequence continues at coordinate 18,104,488 of CM065303.1, forward strand.
GGCGACAAGTTGGTTTTCCTAGTTCTTTACGTTGATGATATACTACTCATCGAAAATGATGTAGGTGTATTGACATCAATAAAAGAATGGTTAGCAAAACAATTTGATATGAAGGACTTAAGAGAAGCAAGTTATACTCTTGGTATCTAAGTCATAAGGGATAGAAAGAATAGAACGATTGCATTATCCTAAGCTTCATACATAGATAAAATCTTGTCTAGGTTTTCCATGCAAGATTCCAAGAAAGGTATGTTACCTTTCAGACATGGAATCAAACTTTCTAAGGAACAAGTTCAAAAAGAATGAGCATGAAGAGCAATTCATGAGTTGGGTTCCATATGCATCGGCAGTTAGAAGTTTCATGTATGCAATGCTCTGTACTAGACCAGATATTTGTTTTGATGTGGGTAGTTAGCAGGTTTCAATCGAAACCTGGTCTTGATCACTGGACGGTTGTCAAGCATATTTTCAAGTATCTTACGAGAATGAGAAATTATATGCTTGTATACTCTATAGGGGATTTAATTCCCGTTGGGTATACAGATTCTGATTTTCAGTCAGATTCTGACTCTAAGAGATCAATATCAGGATTTGTGTTTACTATTGGAGGATGGGCAGTCATATGGAGGAGTATCAAGCAATCTTGTATTGTTGATTCCACCATGGAAGCTGAGTATGTTGTTGTATGCGAGGCTACTAAAGAGGCTGTTTGGCTCCACCAATTCTTAACTGACTTAGAAGTGATTCCTGATGCAAATAAGCAGATCACTATCTATTGTGACAATAGTGGAGCAGTGGCTAACTCGAGAGAACCAAGAAATCATAAGATAGGGAAACACATTGAAGGAAAGTATCACCTTTTGAGGGAAATTGTGCATAGGGGTGACTTGACGATTACCAAGATCACGTCAGCATAAAATCTAACGGATCCCTTTACAAAGGCTCTTCCACAAAAGAGTTTTGACGGGCATCTAGAGAACAGGGGGGGTGAGAGATATGACACATTTGCTATAGAGCAAGTGGGAGATTGTTGGGATTATGCTCGATAGCAAGAGTGTAATAATGTATTTGATAATCTTTTCATATTAATAAAGTGATTTCTAGTTTAACAAATCTTATAGCATTTATGGTTTAATTATTATAATTGTCAAAAGTAAATAACCATAAGGTTAAAAGACTATGAGAAAAGAAGAATTGTTCATACATCTAGATATGTATGAGGTAGACACAATTCTTTAGTTAGTCTTGAATAATATTCACAACTTAAGATAAAAGGTTGTGCGCATTTATCTTGTCAAAGTTGTAGATTCTTTTTCTAGCATTTGAGTGAGATCAAATGTGTTATGATGAGTCTAAAATCATCAAAGTGTGGTGTCTTTGGGTAAAAGAATCTAGTGCACTGGGTGCATTGAATTGGATCACAATGAAATACTTTATCTAGAACTGTCAATGGAAAAAAGTTTTTCATTAGAAGACAATCAAAAAGTCTATCTCAATCCTGAGATAAATGATGGACTTATGGTTGCAAGTGTTATCATTTGAGTTATCAATGAATACGATTATATAGCATAGTCTATCCTCGATAGTTTGGTGTTTTTATTTGTTAATCGATAGAGGACTTTATTTATAGATATGGACATTGTGGCTTCATTTATTAAATGAGAGTAGAATATCATCGTATGGATGTTTTGAGGTATTGGATATTAAATCTTAACGTTAAGTTTTCAATAGTGTCTATTGAAACATGGCTTCTGGACAAGTCAAAAAATCCAAGTTCAAAATGTGGTCATATGAGTAAATATGGTAACTTCGAGAGCTATAGGCGGTCTATGAGCTCTTGGCGATTACTGGTATTCTTCACGAGGATACACTTCCTCCAATAAGGTTGTCTAGGGTATGAATGAGTAACATCAACTTATTCTATCTTTATTTAAGTGTTCAATTTCATTTCTTTAATGAAATGAACTAAAATTAATAGATCGAACCTAAGTGAATCATTTGTTGATTGTGATTGGGTTGTGTCTATTGAAGCTTAAATTTAGATAGCCCGCCAAGATCCTCAATTCACATGAACTTGCATGGATCACTTGATATATTCTACCGGACCAATTTAGGGGTCAATCTAGAATTGTATTGAGGCATGTGGACTTGTTTCTTTTTGTAAGAATGGGTCTAGTTCACATGTATACCTTTTTTTTAAGGTCTAATGGATTTAATAAAATAAGAAAATAATATATTGTCCCATATATATATATATATATATATATATATATATATATATATATATATGTGTGTGTGTGTGTGTGTGTGTGTGTGTGTGTGTGTGTGTGTGTGTGTTGGGCTGCAAGGATATTTAGAATAGCTTAATTATATTATTTTCATTTTATTATTTAATTAAATGAAAATTAATTAATTTGGTAATTAATTAATATTTAATTAAAAGTCAAAATCTTTTTCTAGTATGAGATGGTCTCCTAAAATTATACTATTGTTGGTAGTATAATTAATATTAAAGACTATATTTGATAAGTAGATAAATAAAATGAATTACTTATCTGATTAAATTAGGAAGTCTTTAATATGGTTACAAATACACTATTGAGTTGAATTAGGAGTCTTGGTATATGATAGAATTCCTTTTAGAAAAGGATTCTTAACCACCAAGTAAAACCACCTAAGGAAAGAATTCTTAACAACCAAGTAAATCCTTCTTAGGAAAGAATTTAAAATCGTAATATATTCTATGAAGAATTCGGCCAGCCCTATATATATATATATATATATATATATATATATATATTATAAAGTCCCCATTTATTGATTGGCTTATTTCGTGAACAAATCACATTTTTTGGGTGTTATGTAAGGGTAGATTAGGCTTTCAAGACCTCAAGAGGAGAATCACCAAAGGTAAAATTCTTGTGCTTACTTTCTTTGAAGAGATAGTTGCACACACTCACAAATTCATGCATAACTCTTATTCATATATGTTGTGTGTTTATACTTGTGTGTATTTTGGTTTAAATGACTTTTGTTGATTCATTTGCATCTTGTAATTAAAGTTTTATGTCATGATTAGGCATTAGAATAGGATGCATTTTCATCACTCTACGACTTGTTGAAAATGTGTGTTTGAGTGTTGAAAAAGTGGACAGTGCGCTGGTGGTGCGCTACTCGACTAGCGCAGCCTCACCAGCACAACATTCCATTGGATTGTGGCATGTCATGCGCCACTGAGCTGCGCCACTCGACCAACGCCTATTGAAAATATTAGGTTGTGTGTTGGTGGTGCGCTACTCGACCAGCGCATCTCACCAGCGCACATAGCGGAAGCTGGAACGTTTTTTTCAAAATGACATCACTTTGGTTGAAACTCATATATATATATATATATATATATATATATATATATATAACTCTGTGTTCAGGTCGAAATGGAGTTCAGAACATCATATCTTTTCCTTAGAACACGTTTCAAAAGGAAAACTTTTCCAAGAACTCATCTTTAAACACTCAAAGCATTCCCATGTGCATAAAAACTTCATCTTGCATCATCTAAAGTCATTTATAGTGCATCTATGGATAGTTTTGCTTTATCACATCTTGTTTGGTAAGTTCTTCACTATCTTCTTACAAGTCAAGTGCTTTGCTTGCTAAGCCATCTCTTTAATTATTTGTATGCTCTTAGAACATATTATAGATACAAATTAAAGATTGTTGTGATGACATGATTGAGTGTTGTATTGTGATAGCTTCATAAGATTGTTTGATCCATGTTTAGCTAAACTTTTTGAACATGTTATTTAGCTCTTGATATCTAGGATTGCATTAATTGTCATATCATTATCCTAGATAAGCATATAAGGTTTCCTAGCCTTGTTTGTTCTTGAATATCATCATATATTCACATAGGACATTTTATCTCTTCATTGAGAAGTAAGACTTGTGTTGCTTCCGGGAGTAGGTAGCTTAAATCGCAAGCAAGATGGACTAGGTTCACTTATACCGGGATTAGGTAGTGGTGGTGGATTTTAAACCGGGATTAGGTTGTAATTCCTTTTCCATTAGTGGATTCGAGGTTCGAGTGTGGCACACATATCAGTCTGTGGTTTTTCCCATTTGGAGGGTTTCCACGTAAATCTCAAGTGTCTTTACTATTTTAGTACTTTTTACACTTGTGATATTATTGTAACTAGCTAGGGGCATTTTCGTCAACTTGACCTTTAACGAAAATTGGGTAAAATTGTTTAAAATCTATTCACCCCCCCCCCCCCCCCCCTCTAGATTCATATTATACACACCATAATATTTGTTTCATATATATATATATATAAGAGGATAGAATTCCTTTTAGATAAAGATTCTTAACTACCAAATAAATCCACCTAAGGAAATGATTCTTGCCAACCAAGTAAATCCTTCTTAGTAGAGAATTTATGATCCTATATATATATATATATATATATATATATATATATATATATATATATATATGTTTGGAAATTCGGCCAGCCCTAGGTGAATTCATAGAATTAATTTCAGCCATCCCTAGTCTTTTAGAGAGAATGTTTCGGCTACCATAGAAATTTTGAAGGAGAAAAATCTTATTTTACTCTAGACAAAATTCGATTAACTCTAAAAAATAGTGTGAGATTCAACAAAAAAGAAAAAGAAGAAAGAACATTTGGTTTTTGATAGTACACTAGTAGTCTTTACATTAAAAGGTTTTGTGTACAACATCGAATCAAGGATCACGCGAGTTTCAATCAAATTGATTGATAATTCACAAGTGACCTAACATTCTTTGTTTTCTTTTTGGAGGATTATTGTAACTAACAAAGAGAAATTTTTTGCTTGTTTCCATCCTCAAGAATACAATTTAAAGAAAGGGTGTCCACACTCCTAGGTGATTCATGTTCGTGATTGGATTGAAAGTTCTTACAGAATTAATTTGGCGCTTGTTCAATCATCACGAGAAAAAGGTACACTACTTTTATATACATCAATTAATCTAGGGTTAAGGTTCTTATTATTGAAAAAGGGAAAATTTTAATTTATACCGAAACCCTAATTTTCATAAATTTTTCTACGCTTCCGATGCGCGTATTTTCCCTACAATTCCCATATCTTATATGAATGATTCAGGATAGAATCACCGTACATTATAGAATGGACCGCAACTATAGATTAACTATAAATAAAGTATCCAGCTTTATTTACTATCTATGGACTCTTTAGATTGCACATCTCTCACTGTATCCATCTATATATGACACTCATACTATACACAGTTCGAGATTACATATGGAAATCTAGGGTGTTAATAAGCACGAGTTATAAAATAAACAATACAACAAGAATGAATTGAACTTTCTTTTATTTATTTCACAAATCCATTTACAAATTACATTTGTAGGGCATAAACCGTAACAATCTCTCACTTGCACTAATGCTGTGAGGCATGTTTTGTAACTATAGACCATTTAGGTGACCTGAAAACACTTTAACCGGTAAGGTCTTCATAAATGGATCAACATGATTGTCTTGTGAGGCTATCTTGGTGATGATCAAATCTTCTCTCTGCACTATCTCTCTAATGAGATGATACTTTCTCTCTATATGCTTTTTTTTATGGGTTCTTGGTTATTTGGAATTAACCACAGCACCACTGTTATCACAATAAAGTGTGATGAGTTTATCCAGATCTGGAACAACTTCCAGATCACTCAAGAATTTACAGAGTCAAACAGCCTCTTTAGCAGCTTCATAAACGGATACATAATTGGCTTCCATGGTGGAGTCAGCAATGCAAGATTGCTTGATACTTCTCCATACAATGGCTCCACCACCCAAGGTGAATACTGATCCAGAAGTGGATTTCCTAGAATCTCTGTCTGACTGAAAATCAGAATTTGTGTATTTTAACAGGATCAAATCCTGTCTGAAATACACTAGCATATAATTTATTGTTCTCCGAAGATACTTGAGAATAGTCTTGACAGCAACCCAATGATCCAATCATGGGTTGGACTAGAATCTGCTGACTACTCACATTGCATAGCAGATGTCCGGTCTCATGTATAACATAGTTTACATGAGAATACCTATCGCTGATGCATAGGGTACATGTCTCATGTCCTCAACTTCTTGAGGTGTCTTAGGACACTATTCCTTAGACAAGTGAACTCCATGTCTAAAAAGTAAATTACCTTTCTTGAAGTTTTGCATCAAAAATTGCACAAAAATCTTATCGATATACGATGCTTGAGACAGTGTTAAGAGTTTTTTCTTACGATCCCTTATAAGTTGAATCCCAAGAACATAACTCGCTTCTCCCAAATCTTTCATTTGGAATTGGCTATCCAACCAACCCTTTACATCAGACAACAATCCCATATCATTTCCAATGAGTAGGATATCATCTATGTATAGGACCAAGAAAACTACTTTCTTGTCAATGATCCGCTTGTAGGCACAAGGCTCATCGACGTTCTGCTCAAAGCCATAGGTTTTGATCACATCATCAAACCTGGTGTTCTAAGATCTAGATGCTTGCGTAAGTCCATAGATGGACCTTTGTAGCTTACAAACCTCTTGCTCTTGATCTGGAGACACGAATCCCTCTGGTTGCATCATATAGATGCTCACGTCAAGATTGTCATTCAAGAATGCAATCTTGACGTCCATTTGCCAAATTTCATAATCAAAATATGCAGCAATGGATAAGAGAATCCAAATAAACTTAAAAACGGCTACTAGCGAGAATGTCTCTTCATAATCGACCCCCTTTTTCTAGGTATAACCCTTAGCCACTAGCCTTACTTTTAAGGTCTCTACCTTCCTATCTACTCCTCTCTATCTCTTGTAGATACACTTACACCTTAAAGGTTTTAACCCAGCCGGTAAGTCTACAAGATCCCAGACTGAGTTAAAGTACATGGACTCCGTCTCGAAATTCATGGCTTTAAGTTATTCCTCTTTCTCTGGATTTTCCATTGCATTCTTAAATGTCAATGGATTGTCCACACTATCAATAGAGACAACAATTGTCCATCACCTATACCTAAATAGCGTTCAGGTTGTCTTACAATCCTTTCATTACGTCTAGGTGGTAGTGTATCCTGATCAGGAATCATCTGACCCTCAGATGTTTGTAAAACAACGACTCTTGTTGATGAAGCACTAGTCTCACCAGGGTCTAACTCATTCAATACAATCTTAGAACAAGGTTTATGGTCACTAATATAATTATCCTCAAGAAACGTTGCATTTGTCGATACAAATACTTTGTTATCTTCGGGACTATAGAAGTGTCCACATCTGGTCTCCTTGGAGTATCCTACAAACAGGTAGATCATAGACTTGGAGTCTAGCTTTCTACTGTTGTTCTTCAGCATGTGTACTAGACACTCCCATATGTGGAAATGTCACAAACTAGCTTTATGATTATTCCATAACTCTAGGGGAGTCTTATGAACAGATTTGGATGGAACTACATTCAAAATGTATGTCGCTGTTTGTAAAGCATATTCCTAGGAGGAATTAGGTACTGATAAGAAACTAATCATAGATCTCACCATATCCATTAGGATTATATTTCTCCTCTCCGCTACACCATTTTGCTGAGGTGTACCAAGATTTATGAGTTGGGAAACTATCTCATGTTTGACCATGAAGTCTTCAAACTCTTGGTCAAGGTACTCACCTCCACGATCTGATCGTAGTGACTTGATAGTCCTACCTAATTGATTCTCAACTTCAGCTAGAAATTCTTTAAAATTTTTAAATGTTTCCGATTTCCGTTGCATTAGGTAGCCATAAACGTATCTTAAGTAGTCATCTATAAAGGTGACATAATACTCACAACCACCCCTAGCTTTAACATTCATCGGTACCTTAAACATTTCGGTGTTGAGCAGTGTAATATGTATTAACGGTCTTAACACATATAAATTGTTTTAATTAATTCCTGAACAAATATTCAAACCATTCTTTCCAATAATAACTGACTTACTATTAAAAGAAACAGAATATTTTTGTTCTAACAACTTAGAAATGGAAATCAAATTTCGTGTAAATCCAGGAATATAAAATACATTGCCCAACAATATATAATTATTACAAAAACGTAATTTGATTAAGCCCACTGCTCGTGCCGACACGACATCCCCTGACCCCATACGCATTGAAGAGGCTCCCTCATCTAGCTGTATCTAAGAATCAGTCCATTGCAAAGAAGAACAAACATGGTTAGTGGCCCCCTAATCAACTATCCAGGGTGAAGAATCATCTTCCACTAAACGTGACTCAAGAACAAGTAAATCATATTTACCTTTCTTGGACTTCTTCTTTCCTTGGGCTTTCTTGAGCTTGGGCTTACCCTTCGCCTTCCCAACAGACCTCTTTCTCTTTCGATTATTAGAGGAAGATACTTCGGTAAAATGTGCCTCACCGGTCTTGCCCTTACAGGCCTTAGTCAAGGACTCAAAGGTAGTGAGCTCATTGAGCAGTTGTGTGAGACTGAACCTTATCTTGTTCATCTCATAGTTACTCTAAAACTGATCGAAACTCTTCGGTAGAGTCATCGGTATGATGCTAACTTGACTGGGTTTGTCAATGGCCCAGCCATTGACTTCTGTCATGTTGAAGTAGAACATCATGCTCAGGACATATTCCTGAACTGACGTACCTTCCTTCATGCGAGTAAGCATAGCGGAACGAACAGCTTCATGTTGCTTTTGCTCGGAGGGCTGCCCGAACATAGCTTGCAATGAATCCATGATTTCGAATGCTGAAGTCATTGATTCGTGCTTTGTGATAAGCACGTCTGTAATATAAGCTAAATGATATGTTCTGGCTTTCTCATCAGATGAGACCCATCGCTGGTATGCCTCACGAATAATTCGTGTGGCATTGGCAGCAGGCGTTGGAGGACATTCCTCTGTAAGCACAAACTTGAGGTCTTTGGTGGCCAATATTGCATTAATGTTAAGTTTCCACTTAGTGTAGTTATCACCAGTTAATTTATCGTTTGCGAGAATTTAAAGTAATCCAGAAGACATAATTTCTGAAATAAATAAAACATTCATTCAGTCATTTATTTAAAACAAGTGTGAGTGTTTTAGCATAAATTTAAACTTGATGCATGCACATGTTTAACAAACTAGAACTACCCTAAAACTAGTTATTATGCCACGACAATCCAACATACCATAAAGAAGTGTCGCCTTAGGGTCGGTCAAGTCTTTGCATGTTGGACCAAGACATTCTCAATCAAATGATATTCTAGAATAACTCTTATTCCATATCATTCAATCATCATTTATTCAGTCAGGTTTTTAATAAATAAACTTAATCAAAACCTTCATGAGTGTAACCCACCATTTCAGATCTCACGAGCTTAACTCGAGAATTACCGTCTAAGGGTCGGTCAATCCCGAAATATCCTCAGAAATCCTATCCGTTAGGAAGTCAACCTTGATATTGATTTTTGTGGAAACCCTTCTTAAGGAGGACGAAAGCAAAGCCATCACGAGGCCCCAATCGGATCTCACATTGTTGAACTAATGATGAAGACTGCGGGATATAAATGTCATATATCCCTCTCCCATTCACTATTTTATAAATGGGGTTTTCTATTATCCGTTAATACACCTATACTCTACAGGATCAAACGTTTAACTTTAATCAAGTTATCTAACACATTAACTAAATAGAATCAAATTCTAATTAACTAATAAATTATTAATGGTTTTTAACAATTAAAAATATAATCTATTAGTGAACAATCTAAGCTTTAGTAAACTATTTACTAATGTCAGATTATTATGAAAGTGTTTACCAAGTTTTAATTATTAAAACTCTAACACTTTATTCGGTTAATTTACTATTAGGAAATTAATCATATTAATCCTAATTACAAAAATGACCTCATTAATCTAACTTATTAAACTCTTTAATAACTAGATTAATATTAATGAGAATTACCAAGTTTTTAACTATTAAAAACTAATCTCATTTTCATAGCCAATTATGTATTTACCCATTTTAATTATATTAAAAAAATACATAAAATATTAGGATATGATGCATGTATGACATATCGAATATATTTGTGTAGGCACAACTAATCTAAATGACATTAGTATGCATGACAATACTTTTATTATCACATAATATAAAGCATACATGAATTGACTGAGTATTGTGGATTATTGAAACTAAAAAAATTGGAATCTAAAATTACAAAAATACCCTCAAGGCATTCATTGGTCTTCTTGTAACTTCAAAAATCTTCCAGTCTCTTCAAGTCACTCCAATTCATCTCATGAATCATTCTTCGCGATTTTTCCAGGTCTTCAATATAGGTTACAATTTTTTTTATAATACAATAACAGAAAATAATAATAATAATAATAATAATAAATTATACAACCAATAATCCCTAAATCCACAGTACCATAAAAAATTACGGTCAGCCGTGTTTAAATTAAACAATTTAATTATAAACATCCATACAATCATAAAGATGGTGCCTACACATTCATACATACTAGGAGCATCAAAAACAATTTCCTATTCCAAAAAATAAATTGGCTTTGATACCAATTGTTGGAACCTCGTTCATCTGTCACGCAACGGAAGTAAGGTTTTAATTTTTTTTTATTAAAGATCGTAAACGATTTGGAACCATTGAACTTAGGATCATAATTTTAAAAAAAACTAATACATATAAAATTATTACAATAATAAAATATATGTAAATTCAGGAAATTGAAATCAATATAATGAAAAGAAGAAAATAAAATCATACTAACGTTTGAAGGCTCTTTCACTTTACGATATGCTCATGGTCTGTAATAATGATCTTTCTCGCTATATCCCAGGACTGGTAACTGCGTGCGGGAGCGTCACGAACTCAGGAACTTAGGAGAGAGGATCTAGAGAAGGTTGATTAAACTTTTTCTTCCTCAAAGAAACTACATAGAACACTTCTAGTAGTTGAAGCAAAAACAATAATATTTATTTATGCTTCAGTGCAACGACTTGCACGTACACAAAAAATATGTCTTGCTTTTGTTTTTCTTCTCTCTTGTGCACGATGCACTTAAAAACAAAACTTCAGCCTTTTTTGTGTTTTCTTTTATTTTTCCCTTTTTTTTGTGTACAAACGCACAGAAGCATTGATCTCTATCTCACACACACACACTTGCACGTTTTAAGAGTCGATAATGCGTTGATCAGTGTTTGTGTTCTAGTCTGATATCAGATAATTTTTTTTTTCAAATAAAAAATATCTAATATCTTTTGAAATCTTTTAAAAAACTAATCATTGATTTTAAAATCTTTTAAAAAAAATCTCATATCTTGTATTTTAAAAGATAATTAAATATTTATTTTGAATTTAAACATTTTAAATTCAATTTCAAATATTTAATTTAATAAAATAAAATAATTATATTATCTTATTCTGTATAAAATTAAATATCAACTAACACCCTCCATTTAGTGATTAATAACATAATTAAATAATCTTATTATTTAATTTATTTAATCACTATTATTCATTAATTAAATAATCTCATTATTCAATTAATTCCCGAATAAATACGTATCACTTTCGTAACACTATTAATTGGATAATATAATTAATTAGCTGTGACCCTTGTTACCTAAATCGATCAGGCTGGCAAGAGGATCTAATGGACCCACAGTATTTTAAGCTCCAGTAATCTTCAGAATCATTAATTAAACTCTTTAATTAATATTCTTTGATTATTAACTCTGGTTTTATTCCACTAAAAACCCGAAGCTGAACTGCAGATGCTTTTACACAAACCGATATAACTCGGTGTTCATCGATATAGGTATTACATACGGTGTGATCTTCCACAGTAGTTCATAATTAGAGTTGGGTTATAATGTCCGTTATACCTCTCTAATTACATATATCCTTTTAAGTACCGTTGATTCTCTAATGAATAATAAATCATTTTTCCTCATGGAATTAGGAGAGCGCTCATATTGTCCAAGCCCCGAATCAATCCTTAAGGGAACTATCATCTACTTCTCACAAGAATGAGTGGATTCCACTATTGTGTACAAACATTCCCAGCTGTAATCCCAACATACGGAGTATATTGATCGGGAACTGCATCCGACCTCATTCATGGTATATCAAAGACCACGATCTAACCTGAATGAGTCGATAAGACACTTAGGATTAAGATCACCCACATATAGCCATCATTAGTTGATATATATGAATCTCATCGGTAAACAAATCTTGGTGAGAGATTCATATAGATCATAACCCAGTCCTATATTATCACATCATACAAGGTGCCTCCATTACCATATCTTATATGAATGATTCAAGATAGAATCACCGTATATTGCGGAAAGGACCACAACTATAGATTAACTGGAAATAAAGTACCCAACTTTATTTGTTATCTATGGACTATTTAGATTGCACATCTCTCACTGTATCCATCTGTATATGACAATGATATACACAATTCGAGATTACATCCGACAATCTAGGTTGTTAATATGTACAAGTTATAAAATAAATAACTCAACAAGAATAAATTGATTTTTTCTTCTATGTATTTCACAAATCCATTTACAAATTACATCTTTAGGGCATAAACCCTAACACCTTTCAACTTCAATTTCGATGTTAAACATGTCATTATTGTTATTATTTTAATGGAAAAGTAGACTAATAAACGTTACAAGTTTTTTGATATATATATGTGTGTATGATATGGGTTCTCTTTGTATTGCTTTATTGCTACAATTTTGTAAATTCAAAATATATATTTATGAAGGGCTGTTTATTTTAAATTTATAAATTAATGGAAGAATATTTATTATTTGAAAGGAAAAAAAAAGTGAGTCATGATAAAAAGAGACTCACCATCTCTTTTGAAAAAAGAAAAGGAAAATAAATCATATTATTTTATACTATTAACAATTAATAACTAATTAATATATATTTTTTAGAATGAAACTAATTAATAGATATTATAAAGATGGATAAAATATTATTTATTGATGAAATGAATATAAAATGTTTAGATAATGAAAAGACGTGGCTTTCAATCTTTTCAATAAAAATAAAATAAAATTATATAATTTATTTTCTAATTAATTGTGCGATAGGAAATGTTAGTTGGAGATTGTTATCATAAATTAATTATTATGGAATGAATAATGTTAGGCTTTTCAAAAAAAAATCCAATATTTCCTAAATAGTATTGACACGTGATGTGTCAACATCACGTTACTTACAACATAATATAATGATTTATAAGATGTTGACACCTCATGTGTCAATACTATTTGTAAAGAAATTTAGGGAAAAAATTGGGAAAGCCAAGCATTACTCTTATAGAATTGTTTAACTGAATTTATTCATTATTTCATTATTTATGAGTTGCCTCTTGAATTTTTATTTATGTGATTGATTTATGATTTATGGCCCAAGGTTGAGCCCCAACTATTCATATTCAAATTCTTATTAATTAGTTTTCTTTTTAGTATTATTATTTAGTTATATATATATATATATATATAGATATTCTATTATTAGTTCGAACTGATATATCAGTTATATAGACTATTTGATTTAAATGTTTTGATTTGACTGCATGCACTTATCAAAACATCTTTTAAATCCAATGGTCCAAATATAATTTTATATCAATTCGAAATGACTATAAAAAAACTATATATATATTTATTATAATATTTGATAAGTTCTAAAAACAAGCTATAAATTCTTATTTAGTAGTTATCTATATACAAATATCTTTATATATATTATAATATTTGATAACTTCAAGAGAAAACCCCGTAAATTATTATTAATTAGATTTTTTTAATGTCTAATGAATTAGTTATACATATATATATCATTTTCGATTTCAATGTTAAACATGGAAGTATTGTTATTAACTTAATGGAAAAAGTAAACTAATGAATGTTCTAACAGTTAAATGCTAAGAGCTCTTTATATATATATAAAAGAGAAAACCAAAAATAGTCATCCAAAATATTAGAATTTCGTTTCTGACCACATACAAAAATTTAATTGTTAATAACCACATTTTTGAGAAATTACCTGAATACCCACATTTAAATAACACAAAAATTAACAAAAAAACGAAAGAGTAGTATTGGAGCATTTTAGAAAGAGAGAAAAGAGAGAAAAGAGAGAAAGTCACGGAGAGAGAAGAGAGAAAGAAGAAGGCGTCGTCGTAGTCGTCGGGGCAGTCGAAAGAGAATAGGTCACCCTCACAGCCCAGAGACGAATCCATCATTCGTTGGAGACAAACCCACCATTCTCTTCTCACTTAACCTTTTTATTGCGATTTCATATTAAGAACATGTTTAGGGAACAAAATAAATGTTGAAATGTATCAATTTTGAGGGTTGATTGGGTTGGGGGTCTGATATTTTGGATGATTTGGGACTGAATGTTGGAGTTTGTTTTGAGAAAAAAAAAACTTGAAAACGTGAAATCTTCGGTAAACTTGAAATGTTTTATGAAAACTTAAAATCATGCTTTAAATCTTACCTAAAAACTTGAAATCTTATTCAGAAACTTGTCAATATTTTAAGTATTTACACAAGATTTCAAGTTTTCGAACCAGTGAATCTTGAAATCTTCTGGAAAAAACTTGATTGAAATCTTACTCAGAAACTTGTCAACATTGTAAGTTTTTGCATAAGATTTCAAGTTTTCGAACCAATGAAACTTGAAATCTTCTGGAAATAAATTGATTTAAATCTTATCCAGAAACTTGAATCTTACCTAAAAACTTGTCAATATTTTAATTTTTTACATAAAAATTCAAATTCTCGAATCAGTGAACTTGAAATCTTCTAGAAAAATGTGAAACTTTATGTTATTTGATTCTTCACAAAAACACACTGTTGACGTCGATTCCTGTATTATGTCAGAAAAGCCAACAAGGATTGGATTTCGGCTATTGAGTCAAAGAGAAAGAGATGCAGAGAGAGTAACAAAGACAAGTTTTACGTGGTAAAACTCCGATGACCGGAGAAACGTCCACGGGTAGTTGAAGGATCAACCAAGTCAAAATCCACTATAAGAATATGATGTTTATAAGCTCTCGATCTCTCTTTTTTCTCTCTGTATTTGCTATGATTGCTGTGTGTTATATTGCCTATATCTTTTGGAGCCAGATTATGGGTCTATTTATATGCTTATAGAACCCTAATCTGCTTTGTATAAGTAATTCAAGATCTTTGTATTTAATTGTGATTCGGTTACTTGCTTGAGGTTGATTTGTCTTCTTTCCTGTTTCGAAGTCTTATGGAAATCGAGTGGGATTCTGGTAGTGTAGTTCAATTTGGACTTGTTTCCTTATAAGAATGTAGTCTTCGTAAAGAAATCAAGTTATTTCCTGATTGAGGACTTCTAACTTAATGTTCCATTTTATTTGGGATTCCTTCCTGATGGATATCTTCGCGTATTTAATGACTTAATCCATTTGAAATAAGCACCAAGTTCTTACTCGAGTCGTATTTATTCCCGAGTAAGAGTAATACCTGATGGTCCCGAGTAGCGCCGTTTGAGCCCGAGTGGAAGCGTTGTTTAACCAGTCCCGAGTGTTGTTAACTGATCCCGAGTAGGTTTCATTCTACATATGCTTACTCGGGCTTTTCTTTTCTTTAATGATGCCTCGTAGGATATTTCCTGAGTACCCATTTGGGCGTCCACCTGGCTATTTTCTCCTTCCTGTCAATGACGTGTATGCTTGGTAAAATTCACATACGACACACTCAAAAGTGATGCAATAACGTTAAAGTCGTGTTAAAGTAACTGTTTTGAACTCAATTAATTCACAAATAGAAGATGTTTACACAACTTAAACAGATTTATATCAAATCGGAAAACCTTTTCCTCACTCACTTCTTCAAACCTTCAAACCTTCAAACCTTCAAATCAGATCTTCAAATCTTCACCTCGACATACAGGAATAACAATGGTGTGATTTTGTTTTATTTGCAAGATACAATTTTGTTGTAAAAGTATGAAGAACGCACAGAAAAGAGAAGAAGATGGTAAAAAAAAGAAGACAAAACAAATTAAAAACATTGTTTCAGGGGTATTTTGGTAATTTATGGATATACACCATTTTTTTTTAAAAAAAAAAATGGTTTGTAACAATTAAATTTTCGTATGTTGTTACAAATGAATTTTTTTCATATTAGATGTGGTTTGTAACAATTAAATTTTCGTATTTTGTTACAAATACACACACACACACACACACACACACACACATATATATATATATATTTAAATCAGTGTGCACTGATATAAATTGGTTAGTGCATTGGATGTGGATGATTAGATTTACATACTTTGACTCAAAGAGTATACACTTGTCAAAATTTCTTTATAATTAATGGTCCACATACAACGTACTGATAGGAAAACTACAATATATATATATATATATATATATGATAGTTCCTCTTTGCCTTGCTTTATTGCTACCATTTTGTGAATTCAAGACATAATTTTATGAATAGTTGTTTAATTTAACTTTATAATTTAATGGAAGAATATTTATTGAATGAAAGAAATAAAAAAATGAAACAATGATATTATTATATATTAATAACTAATTAATATATATTTTAGAATGAATCTAATCAATAGATATTAGAAAGATGGATGGAAGATTATTTATTGATGAAATGAATATAAAATATTTGGGTAATGAGAAGATGCAGATTTGAGTATTTTCAGTAAAAATAAAATAAAATAAAATAATTATTTTTTAATTAATTATGGGATAGAAAATGTTAGTACGAGAATGTTATCATAATTTAATTAATTTTAGAATTCATTAAGTGAATTTAATCATCATCCCATTATTTATGGGTTACTTTTTGAGTTTTATTTATGAGATTGATTAATGATTTCCTGGCCAAGGTGGAGCCTTAGGCCCCTAGCTATTCATGTTAAATTTATTATTAATTTTGTTTAAGTATTATTAAATTTTGTTTAAGTATTATTAATTATACAGAAATATTAGATTTTTTTTAATATGTTATGGATTAGTTATCCATTATAATATTTGATAAGTTCAAATGAGAAAAACGTAAATTCTTATCGATTAGGTTTTTTTAATGTATTATGAATTAATTATCTATAAAACCCTATTTTATTTATTTTATTTTAAATATTGTTCGTTAGTTATTTATAATATTTTAAGATCTATTTAATATGACCGGTGTATAAGGGTTCAATTGCTTCTTTTTTTTTTGATGAAAAAGAGGGCTACTCAGCCCAAAACAGAAACAAAACTAGGTACAGTGGACTATCCTAGCAATACAGTCATCGTCCTTAATGTTAAAAATTTAGAGAGGAGTATCTTCAAACACAGTGATATCTAAAATCAAATAATATCCTAAATTAGCAAGAGAGTAAACAACCATGTCGCTTTGCCCGTAGATATAATGTATAGAAGTTCAATTGCTTTTACGATTCAATAAGTATTGTATGATAATCTAAATAATAGAAATATTTCAAATTTTACTTGATAAATCTATTCGACAGAAATCAATACAAAAGATTATTCATGTTATAGTAAATTTGAAATAGATTACGGATCTTTTTAATACGATTTATTTTAAATAATTTTTTAACATTGGACATCGTACGGTTGTCGCACTATATTATTTTATAATACACAACAGGCAATCCCGACTCCACATGTCAACCAACTCCAAAACACAAACATTTTTCACTCAAAAACTTAGGGATGCACATTTATCTTCTGGATCCTAAATTCCCGCACCCCATCTCTATTTGGAGATATTTTTTTTAGAAAAAATAGAGAAATAGAGGGGGATAAGGATGATTTTCATCCCCAAATTAAAATGGGGACCCCATCCCCATTTCTCCATTCTCCCACAATTAAATTGAAATGGGGATGAGGATGAAGATCCTAAATTTCTCCGAAAAGTATATAAATATAATTATAATATATATTTGAATTATTTAAAACATTTTATGTTGAATTTGAAATGCATTGATATTTTTTTATTTGTAATGAAAGGTTTGTTTTTTTTTTTAATTTAATTTATAATTTTTAGTTAAATAGGGAAATGGAAAAACGGAGAACCGATCATACCAAAAAACAAAGAGAAACGGAAAAAATGAGGAACTGGAGATGAGGATGGGGGAACCTCCCCCAAACATCCCCATCCTTATTTTTTTCAAATAGAAAATGGAAGAATATGGGAAGAGTCTACAGAGTGAGGATAAGATGGGAATGGGACCTATATACATTCTCATTCCAGAAACGTCCATCCTAGTCAAAATTCTCAAACTCCAAATTCGAACCTCTCTCTCCTTAAGTCCTTCCTCCCACCTTCCTCCTAATTTCTCTACTTGCTTTTTGGTCCACTTTTTCTTATCATCTCCGTCACTTTCCTTCTCTCTTTCTCTGTTTTCTCTTCACTCAAAAGATTCTCTCCTGAATGATCTCTTAGTTGTTGTGTTTCCATTTCCTCTATAATCATCAACCATGGCCTCATCTATTGACCAAGGTACTTCTCATTTTTCATTTTTCATTTTTCATTCCGTCATTCCTTTTTGTATGATTTTTTAATTTTTTTTGACAATTAAAGTGATTGTTTTTTTTTTCTTCCTGTTTTAATACTTTTGATATAGTTTGAGTGAATTTAGATTAACGATCTATCACTTCCTTTTTAGCTAAAGAGGAGAAACATAAAGCTTAGTTTAATCAAATTTTTGATATAAAGATTCAGCTTTTCCTCATAAAGATGATTTTTTTCTGAATCGTAGAAGTTTTTTTCATCATTTGAAATTGTGGGTATTTACTTGTTTGCTTGATTGGACCTAAAAGTGAAATCTTGATTGTGACTTGTTAGCTGAGAAAATTTTGAGTAATTGTGACTTTGTGAGATTTATTGGTTGATTCAGTATTTTTCATTCAATTGTGCTGATGATAAAGTTAATTGGAGCTAAAGAGAAATATTTAGTATTTCTTAATTGGTTTGATCTTAATTAGTTCTTGGTTGTTGACTTGGATTGACTTTTGATTAATTGGATGAGTTTTTGTAGGAGTTGAGAATGACCTTGAAAGGGGATTGATGAGTCCACAATCAAGCCAGAACCCACTTTTTGAGCCTTCGCCGCTGCCATCACCATCTCCATCGCCATCTTCAACAGCATCAGCTCCGGCTTTGGTCCTCTCCAACTCGGGAAAACGCATAGATCAGGCAGGGAAAAAGAAGTACGTGAAGCAAGTGACTGGTCGTCATAACGATACTGAGCTGCATTTGGCAGCTCAGCGTGGGGATTTAGTGGCTGTAAAGCAGATTCTGGATGGCATTGATTCCCAAATGATGGGAACCTTAAGTGGGGCTGAATTGGATACTGAAGTTGCGGAGATAAGGGCATCGATAGTGAATGAGGTGAACGAATTGGGGGAGACTCCTCTGTTCACGGCTGCAGATAAAGGGCATATTGAGGTTGTGAAGGAGTTGTTGAAGTATACGAGTAAAGAAGGTGTTATGAGGAAAAATAAGTCTGGGTTTGATACCTTGCATATTGCTGCCGTCCAAGGGCATCATGGTAATCATGTCAAGTTCATTCTTTTTATTTGATTGTGGCAAGTTTTGAATATGGTATAATTGAAATATGCCATGTGAAGTTATGTATTCTCTGTATTGTTGTAAATGCTTATCACAATGAACTAAAACATTTTCTTCCATATGTGGAACTGCAATAGTTAAGGTAAATTGTGCAAAGGTGTCTTATGAACCAGGATATATTTGATTACCAGGAAGTGTCAGGAACAAGATGAATATAAATTGACATTGATTAGATTTAGAGATCGTGAAAAGAGAAACTTTTTAACTTGTCTTGGTATATTTAATTTACTTAGCAAGTATGGTTAGTGACCATTTAGTATTTAGCAAAGTTAACTGTGTTCTCAGCAAACCTTATCTATAGTCAATTTTTTCCATCAGATATTTTCTCAATGGGGTGTAGAATATTAGATTTTCCGACTGTATAATCTCTTGATAATTGGTGATATTACCAGTTAAAAAATATGGTTAACTTTGTCCACAAGTTTAATATCTCAAAGTTATGAGGCTGCATATGGTTTTGATTTTGTAAATTTGAAACAGTTTACTTGCTTCTGGTTTATGATAAGTAGCTTAGTAAGTAGTCAATGGAGTTCGTAGTTATTTCAAAAAGGAAAGAATATTCTGTTGTTTGCAGATTCATAACACAAATATTGTTTTCTGTACAAGACCAATCCACCACTCTAATAGTTACTCTTCTGTTGCAGCCATCGTCCAAGTGCTGCTAGATCTTGAACCAAGCTTAAGCCGAACAGTTGGCCAGTCAAATGCAACCCCTCTTATATCTGCAGCTACTAGAGGACATACAGCTGTTGTTATCGAACTGCTGTCAAAAGATGGTGGCTTGTTAGAGTTTTCTAGATCTAATGGAAAAAATGCATTGCATCTAGCTGCCCGACAAGGCCATGTGGATGTTGTTAAAGCTCTACTTGACAACGATCCACAATTGGCGCGGAGGACTGACAAGAAAGGGCAAACTGCACTGCAGATGGCTGTGAAAGGCCAGAGCTGTGAGGTGGTGAAATTGCTTCTGGACGCAGATGCCGCCATTGTCATGCTTCCAGACAAGTTTGGTAACACAGCATTACATGTGGCCACCAGGAAGAAGCGAGCAGAGGTTTATATTTTTTTCATCACTCTCTGTTTATATATGAGAGATCGTTGACTTGTATGTTAACACACCTTAAATGAACTATTACATCTTACATGCCAGTGCATTGTAAGTTAAGTATATCCTATTTCAACAGAGGCTTGTCATCTTCCTTACAAGTCATTTTCCATAATAAATGTGTTATTTTTTCTGAAAGATTGATGGGGCCATAACTTATAATTGCGCTATACGGTAGTCTGCTATTAGTTTAGTATTCTATTTAGAATTTGACATGCTTTGCATTATCATGCATTCTTAGCACATCCTAAAATATTCAAACTCATTTGTTTTCAAATTTCAATTCTATTAAATGGAAGCATCACTATAACAGTTTAACAAAACCATCTGAAGTATTGAATCTTTATGTCTCTCTTGCAGATAGTGAGTGAGCTGTTATCCCTCCCGGACACCAATGTTAATGCGTTGACCAGAGACCACAAAACAGCTCTCGACATAGCTGAAGGGCTTCCACTCTCAGAAGAAGCCTCAGAAATTAAGGAATGCCTTTCTCGCCGCGGTGCTGTTAGAGCTAATGAACTGAACCAGCCAAGGGATGAGTTGAGGAAAACCGTGACTCAAATTAAAAAGGATGTTCATACCCAGCTTGAACAAACCAGAAGAACCAATAAAAACGTTCACAATATCTCTAAAGAGCTCAGGAAACTGCACCGGGAGGGTATCAACAATGCCACAAATTCGGTGACTGTGGTGGCTGTTCTATTTGCTACAGTTGCCTTCGCAGCTATATTTACTGTGCCTGGTGGGGATAATGATCAAGGGATGGCTATAGTGGTAAACTGTGCTTCTTTCAAAATCTTCTTCATTTTTAATGCACTTGCTCTCTTCACATCTCTGGCTGTCGTGGTTGTTCAAATTACATTGGTCAGAGGAGAGACAAAAGCTGAAAAAAGGGTGGTGGAGGTGATTAACAAGTTGATGTGGTTAGCTTCTGTTTGCACTTCAGTGGCATTTATGGCCTCCTCTTACATAGTGGTTGGGCGGCATTCTGAATGGGCTGCTGTTTTGGTTACAGTTGTAGGGGGAGTGATAATGGGTGGTGTTCTTGGCACCATGACTTATTACGTGGTGAAGTCTAAAAGGAGTAGATCAATGAGAAAGAAAGAGAAGTCTGCACGGAGAAGTGGATCCAACTCATGGCATCACTCCGACTACTCCAATTCTGAAGTTGATCGAATTTATGCCCTTTAATTTGTGTATCTGTAACGTTTTGGAACGTTTAGGATTGTAGAGAATAGAACAACTTACGATGAATGAGTGCAAAAAGGGGTTTATGCATCCCTTGCATAGTGACACAAGAGTTCATTAGAGCATTGTTCCTTGTTATAGCCCCACTGTGCTTTTTGTGTATTATTCTCTGCATTCCTGCAGCATACTCTATAAATTTGAACTACTGATGTTATGGCTGTTTATAACTTTAGTCAGGCTAGGAGGTGAAAGTTCGAATTTTATAGAGTTTGTTTCCTTTGGTATATCCAAAGGACCCAAAAGGTATCCAGTTCTCAGGTGTCGAGTCCACGAGGAATCAGCTGTAATATATACGATGCATTGTTGGTCATCTTCTCGTGATTTAGCATCTCGGTAATTATGTACATGTATCATGTTACAGCGGCTGAGTTCTGCCGAGACTTGTCAAAACCCCGAAAGCTAACACAGAAATTGTGTGAACATGTCCAGACATTCTCATGGTTGTAATTTGAATATTCACAGTTAAATAGTATGGAATCAATCAATGAAGCATATATCTTCTGCAAAAAATCTTCTTGTCCATGGTAGATCATTGCTGATAAACTTGTGAGTAGTTATATGATAACATATTATATACCTAGAAAGGGACCTTTCCTTCCTGAAAAAAACACTGGATATTGCTGCTTGGACCAATAGAAGAATTCAGACCAGCTAGTGTTGTGTCCAAGAAATTCCAATGCTTTTTAATTTGGACAAGAACTAATTTATTATTATTATTATTTGGGAAAAGAGGATTTGAACTTGAAGCTCAATATTGACGAGAGATACTATTACTATCAGTGTATATCTGTGACCACGGATAAGAAATGAGATTGAACATGAGGAAGCTGGTACCCAGGATTTTTTGTTAGGGTGTTTTAAAATAAAACTATAATTTTTTACGAGACAATTTTTTTGGTTGAAAAGCAAAGATACATTTATATAGGGAAACAAAAGGTGCCTTATCCCTTAATATGTATATATTAACAAATTATATAAATTTTTGATATAATATAATATATATATATATGATTGGATTAAACCAATTTAAATTTGTGACTTAAAAATTAGACTTCAACATCTCAACTATCCACGTGCTCTTAATCTAAATCTCAACCATTGGATTAAGAACATATAAACGGTTAGATCATGGGTGATTGAGATATTGAAGTTTAATTTTTAAATCACAAATTTAAATCACACATATATATATATATATATATATATATATATATATATAATTTGGACAGAGCTCACCACCGACCGACTAATTAGTTTCATTTTTTAAAGCATTATAAAAAATTTAGGGTTTTTTTAGATGAATGACTCGAATCCACAATTATATAGTACATGTGTAATGGGTTTATTACCAGACCAATTTCATCTCGTGTTTCATTAAAAGTAATAAAATATGGAGTCAAAATTAAAAATAACAAACTAATTTATTAATTATAAATAAGTTAAAAATTAAAAAATGTCCTATAAGAGTAAGAATAAATGATTTTTTTTCTTCGATTATGATCTAAGATGGTTTATTGTTATTTTATAATTTATAATTATAATTTTTAATCAACCTTTAAGAGAAGAAGATGTGATTCGTGGATTTTGTAAAAATAAAAGTATAGGACCGGAAATTATAACAAAAAGTAGAGAGAGAGGATTAAAATATGGATGATGTGATGGATGTAATGCAATGTTTGATTGGTTTATTAATTGTGCTAGATTTTGTTTTTCTCTCAAAAAACTGACCCGGCTACAGTCCGGGTCAGCCCTCTTGCATGTCCGCCCATGGTGGTATCTGGTATTCACATGTCAAATGGACCTACAAGATTGTTGTTAAGAAAAAACAACAATATTTGGACAAGAGAATATGCTCTTATGATAGAAAAGTGTATGAATTTTAGAACCCAAATGCTATATACTATATAGTATATAATACTGATATGAATCCATATTATTCCATGGTAGCCACTAGCCACCCAAAACATCAATAAATTAACTATAAAGAAGCATGATTTATGTCCATGGGTTTCAGATCCTGGTCAGATTTCCTTATAGCTCTTGTAGTTTATTTATCTAAAATATTGAGATATACATAATTGATAATTGAAATTTGAAACTTGGTCTGGTTATGTAATGATCGAATAATAATTATATAAAATTTTAAAAAATAATTAACCATAAATTCAGGGATAACATGATACTTCTAACCTTATATCTTTTATTTTCTCATATCTGATTAATAAGTGCCCAATACGTTATTTTATGATTTACATTTCAATTATAACTCAAATACCACGTCATTTTGACAAGATTTTTATGTAAAATAACGGAACTCTAACATACTCTTAAACTAATATTATAGGAAAAGTTAACATGTGGTGTACATATAACGCAGATGTTAAGAACAAAAAAAGTGAATAAAAAAAGGATTATGGAATAATATATTGAAAGAATAAATATGAATCGTTTAATTGAATTATGGATACTTATCGAGTGTCATATTAGCGATGGCTCAATCTTATAAGCATGACGATATTTGCATCCTTTGAAAAACTGTATGTACACTCTAAATTAGTATGTTTTTAAAAATCTAATATTACCCTTGAGTAAAATTATTAAGAGGACTAATTGTTTGTTAGTATACTCACAAATAATTATTAATTAGTTTCCTATTTTAATCTTTTGTAATTTTGTTTTTCCTATTAATGGTTTGATATTAACATATATCATAAAAACTATTTCTATTTTAATAACCCCTAGATTCTCTTTTAAATATATTTTCAACCTCTTTTAACGAAATACAAATTGATTGTTAAGTATTGAAAATGAATCAAAATCATGACACAAATTTGGTTGTGAAAAAGTGAAGTTTTAAATTAATTTTTATTAGAAGAATAAAATAATTATATATATAAACAGACTTTTAAATTATTATATATATATATATATATATATATTATTTCTTTCAAACACACTTTAGACTTTTTTATTTATCAATTTTATATCAAAAAATATATATTATATGTTCTTCAATTTCATCGAACATCTATATTTTTTTTAAAAAAAAAAAATCATTTAACATCTATCTACTTCCACATCAATTGAGACATGACACAAATTTTGTATCCATTCTACTCTCTCAAACATAAAGTTGTTTTCCAATAAAAAATAAAATCTTAAAATTGATTTTTAACGAAAAATAAATAACAAGCAATGGAGTTTGATTTTGATAAAACCAAAAAGAGAAAAGAAACGGGGAAGATAAATAATAGTAAGATAATTAAAGGTAACAATAAAATTTGAAATAATAATAAAATTGTTTAATAATATAATAATAGTTATAGATGGTGTGTACTTATAAACATGCAATAAAGTATAATTAAAGAAAGGGTATTCTTGACATTAAGTGGAGTTTATTTAAAAATTAGAGATATTTATAAATTTTTTGAAGGATGTGATTATAAAAGGAGTGTAGATACAGTTTGTGAGGAATCGTGATCAAATCAAACACATTTGGGCTTGTAGGCTTGAGTTGGGCTGGGCCTGACGTCTTGATCAAATCTCTTTCTTATTCGTTGTTAAAAAAATAGGTTATAGGTGTTAATGGGCTCAATTTTAAAAGAAATTTCTTTTTATTGAAAAATCTTGTTGAGTAAACTTTTATATATATATCAACCGCACAACGAGGCACGATCTCCTGCAAGAACCCGTACGATTCGACTTTGTTAGTTATAAAGTTAAAATTTCGACTATATAACACGTAACATTACAAAGTCATAATCCTGTACGACAGTACATGCACTAATTTTCAGGTGGACTAGTTTTTTTATCTCTTACTCGTTATCTGTCAATTTATATTTTTACTTATTTAGGATCAGAGAAATTAAATTTTTGTGTTTTAAAAAAATTATGTTAATTTGAATAAATTGATAATATTCTCAAGCAAAATGTAATAAACGGTTTAAAGAATCTACCTCGAGGATCTAACAAATTCTAAAACCATCTGAATTTGTCTGTATTTAACAGAAAGTTAAAAGAGATTAATCATAATTTCCGTATCGTGTATGGATGCTAAATGTCACTGTCATTTTGGAGCCCAAATAAGCTGTTAAATCATGGTTTCTTTCTTCAAAGCAAAGCAAAATCTCTTACAGGTCTTGCATAGTTGCATATCAGTATTATTGCAAAACCTGTCAGTTTTTAGTTCAGTATAGAATCTTGGGATAGATTTAATCCCTGTATAAAATTCTGAAACTGTACATTGCTACCACAAAAGTAAAACACTCAATTATTAGATAGAAGAATCACTGTCTCACTACATTATTTGTACATCAAAATTAAGGGAATTTGAGGGGCCAATTGGAAAAACAATTAAAAGTTTAATATTAAAATGTAAAAATAAAAAATGGTAAAATTTAATAAACTTCTAGCAAAAATTGTGAGTTCAGGAGTCATGACCCCATCAAACCTTAAGGTGGCTTTGCCAAAGGTGAAAATTCGAAAATGCAGTTCAAGCTTTTAAGAAACACAAGTTCGCAATTTTAATCAGCGTTATGCAAGTCTAATTTAACTATAATGATATATATTAATTGCTCAGACTAAGCAAATTGAGGATCATGAACTATTATAATCTGTCTTAATCTTAATTTATCATAGAAATTCAAGGAAAAAAAAAGAGACAAAAACTAAAACCCCGTCCTGCAACTGTTTTTCAGTCAGTTTTCATTTTTATTTTTCGAAAACGATTTCGAAAACGCGTTCGTTAACCGTTTTTCATTTTATTTTCGAAAAAAAAAATGAAAAACAAAATCATTGTTAAAAGTGAAAGATTTGAAAAACACAAAATACTTGTTTTTTGTATTTGTTTTTGTTTTTCACCTTTTTATTTAAAAAATCATTTTTTATAAACTATTAAGGCCTCGTCCTACAGCTGTTTTGCAGTCCGTTTTCGTTTTTATTTTTCAAAAACGATTTCGAAAATGCGTTTGTTAACCGTTTTTCATTTAATTTTCGAAAAAAAACCGGTGTTAAAAGTGAAAAATTTGAAAAACACAAAATACTTATTTTTTATTTTCATTTTTGTTTTTCATTTTTTTATATAAAAAATCATTTTTTTTATATAAAAAATCATTTTTTTAACTATTAATTGTACTGTTATGCGTTTGATATAACTAGGACAAGACGAGACAAGATTTTCAAATGACCAAAGTGCCCATCTTATATATATATATATTCTAGAATAATTTATTTCCAATTAGAACTAAAAGCATTCATACAATAATATATATATATATATATATATATATATATATATATTATAATAATTATATATATATTATAATATTATATATTATAAAAAATATATAATATTATATATATATATATTATAATATTATTTATTTTTTATAATATATAATATTATAATATATATATAATTATTATAATATATATGTAATAATATATATAGTATTATAATATAGATATATTAATGTCGTATGTAAATTTTATCAAATATATACGTCAATGACAAAAAAGATAAAATTGTCAGGTGGACATCCAAATAGGCATTCAGAAAATATCCCGCAAGATGTCATCAAAGAAGAGAACTGACTAAATGTCAAAATAAGTATTGAACGAAACCTACTCGGGATCAGTTAACGTCGCTCAAGGTTAGCTGACGTCATGTTCTACTCGGGATCAGATGACGTCATTCGGGACCAGATAACATAATGTTCTACTCGGGACAAACGTGAAGAAA
The DNA here is from genome assembly GCA_032871835.1 of Dipteronia dyeriana. Taxonomy (NCBI): domain Eukaryota; kingdom Viridiplantae; phylum Streptophyta; class Magnoliopsida; order Sapindales; family Sapindaceae; genus Dipteronia; species Dipteronia dyeriana. Next base: position 18,132,315 of record CM065303.1, read on the forward strand.
CTCGAATAAAGAAGCCCAGCTCGCTCACGGACCAAGAATCATGTTAAAATACGTAAAGATATCCGCGTCAAAGAAGAATTCCAAGATGAATAGAATACCAAACAGAAAAGATGCCAAATCAGACAACAATTTTATTTCTTCAAAAAAGACTACATATTTGTAAGGAAAGTCCTAACTGGACTATATCACTAAAGTCCTATTCGATCTCTACACAAGTCTCCGAGATAGGAAAGAAGACGAACTACTTCGAATAAGTAACCAATCATAATTAAATACAAAGATCTTTCATTACTTGTATAAAAAGGATTAGTGTTCTATGCACATATAAATAGACCCATAATCTCGTCAAAAAAGATATAGAAAATACAGAGAGAAAAAGGAGAGATCGAGAGTTGTAAATCTTTTTCAATAGTAGATTTTGGCTCGGTTGTTTATTCAACCACCCGTGGATGTTTCTTCCATCATCAGAGTTTTATCATGTAAAACTTGTGTCCAATTACTTTCTCCTTCTATTTCTTTTTGAAATCACTGCTAAAATCCAATCTTGTTGACTTTTCTCACGCATCCAGAAATTGACGTCAACAATTGGCGCTAGAATGAGGGGCCTCGAACCTCCGATTTGATTAAAGGTAATGGCGAGAAACAGAAACAGTCCTAGGGATATCCAAAAATCTCAAGATAATGTCCATATTGACAGTAGTTCACGAGATCTCGCCGCAACCACCGAGAACCAACCAACATCCCTGATGAGGATCCAACAAATCTCTCTAACCAGTGAAGACCTAACACGACACTTTCGTGAGGCGCTGCAACAGCTGGTGGCAGACGCAGCAAAGGAAAGAGCTGATCTACTAGTTGCAGAAGAAGCGCAACCTCCTAACCTCCCACATACAAGGCTTTGCTCGTTTATAGTTGGACCAAAACTAGATGCACCAAAAGCCTGAAGGAACTCTGTTCCAATTAATCAGATTGGACATGAAACACCTGAAGAGGAGCAACCACGCCAGAGGCAGAGCCATGATCAGATAGCCCATGCTAGACACCGTAAGCATGACCAACACAAGGATCGGTCGTCATCAGAAGATAGTGATCGGCACCATCACGGAACCATACGTCTGTAAGGATCAACCCGTGAGACTCGACAGCAAAGCGAAGAGCCAAAAAAGGAATGACAGTCACTCGGCGGTTTAACTATCATGGAGATCCGGTGGGAGATAGAGATATCGCAATTCAGAGCCTGACTCGAGAAGTTGAAAACAATAGGCGTCAAATGGACGCATTGGTTAGACGTTATAGGAATAACGATTTATCCAACGAAGATTCTGACAGTCCATTTACTAGGGACATCCTGCGGACTTCATTCCTAGAAAGATTCAGGATGCCGCACGTGGAGCAGTTTAAGAAGGATACAGATCCTAAAGAACACGTCAGACGGTATAAAAGTGATATGGCCCAGTATGCCCATAGCGACCCCTTGTTATGTCTCAACTTTCCACAGACTCTAGGAGACACAGGCTCAAGATGGTTCGGAAGATTGCCCTCTGAATTAAGCAGGAGTTTCTCAAGACAATTTATGGGCAACTTTCACATGAAAAAATCAGTAGCTTACCTTTCTCAGTTGAAACAAGGGAAAGATGAGTCGCTAAAAAAATACCTGGGGAGATTCGGTCAGGCGGTATCAGAAATCGGCAGTGTAAACAACGAAGCGATAATTGCGGCATTCATCAATAATTTACAGAATGGATGACTATCTTTTGACTTAAGAAGGGTCCGTCTAACCAGATACGCAGATATGATGGACATGGCGGGAGGATATGCACTGGCCGAAGAAGATGAGTTAGCCACAGGAGGATACTACATGCATGGAGGAAAACCCAAACAAAAGGAGGCTGAGTCCAAGGTACAAAACCAGAAAGGAAAACAAAAAGAAAATAGCAAAGAAAAAAACAAGGACAGGGGAAATAGACGTAGTGCTGATCAGATCACGGAGAAATTTCGAGGAAAATACACAAATTACATCTCTATCTGAAAAAAGCAGGAAGAAATTCTGGCCATACTGGAGGAAAAGAATATGGTAAGAGAGCCGCGCCGACAATCTCAGTTTGCCCCGCGAGATACAACAAAATATTACAGATTCCATAAAGAAACTGTTCATGAGACTTCCAAGTGTTACCAGCTCATAAATTACATAAAAACCCTCATTGGAAGGACACTAACAGGATATAATCCTGAAAAGGAATGAGAGGCCAGAAATAAAGAAAGAGACTAGGGCCGATCATAGCTCTGGTCGAAACCAAAGGGTCAGCCCCGAGGCCAATGAAGTAATACAAACAATCTTTGGAGGACCATCAACTGGAAGAAGTAACCGAGAGCGAACACATGAAATCAGAGAAGCAGTGGAAGCAAGACAAAACTTTGGCGTGAACTCGGTCTAACCAGACCCAAAAAGGGTAAAAGAAGGATGTGACTCAATAATATTCACAGAAGCTGACTCGCATGGGGTCGACGTTCGACCAAACGACACCCTGGTCATAAGTGCCCGAATTGGACACAGGGAAGTCAGGAGAATCTAAATAGACAATGAAAGTTCGATAGATATTCTCAATGTAGCCGTCTACGATCAATTCAGGTTGGACCGAAAGGAATTACAGCCTTTTCATACCCCACTCAGAGGATTCAGGGGAGTTGAGGTCAGGCCTCTCGGGACGACAAAGCTACCCGTAAAAATTGGAGTAGCACCTTGCCAGAGAACAGTATTACTCGATTTCGTAGTAGTAGACTTAGATAATTGGCCGTATAATGCATTGTTAGGTCGGCCATTCTTGAATAAAACTAAAGGCGTAACAACTACTTATGCTTTGATGATCAAATTCCCAACCGAACGGGAGGTCGGAGTAGTCAAGGGGTCCCAAGAGATGGCCCGAAGAGCTAACCTGTCAGTTTACAAAGACAAAAACGATGGTGAACAAGTATGCACTATAACGCAGCCGAGTCAGAACAAAGAGTCACTATCATTCGAATTTGACCCAAGGGAAGAATCAAAGGAGTCCAAAAATGAACCGATCGAAGAAATAATCTTGAAAGAAGATGAACCAGATAAGAAGATCAAGATTAAGGCCAATTTGAAAGGAAAAGTCAAACAAAGCCTCACTAATCTGCTAAAAGAATACAAGGATGTATTCGCATGGAGTCAAGAAGACATGGTCGGGATAGATGCCCGAATAATATCTCATCATCTCGCAGTAGACCCGAATGCAAAACCGGTAATACAAAAGAGAAGGTCATTCAATCTCGAGAGAAGTCAGGCAATCAAGTAGGAAGTGGAGAAGCTACTCACTGTAGGGTCAATTAGAGAGATCAGTTACCCTCAATGGGTAGCTAATGTAGTCCTCGTCTAGAAGAAAAACGGTCAATGAAGAATGTGCTTAGATTTCACAGATTTAAACAAAGTATGCCCAAAAGACAGTTTTCCACTACTAAGGATAGACCAATTGGTTGATGCTACATCAGGCCACGAATTGCTCAGTTTCATGGACGCCTACTCAGGATATAACCAAATCCGGATGAATAAGGCTGACGAAAAGAAAACGGCATTCACAACCGATCAAGGCTTATAATGCTACACAGTAATGCCCTTCGGGTTATAAAATGCAAGGGCAACATACCAAAGGTTGGCCAACAAAATCTTCACACGACAAATAGGAAGAAACATGGAAGTTTACATAGATGACATGCTGACCAAGAGCATCTTGGCGGAAAGGCATACTTCAGACCTATGAGAGACATTCGATGTTTTGAGGAAATACCAAATGAAGCTAAATCCGAACAATTGCTCATTCGGAGTTCCTTTAGGAAGGTTCCTAGGTTTCCAAGTTCACAAAATGGGGATAGAAGTAAATCCCAAAAAGATTCAAGCCCTACAAAAAATGACCTTACCAAGGACGTTAAAAGAAGTGTAACGCTTAACAGGATGCTTAGCTTCCTTGGGTAGATTCATCTCAAAGGCCACAGATAAATGTACTCTCTTTTTTAGAGTGATTAAAAAAGGAAAAGAACTCGAATGGAACGAAGAGTGCGAGCAGACATTCTTAAAAATCAAAGAGTACCTAGGGCAAGCTCCCATCCTTTCGAAACCAAAAATGGAGAGACACTCTACTTATACTTATCAATTATAGAATTAGCAGCAAGCTCAGTTCTAGTCAGGACAGAAGATGGAGTATAGAGGCCAGTGTATTATACCAGCAAGATACTTTTACCAGCCGAAATCAGGTATTCATAGGCAGAAAAAGTGGCCTTAGTATTGGTGTCAGCAGCAAGAAAGCTAAGGCCATACTTTCAGGCTCATACAATCCAGGTTCTCACCGACTGTCCACTTAAGCAAATTTTACATAAGCCAGAAATTTCAGGAAGACTAACCAAATGGGCAATCTAGCTAAGTGAATTCGATATCCAGTATGTCCCCAGGACTTCTCTCAAAGGCCAAGCAGTGATAGATTTTATAGCAGAGTTCACAGAACCAAACCTGGAAGCAAAAAAAATGTTGGGCAAAAGTTTCCCATAGAGATTATATGTCGATGGCTCTTCAAACACTCACGGTATCGGGGCAGGGATCGTAGTATGCACTCCGAAAGGAGATGATTTCGAGTGTGCCATGAGGTTTGATTTCAAAGCAACAAATAATCAAGTGGAGTACGAGGCGCTACTAGCTGGACTCAGAGTTTGCATAGCTCTCGGGGCAGATGAGGTCGAGATATTTAGCGATTCACAGGTAGTTGTCAACCAAGTCCTAGATGAATACCAAGCCAGAGATGAAGGCATGATAGCCTATCGTGACATAGTAAAACAGCTTCTTCAGAAATTCAAAGAATATAAGATTGCCCAGATCCCAAAGGAGGAGAATGAAAAGGCAGATGCTTTGTCTAAACTAGCATTAGCAACAACCACAATCAGGCCAAAAACTATTCCGGTTGCACATCTCTTCAAACCGAGGACAATTGAGCCAAAAAACTTTGAAATTTTAGAAATTCGAACACCGACAGACTGTTGGATGACTCAGTTGAAAAGGTTCCTGGAAGAAGACGAGCTTCCAGAAGATCCCCTACAAGCAAAACGTATCAGGTATCGATCAACAAGGTATACATTGGTTGAAGGAGAATTATACAGAAGGGGGTTTTCCTGAACACTCTAAAGATATGTATCAGAGGAAGATGCATGTCAGATATTACAGGAAATCCACGGGGGAGTTTGTGGAAACCATAATGAGGGTAAAAGTTTAGCACACAAGGTACTCAAGCAAGGTTATTATTGACCTACTTTATTCTCAGATGCACAACGATGTTCGAAGAGCTGCAATACTTGCCAAAGGATTGCTAATGATATCCGACAACCCCCTGAACAACTCAGAAACCTTATGTCCCCATGGCCATTTTCCATATGGGGTTTGGATTTAATTGGCCCGATGCCAGCAGGGACATGGGTGAAGCAAAGCATGCAATAGTAGCCGTTGACTATTTCACGAAGTGGGCAGAAGCTGAAGCATTAATGCATATCACAGAAGCAAATACCAAAAATTTCGTGAAGAAGAATATACTCTATAAGTTTGGAGTTCCAAACACTATCATCACTGACAACAGCACCCTGTTCGATAACCTGAAATTCAGACAGCTGTGCAAAGAGTACCGGATTGCCAATTACTATGCCACACATGCCCACCCTCAAACAAATGGGCAGGCTGAAGCAGTAAACAAAATCATGAAGCATACACTTAAAGTAAAGCTAGATGCCAAGAAAAGAAGTTGGGTTGAAAAACTTTCCGAAGTATTATGGGCATATTGGACAACGACAAGAACTTCAACAGGAGAGACTCCATTCACTTTAGCATTTGGAACAGAAGCTGTTATCCCCATATAAACATCATATGCATCACCCCGGGTCAGGTTATATAATGAAGATCAGAATATTGATATGATGTTACAAAATCTAGATGAGCTAGAAGAGAAAATGGAGAAGTTCTGAATATGAAATATGGTATATCAACAAAGAGTAGCTCGCCACTACAACTCTCATGTTCGGATCAGAAAATTCCAACTAAGAGACCTGGTACTCAGAAAATTGTCGTTGAATACAAAAAACAAAACTGCAGGTTCCCTAGCTGATAAGTGGGAAGGCCCGTACAAAATTGAAGGAATAGCTGGCCATGGAGCATATTGGATTGCACGACCCGATGAAGGGGTCTTACCCCGACCATGCAATGCCCAATACCTGAAGATTTCCTATCCTTAAAATTATTTTTTGTTTCCTTTTAGTTAGGAAAATTTTAGTCAAATCAGTTATTAGCTTTGGAATTTAAATCATTGTTGGTTTTGTAGCTATAAATAAAAATCAAACTCGGGATTTTCGAAAAATAAAGCATATGATAATAAGAACATATGAAAGACAAGCATGATAATAAGAACATGCAAATAGAATACTTGGGACCATTAATTCCCGAATGGGTGGAGATGCTCGAAGGAGCATGCCAGCCGAGCAAGGTCAGTCGACCTTAGCAAAAAGATAAACCCGATGTACCAGATTATGGAGAGGCTCAGGGCTCTATCGGAATTTTTTTTGGTGAAATACGCAGCCGTGTTAAGTGGTTCGAAAAGCTTAACGATTCGGCAAACCCCTGCACAGAAAACTGGGGAGACGTCCTTGGTAATGTGTGAGGACTCAAAACATGATCATGGTGAGCCTTGATGTAATGTTTGGCTAATAACCTGAGTATGAAACACAAGTAAATCCAATTGTTTGTTCAAGATGACTCGGTAAATATAAGTCAATTTAATAAGATACTTGGCGTTGAAAGTAACTGGGTAACGAAACCAAGTTTAATAAGATACTTGGTGAAGTTACCCAGACAAAAATTGCCAGTTTAATAAGATACTTGGCACAAAAAGATTACGTTAGCCAGTTTAATAAAATACTTGGCATAAAGATTGTGTTAGCTAGTTCAGGAAGATATTCGGCATTAGAAGTAACCCCGAATAATAAAACCAAGTTAAGATCATACTCGGAGAAATTTCTTGAGCAATGAGTCGGATTAAACCACTCGGTTTTCTGAATTACAGTTTAACACGGAATTTCATTGATAATAATCTAAACAAGTAAATCTTTACAAAGGTGAAATCTCTATAAAAATAAATCAAAGCTGGGAGGAGGATTTGGAACTTTTGCCGATGCTCGGGTCAGGCACCATTTCGTACTCGCGGAGGAGACTCTCATTTGAAGGCCAAGTAATTATATCGACTGAATCATCCATCCCTTAGCTGTAATCTTCTCCATGGATCGGGCCGACATCAGGCACCAAACCTTCCACGCCCGATGTAAAGTCTTTAATTATTGATTGGCTTATTTCGTGAACAAGTCACATTTTTGGGGTATTATGTAAGGGTAGGTTAGGCTCTCAAGACCTCAAAAGGTGAAACACCAAAGGTAAAATTCTTATGCTTACTTGCTTTGAAGAGATAGTTGCACACACCCACAAATTCATGCATAATTCTTATTCACATATGTTGAGTGTTTGTACTTGTGTGCATTTTGGTTTAAATGACTCTTGATTGATATATTTGCATCTTGTAGTTAAAGTTTCATGTCATGTTAGGCATTAGTATAAGATGCATCTTCATCACTCTTGGACTTGTTGAAAATGTGTGTTTTAGTGTTGAAAAATTAAGCTGTGTGTTGGTGGTGTGCTACTCGACCAACGCACCTCACCAGCGCAACATTCCAGTGGAAAGCCGCTTGTCATGCGCCACTGAGCTGCGCCATTGCACCCGCGCAAAGTTGAAAAAGTGTGCAGTGCGCTGGTGATGCGCTACTCGACTAGCGCAGCCTCACCAGCGCAACTTTCAAGTGGATTGTCGCATGTGTTGCGCCACTGGGCTGCGCCACTCCTCCAACACCTATTGATAAATTAGGTTGTGCGCTACTCGACCAACGCACGTCACCAGCGCACAAAGAGGAAGCTGGAACTTTTTTTCCAAAACGACCTCACTTTGTTTGGATCTCATATATATACATATAACTCTTTGCTTTAAGGTCGTGTAAGGGTTCAGAATATCATATATCTTCCTTAGAACACATTTCAAAGGAAAAACTCTTCCAAGAACTCATCTTTAAACACTCAAAGCATTCCCATGTGCATAAAAACTTTATCTTGCATCATCTAAAGTCTTTTAGAGTGCATCTATGGATAGGTTTGCTTCATCACATCTTGTTTGGTAAGTTCATCACTATCTTCTTTCAAGTTAAGTGTTTTGCTTGTTAACCTATCTCTTTAATTATTTGTATGCTCTTAGAACATATTCTAGATACAAATTAGAGATTGTTGTGATGACATGATTGAGTGTTGTGTTGTCATAGCTTCATAGGATTGTTTGATCTATGTTTTTGCTAAGCTTTTTGAACATGTCATTTAGCTCATGATATCTATGATTGCATTAATTGTCATCTCATTATCCTAGATAAGCATATAAGATTTCTTGGCCTTGTTTGTTCTTTGAATATCCTCATATATTCACATAGGACATTTTATCTCTTCATTGAGAAGTAAGACTTGTGTTGCTTCCGGGAGTAGGTAACTTAAATCGCAAAGAAGATGGACTAGGTTCACTTATACCGGGATTAGGTAGTGGTGGTGGATTTAAACCGGGATTAGGTTGTAATTCATTTGCCATTAGTGGATTCGAGGTTCTAGTGTGGCACACTCATCAGCCCGTGGTTTTTCCCATTTGGAGGGTTTCCACGTATATCTCAAGCGTCTTTAATATTTTCGCAATCATTACACTTGTGATTTTGTTGTAACTAGCTAGGGGCATTTTCGACAACTTGAACTTTAACGAAAATTGGATAAATTTGTTTAAAATATATTCACCCCCCTCTAGATTAATATTATACACACCATAATATTTGTTTCACCCGACTCTTGACTGGCATAAAAAGTCGAGAGAGAGTGCTCTGATGGGACCTCCAAATGCATGTGATGGGACTCTTTGCATCGACTGCTGCAATAAGCTCTCCACTCTTTCATCTGAGTTCAAAGAGATTCCAGGGACCAATCCACATGGTTCTTGATCGATAGCTCCCAGTTGGTTCAGGCTTTTTCAGTTGCCCGATTCTTGACCTTAAAAAATTCGCCAGCTGAAACTAGCCCTCACTGAAATTCTCGAAAGAGAAGGGCATCATAAGCAGGGGATATTTTAAAACGATCAACCCCCTAGACTTCAACTTCCAGCCTAGCCTCTGTGGGTGAGGACTCGACCGTCAAAGCTTGGCGTTCCAAGTCTTCGATCTTTTGTTGATATGCCGACTTGGACTGCTCCGCTTCCTATTCAACTCTGAGCATCGATTCCTAGGCATAAGACACTAAATTTTGAAGTGACACAGCCTTCTTCTCTGCCAAATAAGCTCTTTCCTCAGCCCCACTTGCTTTGCCAAACAATGGTCAGTAAACACTTGGGCAGAGCCCACCTCCTTTTGATAAGCCAATTCAACCCGAGTACGGCTATCCTCACTCTCTTTCAGCTGAGCTTCAAGACACCTTATTTGATCAGCTTGATGTTGCTGCGTCTGAACCAACTAAGCAAATTCAACCACCATCTACAAGGAAATAAAATTAAAAATCTAGCAAGCAAGACAAAATAAGAGTTGGGAATAAAACTTACATAAGATGCGCCGTTGAAAATATTCTGAAGACGGCTCATCAGATAAGCATTCCTGAAATGGCTTCAGTGATCTACCTCGATAAAAGCCCGACCAGATGACATCGATATAAGCATATCCTGGGGAGAAGGATAGGAAGGACCTCCCGAAGATTCGGCCCTTACATCTTCAACCTCGTAGGGGAAGGAGCCCCTGTTCGGGTCAGAAGTCTCTGCACCTGCCGTTGCTTCAACATCAACGTTCAGGGGAATCTCGACCCCGACGTCTTCATCACTGGAGTCAATAAATAAAACCACCCGAGGAACCTTATAAGGATGAGCGGGAGAATCAACCGTTTTCCGTTTCTCAGCCGAGATCACCTGAGGGATCTTCCTGATCATCATCCCGGAAAGATTCAAAAAAGTCGGAATCTGCATTTACTCGACCATCAGAGGTTTTACCTCCATCACCAACGTCCATCCACTCGGTAGTAACCACAGCCAGGGAGCTTGATTCACCAGGCCCCTTACCAAGACCATCACTTTGCCTCCCTCTATCTTTAGGCAATTCCTGAGTGTGGTCAGCTGGGCCACTCAGACCACTAGACTCCCTACGGTCAGCCGGATGACTTCCTCGGGGACATATTCGGGGATCTGCTCATCAACCTCATCAGGATCCTCATCTGACTCTGGTGGGGCAATACATTCTTTGCTCTGACGAGAAGCTTCTTTTTGGCTCACTTGAAGGATTGACTTCACCTGACGAGCTTGAATGTCGCAGACAATGTCTGAGTCATACACTTAGAAAAAAAAAAGGAATCGCGTCAGAATATAAAAAGCAACATTTTAAAAAAAAAGGTAGAAAGATCACTTACATCGCCTGCGGTAGCCTCAAATCTGGCTAAAGAAGCCAAGATCTATCATTTTCTTCTAATTAAAAAGATAAATCCTGCTCATTTTTTCCAATGTGCGAACTGCAGCCCGAGCAAGTCTGGTCAGCTCAGTATCGCAAAATTCAAGTTTTTTCTTGTTACATACATGAGGGGAACAGAAAAAATGGGGAATCTTTAGCACCGTCCGAGTCTCGCCAGCCGAAAGAGTAACTTCAAGTCCAAGGTTCCCTCCGGTGAAAAACTAGTTGTTCTTCCAGTAGTTGTTGGACGAAGGAAATCCCCATACAAAACCCCTCTTTTTGGCATCATCGGAGGTATCAACTCGCCGATTCACTTTTTTCCCCTCAGGGGCCCAACAATTTGGCGGGTTAGACAAGAGAAAATAAGTCTCTGTCCGACCAGACTGCCTTAGTATGTAGAAGTGTCTGATTTCACTCTAGGAAGGCGGCGACAGGTTCATTTGGCTCCACATATGCCACATGCACATCAAGATCTTATAGTTGTTCGGGGCCAGTTGGGCTGGAGCGATCCTTGCTTCAGCCAGAAACCAGGTAATAAACGGCTGAAAAGAAAGAGTAACGCCGTAACAAAGCATGGACCCATAAATTGGCACCATGCCCGGGGAGGGTTCCACGCGGCTCTATCACCGGCAGGAGACAGTATGACTGAGTCATCCAAGTCAAATCGAGCACGATATTTCCCGATCTCATCTTCCCCAACCACATTCGGCTCAGTGTCATACCCACTCGGGCGATCAACAGAAAAAGAGAGACTAGATTTTCTGAACTCCTCTTCAACGTTCTTCTCATTAATAATATGTTCTCTGATCCAGATGTTGCTCGAGTTGTGCTTATGAACTTCACTTTTTCTTTGATGTTTCCCCATCCTCGATCGAAGAAGTACCCTGTGATCAGAAACGACAGATTCAGAACTAGATGATTCCGAACTAGATGATTCAGAACTAGATTCAGAACTAAAACGAGCGTCAGGGTGAAGCCTAGAAACATCATCATCTAAAAAAGGAGGTTCGTCAGGGGGGATTTCCCCAATAATCTAAAAGCGTAAGAAACCAGTTGAAAATCTCCACGATCAAGCGCTTCGAGAGCTATAGTAAAGAGTGGACGACGAGAAGTCGGATTCATTAGAACTAACCTTGAGTGAAGAAACCTGATGTAGAAACTTCAACGGAGAATAGAGATTTTCCGTGCAAAGAAACCTGGGTTGGAAAATTTCTGGTTTGAGTCTGAGAATAAACTAGGGCAACTCCGTTCAGTGGAGCATTTAAAGGGATAATAGCGCAAAACCCTAGGATCTCAAAAAGCAGGAAAAATCAAAAGATAGATTTGATGACGTGGACGGTGCACTAGGGGACACGTAGGTCGTTTCTCATTAATGGTACCGAGAAACGAAGAGATAGAGGACACATGTTAAGAGAAGACCTGACCAAGGCCGTCAGAACTCCAAAACGTCGCAATCATTAAGATTTCGCGTGAAGAGGCAGAATTGAATTTACATGGGCGCCATTAAGACACGTCATCATGACAAGACATTTACTCTGGCATTAATGAGACATAAAAAATTGAAGGGTTGATTAAAATTCTTTTGCTCGGAACGAAACCCTGTTCGGTAAAAATATTTTAAAGGGGTATTGCCGTATGTAAATTTTATCAGATGTATACGTCATTGACAAAGAAGATAAAATTGTCAGGTGGACATCCAAATAGGCATTCAGAAAATATCCCGCAATATGCCATCAAAGAAGAGAACCGAGTATATGTAAAAATAAGTATTGACCGAAACCTACTTGGGATCAGTTAACGTCGCTCGGGGTTAGCTGACGTCATGTCCTACTCGGGATCAGATGACGTCATTCGGGACCAGATAACATCATATTCTACTCAGGACAAACTTGAAGAAACCCGAATAAAGAAGCCCAGCTCGCTCAAGAACCAAGAATCATGTTAAAATACGTAAAGATATCCCCGTCAAAGAAGAATTCCAAGATGAATAAAATACCAAACAGAAAAGGTGCCAAATCAGGCAACAATTTTATTTATTCAAAAAAGGCTACGTATTTGTAAGGAAAGTCCTAACTGGACTATATCACTAAAGTCTTATTCGATCTCTATACAAGTCTCCGAGATAGGAAAGAAGACGGACTACTCCGAATAAGTAACCAATCATAATTAAATACAAAGAACTTTCATTACTTGTACAAAAAGGATTAGGGTTCTATGCACATATAAATAGACCCATAATCTCGTCATAAAAGATATAGAAAATACAGAGAGAAAAATGAGAGATCGAGAGTTGTAAATATTTTTCAATAGTGGGTTTTGGTTCGGGTGTTTATTCAACCACATGTGGACGTTTCTCCGGTCATCGGAGTTTTACTATGTAAAACTTGTGTCCAATTACTTTCTCTTTCTCTTTCTCTTTGAAATCACAGCTAAAATCCAATCTTATTGACTTTTCTCACGCATCCAGAAATTGACGTCAACAATTAATATTATATATATTATGATATATATATATAAAATGTTATTATATACAATAATATATTATATAATATTATATATTTATATAGGATATAATGTAATATATTATGTATTAAAAATATATAAAATAATAATATATTATTATAATATAAGTTATAATATATATAATAATATAATATATACAGTTATATTTTTATTATAATATATATATTGTAATTATTTATTTATAATTTAAGAGTTTAGTTTTGATTAATTCATTTTTTGATATGTTTTTTTGAATTAATTTTTGATATGTTACTTTTGTTTAATTTGAAAATTACTGTACAAAATTTATATTGGTTAATTATATAATCAATTTGTTTATAGTTGTAATAATATTAAACAAAATGTCAAAATTGATATTTCAATTTTTGATAGTTTTTTATTAATCTATCAGACACGTTTTTTCCGTTTCATTTTCAAAATACAGCTTTCAGTATATGCTACCAGACGCGTTTTCAGATTTCGTAACTGAAACAAAAAACTCTGTTTTCATTTTCATTACGGTCCCATCTTGCAGCTGTTTTTCAATCCATTTTTTTTTCTAAAAGCGATTTCAAATTCGTGTTCGTTAACTGCTTTTTATTTTATTTTCAAAAAACGAAAAACAATCAATGTTAACAATAAAAAATTTAAAAAACACAAAATACATATTTTCTTTGTTTTTCACTTTTTTTTTCTTCTTCTTTTTCGATCCTCTTCTCTGATCCTCTTCTTCTTCTTCTTCTTCTCCGAACCTTCTTCTTCTCCAATCCTCTTCTTCTCCTTCTCCTTCTCCTTCTCCTTCTCCGAACCTTTTTCTTCTCAGATCCTCCTTTTCTCCTTCTCCGGCCTCTTCTTCTCCTTCTTCGATGCTTCTTCTTCTCCGATCATTCTCCTTCTTCGATCTTCTTCGATCTTCTTCGTCCTCTTCTTCTTTGATCTTCTTCCTTTCTTTTTGTTCCTTTTTTCTTCTTGACCGATCTGATTTCCTTTCTTTCTTTCTTTTTTTTTTAATTTTTTTTTATTACTGTTATTTATATTTATTAAAATAATACTTATTTATAATTTAAGAGTTTAGTTTTGATTAATTGATTTTTTTTAGTAATATGTGATGTGGTACTTTTGTTTAATTTAAAAATTACAATACAAAAGTTATATTGGTTAATTATTTAATCAACTTGTTTATAATTGTAATAACATTAAACAAAATGTAAAATTTGATATTTCAATTTTTGATAGTTTTCACTTTTCAGTTAATCTACCAGACACGTTTTTTCCGTTTTCATTTTCAAAATACAACTTTTAGTATATACTACCAGACGCGTAATCTGAATTCGAAATGGAAACCAAAAACACTATTCTCATTTTCATTTTTATTTTCGAAAAATCACAATTGAAAAACGCTTACAGGACAGACACTAATGTAATTGAGTATTCCAGCCGGAAAACTTGGCCTAAAATTGGGTGGGGATCAAAAAAGTTTTTTTTTTTTTTTCTTCTTGTTATATGTTTATCAGAATTTCAGTACTCTGTTAGTGGTCAACAACATCAGACGACAAGCCATATTTTTTCTTGACTGGTTTTTTTTTTTTTCCTTTAGTTCTCTAATCCTGTCAAATTCCTGACAGACATGTTTACTTAGTTTAAGGTTGAGTTTACACCCACTGAGAAAAAAATCTATAAATTAAGAAAGCAGAAGTAGCCCACCTAAAAGGCTGTTTGTCTGCACTTGAAGATTCCCTTTTCTTGAGTGCTGAATGCTGATCAGATGTTGCTAGAACCCTGCATGTTTTTTTTTTCTTTTTCATGTGGGATCAGTTATATAACATGTTCTTAATGTTATGTAAGAGTGATTTGCACAAACTCTTAAAAGTGACTATAACATACATAATGTTAATGCAATCGATAATTTCTATCATAATTTTCTTTGTATTTTATATTTATGTTGTTGATTGAATCACCGTTAGTATGTACATGTAGAGTGTATCAGTGGCCCGGGAAGATTGTTTTTTTTTTTTATCGGTTTGTAAAAAGAAACATTTTGTTTGTTGATCAAGGAATCAATTTTTTATTTCTTCTTCCATTGTTGTTAATGCTTTTAATTTAAGCTGGTGGTGTCTATTAGCTGCTCTTAAGAGATCACAGGCAGGTGGGTGTTTTTGAAATTTGATTATGATTAATTCTGTTATATGATGATTGGTTAGAACAAAGTCATGATTGCCTTTGCCTAATTTTATGTCACTTTGCAATTTTATATATGATTCAGGGGGAGCCATGTCTGAGCATAGAATATACATAACAAGTGAGATTCATCTACTCTTTACAGGTAAGCAAAGTGAACTACAATTAATGAAATAATGTTGATCTTTTATAAAACTATTACGACAAGTTCAAATTTTGGGGAACTAAGAACCGATTTGAACCAATAACTTTATATATAGCTGCGAGGTATATATCATTTGGTTAAGTTTATCTCATTGCCGTAAAACATGTTTATATTGCCAAAAACATTATCTTAATAACATGGCGATGTGACGTGTAATTATCGCATTGTTTAATCTTTTATAAAAGTTAGATATCATCTTTTCACATTGTATAGGTACAAATGTAACAATACTCAACTATAATATGTAATCTATAAATGCATATTACATCTTAACAGAGCTAGTACTAAACCTCCCTTCCATCCAAATCTTATAATATATATATTTTTAATATATATGGGGAGTTTTCTTTTTAAATTGTGGGAGTAGCTATCTCCGGTTATGTGATTATATATCTAGGTCGCACATGTATTGTTTGATTTTGGCAGATCCCCGCAGTTCTAATTTAACCTATAAGCAGGGCTTGCCCTGGGCATAAGCCCAAGAGGCGGCTGCCAAGGGCTCCCGTTTTTCAGTGACCCCCAAATTCAGTTTAATGTATATTTCTATCTTTAGATCCAAGTAGAGTTTTTTTTTTTTTTTAATCAGCTCATATGCTTATTATCACTTGAAAGACCCACTAACGAAATATTTATATCCAGTCCATATGTTTTTTTGTTAAAAAAAAAGCTAATTAAAGAAACAAAATTATTATCAAATTGTAAATTACAAGTTACTATACCAGAGTTAGACACTCGAAATCTTTTTAGTGTTTTTTGGCACTTGACAACTCTGTTCTTACTGTTATATGTATATTTTATTAAATGTACACGTCATTGACAGATAAGACAGTCTCCCAAGAAGATTCCCAGATAAGCATTTAAACTGACAATTGAAAAACACCATCGGTGATATCACCAAGACATGAGAACCCCGAGTAAGGCCGAACACAAATACTCGGCACATTCAACTTTACTTGGGGCGACATGAGAAACCCGAGTAAAGAAGCTGTCAATAAATATGTGATTCACATAAGTAAATGAGCCCCGAGAAAGGATCTAAAATCACACTCTAATAAGGAAACATCCTTATTTCATTCCCCCGTATCAGAGGAGGAAAGAACTTAAAAGCTTCCAGAATGATAAACACCAAATAGGAAACAAGTCCAAATCAAGCAATAGCTCTACTCTTCTAAAAGATTGCGCACCGATGAGGAAATAAGTCCTAAACGGATTGCGTAACTAGAATCCCACGAAGATTCAGACTCGATCCACAAGATTTCAAAAACAGGATAAAGACGACTTCAATAAGCAATCGGTTACAATCAAATACTATCACATTTCCTTATATGTAACAAGGATTAGGGTTCTATACACATATAAATAGACCCATAATCTCACTATAAAACGGGGACAGAAGAAAAAGAACAAAGGGAACAAAAAGTAATCAATGTAAAAGAAAGGCAAGAGAGATCGAGTGGTGTAATTCATTATTTAATAGTGGATTTGGCTCGGTTGTGCTTACAACCACCCGTGGATGTTTATTCGAATACCAGAGTTTTACCACGTATACTCATGTCATAAACATATCAACTGCATTCTCTTTCTCTTTCTCTTTTAACAGGTCATAATCGAACCAAGCGTTGTTGACTTTCTTGCCTATCAAGAAATTGACATCAACAATTGGCGCTAGAAGGAGGGGCGAAACATTCGATCTGTTTAAACGGTGTTTGGCTATGGAAGTAAAGACGGTTTCAGAGATATACAAAAATCACAGATAATGATCACTAAGGGGGGACCACTCATGATCGCACAACCATCACTGGGAACCAACCGGTATCCCTGGCTGGCATCCAGTGAGTCCCTCCGACCAGTGAGGACATAGCGCACCGTTTCAGGGATGCATTGTAACAGTTATTGACAGATGCAGCGAAGGAAGGAATAGATCTGTTGGCCACAAAAGAGACGAATCTGCTAAACCAACCATCCCTACAAAATCAGTCACCTTCTAGTCTTCAATCGGTAATAGTTGGGCCATAACCAAACGCGTTAGCAACCGTTAGAAATTCAGATCCTACTAACCAGACTGGGGGTACATCGCACAACCAGGACAAGGATCTTGAGATGCCCATAGACCGGCCTCGCCAAAAATGAAGCCACGGTCAAGTGGGGCATGATAGGCACCATAAACATGATATGTGGAGGGATCGGTCATCATCATCAAGAAACAACGACCGTCATCATCGTAAGCACCACCGTGGAATTATACGCTTGCAAGGATTGGCTTGTGAAACACGAAGGCAGGATGAAGAGGAACTAGATATAGGTTTGACGGTCACCCGAGAATTCAACCATCAAGGAGAGCCGATGGGCGATAGAGATATTGTGATACAGAGCTTGACCTGAGAAGTCGAGAATAACAGACGTCAAATGGATACCCTGATTAGGCATTACAGACACAATGAGTTGTCTGACGACAATTCTGACAACCCTTTCACTAGAGACATTCTACGAACACCATTCCTAGAGAGATTCAGAATGCCGCAAGTCGAACAATTAAAAAAGGATACAGATCCCAAGGAGCATGTCAAACGGTATAAAAGCGTTATGGCCCAATATGCCCACAAAGATCCCTTGTTGTGTCTTAACTTCCCATAAACACTTGGAGATGTAGGCTCAAGGTGGTTCGAAAGATTGCCCCCGACAAGTATTAGGAGTTTCGAGAAATTGAGTAGAAGCTTCTCAAGACAATTCCTTTGGAATGTGCACAGGAAAAAATCAGTGGCATACCTTTCTCAACTAAAACAAGAGACGGAGGAGTCGTTAAAAAGTACCTAGAAAGATTTGGCCGAGTAGTCTCAAAAATCGACAGTGCAAATGATGAAACAATAATCGCTGCATTCATAAACAACCCACAAAATGGACGGTTGTCTTTTGACTTAAGGAGAGCTCGTCTAACTAGATATGCAGACATGATGGACATGGCAGGAGGATATGCATTGGCTGAAGAAGAAGAGTTGGCGATAGGAGGTTGTTACATGCATGGAGGAAGACCCGAGCAAAAAGATGTCGAGTCAAAGAACCATAAAGGGAAACAAAAAGGAAATAGCAAAAAAAAAAGGCAAAGATGGGGGAACAAACGTAGTACTGACCAAACCAGGGAAAAGTTTCAAGGAAAGTACACAAAGTACACCCCGCTTCGAAAAAGACAGGATGAGATCTTGGCAATATTGGAAGAAAAGAATCTGGTGAAAGAGCCACGACGGCAGTCACAATTTGTCCGACGAGACACAATAAAGTATTACAGATTCCACAAAGAGAGCGGTCATGAGACCTCTAAATGTTACCAGTTCAGAGATCATATAGAAACCCTAATCCGAGAAGGGCATCTACAAGATATTATCTTGAAGAAAGATAAGAAGACAAGCTCGAAAAGAAACCAAGTCTGGAGATCACAGCTCAGATCAAAACAAAAAGGCCAGTCCTGAGGCGAGCGGAGCGATTCAAACCATCTTTGGAGGACCTTTAACTGGGAGAAGTAACCGAGAACGGATTCAGAAAATCCGAGAAGCGATTGAAGCAAGGCAAAATTTTGACGTTAATTCCATCGAGCCTGATCAAAGAGAATAAAGAAAGGATGAGACCCAATAGTGCTTACTGAAGCTGATTCACATGGGGCCGACGTTCGACCAAATGAAGCTCACGTCATTAGCACCCGAAATGGCCATAGAGAAGTTCGATGGATACTAGTGGACAACGGTAGCTCAACAGACATCCTTAGTGTAGCCGTTTATGATCAGCTGAGATTGGATCAAAAGGACTTATAACCTTTTCATACCCCGCTCAGAGGATTTGGAGGAGTCTAGGTTAGGTCTTTAGGAACGACAAAATTGCCAGTGAAAATTGGAGTGGCACCTTGCCAGAAAACGGTGTTACTCGCCTTTGTAGTGGTAGACATGGAGAATCGGTCTTACAATGCCTTACTGGGTCTACCTTTCCTGAAAAAAACAAATGCAGTAACGGTAACACGGTAACCTACGCCCTGATGATCAAATTCCGGATAGAATGGGGGTAGGAACGATCAAGCGTTCGCAGGAAATGGCTAGAAGAGCTAATCTCTCTGTTTACAAGGACAAAGATAACAGTGAGCACCAAGTGTGTACCCTGACTCAACCGGATCAGACTAAGCAAGGAGAATCATTAATGTTCGAGTTTGACCTAAGGGAGGAACCCCAAACATCTAAGAATGAGCCAACAAATGAAGTAGTCTTAAAGGAAGACGAACCAGCAAAGAATGTTAAAATTGGAGCTAATTTATAAGAAAAGGTCAGGACAGATCTCATCAATTTGCTTAGAGAATACAAAGACATATTTGTGTGGAGTCATGAAGACATGGTGGGGATAGACACACGAGTGATATCACATCACTTGGCCGTGGATCCGAGCATAAAACCTGTAATTCAAAAAAGAAGATCTCTTAACCTCGAAAGGAGTCAGGCAATCAAGCAGGAGGTAGAGAAGTTACTCACTGTAGGATCAATCAGAGAACTCAATTATCCGTAGTGGGTAGTGAATGTGGTGTTGGTCCAGAAGAAAAATGGTTAATGGAGAATGTACGTGGATTTCACAGATTTGAACAAAGTCTGCCCAAAGGATAGTTTTCCACTTCCCAGAATAGACCAATTGGTTGATACTACATCAAGTTATGAATTGCTCAGTCTCATTGACGTATATTCAAGATATAACCAGATCAGGATGAACAAAGTAGATGAAGATAAAACGACATTCACAACCGACCAGGGTCTATACTGCTACACAGTGATGCCCTTTAGGCTAAAAAATGTTGGGGCCTCATATCAAAGACTGGTCAACAGAATTTTCGCTCGTCAAATAGGAAGGAACATAGAGGTCTACATAGACGGCATGTTAACCAAAAGTATTACGGCATCTAAGTACACTTCGGACTTACACGAAACATTTGATGTCTTGAGGAGATACCATATGAAGTTAAATCTGAACAAGTACATATTCGGGGTGTTGGAGCCCCGTTCATTGGTAACGCATCGGAAATCAGTTTTAATTTTTTTTATGCATATCATAATTGATCTGAAACCAGTGAACTTAGGATCGTAATTACTTTCGGAACTAATACATATAAAATTATTACAATAATAAAATATATGTATATACAAGAAAATTAAAATCAATGTAAAGAAGAATAAAATAAAACCATACCAACGTTTGGAGGCTCCTTCACTTTTCGATATGCTCTTAATCTGTACCACTGATCTTTCTCGCTATATCCCAAAACTGGTAACTGCGTGTGGGCTCGTCACGGGCTCAGAATCTTATAATGGAGGATGTAGGAAAACTAAGAAACTTTTTCTTTATTTTCACTATACAACACTTGCTCTGTTTACATCTCATGCTAACTCTGATGTACGTTTTGATATGTGTTATATGCACACATTAAAATGCTTTTATCTTTTGTGTGTTGAACATATTCACTTGCACACAATACCAACAATAAAAAAAACCAAAACTCTTTTGACTTTTTTTTCGTTTTAACCTCACGCGCACATGCAAAACCAAAAACCAAACCTTTTTGTCTTTTGTGAACCACTTATATATGTATCAGTCGGTGTTCAAAAAAAAAAACGATATCCCTTTTTTTAAACAAAAAGAAGAAAACTTTGATTTGGTTTTTAAATAATAGATATCATATATATTATATTTAACTTTTGAAAAAAAAACATGATCATGTTTGTATCTAAAAAAAAGGGTGATATCTTTTTTTTTTTAATAATTTGAATTCAAACTATTAAATTCAAAAATTTAATTTAATAAAATAAAATAATCATATTATATTATTTTATTCAAAAATAAATATCAACATAATTAAATAATCTTATTATTTAGTTTATTTGATCACTATTATTTATTAATTAAATAATCTTATTATTTAATTAATTCCCGAATAAATATGTGTCACTTTCGTAATACAATTAATTGGACAATCGAATTAATTAACTGTTACACTTGTTACCTAAATCGATCGGGCTAGCAAGTGAATCTAATGGACCCACAGTATTTTGAGCTCCAATAATCATCGGAATCATTAATTAAACTCTTTAATTAATATTCCTTGATTATTAACTCCGGTGTTATTCTACTAAAACCCGAAGCTGCACTCTCTCAACTGCAGACGTTTTTACCCAGACCGATACAACTCGGTGTCCATCGATATAGCTATTACACATGGTGTGATCCTCCACAGTAGTTCATAATTAGAGCTGGGTCATAATGTCTGTTATACCCCTCTAATTACATATATCCTTTAAGTACCTTGATTCTCTAATGGATAATAAATCCTATTTTCTCACGGAATTATGAGAGCGCTCATATTGACCAAGCCCCGAATCAACCCTTAAGGGAGCTACCATCTACTTCTCACAAGAAGGAGTGAATTTCACTATTGTGTACAAACCTTCCCAGTCACAAGCCAAACTGCAATCCCAACATATAAAGTATATTGATCAGGATATGCATCCGACCTCACCCATGGTATATCAAAAACCACGATCAAACCTGAAAGAGTCGATAAGACACTCAGGATTAAGATCACCCACATATAAACATCATTAGTTGATATATATGAATCTCATCAGTAAACGGATCTTGGTGTGAGATTCATATAGATCATGGCTAGTTCTATATGATCACATCATACAATGTGCTTCTGTTCCCATATCTCATATGAATGATTCAGGATAGAATCACCGTATATTACGGAATGGACCGCAGTTATAGATTAACCACAAATAAAATACCCAGCTTTATTTGCTATCTATGGACTCTTTAGATTGCACGTCTCTTACAGTATCCATCGATATATGACACTCATATACACAGTTCGAGATTACATCAGGTAATCTTGGTGTTAAATATATACTCAGGTTATAAAATAAACAACACAACAAGAATGAATTGAACTTTTCCTTTTATTTATTTCATAAATCCATTTACAAATTACATCTTTAGGGCATAAACCCCAACAATCTTCCACTTGCACTAAAGCATGTGAGGCAGGTCTCGTAACCCTAGACCATCTAGGTGACCCGAAAACACTTTAGCCAGTAAGGTTTTAGTAAATGGATCAACATGATTGTCTTATGAGACTATCTTTGTGACGATCACATCTCCTCTCTGCACTATTTCTCTAATGATATGATACTTTCTCTCTATATGCTTCCCTTTCTTGTGGTTTATTGGTTCTTTGAAATTAGCTACAGCACCACTGTTAGCACAATAAAGTGTGATAGGCCTATCCAGATCTGGAACAACTTTCAGATCACTCAAGAACTTATAGAGTCAAACAGCCTCTTTAGTAGCTTCACAAGCGGGTACAAATTCAGGTTTATCAGGATTATGCTTGATAGCAAGAGTGTAATATTGTAATTAACAATCTTTTTAAATTAATAAAGTGATTTCTAGTTTAACAAATCTTATAGCATTTATAGTTTAATAATTATAATTGTCAAAAGTAAATAATCATAAGGTCAAAAGACAATGAGAAAAGAAGAATTGTTCATACATCTAGATATGTATGAGGTAAACACAATTCTTTAGTTAGTCTTGAATAATATTCACAACTTAAGATAAAAGGTTGGGCGCATTTATCTTGTCAAAGTAATAGATTCTTTTGCTAGCATTTGAGTGGGATCAAATATGTTATGATGAGTCTAAAATCATCAAAGTGTGGTGTCTTTGGGCAAAAGAATCTAGTGCACTGGGTGCATTGAATAGGATCACAATGAAATACTTTATCTAGAACCTTCAATAGATAAAAGTTTTTCATTTGAAGACAATCAGAGAGTCTATCTCAATCCTGAGATAAATGATGGACTTATGGTTGCAAGTGTTATCATTTGAGCTATCAATGAGTACGATTATATAGCATAGTCTATCCTCGATAGTTTGGTAGTATTCATTTGTTAATCGATAGAGGACTTCATTTATAGATATGGACATCATGGCTCCATTTATTAAATGAGAGTGTAATACCATCATATGGATGTTTTGAGGTATTGGATATTAAATCTTAAGGTTAAGTTTTCAATAGTGTCTATTGAAACATGGCTTCTGGACAAGTCAAAATATCTAAATTCAAAATGTGGTCATATGAGTAAATATGGTAACTTGGAGAGCTATAGGCGGTCTATGAGCTCTTGGCGATTACTGGTATTCTTCACGAGGATACACTTTCTCCAATAAGGTTGTCTAGGGTATGAGTGAGTAACATCAACTTATTCTATCTTTATTTAAGAGTTCAATTTTAGTTTTTTAGTGGAATGAACTAAAATTAAATAGATCGGACCTAAGTGAATCATTTGTTGATTGTGATTGGGTTGTGTCTATTGGAGCTTAAATTTAGATAGTCCGCCAAGATCCCCAATCCACACGAACTTGCATGGATCACTTGATATATTCTACCAGACCAATAGGGGACTATCTAGAATATTAATAAGGCATGAGAACTTGTTTCTTTTTGTAATAATAGGTCAAGTTCACATGTGGACTTTTTATTAAGGTCCAATAGATTTAATAAAATAAGAAAAATAATATATGGCTCTTATATATGGTATGGGCGGCAAAAGCTATTAAGAATAGCTTAAATATATTATTTTTTATTTTATTATTTGAAAAGTCCTCATTTATTGATTGACTTATTTCGTGAACAAGCACATTGTTGGGGTTCATGTAAGGGTAGCTTAGGCTCTCAAGACCTCAATAAAAGAAGCACCAAAGGTAAAATTCTTGTGCTTACTTACTTTGAAGAGATAGTTGCACACACTCACATATTCATGCATAACTATTGATCTTATATGTTGAGTGTTTTCTTGTGTGCATTTTAGTTTAAATGACTCTTGTTGACCTATTTGCATCTTGCTATGAAAGTTGTATGTCATGCTAGGCATTAAAATAGGATGCAATTTCATCACTCTTGAACTTATTGTTTTTTGCATTTGAGTGTTGAAAAATAGGCCTTGCACTGGTGGTGCGATACTCGACCAGTGCACCTCACCAGCGCAACTTTCACAGTGGACCGCCGCTAGTCATGCGCCACTGAGCTGCGCTGCTGCACCCGCCCTTAGTTGAAAAGTATGGGCGTGCATTGGCGGTGCACTACTCGTCTAGCGCAGCCTCACCATGGTAAACTTCCCAGAGAATCCGTGCTTGTGTTGCGCTACTGAGATACGCCACTCAACCAGCGCCTGTTTTAAAAATAGGCTGTGCGCTGGTGGTGCGCTGCTCGACCAGCGCAAGCAGAGGAAGCTGGAACATTTTTTACAAAACGACCTCACTTTGATTGGATCTTATATATATATAACTCAATGCCTTAAGGTCTTGTATGAGTTCAGAATATCATATTTCTTCCTTAGAACACATTTCAAAGGAAAAACACTTCCAATAACTCAATTTTAATCACTCAAAGCATTCCCATGAGCATTAAATCTTTATCTTGCATCATATAAGTTCATCTAGAGTGCATCTATGGATAGGGTTGCTTCATCCCATCTTGTTTGGTAAGTTCTTCACTATCTTCTTACAAGTTAAGTGTTTTTCTTACTAAACCATCTATTTAATTAATTGTATTCTCTTAGAATATTTCTAGATACAAATTAGAGATTGTTGTGAAAACATAATTGAGTGTTGTATTGTGATAGCTTCATAGGATTGATTAATCTATGTTTAGCTAAGCTATTTGAACATGTCATTTAGCACTTGATATCTAGGATTGCATTGATTGTCATCTCATTATCCTAAATAAGCATATAGGGTTTCCTAGCCTTGTTTGTTCATTGAATATCATCATATATTCACTTGGGACAATTTATCTTTTCATTGAGAAGTAAGACTTGTGTTGCTTCAGGGAGTAGGTAGCTTAAAGCACAAGCATGATGAACTAGGTTCACTTATACCAGGATTAGGTAGTGGTGGAGGATTAAACCGGGATTAGGTTGTAATTCCTTTATCATTAGTGGATTCAAGGTTCTAGTGTGGCGCACTTATCAGCCCGTGATTTTTGCCATTTGGAGGGTTTCCACGTATATCTCTAGTGTTTTTACTATTTCTGCATTTATTACACTTGTAGTATCTTTGTAACTAGATAGGGGTATTTTCATCAACTTGACTCTTAATGAAAATTGGGTAAAAGTTAATTAAAATATATTCACCGCCCCCCCTCTAGATTAATATTACACACCATATTATTTGTTTCAATTGGTATCAGAGCAGGTTCCTAGACATACATAGGTGATCATTGCTCATTTTGGTGTGTGTTGCATTTTGTTTATGTGTATTGACCATTCATACACTTGCATTCATATCATTCATTCATAAACACAATGAGTGGAAATGGTGGCAATGAGTGAGCTTTTAGCACTTGACCTCCACTCCTCACCAGGTTGAATTATGCCTCTTGGAAAGGCAAGATGGAGTCGTACATATGTCAAATTCATGACAGGGCATGGATGGCGATTGAAGATTGCTACACTTCACCCATGATTACTCCCGCAGATGGAGGAGATGATGTACTTAAACCAAAGGCTCAGTGGAATGCATAAGAGTTTGAGGCTTTAAAGTGGAATAGGAAGGCAATGCATGCCATCCTTTGTGCAATGGATGATAACCAATACAAGTTGGTTCAAAACACTATGATAGCTAAGGAAGCATGGGACATCCTAGAAGTTGCACATGAGGGAACCGATGTGGTTAAGGAATCGAAACTTCAAGTTCTCCAAACGCAATTCGAATTGCTCAAGATGGATGAGAACGAGTGCTTCAATGATTTTGAAATAAGGTTGATAGACATTGTGAACCAAAGTCATCAACTTGGTGATCCTTATTCGGATAGAAAAATCAAGCAGAAGATTATGAGATCTCTACCCGATAGGTTTGAGTCTAAGGTGACGGCTTTGGAACAAAATAGTGGTTACAGGGACATGAAGCCAAGTGAAGTGATTGAGAGGCTTCTAGCATATGAATTTAGGAAATGTCCTAACCCCACACCATCAAAGAAGTAAAAAGATATTGCTTTGAAAGCCTCTAAAGTTGAGAAGGAGGAAGGTGATGACTCGGATGAAGAGATGGCCTTGCTAATGAGGAAGTTTAAGAAATTCTACAAGTTTAAGAAGAAAGGCATTGGATCCAAGGGTCAAGACTTGAAGAAAAATGCCCCCCTCAAGAAGTTTGAGCCTAGGCAAGAGAAGACCGAGAAGAAAGGATTCCAATGCTATGAATGTGGTGGAATAAGTCACTTTGCCCCGGAATGTGCAAATCACAAGAACAAGAAGGAGGGAAAAGTGATGGCTGCCACATGGAGTGAAAGTGATGACTCTAATGAAGGAGATGAGTCTTCGGATGATGAAGAACTCATGGCTAACTTCATAGCATTTACATCCTCTCTTAGGAGCAAAGATGCTAGTGAAGAAGAGAATGATAGTCAAGAGGGAGACTACTCAAGTGATAATGGATCTTCATCACAAACCATAAATGGAAGTGTGGATAGGATGGATCTCAAGGACTACATGGCCAAGTTTGAGAGCTCAAGATTAAAGAACAAGAATGAGATCAAGAGATTAAAAGAAGAAAATCTAGATCTCTCAACTCAAGTTGACCAACTAAATGAAGAGTTGGAAAGATCTAAGGGGAGTGAAGAAGGGTTGAAGAAAGAGCTTGAAGATGCTAGAGATTTGTTGGCTAAGATAAACTCTAGCACCAAGAAACTTGACCATATGCTAGATGTTGGAAAGAGGCGAAGTGACAAGAAGGGGTTTGGGTTTGAAGATGACAAGAAGGGGCTTGGGTTTGAAGATGACAAGATGTCCTCCACTCCAAGCAAGACCATTTTTGTAAGAAGCATGAACTTCAATGGGTCCTCTCCTCATCAAACTCCTAGGAAGAAGCTTGATCTAGGAGAGTGTTCAAAAAGTGCTCAAGTGAAGGTGGCACCAAGAAGCCCACCTCAAGTTCATCCTACAAGGGCTCCTCAAGTTAACCTCCCTCAACCAAAAGCTCACAAAGGGAAATCACCTATCATGCAAGATCAACCAAGGAAGCAATTAAGTCTTGCTCAACAACAAAGAAGGAAAGCTCCTCAACAACAAGCTAGACAGCCACAAAGATATGGGAATGCTCCAATGCATCCTCAAGGATATGGTATAATTCCTAACTTCTTACCTACATGTCATTTTTGTGGTATTTATGGTCACATTAGACCAAATTGCTTTAGATATATCAAATTGTGTAGGATTGAAAGCATGATAGAAAATAAAAAGGCTAGAGCAATGAAGCATGATCCTAGGACATCTAGAGCCATGATGCATGATCCTAAGAAACCTAGAGACATTATGCATGTCACTAGGAAGAGTGGAACACCTTTGCATGATCCTAGGACATTTAGAGCCCATGTATCATTGACCACTAGGAAGAAAAATAATGCACCTGGGTGGATTAGAAAGTATGAACACATTTGGCATATTGCACAAATTGCCTTGAAAGCTCATTCATGTGATTTTTGGTATTTGGATAGTGGGTGCTCTAGGCACATGATTGGAAATAAGAGTTTCTTTGAGACTCTTGTGATGGAGGGGGGAGGAAATGTCACCTTTGGTGATGGATCCAAAAAGAAGGTCAAAGGAAAGGGAACCATTTCCATTCCTGGATTACCTTCTTTGTCCAATGCTTTGTATGTTGATGGCCTAAAAGCCAATTTGATAAGCATTTCACATCTTAGTGATGATGGGCTCTCCGTCTTGTTTAGGAAAAATGATTGTTCTATCCTATTACATAATGGACCAACCTTGTTAAAAGGTATGAGGTCTAATGACAATTGCTATTGTCTTGAGGCTAGAAGTGTGTCTTGTAATGTGTCCAATGATGAACAAATAGAGTTGTGGCGTGAAAGACTTGGTCACATGAACTTTAGGGATTTAAGAATCTTAGATAAGTTCAATGTTGTACGAGGCCTTCCCAAGCTTGGGAAAAAGGTTAATGGTGTTTGTGGACCTTGCTAACAAGGGAAGCAAACCAAAAGTATGCACAAAAAGGGCAAGTATATAACCACCAAAGAACCTTTAGAGCTTCTCCACATGGATCTTATGAGTCCTATCCAAACCGAGAGTTTAGGTGGAAAGAGATACATTTTTTGTGCGTGTAGATGATTTCTCTAGGTACACATGGACTTATTTCCTTAGAGAAAAATCAGAAAATTTTGACAAGTTTAAAATGCTTTGCTCTAAAATTCAAAATGAAATGAACTCCAATATTAAAAGCACTAAAATAATTAGGAGTGACCATGGGAAGGAATTTGAGAATGCTCACTTTGAAAACTTCTGCAATAGTCTAGGCATTTCTCATGAGTTTTCGGCTCCTAGGACACCTCAACAAAATGGAGTTGTTGAGAGGAAGAATAGGGTTCTTCAAGAAATGGCTCGTGTGATGTTGCTTAGCAACAATGTCCCTAGGAATCTTTGGGCTGAGGCCGTCAATACGGCTTTCTACATAGGAAATAGAGTCTTCCTTAGGCCCCACACTAGGCAAACCTCCTATGAGTTATGGAAAGGTAGGAAGCCAAATGTTAGCTACTTCCACACTTTTGGAAGCAAATGCTACATTTTGAATGACCGTGATCAACTTGGCAAATTTGATGCTAAGAGTGATGAGGGTATCTTCATTGGCTATGCCTTAAATAGTAGAGCCTATAGAGTTTTTAATCTAAGAACTACGACCGTAATGGAATCATCTAATGTTGTCATTGATGAGGCTTAAAACTAATGACCATGAGGAGGAGGTAGATTTAGTTGATGACTCCCCTTTGGAGAAAGTAGTTGATATCTCTAATGTTGAAAAGGCTATTCTTGATGATGACATAGCACAACTTAGTGATAGGCTTCCTCCCTTGAACTCAAAAGAACCTGCTCCATGGGTTAGGAAATTCATGACAAAGATGACATTATTGGTGAAGTTAGTGAGGGTGTTAGGACTAGGCGTCAAATGGCTAATCTTATTAGCTAAACTTGTTACACCTCTCAAGTAGAACCCAAGAAAATTGATGAAGCCTTAAAAGATGAATTTTGGGTTCTTGCCATGCAAGAAGAGCTTAACCAATTTGAAAGGAATGAGGTTTGGACTCTAGTTCCTAGGCCTAAGAACACCAATGTGATAGGTACCAAGTGGGTATATAGGAACAAATCCGATAAGGATGGCAACATTATGCGAAACAAGGCTAGGCTTGTAGCACAAGGATACTCTCAAATTAAGGGTATTGACTTTGAGGAGACATTTGCTCCCGTTGCTAGGATTTAGTCCATTAGGCTTCTTTTATCCATTTCTTGTTTGCACAAGTTCAAATTATATCAAATGGATGTTAAGATTTCCTTCCTCAATGGTTTCTTGTAAAAGGAAGTATTTGTTGAGCAACCCAAATGGTTTGTAGATCCTCACCGCCCTAATCATGTCTATCATCTCAAAAAGGCTTTTTATGGGTTGAAACAAGCACCAATGGCTTGGTATGAGCGTCTCACCCAATATCTCATCGACAATGGCTACACTAGAGGTAGTGTTGACAAGACTCTATTCATCAAGAAAAACAAAGATGAGCTCTTTATAGCTCAAATCTATGTTGATGATATAGTCTTTGGCTCCACCAATGACACCAAAGTCCAACAATTTGTTGATGTCATGTCTCATGAATTTGAGATGAGTCTTGTTGGTGAGTTGAGTTACTTTCTATGTTTACAAATTAAGCAAATGGATTATGGGATTTTCATATCTCAAGCTAAATATGTCAAAAACCTAGTGAAGAAATTTGGCCTTGAAAGTGCCAAACATTGTGATACACCTATGAGTACCACTTTGAAGCTAAGCAAGGATGCTAGTGGTAAAAGTGTGGACCAAACTTTATATCGTGGCATGATTGGTAGCTTGCTCTATTTGACCGCAAGTAGGCCCGATATCTCCTTTTGTGTGGGTGTGTGTGCTAGGTACTAAGCAGATCCTAAGAAGTCTCATCTCTCTTCTGTTAAGAGAATCATTCGATATGTGAATGGGACATCCAGCTATAGGATTTGGTACTCTTTTGACACTAATGCTAGTCTTGTAGGTTTTAGTGATGCAGATTGGGCAAGAAATTGTGATGATAGGAAAAGTACATCGGACGGTTTCTTTTTCCTTGGAAACAACCTTGTCTCTTGGTTTTGCAAGAAGCAAAATTCGATTTCCTTGTCCACCGCTGAGGCCGAATACATTGTTGCTGGGAGTGGATGCACACAACTCCTTTGGATGAAGCAAATGCTAGTCGACTATGGATTCAATCAAGGTACTCTTACTCTCTTTTGTGATAACATGAGTGCAATTAATATTTCAAATAATCCGGTTCAGCATTCTAGGACTAAGCATATTGACATCCATCATCATTTCATTACAGAACTAGTTGAGAGCAAATGCATTGTACTTGAGCATATAGGTACAAATGATCAACTAGCGGATTTATTTACTAAACCCTTAGATGCTACTTGATTCAAGACTCTTAGTAGATCTATTGGGATTTGTTTAATGGAGTGATGTGTTGTGGTCTTTGATCCCATATGGGGAACTCAAGCAAAGAGAGCTATTGTATACTTGTTGCATGTAATTTTTTTTCTTAAAAATATGTTTATGCCTCTTTATTGATTGCTTGAGTATCTTGGTTTCACTTATAGTATATTGTATTTTCTTAAATAAGTGTGAACATTGCTTTGATTACAATCCATGTCATATTTATGTTCAAAAATGCATTTTTGGACTAGGAGATATACATTGGAAATACATGTTTGAATGACCTATAATTATCTCCATGACATGATGATTCTTAAATGACATGCTAATGAAAAATGATAAAGCATGATTTGTTGATTGCAATTGTTAAATGCAACCCATTGTGTGAAAATGCTAGTGAGATTAAAATGTTTAATCAATGTCTCTCTTTCTTTATTAGTTGAACATGGCTATTATCATACGGGTATCCTCCCGGAAAAATCAAATAGGGTGCAAAGTTGCTCATGCCATGTTTAGTTTTTAAAGTTGGATATAGTGCTTTTAAAACTTGATATTTATAAGAACTTTATATCTTTGCTTCTCTCATGACAAATGGTGAAATTGGTTTGAATTATATTGGAATCCTTTGTCATTTGCTTTGCCAAATACCAATGTTTTTGGACTTGAATGCAACATGTATTGTATGCAAAGCATTTTTTATTCACACATTTTCTTCAAATAAATATCCTTGTATCTCTCCTATTAATTGAGTTGCATAAACGTGGCTTATATAATTATCAACAATCTTGTATGCTCTTTTCTTTCTTTACCTTGAGTGACCCGGTTGGGGACTTCTCCTTTGCTTATATCATGACAAAAAGGGGGAGTAGCATTGACCTAGCATTGTGATGTTAGGGGAGTAACATGTGTTGGCTTTGAGGGGGAGCATTGCAGTGTACTTATTTGAGGGGGAGATTACATGTAGGAGGAGTAACCCGTTAAAGGGGGAGCATTGCATGAGCATTTCATGATATCATACTCATATTTCTAAATGCAAATACTTTTGTTTTATATTCACTTGATCATCTCACATGCACTTGGTTTGGAAAGAGTATTTGTGCTTGCCTTGTGTGTAGAGTTGATAGTTCTACAAGAGATTGAAGACTTGAAGTTTTTTTTTATGTTTATCTCTTTGTAATGTAGAATATCTTCCCGGTGTTTTTCTATTTTGTTTTGTGAGGATCAA
This sequence comes from Dipteronia dyeriana, assembly GCA_032871835.1. NCBI lineage: Eukaryota > Viridiplantae > Streptophyta > Magnoliopsida > Sapindales > Sapindaceae > Dipteronia > Dipteronia dyeriana. The sequence goes on from CM065303.1 coordinate 18,164,591, forward strand.
TGAAGTGGTGGTTTTGTCACGAAATAGCCAAAGAGGGAGATTGAAAAGTCTTCATTTGTTGATTGGCTTATTTCGTGAAAAACCACATTGTTGGGGTTCATGTAAGAGTAGCTTAGGCTCTCAAGACCTCAAGAGAAGAAGCACCAAAGGTAAAATTCTTGTGCTTACTTACTTTGAAGAGATAGTTGCACACACTCACATATTCATGCATAACTCTTGATCTTATATGTTGAGTGTTTTCTTGTGTGCATTTTAGTTTAAATGACTCTTATTGACCTATTTGCATCTTGCTATGAAAGTTGTATGTCATGCTAGGCATTAAAATAGGATGCAATTTCATCACTCTTAAACTTATTGTTTTTTGCATTTGAGTGTTGAAAAATAGGCCTTGCGCTGGTGGTGCGCTACTCGACCAGCGCACCTCACCAGCGCAACTTTCACAATGGACCGCCGCTAGTCATGTGGCACTGAGCTGCGCTGCTACACCCGCGCTTAGTTGAAAAATGTGTGCGTACGCTGGTGGTGCGCTACTCGTCTAGCGCAGCCTCACCAGCGTAAACTTCTCAGAGAATCTGCGCTTGTGTTGCGCTACTGGTATGCGCCACTCGACCAGCGCCTGTTTTAAAAATAGGTAGTGCGCTGCTCGACCAGCGCACGCAGAGGAAGCTGGAACGTTTTTTCCAAAACTACCTCACTTTGATTGAATATTATATATATATATAACTCAATGCCTTAAGGTCGTGTATGAGTTCAGAATATCACATTTCTTCCTTAGAACACATTTCAAAGGAAAAACACTTCCAATAACTCATTTTTAATCACTCAAAGCATTCCCATGAGCATTAAATCTTCATCTTGCATCATCTAAGTTCATCTAGAGTGCATCTATGGATAGGGTTGCTTCATCACATCTTGTTTGGTAAGTTCTTCACTATCTTCTTACAAGTTAAGTGTTTTGCTTACTAAACCATCTCTTTAATTAATTGTATTCTCTTAGAATATTTCTAGATACAAATTAGAGATTGTTGTGATGACATGATTGAGTGTTGTATTGTGATAGCTTCATCGGATTGATTAATCTATGTTTAGCTAAGTTATTTGAACATGTCATTTAGCACTTGATATCTAGGATTGCATTGATTGTCATCTCTTTATCCTAGATAAGCATATAGGGTTTTCTAACCTTGTTTGTTCATTGAATATCATCATATATTCACTTAGGACACTTTATCTCTTCATTGAGAAGTAAGACTTGTGTTGCTTCCGGGAGTAGGTAGCTTAAAACACAAGCATGATGAACTAGGTTCACTTATACCGGGATTCGGTAGTGGTGGAAGATTAAACCGGGATTAGGTTGTAATTCCTTTATCATTAGTGGATTCGAGGTTCTAGTGTAGCGCACTTATCAGCCCGTGGTTTTTCCCATTTGGAGGGTTTCCACGTATATCTCAAGTATTTTTACTATTTCCGCATTCATTACACATGTGGTATCTTTGTAACTAGATATGGGTATTTTCATCAACTTGACTCTTAACGAAAATTGGGTAAAAGTTAATTAAAATCCCCCCCCCCCCCCCCCCTCCCCCTCCCCCTCCCCCTCTAGATTAATATTACACACCATATTATTTGTTTCATTATTTAATTAAATGGAAATTAATTAATTTGTTGATTAATTAATTATTTAATTAAAAGTCAAAATCTTTTTTTATTAGGAGATGGTCTCCTAATATTATACTATTGTTGGTCGTATAATTATTATTAAAGACTATATTTGATAAGTAGATAAATAAAAGGAATTATTTATCTAATCAAATTAGGAAGTCTTTAATATGGTTACAAATACACTATTGAGTTGGATTAGGAGTCTTGGTGTATGAAAGAATTCCTTTTGGAAAAGGATTCTTAACCACCAAGTAAATTCACCTAAGGATAGGATTATTAACCACCAAGTAAATCCTTTTTAGGAGAGGATTTGGTTTCCTATATATATATATATATATATATATATATATATATATATATATATATATATATATATATATGTGTGTGTATACTTGTAAATTTCGTCCAAGCATGAATTTTTGGGATGAGAAGTTGTTTTTTATTTGTTTTTTATTGTTATTAAAAAAAAACTTCGTCCAACTCATCGTGTGAAGAATTCGGCCAAGCATAGAGAAAAGAGGGAACGTTTTTGTTTTCGATAGTACACTAGAATCCTTTGCATCAAAAGGGTTTTGTGTACAACATCTAATCAAGGTTCACGCGAGTTTCAATCAAATTGATTGATAATTCATAAGTGACCGGACGTTCTTGGTTTTTTCTCTTGGAGGATTATTGTGACTAACAAAGAAGAAGATTTTGTTTGTTTCCATTCTTAGGTATACAATTTAAAGAAAGGGAGCCCACACTTCTAGGTGATTCACTTTCGTGATTGGATTGGAAGATCTTACGGATTCAATTCGACGCTAGTTCAATCATCATGAAAAAAAATGTATGATACTTTATATATACATCAATTAATCTAGGGTTAAGGTTCTTGTTATTAAAAAGGAAAAAAATTATTTATACGCAAACCCTATTTTTCGTTTTCTCACGCTTCCGTTGCTTTTTGAACCGTTTTTTCCCTATATGGTTCCATGGTGGAGTCAGCAATACAATATTGCTTGATACTTCTCCACACAATGACTCCACCACCTAGGGTGAATACTGATCCAAACGTGGATTTTCTTGAATCCCTGTCTGATTGGAAATCAGAATCCGTGTATCCTAACGGGATCAAATCCTGTTCGGAATACACTAGCATATAACTTCTCATTCTCCGAAGATACTTGAGAGTAGTCTTGACAGCAACCCAATAATCCAATCTTGGGTTGGACTGGTATCTGCTGACTACTCTTACTGCATAGCAGATGTCCAGTCTCGTGCATAACATAACATACATGTGACTACCTACTGTCGATGCATAGGGTACACGTCTCATATCCTCAACTTCTTGAGGTGTCTTAGGACACTGTTCCTTAGATAAGTGAACTCTGTGCCTGAACGGTAAATTAACTTCTTTGGAGTTCTGCATCGAAAATCGCACAAGAATCTTGTCAATATAAGATGTCTGAGATAGTGCTATGAGTTTGTTCTTACGATCTCTTATAAGTTGGATCCTTAGAACATAGCTTGCCTTTCCTAAATCTTTCATTTGGAATTGGCTAACCAACCATCCCTTTACATCAAACAACACTCCCACATCAATCCTAATGAGTAGGATATCATCTACATATAGGACCAAAAAAACTACTTTCTTGTCAATGATGAACTTGTAGACACAAGGCTCATCGACGTTCTGCTCGAAGTCATAGGTTTTGATCACATCATCAAACCTAATGTTCCAAGATCTAGATGCTTGCTTAAGTCTATAGATAGACCTTTACAACTTGCAAACCTTTTGTTATTGATTTGGAGACACGAATCCCTCAGGTTGCATCATAAAAATCTCTCATAAAGATTGCCATTCAAGAATGCAGTCTAGACGTCCATTTGCCAAATTTCATAATCAAAATAGGTAGCAATGGATAAGAGAATCCTAATAGATTTAAACATGGCTACTGGCGAGAATGTCTCTTCATAATCGACCCCATTTTCCTAGGTATAACCCTTGGCCACTAGCCTTGCCTTAAAGGTCTCTCTACCTTCTCCTCTATTCCTTTTTTTCTCTTATAGATCCACTTATATCCTGTGGGTTTTACCCCATCTGGTAAGTCTACCAGATCCCAGACTAAGTTAGAGTATATGGACTCCATCTCGAGATTCATAGCTTTAAGTCATTCCTGTTTATCAAAATCTTCCATTGCATTCTTAAATGTCAATGGATCATCCACACTATCAGCAGAGACAACACATTTTCCCTCACCTATACCTAAATAGCATTCAGGTTGTCTTACAACCCTCTTACTACGTCTAGGTGGTAGTGTATCCTAATCAGGAACTATCTGACTCTCAGATATTTATGGATAAACAACTCTTATTGATAAAGCACTAGTCTCACCAAGCTCCAACTCATTCAATACAATCTTAGAACGAGGTTTATGGTCACTACTATAATTGTCCTTAAGAAACGTTGCATTTTTTGATACAAATACTTTGTTATCTTCGGGACTATAGAAGTGTCCACCTCTGGTCTCCTTAGAGTATCCTATAAATAGGCAGACCACAGGCTTGGAGTCTAGCGTTCCACTTCTATTCTTCAGCATGTGTGCTGGACACCCCCATATGCGTAAATATCGTAAACTAGCTTTACGACCATTCCATAACTCTAGGGGAGCCTTAGGAACGGACTTGGATGGCACTACATTCAAAATATATGCCGCTGTTTGTAACGCATATCCCCAGAAGAAATTTGGTAATGATGAGAAACTAATCATAGATCTCATCATTTCCATCAGGGTTCTATTTCTCCTCTCCGCTACACCATTTTGTTGAGGTGTACCAGGAGTAGTAAGTTAGGAAACTATCCCATGCTCAACCATGAAGTCTTCAAACTCTTGGTCAAGGTACTCACCTCCACGATCTGACCGTAGTGACTTGATAGTTTTACCTAATTGATTCTCAGCTTCAGCTCGAAATTCTTTGAACTTTTCAAATGTTTTTGACTTTCGCTGCATTTGGTAGACATATTTGTATCTTGAATAGTCATCTATAAAGGTGACATAATACTAATAACCACCCCTAGCTTTAACATTCATCGGTCCGCATATGTCTATATGTATAAGCTCTAGCAGTTCTTTAGCTCTAAGCCCTTTTCCAGTAAAAGGTATCTTAGTCATCTTACCTTCCATACATGATTCTCATACAGGTAATGTGCCAATCTTTAACTCACTCAAAGGTTCGCTTTTTGCTAGTCTGTCTATCCAGTCAAGGTTGATATGACCAAGCCTTAGATGCTAGAGTTACATGTCATTATCTGGAGAAATCTTATGTCGTTTAGTTTTTGGTTTTTCAACCTTAAACATTTCAGTGTTGAGCAGTGTAGTTGTATTAACGGTTTTAACACATACAAATTTCTTTCATTAATTCCTAAACAAATATTCAGACCATTCTTTCCAATAATAACAGACTTATCATTAAGAAAAACATAATATTTTTATTCTAACAACTTAGAAATGGAAATCAAATTCCATGTAAATCCAGGAATATAAAATACATTGTCCAACAATATATAATTATTATAAAAATGCAATCTAATTGCACCCACTGCTCGTGCCGACACGATATCCCCTAACCCCACAAGAATTGAGGAGACTCCCTTCTATAGCTGTGTCTAAGAATCAGTACATTGCAAAGAAGAACAAACTTGGTTAGTGACCCCCGAATCAACTATCCAGGGTGAAGAATCAGCTTCCACTAAACATGACTCAAGAACAAGTAAATCATATTTACCTTTCTTGGACTTCTTCTTGTTTTAGGCTTTCTTGGGTTTGGACTTACCCTTCGCCTTCCCAACAAACCTCTTCCTCTTCTTATTATTGGAGAAGATGGTTCGGTAACATTTGTCTCACCGGTCTTGCCCTTGCAGTCCTTAGTCAAGGACTCAAAGGTAGTGAGCTCATTGAGAAACTGTGTGAGGTTGAACCTTAACTTGTTCATCTCGTAGTTACTCTTAAACTGGTCAAATTTCTTCGTAAGAGTCGTCAATATGATGCTCACTTGACTGGGTTTGTCAATGGCCCAGACATTGACTTTCGTTGTGTTGAATTAGGACATCATGCTCAGGACATGTTCCCGAACTGATGTACCTTCCTTCATGCGAGCAAACATAGCGGAACGAACAGCTTCGTGTCTCTTTTGCTCGGAGGGCTGCCCGAACATAACTTACAGTGACTCCATGATTTCGAATGTTGAAGTCATTGCTTTATGCTTTGTGACAAGCATGTCTGTCATAGAAGCCAACAGATATGTTCAGGCCTTCTCATCAGATGAGACCCATTGCTCGTATGCCTCACAAATAGGTCATGTGGCATTGGCAGCAAGCGTTGGAGGACATTCCTCCGTAAGCACAAACTTGAGGTCTTTGGTAACCAATATTGCATTAATGTTTAGTTTCCACTTAGTGTAGTTAGCACCAGTTAATTTGTTGTTTGGGAGAATTTGAAGTATTGCAGAATACATTACTGCTAAAATAAATAAAACATTCATTCAGTCATTTATTTAAAACAAGTGCGAGTAGTTTGGTATAAATTTAAACATGATGCATGAACGTGTTTAACGAACTAGAACTACCCTAAAACTAGTTACTTTACCACGACAATCCAACATACCACAAAGAAGTGCCGCCTTAGGGTCGGTCAAGTCTTTGCATGTTGGACTGAGACATTCTCAATCAAATGATATTCTAGAATAACTCTTATTCCGTATCATTCAACCAACGTTTATTCAGTCAGGTTTTTAATTAACAAACTTAATCAAAACCTTCGTGAGTGTAACCTACCATTTCAGATCTCACGAGCTTAATTCGAGAATTGATGTCTTAGGGTCGGTCAATCCTGAAATACCCTCATAAATCCTATTCGTTAGGAAGTCAACCTTGGTATTGACCTTTGTGGAAACCCTCCTTAGGAAGGACGAAAGTAAAGCCGTCAAAAACCACCACTCGGATCTCACGATGTTGAACTAATGATGGAGATTGCGGGATACATATGTCATATATCCCTCTCCCACTCACTATTTTAAAATTAGGGTTTTCTATTATACGTTAATGTACCTAGACTCTACAGGATTAAACAAGTAACTTAAATCAAATTATCTAGTGCATTTACTAAATAGAATCAAATTCTAATTAACTAGTAAATTATTAATGATTTTTAACAATTAAAAATCTAATCAATTAGTGAACAACCTAAGCTTTAGTAAACTATTTACTAAGATCAGATTATTATGAAAGTGTTTACCAAGTTTTAACTATTAAAACTCTAACACTTTATTCGGTTCATTTACTATTAGGAAATTAATCATATTAATCCTAATTACAAAAATGACCCCATTAATCTAACTTATTAAACTCTTTAATAACTAGATTAATATTAATGAGAATTACCAAGTTTTTAACTATTAAAAACTAATCTCATTTTGCCAATTATGTATTTACCTATTTTAATCATAAAAAAATATATAAAATATTTGGCTATGATGCATGCATGACATACCAAATATATTTGTGTTTGCACATCTAATCTAAATGACATACGTATGCATGACAATGTTTTTATCATCACATGATATAAAGCATACATGAATGGACCGAGTACTATGGATTAGAGATGCATATTTTCCCCTGGAGCCCCAAATCCCCGTGTCCCCATCCCCATTTGGTGATTTTGTTTATAGAAAGATGGGGAAATTTGAGGGGGGGGGGGGGCGGGGGGCATCCCTATTTTCCCCATGTCCCCATTTCCCCATTTTCCCCACAATTATATTGAAATAGGGATGGGGATGAGGATGAGGATGAGGATGAGGATGAGGATGAGGAAGAGGATGAGGATGAGGATGGGGGAAGGGTCTGGGAAGTGGGGATGGGGATGGGGATGGGGATGGGGGGACTATATCCATCCCCATTCCCCAAACGTGCATCTCTAATGTGGATTATTTAACCTAAATTTTTTGAATAAAATTACAAAAATACCCCCAAGGCATTCCTTGGTATTCTTGTAATTTTCGAGTCTTCCAGTCTCTTCAGATCCCTCTGATTCATCTCATGAATTCTTCTTCATGATTTTTCTAGGTTTTCAATTTAGGTTACAATATTTTTTTTATTTACAATACAATAACAGTAAAAAAAAATTAAACACAATTATACAACCCATAAACCCTAAATCCACAGTACCATATAATTAACTATCAATTATGTTTTTATAAATTAATATATATATACATACAAAAACATCATACAGTCAATTTAAATCGTGCCTACACAATCATACATCTAGAAACATCAAAAACAATTTCCTGTTCCGAAAATAAAATTGACTCTTATACCAATTGTAGGAGCCCCGTCCACCGGTAACGCAACGGAAATCAGTTTTAAATTTTTTTTATATAGATCATAATTGATCTGGAACCAGTGAACTTACGGTCGTAATTACTTTTGGAACTAATATATATATATATATATATATATATATATATATATATATATATATTACAATAATAAAATATATGTATATACAGGAAAATTGTAATCAATGCAAAGAAGAATAAAATAGAATCATACCAACATTTGGAGGCTCCTTCACTTTTCGATATGCTCCTGGTCTGTACCACTAATCTTTCTCGCTATATACCGAAACTGATAACTGCGTGTGGATACGTCACGATCTCGAGATTTTAGAACGGAGGATAAAGGAAAACTAAGAAACTCTTTCTTTATTTTCACTGTGCAACACTTGCTATGTTTTGATACGTGTTATTGGCACACATTAAAATGCTTTTGTCTTTTGTGTGTTGATCATATTCACCTGCACACAATACCAAACAAAAAAAACAAACCAAAGACTCAAACCAAAAACCAAACCTTTTTGTCTTTTGTGAACCACTTATATATGTATTAGTGGGCGTTCTTTAAAAAAAAAAGAATATCCTCTTTTTTTTAAAATTTAAAAAAAAAAACTTTGATTCGGTTTTGAAATAATAAATATCATATATCTTATATTCAACTATTGAAAAAAAACATGATCAGGTTTGTATCTTAAAAAAAAGGGTGATATCTTTTTTTTAATAATTTAAATTCAAACTATTTCAATTCAAAAATTAAAAATTTAATTTAATAAAATTAAATAATCATATTATCTTTTTTTACTCAAAAACAAATATCAACATACATCCTCCATTTAGTGGTTAATAACATAATTAAATAATCTTATTATTTAATTTATTTAATCACTATTATTCATTAATTAAATAATCTCATTATTTAATTAATTCCCGAATAAATACGTCATTTTTATAACACAATTAATTAAACAATCCAATTAATTAACCGTGACCCATGTTACCTAAATCGATCGGGCTAGCAAGGGGACCTAATGGACCCACAGTATTTTGAGCTCCAAAAACCCGTAACTGCACTCTCTCAACTGCAAACGTTTTTACACAGACCGATACAACTCGATGTTCATCGATATAGCTATTACACATGGTGTGATCCTCTAAAGTAGTTCATAATTAGAGATGGGTCGTAATGTCCGTTATACCCCTCTAATTACATATATTCTTTTAGTACCATTAATTCTTTAATAGACAATAAATCTTATTTCCTTACAGAATTAGGAGAGCACTCATATTGACCAAGCCCCGAATCAACCCTTAAGGGAACTATCATCTACTTCTCACAAGAATGAGTGGATTCCACTATTGTGTACAAACCTTCCCAGCCACGAGCCAAACCGCAATCTCAACATACAGAGTATATTGATCAGGAAATGCATCTGACCTCACCCATGGTATATCAAAGACCACGATCTAACCTGAAGGAGTCGATAAGACACTCAGGATTAAGATCACCCACATATAGCCATCATTAGTTGATATATATGAATCTCATCGTTAAACGGATCTTATTGAGAGATTCATTTAGATCATGACCCAGTGTTATATGATCACATTATACAAGGTGTCTCCGTTCTCATATCTCTATATGAATGAATCAGGATAGAATCACCGTACACTATGGAATGGACCGCAGTTGTAGATTAACCACAAATAAAGTACTTAGCTTTATTTGCTATCTACGGACTCTTTAGATTGCACGTTTCTTACTGTCTTTGTCTATATATGACATTTTTATATACAGTTCGAGGTTACATCCGGCAATCTTGGATGTTAAATATATGCATAATTTATAAAATAAACAATATAATAAGAATGAATTGAACTTTTCCTTTTATTTATTTTATAAATCCATTTAAAATTACATCTTTAGGGCATAAACCCCAACACAGGGTTCCTTCGGGAATATTCTTCGATTTTCAAGTTCACCAGAGAGGGATCGAAGTAAATCCCGAGAAGATTAAAGCCCTCAAAGAAATGATTTCTCTAAGAACCTTAAAGGAGGTGCAACGCCTGACGGGATGCCTAGCTTCCCTTGGCAGATTCATTTCGAAAACCACAGACAGATGCACACCATTTTTCAAAATAATCATAAAGGGAAAGTGACTTGAATGGAATGCAGAATGTGAATAGCGTTTCTAAAGATAAAAGAATACTTAGGACATACACCTATCCTCTCAAAACCAAAGGAAGGAGAAGTACTTTATCTTTATTTGTCCCTTACAAAATTAGCCATAAGCTCGGTCCTAGTCAGAACAAAAGATGGAATACAAAGGCAAATATACTATACCAGCAAGGCTCTTCTTCCAACTGAAACCTGATATTCTCAGGCAGAAAAGATGGCTTTAGCATTAGTTTTGGCAGCAAGGAAGTTGAGGCTGTATTTTCAGGCACATGCAATCAAGGTATTCACTGACTGTCCGCTTAAGCAAATTCTGTAGAAACATGAGATTTCGGGGAGATTAACCAAATGGGAAATTGAGCTGAGTGAATTTGATATTAAATATAAGCCCATGACATCACTCAAGGGTCAAGCACTGACGAATTTTGTAGCAGAGCTCACAGAGCTCGATCTAGAGTCAAAAAGAATCTTGGGTAGAAGCTTCTCATGGAAATTATATGTTGACGACTCCTCGAACACTCATGGCAGCGGGGTAAGGATCGTGGTATGCACCCCAAAAGAAGGTGACATTGAATTCACCATGAGATTCGAATTCAAAGCAACAAAACACCAAGCAGAATACGAGGCACTACTGGCAGGGCTTAGAGTTTGCATCGCACTCAGAGCAGATGAGGTCGAGATATTCAGCGACTCACAGGTAGTCGTCAACCAAATCCTAGAGGAATATCAGGCCAGGGATGAAAGTATGATGGCCTACTTGGGCATAACAAAATAACTTCTTCAACGGTTCAAAGAATATAGGATTGTCCAGATCCCTCGGGAAGAAAATGAAAAAGCAGATGCTTTGTCCAAGCTAGCATCAACAACAATCACAATCAGACAAAAGAATATCACAGTCACATATCTTCTTAGGCCAAGTATAGCTGACCTGAAAGACCTTAAAGTTTTAGAAATCCAAACACCGCCAGACGGTTGGATGACTCAGCTAAAAAGGTACTTGGAAGAAGATGTACTCCCCCCTTGGAGGTAAAACGCATCAGGTACAGGTCAACCAGGTATACTATAATTGGAGGAGAATTATACAGAAGAGGATTTTCCCGAACGCTCCAAAGGTGCGTATCAGAGGAAAACGCACACCAGATATTAAAGGAAATCCATAGTGGCGTGTGTGGAAACCATACAGGAGACAAAAGCTTAGCACACAAGGTACTCAAGCAAGGTTTTTACTGCCTTCTCTGTTCTCTAATACAGAACGATGTTCAAAAAGTTGCAACGCTTGCCAAAGGATCTCCAATGACATTCGGTAACCCCCTGAACACCTCAAAAGTCTCACATCCCCATGGCCGTTTTCCGTGTAGGGCTTGAACTTAATTGGTCCAATGTTAGCAGGAATAGGGGATGGAGAAAATCATGCAATTATAGATGTTGATTATTTCACTAAGTGGGTGGAAGCTGAAGTATTAGTGCACATCATGGAAGCAAACATCACAAACTTTGTGAAGAAGAACATAGCTACAGGTTTGGAGTCCCGAATACTATTATCACTAATAACGGCATCCAATTTGTCAATCAAAAATTTAGGCAATTATGTAGCGAGTACTAGATTTCAAATTATTATAATACACCTGCCCACCCTCAAATAAATGGACAAGCCGAAGTAATGAACAAAGTCATCAAGCACACACTCAAAGCAAAGCTGGATGCCAAAAAAGGCAGTGGGGTTGAAAAACTTCCTGAAGTATTATGGGCTTATCGGACAATGGTCAGGACTTCTACAAGAAAACACCATTTTCTTTGGCAATCGGAACAAAACCCGTCATCCCGACAGAAACATCATATATATCGCCCAGAGTTAGGCTATATGATAAAGATCATAATATTGATATGTTGTTACAAGGCCTGGACGAGTTAGAAGAAAAAATTGAGAAATCCCGACTGTGAAATGCAGCATACCAGCAAAGAGTGGCTAGGCACTACAATTCTCATGTGCGGGTTAGGAAGTTCTGAATGGGAGACCTGGTGCTCAGAAGAGTATTGTTAAACACAAAAGATAAAGCCACAAGCTCGTTGGCTCACAAATAGGAAGGCTCATACAAAATTGAAGGAATGGTCGAACATTGAGCATATTAGATTACCCGACCAGATGGAGGGGTTTTACCCCGACCATGCAACGCCTAATTCCTGAATATTTTTTTATCCTTGAAATTCCCTAATTTTAGGCTTTATTTCTTTAGTCAGGATGTTTTTAGTAATTTATTCTTAGAAATCCTTGAGATTTTTTTTTTTCATATTTTATTAGTTTTGCAGAATTATAAATAAAAACCCGACATGGGATTCCCGAAAATATGAGCATATGGTAATAAGAACATATGGTTAAAGAATCGACATATGATAAAATGCTCTGGGCCATTAAAATCCCCAATGGGCGGGGAAGCTTAAAAGAGCATGTTTGCCGAGCAAGGTCAACTAAGACCTTAGCCAAAAGGTAAACCCTATGCACCAGATTCTGGAAAACGGCTAGGGGCACCGTCGGGTGAATCCCGGTGAGTTGCGCAGCTGTGTTAAGCAATCCAAAGCTTAACGACTCGGCGAACCCTTACACACACAAAACTAGGAGACGTCCTCAGTGACATGCGCAAGGATCCAAACGTATGATCGTGGCGAGCCTCGATGCAATGTTTGGATAGCAACCGAGTATGAAATACAAGTGCAAATCCACTTGTCTTTGTTTCAAGATTACTCGGTTAATAATATTAGCCAGTTAAATAAGATACTTGGCGTTTAAAAAAGTTAAAGTTACTTAGATAACGATATCAGCCAGTTAAATAAGATACTTGGCGTAGTCAGTTAATAAGATTCTTGGCATAGTCAGTTAATAAGATACTTTGCTTTTTAAGCAAGCTAGTTAATAAGATATTTGACGTTTTAAGCAAGCCAGTCAATAAGATACTTGGCTTTTTAACATTCTGCGTTTCAACATTCATAAGAACAAATTCACGATAAAAAGCTATTACTTAAATATGGAATTTTATAAACTGTCAATAAATTTTTACAAGTCCACCTAAGGTGGGGTCGAGGATTTAGAGCTCTTGTTGATGCTTGGATCAGACACCATCTCATATTCATGAAGAAGACTTTCATTCGAAGGCCAGATAATTGTGTCAACCAGATCATCCATCCACTTCTTATAATCCTTTTCGAAGACCGATCCAACATCGGGCTCCAACCCGTCCACCCCAGCTTCCTAACTGGAATAAAAAGTTGAAAGAGAATGCTCGGATGGGAACTCTAGATGGTTTCAATAATAAGCTCTCAACTCCCTTATCTGAGTTCGAAGAGACTCCAAGGACCGGTCCATATGGTTTTTTATTAATAATTCCTAATTGGCTCGAGCTTTGTCAGTCGCCTGGTTTTTTACCTTGAAGAACTCACCGGCTGAAACCAACCCCCACTGAAACTCCCTAAGGAGTAAGGCATCATAAGCTGGAGATCTTTTAAAGTGATCAACCCCTTTAACTTCAAGTTCCAACCTGGCTTCCTTCGAGAGGGATTCAATCGTCAGAGCTTGGAGCTTAAGATCTTTAATTTTACCCTCATAAAATGACTTCATTTTTTTGCCCTCCTATTTAGCCTGAAGCATTGACTCCTGGGCAACAAAGAGCAAGTCTTGTAAAGACTTAGCCTTCTTCTCTGCAGCAGAGGTCCTCTCCTCAGCCTCTATCTATTTCGCTAAGCAACGATCGGTGAACTCCCGGGCAGAACTCACCTCTCTTTGATAGGCCAACTCAATCTGAGCACGATTATCCTCACTCTCCTTTAACTAAGCTTTCAAATGCCTTATCCGATCAGCTTGCGTCTGAACAACCTCAGTAAACATAGTAACCACCTGCAGGGGAAAAAGTTAAAGATGCTGAATTAAGGCGCGTTAGTACGAAGTGCGGTTCAGAAGACTTACGTAGGTCACACTGTTGAAAATATTATGATGGTGATCCATAAAGAACCATTCCAAAAGTGGATCTAATGGTTATCACCAATAAAAGCATGGCCGGAAGACATGGTCTTCAGCATATCCTGAGGAGAAGGGCTTATAGGCTATTCCGAGAACCCTGCTTCTGTAGTTTCAACCTCATAGGGCAAGGAGTTCTCTCTGTTCAAACTCTCTTAAGGATTCTCCCATTCTTCCAAAGGCTTCTCCATTTGAGCACTTGGGGAATCCCTAGAATCAGTATCTTCGTCACTCGACTCAATGAACGACACCACTCTTGGAACTTTTAGAGGAGGTCGAGCAGGAGAATGAGTTACCTTCCTTTTTTTGGCCCGAGTACGATGGAAACCAAGATTAGTTGCAGGATCTTCCTGGTCTTCAATTATATCTTGAAAAGGCTCGAAAAATCCAGGAAGTGAAGGATCAACCTGTTTAGCAGAGGGTTCCCTAACTCCTTTCTCGCCCCTATCAACAAACTGCCTAGCTGGCACTCCATCGGTGAAGGAACTAGGCCCCTCAGATGCTACACCAACATGATGCCCTTTTTGCCTGCCCACATCCTTAGGCAGTCTCTAGTCATTATCAGGCCCAATGGGACCACTCGGGCCACTTGATTCCCCCACACCCGGCTGGACGACCTCCTTAGGGATGTACACAGAAGCTTGTTTGTCTGCTTCCTCGAAATTCTCATCTGATTCATTATCAGTCGAAAGAATCCCCTATTCCCTTGAACAAGAAGGCTCTTTACGACTTGCCTGAATAATCGCCTTCATCTGGCGAGCCTGGGGGTCACAGACGATATCCATATCGTACATTGAATTCGAAAGGGATAAGGAGTTAAAAAGCATAAACTGTTGGGGTTTATACCCTAAATATGTAATTTGTAAATGGATTTATGAAATAAATAAAATGAAAAGTTCATTTCATTCTTGTTGTGTTGTTTATTTTATAACTTGTGTATATATTTAATATCCAAGATTACCGGATGTAATCTCGAACTGTGTATATGAGTGTCATATACGGATGGATACAGTAAGACACGTGCAATCTAAAGAGTCTATAGTCTTATACGGATGGATACAGTAAGACACGTGCAATCTAAAGAGTCTATAGATAGAAAATAAAGTTGGGTACTTTTTTATGGTTAATCTATAGTTGCGGTCCATTTCGTAATGTACGGTGATTCTATCCTGAATCATTCATATGGATATATAAGAATGGAGGCACCTTATGTGATATGATCATATAAGACTACGCCATGATCTATATGAATCTCTCACTAAGATCCGTTTACTGATAAGATTCATATATATCAACTAATGATGGCTATATATGGGTGATCTTAATCTTGAGTGTCTTATCGACTCCTTCAAGTTAGTTCATGGTCTTTGATTTATCATGGGTGAGGTCAGATGAATTTCCTGATCAATATACTTCGTATGTTAGGATTGCGGTTTGGCTTGTGGTGTGGAAGGTTTGTACATAATAGTGGAATTCACTCCTTCTTATGAGAAGTAAATGGTAGTTCCCTTAAGGGTTGATTCGAGGCTTGGATAATATAAGTGCTCTCCTAATTTCGTAAAGAAATAGGATTTATTGTCCAATAGAGAATCAACGGTACTTAAAGGATATATGTAATTAGAGGGGTATAACGAACATTATGACCCATCTCTAATTATGTACTATTGTGGAGGATCACACCATGTGTAATAGCTATATCGATGGACACCGAGTTGTATCGGTCTGTGTAAAAGCTTTTGCAGTTGAGAGAGTGCAGCTTCGGGTTTTTAGTGGAATAACACCGGAGTTATTAATCAAGGAATATTAATTAAAGAGTTTAATTAATGATTCTGAGGATTATTGGAGCTCAAAATATTGTGGGTCCATTAGGTCCCCTTACTAGCTCGATCGATTTAGGTAACAAGAGTCACGGTTAATTAATTGGATTTTCCAATTAATTGTGTTACTAAAGTGGCACATGTTTATTCGGAAATTAATTGAATAATGAGATTATTTAATTAATGAATAATAATGATTTGTAAATTAAATGATTTGTAAATTAAATAATTAGATTATTTAATTATTTAATTAATCATTAGTTGGAGGATGTTGATTGATATTTAATTTTTTAGAGATAAAATAATTTGTTTATTTTATTTTTACTAAATTAGATATTTAATTTTTGAATTTAAAGAGTTTGAATTTAAATCAAATTGATTAATATCTTTATAGATATGAGATATCTTAAAAGGTTTAAATTGATGAATTTTATTAAAATATAAATATATACATATATATATATATATATATATATATATATATGTTTTATATATTTAAAATAAAACAAATGATATCTATTAAAGAGTTTGAGTTATAACGATATAATATATATATATATATATATATATATATATATATATATATATATATATATATATATATATATATATATATATATATATATATATACATATTTGATAACAAAAACAGAAGGCATGCATCATCAGTTACAATTTGCATAGGATGCAAACAAGTGGCGCGTGAATCAATTTGATAAAAAAAAAGCACGGTGCTTTGATTTTGATTTTGATTTTGATTTTGGTGCTAGAGGTTGCATGAGATAAAAAAAACACAAAAAATAGAGAATCCGTTCACTCAATTTTTGCATGGAATGCAATAGTGCATGAAGAACCACAAAGAGATAAATTTGTGTGTGCTCTATTATTAGTAGTCGAGCACTGTTAATGTAAGAATAAAGAGTTTCTTCATTCGTTTTTCTCTACATCCTCCATTCAAGTTTCTGAGACCGTGATGCGCCCAAACGCTGTTACCAGTCCCTGGTGATAGCGAGAAAGATCGAGTGGTTCAGACAGAAGCACATCGTAAAGTGAAGTAGCCTCCAAACGTTGGTAAGATTGGTTCAGGCAGGAGCATATAAAGTGAAGGAGCCTCTAAACGTTGGTAAGATTTTCTTCGTCTTCTTTATATTAATTACAATTTCCTGTGTATACATATTGTATGTATGAGTTCTAAAAATAATTACGATCTCAAGTTCACTGGTCTTAGATACAGATTATGATTTGTGTTAAAAATTGTAAAACCTTACTTCCGTTGTGTGACCGGTGAACGGGGTCCAATAATTGGTATCAGAGCCAATTTATTTTTCGGAACATGAAATTGTTTTTGATGCTCCTGTATGTATGAATGTGTAGGCACCATCTTTATGATTGTATGGACGTTTATAATTAAATTGTTTAATTTAAACATAGTTGATCGTAATTGTTTATGGTACTGTGGATTTAAACTTTATGGGTTGTATAATTTTTATTTTATTTTATTTTACTGTTATTGTGTTGCAAATAAAAAAAATTGTAATCTGTAAACGAAGAACTGGAAACGCTCTCGACGGCGCACTGTTCATGGGATACTGTTCACACGGTACTGTTCACCGGACATTGTGTCACGCGCACTGTTCACAAGAATGTTCATGCATATTGTTCATACGGTACTATTCATATCTTGCACGGTTCCTTTGGCAAGTGTTACCTAGTGTGTTCCTTGAGGATTTCCTGTTTTGGATTCATGAGATGAATCGGAGTGACCTGAAGAGACTGGAAGACTTCTGAAGTTACAAGAAGACCAAGGAATGCCTTAGGGAATTTTTTGTAATTTTAGATTCCAATTTTTTAGGTTAAATAATCCACAGTACTCGGTCAATTCATGTATACTTTATATTATGTGATGATAAAAGCATTGTCATGCATACATATGTCATTTAGATTAGATGTGCCTATACAAATATATTTGATATGTCATACATGCATCATAGCCTGATATTTTATGTATTTTTTAATGCGATTAAAATAGGAAATATACATAAATGGCTATGAATAATGGGATTGGTTTTTTTAATGGTTAGAAAACTTGGTAATTCTCATTAATATTAATCTAGTTATTAAAGTGTTTAATAAGTTAGATTAATAGGGTCATTTATTAGGATTAATAACCTAATAATAAATTGTCCGAATAAAGTGTTAGGGTTTTAATAGTTAAAACTTGGTAGACACTAACATTATAATCTGACCTTAGTAAATAGTTTACAAAGGCTTAGATTATTGACTAATAGATTAGATTTTTAATTGTTAAAAATCATTAATAATTTATTAGTTAATTAGAATTTGTTTCTAATTAGTTAATACGCTAGATAACTTTATTAAAGTTAGTTGTTTAATCATGTAGAGTCTATGTGCATTAACGGTTAATAGAAAACCCTAATTTTAAAATATGAGTGGGAGAGGGATATATGACATATATATCCCGAGGTCTCCATCATTTGTTCAACACCGTGAGATCCGAGTGAGGCCTCGTGACGGCTTTGCTTTCGTCTTCCATAAGTAGGGTTTCCACAAAGGTCAATACCAAGGTTGACTTCCTAACATATAGGATTTATGAGGGTATTTTGGGATTGACCGACCCTAAGGCAATAATTCTCGAGTTATGCTCATGAGATCTGAAATTGTGGGTTACACTCACGAAGGTTTTGATTAAGTTTGTTAATTAAAAACCTGACTGAATAAACGATGATTAAAGAATGATATGGAATAAGAGTTATTCTAGAAGATCATTTAATTGAGAATGTCTCGGTCCAACATGCAAAGACTTTACCGACCCAAAGGCGGCACTAGTTTGTGGTATGTTGGATTGTCGTGGTATAGTAACTAGTTTTAGGGTAATTAAAATGAACCTCACCAAGAATAGTGAGACCCGAAACCAATATATGGTAATGAAGAATCATTTTCTAATCAAGTTTATAAACAATAACGTCATCGGACAGCGACCCGTTACCTATAAGGAGGTAAGAACCAACGATATCAAGATGTTGAAGACGCCACACTCAAGAACAAGAAGGAGATGTGAGTGATAAGTAAGCTTTCAGAACCAAAATAGATGAATTCTTACTATATTTTTTTATTCAATTCAAGTCTGTCGAATTATAGCCAATTCGTTCGTTTATAAACTAAAACCCTAAATGAAAAGAAAGGCTACAAGCTAACCTAAAAGAAAACAAGAAAATTCGGCAGTTAAGGCCTTACAAACAGAAAACTAAATCCGGTAATAATTGACTTACAAATGAAGAAAAAACTAAATCAAGCAACTATTGACTTGCTCCCTAATTGGAAAACTAAATCTGGAAATAACTCAGCCCCTTAATTTGGGAAAAAATAAACTATTATTCTTAGGAAATTAAAAGGAAATAAGTCAGCTGAAATTGAATCTCTTCTAACCCTTTACCGCTCACCACACGCCCAAACTTGTGACACACGCTCAAGTCTCCTCTTATTCGGCCCAATCAATTGTCTTGATGACATTAATTAAGCCTTGGTCTTCATGTGGGCTTATCTTTTACTTAAACAATTCAAAATCAGCCCAAGTGTCTCGAATTAGGCCATTTAGTGCTTCTTTGAATCTCTTAGCTCTTGCCCTTGTTATTGGCCCAATCGGAACATGCAATGGATCACTTGATGCAGCTGCCTTATTCTCATCATTCCCTCTCTCTTGAAAAGGATTTGTCCTCATATCGTCACCTACATTAAAAGGAGACAAATTAGAAACATTGAAGCTTTCACTAACATTATACTCACCTATAAGATCCAACTTGTATGCGTTGTCATTTATCCTTTAAATCACTTGAAATGGGTCATCTTCCCTTGGAAGTAGTTTAGAACACCGTTGGGCTAGAAACCGTTCCTTCCTCATATGCAACCACACCTAATTAACGGGCTCAAACATAACTTTCTTACACCTTTTATTTGCTTGGTTGGCGTACTGCTCAGTTCGTCTCTCTATATTGTGCAGAGTCTTTTCATGGATTTGCTTAACAAAATCTGTCTTTTTCTTTTCATCCAAGTTAACATGCTCATTCACAGGTAAAGGGATTAAATCCAAAGGAGTCAATGGGTTAAAACCATACACAATTTCAAAAGGCAAAATGATATGAACCTCACCAAGAGCAGTGAGACCTGGAACCAATATATGGTACCAAGGATCGTTTTCTAATTCAAGTTTATATATAAAGAAAATAAAAAGGACTGGGACCCGTTATCTATATAGAAATAAGAACCAATGATATCAAGAAGGTTGTAGACGCCACACTCAAGAACAAGAAAGAAGGTGAGTGATAAGTCAAGATTTGAACGCCACAAGGTAGAACCTTGATAAGTTCATAGTTCAATGAAGAACTAAGAAAAAACATTCTCTCAAATTATATTTCAATTCAAGTCTAGTCTAATCTAGTCTAAAATTACATCAATTGGTCCCTTTTATACTAAAATATCTAAGACCTAAAAAGGGAAGAAATATTCGGTAATTAATGCCTTACAATCAGGAAAATAAATGCAAACAAATTTATGAAATAACTAAATACTAAAAACTAGCAACTAGTTGATTTGTTCCATTTTTAGAAAGCTGAATTTGGGAAACAAATCAGACATTTATTTTAGGAAACAAATCAACTATTTATTTGAGAAATAAATAAAATAGGGAATATGCTGAAATAAGAAATATGTTGAAATTAGATTTCTTCTCCAACCATACGTCTCCAAAAATATAGGAAATATGTTGAAATTCGGACTCCTCAGCTCAAGTCTTTGCGCAACAGTGTAGATGGTCGAATTTAGACCTGTTGTGATTCATTTTGGAGGATGGAGTCTTCATAGTATCTATAGATCTGACCTTAGATGCTCTCTATAAAGGCCTACGAAGTTATGCCCTGATTTGGTCTTCATGTGGGCCAAACTTGGACTTTAGCAACTCATAATCAGCCCATCATTAAATGCTTCATTTATCCTCTTGGCCCTTGTAATTGGTCCAACTGAAACATGCAATGGATCATTTGGTAATGCTTCTCGATTCTCATCATGAAAAATAAGTTACAGAATGCACGCTCCTATTATAAGCAAACTCTACATGCGGCAAACAATTCGTTCATGTTTTCAAGTTCTTTTGTATTTTAGCACGCAACAAGGTAGATAAAGTCCTATTAATTACTTCAGTTTGACCATCAGTTTGTGGATAACAAGTAGTAGAAAATAAAAGTTTAGTGCCTAACTTATCCCACAAAATCTTCCAAAAGTAGCTTAAGAACTTAGCATCTCTATCTGAAACAAAGGTCTCAGGTAAGCCATGCAATCTCACAATTTCTTTGAAAAACAAATCAGCAATATGTGATGCATCATAAGTTTTATGACAACGAATCAAATGTGTCATTTTAGAAAACCTATCAACAACCACATATACAGAGTCCCTACCCCTTTTTGATCTAGGCAAATCCAACACAAAATCCATAGAAATATCAATCCAAGGTCCACTAGGTATAGGCAAAGGAGTATACAATCCATGAGGCTTAATCCTAGACTTGGCTTGTCTATATGTAATGCATTTCTCACAGATTCTTTCCATATCACGTTTCATATGAGGCCAAAAAAAAATGTTCATGCAAAGTATCTAGCGTCTTAGCTACACCAAAATGCCCCATCAAACCTCCCCCATAAGCTTCTCTAACAAGCAATTCATGTAAAGAACTCTTAGGCACGCATAATTTAGTTTCTCTAAACAAAAATCCATCATGCCTATAAAATTTGCCAAATGCAACCTTTTCACATGCATTGAACACATCGCCAAAAACAGAATCTTCCACAAACAATTCTTTAATGTATTCAAAACCAAACAATCTAGCATCCAAAGTAGAAAGTAAAACGTACCTTCTTGACAGAGCATCAATGACCATGTTTTCCTTACCCTTTTTGTACTTTATCACATATGGAAATGTTTCAAAGAACTCCACCCACTTGGCATGTCGCTTATTTAGCTTGTGATACCTCTTTATATGCTTCAAGGACTCATGATCCGTTTGAATCACAAATTCTTTCAGCCAAAGGTAGTGTTGCTAAGTTTCCAATGCCCTAATCAAAGCGTACATCTCCTTGTCATAGGTAGGATAATTCAAGGATGCTCCACTTATCTTCTCACTAAAATATGCAATAGGACGACCTTCTTACATTAGAACAGCTCCAATACCTAATCCTAAAGTATCACACTCAATCTTAAAAAGTTTTAGCAAAGTCAGGCAAAGTAAGCAAAGGTGCATTAGTTAATTTTTCCTTAATCAAGTTAAATGCCTTTTCATGTTCATTACCTCACTTAAATCCTACATTCTTTTTGATAACTTCAGTTAAAGGTGCAGCTACACTACTAAAATCTTTCACAAACCTCCTATAAAAACTAGTCAACCCATGAAAACTTCTCACTTGTCCCACATTTGTAGGCTTTGGCCACTCCTTAATTGCCTTAACCTTTTCTTCATCAACCCCAATCCCCTTAGCACTAACAACAAAACCCAGAAATACAAGCTTATTGGTGTAAAAGGTACACTTTTTG
Source organism: Dipteronia dyeriana (assembly GCA_032871835.1). Taxonomy (NCBI): domain Eukaryota; kingdom Viridiplantae; phylum Streptophyta; class Magnoliopsida; order Sapindales; family Sapindaceae; genus Dipteronia; species Dipteronia dyeriana. The sequence goes on from CM065303.1 coordinate 18,187,225, forward strand.
AGATTAGCAAACAACTTTTATGTTCTTAAAACACCTAAAACAAGTTTTAAATGTTCAACATGCTCATCCAAGTTTTTGCTATAAATCATAATATCATCAAAATAAACAACCACAAACTTTCCAATAAAAGCACGCAAAACATGGTTCATTAATCTCATAAAAGTATTTGGTACATTAGTTAATCCAAATGGCATAACTAACCACTCATATAAACCATACTTTGTTTTGAAAGCAGTTTTCCACTTATCACCTTCTTTCATCCTAATTTGATGATATCCACTTTTAAGATCAATTTTAGTAAAAACAATAGAACCATGCAATTCATTAAGCAATTCATCTAATTTAGGAATCGAATGTCGATACTTTACAGTGATATTGTTGATGGCACAACAATCAACGCACATCCTCCATGTTCCATCCTTCCTTGGCACTAGCAACACGGGAACCGTACAAGGACTTATTCTCTCACTCACATACCCCTTTTCCATGAGCTCACTAACCTGCCTTTGAAGTTCCTTTGTCTCCTCATCATTACTTCTATCTGTTGTTCTATTTGGAATGGGTGCTCCGGGTTCAAAGTCAATTTGGTGCTCAATCCCCCTTATTGGTGGTAAACCAATAGGAATCTCTTCGGGAAACACTTCATCAATGTCCTGTAATAAAGAAACAACAACACTCGGTAAGGAAGGGTGAAGTCCATTAGTACTGAAACAAGCCTCTTTGTATAAAAATACAATCATTGGCTGATTTGAAAACAAAGCCTTTTTGACCTCACTCTCCCTTACATAAAAGCTTACTTGTTTTCTTTTTTTTTCTCAACATCCTCTTTTTCTTTTTCATCTTTTTTTCTTTTTTTGCTATTACGGACTCTCTTTCTTTTCTCTCTCTTTCTTTTCTCTCTCTTTCTTTTGAACTCTCACTCTCACTCTCACTCTCTTTTTTGACATCTCTCTCTTTTCTTAACCTCACTTAATCTTCATACACTTGTTTTGGGGTTAAAGGTACAAGAGTGATTCACTTTTTATTGAGTACAAAGGAGTATCTATTGGTATACCCATCATGAGTCACATGTCTATCGAACCGCCTGCACTCATTGGTACCACATCACAAAGGACTTCATCTTTGTACTTTCCGATTGAAAATGACACAAACACTTGTTTAGTCACCTTGATTTCCCTACTATCATTTAACCACTGTAGCTTATATGGTTTTGGATGCTTCAAAGTGATCAAATTCAATTTCTACACAAAACTATTGCTAGCCACATTAGTACAACTCCCCCCACCAATAATCATGCTACATACCTTATCATTAACATGGCAGCGAGTGTGAAAAATGTTGTCACATTGTACCTCATCATCTTCCTTGGCTTGAGCACTAAGAGCTCTTCTTACCACCAAAAGATCTCCATCCACCGGATATTCAATGTCACTTGCATCCTCCAAAGGTGGCATGGACTCATCATCAGATTCACCATCGGATTCAATTTCACCACCATCATTCAAAACCATTACTCTCTTGTTTGGGCATTGAGATGCAATATGAACTGCTCCCAAACACTTAAAGCACTTAATGTCATAATTTCTAGAAGGCTGAGAATCTGATTTACCTTGTTTTAATGTGTCTCCGACCTTTTGATCTTTGGAAGGTTCGGCCTTGGCCTTGAAACTAGGTTGGTCATCTCTTTTACTCTAATTCGGTTTCCATGATGATGAATAACCCAAATTTTAACCAACCCGTGTGGAACTCTTTCTCATTAACTATTGTTCCACCTTAATGGCCATGTGCACCATGTCACTCATTTAAACATAATGTTGCAACTCCACCATATTAGCTATTTCTCGGTTTAGTCCACTTAAAAACCTAGCCATAGTAGCATTTTGGTCTTCCTCTACATCTACTTTAATCATGGCTATCTCCATCTCCTTGTAGTAGTCTTCAACACACTTAGACCCTTGAGTAAGAGTTTACAATTTTTGAAACAAACCCCTATAATAGTGACTTGGAATGAAACACTTCCTCATGACAGCTTTCATCTCCTCCCAAGTCTCAATAGGACTTTCTCCATTCCGTCTTCTACTCACAATCAGTTGATTCAACCAAACGATATTATAATCAGTGAATTCTATGCCAGTCAACTTCACTTTCTTTAATTCGAAATAGTCATGGCAGTCAAATATCAATTATATTCTTTTCTCTCATTTCAAATAAGATTCGGTATCAGTTTTATCATGGAACATTGGGATCTTCACCTTTATACTACCCAAATTATTAGCAACCCTCTCTCCATACCTATCTCCTCTATACCTATACCTATCTTCTCTATTCTCATACCTAACTCCTCTACCTCCCATTCCACGTCTAAATCTGCTCGCACCCACATTAGACATGCGGTCACTCTTCTCTAGGTCATTCTCATAATCGTCTTCATAATCATCCCTAGGTGGGTTTCTTTCTCTTCGTTCCACATTAGTAGCCCTAAATAGCTGTTCCCTTTGTGAACTAGATTCCATCTTATCTATCCTATCATGCATCTCACCAAACTTAATCTCCATCCGCTCCATGTTTTTTTATATGGCTTTATATAAAAAATGGAGATCTACCGTTTCTGATGCATCATTGGATAAGTTTCTACTCTTATCACGTGACATATTTGAAACCTGCAAAACAAAAAAACTAGTAAGCCTCACAAACACTCCCTCACGTGTTTACTCTAAAAGATGGTGGCACTCACACTCGTGTTTCACTCAATTCTTTTGGCTTTTACCCTCGGATGAGCTCACACACTCTTACCTTTTTCCATTCTTTGTTCACTCTTTCAGTTCCTCCTTCTTCTTTTTTACCTATACAGAAAATCACAAGAAGTTCAAGAAAAATAGATGTAACAAAACAATAGGACAATAATAAAAAAGACGGGATTCTTCAGCTATTTTTTTTTTTACCGACCTTGATCAAATGGACTCAAGCACGGCTTTTGGTACTTTTTTTTGTATTGAATTTGATCAATCGTAATAACTTTTTTTTTTGGAATTCAAATGAGTATAGAGAAGAAGAAGAACAGGGATAGATTAAACCTGAGTTTAGAAACCTAAGCTCTGATACCAACTGATATGAACCTCACCAAGAATAGTGAGACCCGAAACCAATATATGGTAACAAATGATCATTTTCTAATCAAATTTATAAACAAGAACATTATTGGACGGTGACCCGTTACCTATAAGGAGGTAAGAACCAACGGTATCAAGAAGTTGAAGACATCACACTCAAGAACAAGAAGAAGATATGAGTGATAAGTCAAGTTTTTTTAACCAAAAGAGATGAACTCTCACTATTTGTTTTATTCAATTCGAGTTTGCCGAATTACATCCAATTCGTTCCTTTATAAACTAAAACCCTAAACGAAAATAAAGGCTACAAGCCAACCTAAAAGGAAACAAGAAAATTTGACCATTAAGGCCTTACAATTAGAAAACTAAATAGGGCAATAATTGTCTTAGAAACGAAGAAAAAATAAAATCAAGCAACTATTGACTTGCTCCTTAATTGGAAAGTTAAATCTGGAAATAAATTAGCCCCTTAATTTGGGAAACAAATCAACTATTATTCTTTGGAAATTAAAAGGAAATAAGTCAGTTGAAATTGAATCTCCTCCAACCCTTTGCCGCTCACCACACGCCCAAACTTGTGCCACACGCCCAAGTCTCCTCTTATTCGGCCCAATCAATTGTCTTGATGACATTAATTAAGCCTTGGTCTTCACGTGGGCTTATCTTTGACTTCAACAATTCAAAATCAGCCCCAAGTGTCTTGAATTAGGCCATTTAGTGCTTCTTTGAATCTCTTAGCTCTTGCCCTTGTTATTGGCCCAACTGGAACATGCAATGGATCATTTGACGCAGCTGCCTTATTCTCATCAATAGTTCTAGTTCGTTAAACATGTTCATGCATCATGTTTAAATTTATGTCAAAGCACTCGCAGTTGTTTTAAATAAATGACTGAATGAATGTTTTATTTATTTCAGCAATAATGTCTTCTACATTATTTCAAATTCTCGCAAACGATAAATTAACTAGTGATAACTACACTAAGTGGAAACTTAACATTAATGCAAATTTAATCAACAAAGACCTTGAGTTTGTGCTTACGGAGGAATGTCTTTCAGTGCCTGCTGACAATGCCACACGAATTGTTCGTGAGGCTAATGAGAATGCCCGAACATATCTGTTGGCTTTTATGACAGACGTGTTTGTCACAAAGCACGAAGTAATGACTTCAGCATTCGAAATCATAGAGTCATTGCAAGCTATGTTTGGGCAGCCCTCCGGGAAAAAGCGACAAGAAGCTGTTAGTTCTGCTATGCTCGCTCGCATGAAGGAAGGTACGTCAGTTCGGGAACATGTCCTGAGTATGATGTTCTACTTCAACATGGCAAAAGTCAATGGCGAGGCCATTGATGAACCCAGTCAAGTGAGCATCATACTGACAACTCTTCTGAAGCGTTTCAATCAGTTTAAGAGTAACTATGAGATGAACAAGTTAAGATTCAGTCTCACACAGTTGCTCAATGAGCTCACTACCTTTAATTCCTTGACTAAGGACAATAAGGGTAGACCGGTGAGGCAAATGTTTTCGAACCATCTTCCTCCAATAATAAGAAGAGGAAGAGGTCTATTGGCAAAGCGAAGGGTAAGCCCAAACCCAAGAAAGCCCAAAGTAAGAAAAAGTATAAGAAAAGTAAATATGATATACTTGTTCTTGAGTCGTGTTTAGTAGAAGATGATTCTTCATCCGGGATAGTTGATTCGGGGGCCACTAACCATGTTTGTTCTTCTTTACAATGGACTGATTCTTGGACACAGCTGGAAGAGATAGCCTTCTCTATGCGTGTGGGGTCAGAGGATGTCGTGTCGGCACGAGCAGTGAGCGTAATTAGATTATATTTTTATAATAATTATATATTGTTGGACAATGTATTTTATATTCCTGGATTTACAAGGAATTTGATTTCCGTTTCTAAGTTGTTAGAACAAAAATATGTTGTTTCTTTTAATAATAAGTCTGTTATTATTGGAATGAATAGTCTGAATATTTGTTCAGGAATTAATGAAAACAATTTATATGTGTTAAGACCGTTAATACATACTACACTGCTCAATACCGAAATTGTTTAAGGTTGAAAAACCAAAAACTAAATGATATAAGATTTCTCCAGATAATGACACGTATCTCTGTTATCTAAGGCTTGGTCATATCAACCATGACCGGATAGACAGACTAGTAAAAAACAAACCTTTAAGTAAGTTAAAGGTTGTCACTTTACCTGTCTACGAATCTTGTCTGGAAGGTAAGATGACTAAGAGACCTTTTACTGGAAAAGGGCTTAGAGCTAAAGAACCACCAGAGCTTATACATACAGACGTCTGTGGACCGATGAATGTTAAAGCTATGGGTGGTTATGTGTATTATGTCACCTTTATAGATGACTACTCAAGATACGGATACGTCTACCTAATGCAACGGAAGTCGGAAACATTTAAATTGTTCAAAGAATTCTGAGCTGAAGTTGAGAATCAATTAGGTAGGACGATCAAGTCACTACGATCAGATCGTGGAGGTAAGTACCTTGACCAAGAGTTTGAAGACTTCATGGTCGAGCATGGGATAGTTTCCCAACTCACAACTCCCGGTACACCTCAGCAAAATGGTGTAGCGGAGAGGGGAAATAGAACCCTAATGGAAATGGTGAGATCTATGATTAATTTTTTATCATTACCATATTTCTTCTGGGGATATGCGTTACAAACAGCGGCATACATTTTGAATATGGTGCCATCCAAATCTATTCCTAAGACTCCCCTAGTGTTGTGGAATGGTCATAAACCTAGTTTGTGACATTTTCACATATGGTGGTGTCTAGCACACGTGCTGAAGAACAGAACTGGAAAGCTAGACTCCAAATCTATGATCTATCTATTTGTATGATACTCCAAGGAGACCAGAGGTGGACACTTCTATAGTCCCGAAGATAACAAAGTATTTGTATCGACAAATGCAACGTTTCTTGAGGACAATTATATTAGTGACCATAAACCTCATTCTAAGATTTTATTGAGTGAGTTGGAGCATGATGAGACTAGTGATTCATCAACAAAAGTTGTTGATCCATAAACATCTGAGAGTCAGATAGTTCCTGATCAAGATACACAACCATCGTATAGGTGACGGACAAGATATTGTCTTTGTTGAAAGTATAGATGATCCATTGACATTTAAGAATGCAAATTTAAGAATGCAATGGAAGCATCTGATAAAAAGGAATGGCTTAAATCCATGAATCTTGAGATGGAGTCCATGTACTCTAACTTAGTCTGGGATCTTGTAGACTTACCGGATGGGGTAAAACCTATAGGGTGTAAGTGGATCTACAAGAGAAAGAGAGAAGTAGACGGGAAGGTAGAGACCTTCAAGGCAAGGCTAGTGGCCAAGGGTTATACCCAGAAAGAGGGGGTCGATTATGAAGAGCCCTTCTCACCAGTAGCCATGTTTAAGTCTATTAGGATTCTCTTATCCATTGTTGCCTATTTTGATTATGAAATTTGGCAAATGGACGTCAATACTGCATTCTTGAATGACAATCTTGACGAGAGCATTTATGCAACCAGAGGGATTCGTGTCTCCAGATCAAAAGCAAAAGGTTTGCAAGCTACAAAGGTCTATCTATGGACTTAAGCAAGCATCTAGATCTTGGAACATTAGGTTTGATGATATGATCAAAACCTATGGCTTCGAGCAGAACGTCGATGAGCCTTGTGTCTACAAGCGCATCATTGACAAGAAAGTAGTTTTCTTGGTCCTATACGTAGATGATATCCTACTCATTGGGAATGATGTGGGAGTATTGTCGATATAAAGGGCTAGCTGGCTAGCCAATTCCAAATGAAAGATTTGGGAGAGGCAAGTTATGTTCTAGGGATCTAACTTATAAGGGATCGTAAGAACAAACTCATAGCACTGTCTCAGGATCATATATCGACAAGATTTTTGTACAATTTTAGATGCAGAACTCCAAGAAAGGTAATTTACCTTCCAGGCATGGAGTTCACTTGTCTAAGGAACAGTGTCCTAAGACACCTCAAGAAGTTGAGGATATGAGACATGTACCCTATGCATCGACAGTAGGTAGTCTCATATATGATATGTTATGCATGAGACCGAACAACTGATATGCAGTGGGAGTAGTCAGCAGATATCAGCCCAACCTAGGATTGGATCATTGGGTTGCTGTCAAGAATATTCTCAATTATATTCGGAGAACGAGATACTGTATGCTAGTGTATTTCGGGTAGGATTTGATCCCGTTAAGATACACAGATTTTGATTTTCAATCAGATAGGGATTCTAGAAAATCCACGTCTGGATCAGTATTCACCTTGGATAGTGAAGCCATTGTGTGGAGAAGTATCAAGCAATCTTGCATTGTTGACTCCACCATGGAAGCTGAATATGTAGCCGCTTGTGAAGCTGCTAAAGAGGTTGTTTGGCTCCATAAATTCTTGGGTGATTAGGAAGTTGTTCCAGATCTGAATAAGCCCATCACACTTTACTGTGATACCAGTGGTGTTGTAGCTAATTTGAAAGAACTAAAAAGCCACAAAAGAGGGAAGCATATAGAGAGAAAGTTGTTGGGGTTTATGCCCTAAAGATGTAATTTGTAAATGGATTTATGAAATAAATAAAAGGAAAAGTTCAATTCATTATTGTTGTGTTGTTTATTTTATAACTTGTGCATATATTTAACATCCAAGATTGCCAGATGTAATCTCTAACTGTGTATATGAGTGTCATATACAGATGGATACAATAAGAGACGTGCAATCTAAAGTGTCCATAGATAGCAAATAAAGCTGGGTACTTTATTTTTGGTTAATCTATAGCTGCGGTCCATTCCGTAATTTACGGTGATTCTATCATGAATCATTCATATGAGATATAGGAATAGAGGCACCTTATATGATGTGATCATATATGACTGGGCCATGATCTATATGAATCTCTCACCAAGATCCGTTTACCGATGAGATTCATATATATCAACTAATGATGACTATATATAGGTGATCTTAATCTTGGGTGTCTTATCGATTCCTTCAGGTTAAATCGTGGTCTTTGATATACCGTGGGTGAGGTCAGATGCATTTCCTGATCAATATACTCCGTATGTTGGGATTACGGTTTGGCTTGTGGCTGGGAAGGTTTGTACACAATAGTGGAATCCACTCCTTCTTGTGAGAAGTGGATGGTAGTTCCCTTAAGGGTTGATTCGGGGATTGGAAAATATGAGCGCTCTCTTAATTCCGTAAGAAAATAGGATTTATTGTCCATTAGAGAATCAACGGTACTTAAAGGATATATGTAATTAGAGGGGTATAACGGATATTATGACCCAGCTCTAATTATGAACTACTGTGGAGGATCACACCATGTGTAATAGCTATATCGATGGACACCGAGTTGTATCAGTCTGTGTAAAAGCGTCTACAGTTGAGAGAGTGCAGCTTCGGGTTTTTAGTGGAATAACACCGGAGTTAATAATCAGGGAATATTAATTAAAAAGTTTAATTAATGATTCCGAGGATTATTGGAGCTCAAAATACTGTGGGTCCATTAAGTCCCCTTGCTAGCCCGATCGATTTAGGTAACAAGGGACACGGTTAATTAATTGGATTGTCCAATTAATTGTGTTACAAAAGTGGCACGTATATATTCGGGAATTAATTGAATAATGAGATTATTTAATTAATGAATACTAATAGTTAAATTAATTAAATAATTAGATTATTTAATTATATTGATAATTATAAATTATTAATTAATTATTAAATTGAGGGTGTTAGTTGATATATGGATTTAGGTAAAGATAAAATAATAGGATTATTTTATCTTACTAAATCATTTATCTAAGTATTTGAATTTAAGTTTAAATTTAAAATACTTATTATCACTTTTAATATATTAGATATATTTGAAAAGGATAATTAAAATATATATATCAATTAATAACACAAGAGATTGCATTGGATGCAAATTGGTGTGTACATGAAACAATATTCAAAAGAAGAATTTACATAGGATGCAAATACTTAATACATATATGATATATATAAAAAGCAAGAAGAGGCGTGTGTGACAAAGATATATAAAAAGCAAGCAGAGGCGTTATAAATATATAGATATAAAAAACCAAGCAAGTACGAAATAGACAGATTTGTGAAAGAAAAAACAAAGTTTTTTTTGCTTGGTGCGTATATCGAGATGGAAAAAAAAAGTATACATTGTGCTTTGTGTGCAGTGAACAGAGATATATAGATATATATATTGTTTTGTGCTTTGTGTGTTTTTGAAACACATAGAAGAAAGAGTTTCTTCAATTCAAGTTCCTAAGACTGTGTCGCGCCTACACGCAGTTACCAGTCCCATGAGATATCGAGGAAGATCGAGTGGTTCAAACAAGAGCACTTCGTAAAGTGAATGAGCTTCCAAACGTTGGTAAGATTGGTTCAGACAGGAGCATATCGTAAAGTGAATGAGCTTCCAAACGTTGGTAAAATTTTCTTCTTCTGATTTTATTGATTTCAATTTCCCATGTATACATATATTTTATTATTGTAATAATTTTATATGTATTAGTTTCGAAAATAATTACTATCCCAAGTTCACTGGTCCCAGATACAGATTCTGATATGTATAAAAATTTTAAAACCTAGTTCCGCTGCGTAACCGGTGAACGGGGTTCCAACAAAAGTATCATCTCATTAGACAGATAGTGCAGAGAGGAGATGTGATCGTCACCAAGATAGCCTCACAAGACAATCATGTTGATCCATTTACGAAGACCTTACCGGCTTAAGTGTTTTTGGGTCACCTAGATGGTCTAGGGTTACGAGACATGCCTCACATGCTTTAGTGCAAGTGGAAGATTGTTGGAGTTTATACCCTAAAGATGTGATTTGTAAATGGATTTATGAAATAAATAAAAGGAAAAGTTCATTTCATTCATGTTGTGTTGTTTATTTTATAACTTGTGCATATATTTAACATCCAAGATTCTGGATGTAATCTCGAACTGTGTATATGAGTGTCATATACGGATGGATACAGTAAGAGACGTGTAATCTAAAGAGTCCATAGATATCAAATAAAGGAGGGTACTTTATTTGTGGTTAATCTATAGTTACGGTCCATTCCGTAATGTACGGTGATTCGGTCCTGAATCATTCATATGGAGATATGAGAATGGAGGCACCTTGTGTGATGTGATCATATAGGACTAGGTCATGATCTATACGAATTTCACACCAAGATCCGTTTACCGATGAGATTCATATATATCAACTAATGATGGCGATATATGGGTGATCTTAATCCTGAGTGTCTTATCGACTCCTTCAGGTTAGATCGTGGTCTTTGATATATCATGGGTGAGGTCAGATGCATTTCCTGATAAATATACTTCGTATGTTGGGATTGCGATTTGGCTTGTGGCTGGGAAGGTTTGTACACAATAGTGGAATTCACTCTTTCTTATGAGAACTGGATGGTAGTTCCCTTAATGGTTGATTCGGGGCTTGGACAATATGAGCACTCTCTTAATTCCGTAAGGAAATAGGATTTATTGTCCATTAGAGAATCAACGGTACTTAAAGGATATATGTAATTAGAGGGGTATAACAGATATTGTGACCCAGCTCTAATTATGAACTATTGTGGAGGATCACACCATGTGTAATAGCTATATCGGTTGACACCGAGTTGTAAAGGTCGGTGTAAAAGCTTCTGCAGTTGAGAGAGTGCAGCTTCGGGTTTTTAGTGGAACAACACCGGAGTTAATAATCAAGGAATATTAATTAAAGAGTTTAATTAATGAATCCGATGATTATTAGAGCTCAAAATACTGTAGGTCCATTAGGTCCCCTTGCTAGCCCGATCGATTTAGGTAACAAGGGTCATGGTTAATTAATTGGATTGTCCAATTAATTGTGTTACAAAAGTGACGCTTGTTTATTCGGGAATTAATTGAATAATGAGATTATTTAATTAACGAATATTAGTGATTTGTAAATTAAATAATTAGATTATTTAATTATTTAATTAATCATTAGTTGGAGGATGTTGATTGATATTTAAATTTTTAAAAATAAAATAATTTGATTATTTTATTTTTACTAAATTAGATATTTAATTTTTGAATTTAAAGATTTTGAATTCAAATCAAATTGATTAATATCTTTATAGATATTAGATATCTTAAAATATTTAAATTGATGAGTTTTATTAAAATATAAATATATACATATATATATATATATATATATATATGATATATGATATATATGTTTTATATATTTAAAATAAAACAAATGATATCAATTAAAGAGTTTGAGTTATATATATAATAACAAAAACATAAGGCATGCGTCATCGGTTACAATTTGCGTAGGATGCAAACAAGTGGTGCGTTAATCAATTTGATAAAAAAGAACAGACAATGCTTTGATTTTTATTTTGGTGCAAGAGGTTGCTTGAGATAAAAAAAACCCCAAAAAAGAGAATCAGTTCTCTCAATTTTTGCATGGAATGCCATAGTGTGTGAAGAACCGCAAAGATATAAATTTGTGTGTACTCTATTATTAGTAGTCGAGCACTGTTAAAGTAAAGAAGAAAGAGTTTCTTCATTCGTTTTTCTCTATATCTTCCATTCAAGTTTCTGAGACCGTGACGTGCCCACACGCAGTTACCAGTCCCCGGAGATAGCGAGGAAGATCGGGTGGTTCAGACAAACACATCGTAAAGTGAAGGAGCCTCCAAACGTTGGTAAGATTTTCTTCATTTTCTTTATATTAATTACAACTTCCTGTGTATACATATTGTATGTATGAGTTCCAAAAATAATTACGATCCCAAGTTCACTGGTCCTAGATATAGATTATGATATGTGTTAAAAAAATTAAAACGTTACTTCCGATGCTTGACCGGTGAACGGGGTCCAACATAAACCGGTTAAAGCGACAAAATAAGAGCAACAGGAAAGCTCACTTACATCGTCTACGACGAGCAGAAATCTGAGCAAAGAAGTCAAGATCCATCATTTTCTTTTCATCAAAAAGGTAGGACCTGCTTCTTTTTTCCAAAGTACGTATAGTTGGCCGAGCAAGGTTAGACAACTCAGCATCAGTAAAAACGGTCGGCGTTTTGTTCCAGCGATCGGGAGAGCAAAAGTAACGAGGAACCTTCAGTATTTCCCGAGCTTCACCGACTGAAAGCTCGACCTGGTTTCCCCAATTCCCTCTTACGAAAAACCAACTGTTTTTTAAAGTATTTGTTTGAAGTAGGAAAACCCCAGATAAAACCTTTTTTCTTGACATCCAGGGAAGTTTCGACTCCCCAACTCACCTTCACTCCCTCGGGAATCCAATTATCTGGGTGGTTGGACAAAAAAAAAATAAGTCTCAGTCTGACCAGACTGCATAAGAGTATAAAACTGCCTTATTTCACGAGGAGAATGCGGCGACAACTTCATCTGGCTCCACATGTGCCACATGCACATCAAAATCGTATAGTTATTTAGGGCAAGCTAGGCTAGAGCAATCCCCGCCTCGATAAAGAACCAGTCAATGAAAGGTTGAAGGGAATAGTCACCTCGTAGCTAAACATGGATCCATAAATTGTAACCATACCCGGGGGAGGATTCCACGTGCCCTATCACCAGCAGGCATCATCGGAATAGAATCATCTAGATCAAACCGAGCATGATATTTTTCGATCTCAGTAGTCCCGACCACGTTCGGTTCAGCGTCATAAGCACTCGGACGATCCAGAGAGAAGAGGATCCGAGAGGCACAGTGTTCTTTCTCAACGTTGTTCTCATTAACCACTTGCTTCCCAATTTGAATACCGCCTGGAATATGTCTGTGAACCGTGCAACCACTTTGATGCTTTCCCATCCTAAATCGTAAAGGTACCCTGTGACGATCAGAAATGGAAGACTCAGAACTGGAGGAAGATTTAGAACTAGGGCTAGAAGGAACACCATGGTAAAGCCTAGAAACGTCAACATTCAAAAATAAGGTTGGTCAGGGGGTGAATCCCCCAATAATTTATACATACACAAGACTAAGTAAGTATCTCCACGCTCAACTGCATCAAAGACCTTAACAAAAAGACAGTGTCGTGCAATTGGATCCATGGAAACTGACCTTTAATACAGACGCAGAAAACTGGAAAAAAGCTTCAATTAAGAGCGAAGAACAGATCTGTGTGCAAGAGCATGAATACAGAAGCAAACCTGATTTTCTTTTCGTAAAAATAGCGATGAAATAGCCCTCGTCAATTTAAATAAGCCACTTGATGATTAAAGCACGAAACCCTAGGGTTTGGAAAGGCAGGAAGATTAAAAAAAAGGGGGGGACGTTCGATGACATAAGTGGCGTATCGGATAATTAACAGGGCGTATCTCATAAATGCCAACAGATATACCAAACGATAGAAAGGCACGTGTCGTGAAGACAACAGATCAAGCCGTCAGAATTTCAAAACGTCACAATCATAGGGATTTGGCGTGAAGAGACAAATTGCACATACATGGTTGCCATTAAGACAAGTCATTAATGCTGCGAATTGATTTAAGGATTATTATTCTTACTTTAATGAGGCATTAATGAATGAAATAACAAAAAGTTATATGGAGATTCAACAATTCAGCAAAAGTATTTTAAGGGGGTATTGTTATATGTATATTTTATTAAATATACATGTCACTGGCATATAAGGTAGCCTCCCAAGAAGATTGCCAGATAAGCATTCAAACTGACAACTGAAAAACATCATCGGTGGTATCACCAAGACATGAGAACCCGAGTAAGGCCAAATACAAATACTCTGCACATTCAGCTTTACTTGGGACGACATGAGAAACCTGAGTAAAGAAGCTGTCAAGAAATATGTGATTCACATAAGTAAATGAGCCTAGAGAAAGGATCTAGAATCACACTCCAATAAGGAAATATCCTTATTTCATTCCCCCGTATCAGAGGAGGAAAGAACTTAAAAGCTTCCAGAATGATAAACACCAAACAGGAAACAAGTCCAAATCAAGTAATAACTTTACTCTTCTAGAAGATTGTGCAACGATTAGGAAATAAGTCCTAAATGGACTGTGCAACTAGAATCCCACGGAGATTCAGACTCGATCCACAATATCTCATAAATAGGATAAAGACGACTTTAACAAGCAACCAGTTCCAATCAAACACTATCACCGTTCCTTATATTTAACAAGGATTAAGGTTCTATACACATGTAAATATACTCATAATCTCACTGTAAAACGGGGACAGAAGGGAGAGAACAGAAGGAACAGAAAGTAATCACTATAAAAGAGAGGCAAGAGAGATAGAGTGGTGTAATTCTTTATTTAATAGTGGATTTGGCTCGGTTGTGCTTACAACCACCCGTGGATGTTTCTCCGGACACCGGAGTTTTACCACATATACTCGTATCATAAACATATCAATTGCATTCTCTTTCTCTTTCTCTTTCTCTTTTAATAGGTCATAATCGAACCAAGCGTTATTGACTTTCTTACCCATCAAGAATTTGACGGCAACACTTACGAAACTGGAAATTAGTGGAAAAAAATTATTTTTTAGTTCTTCAACTCTCTTTTGGAAAGTTGGGATTTGGGGGCCTCAATTTTATAATTCGTCTTGTGCCCCCGAAATCTCAGGACTGGCCTTGCCTATAAGTACACCGTAGTATATATATAAAAAACGTATGAATACTTTATTTTTATTTTACTTTCTTTTCGTGTTAAGTTTAATAAGATTGATTATATAAATAAATAAGATTGATTGATTGTTCTTTTTATCTTTTAATTAAAATTAAATAAACCGAGATGATTTTCACATTCATTGGAAGAAAAAAAAAGTCTTGAAATTTATCGGAAACCTCTTTCGAATTCGTCAGAACCTTACTAACCTAACCATGAAGGTTACTAAAGTATTCTGAAATCATTTGAATTCCCTGTATTTAATTTACAAATTACAATTTAACTGAGAACTAAGAGCTCTTTAGATATATGTAAAGAATCTCGTCAATTGCATCAATATAGCTCTCTAAGGTCATGGATCCTATTTTCATTATCTACTTATATAGAAAAAATCATAAATAACCATAATGGTATCCGTTAAAATCGTTGAGATTGTTTTATTTTCTCAACAGAGTAGCTGAAAATATCATCATATCATTTTCTCCAAGTTGGACCACATCATATTTACTAATTTGATACAAAACTGCAGCCTACAGTCGTGAATTTGTTTCAGGGAAAAGGGGAAAAGAGTCATTATTGGTACCAAATTTTTTGTTTGTACACCTGAAATTTTGAAATTGATGCCTATATTTTCTGATATAGTATTCTTCTTCCTCATTGACTCTTCTTCCTCAATGATTCATAAGAGTAAATTCAACTTCAGCATTAATTTACTCTTCAATGGGATAAATGATATGTTTACTAATCAAAGACGTGTTTACTAGTAAAGGGGATTTATCTCTTGATTTGTGATTATAGTATTTACAAAAAAAACCTATTGGAAATCAAGTTAGCATAAATCAGGAATTAAGAAAAAGAACTTAAATGATTCTCTTTTATTTTCATTCTCAAATAGTAAACAAACCACGAGACGACAAGAGTGAATTTTCTTATCTTCTTTAACTCATAAAGTGGTGTTAATTGTTAGAAAATTCCATCATGTGGGGCTACATATGTAAATATTAAATATGTTATATTATCTTTGGTTAAGCCTAAATTAAAGTGGTCTAATTAAGATTTAAAGTTTTAAGGTTTAAAGGTATAATAACCATGGAGTTAATGTGTAAATATCATAGTGTCGTTTCTAATATGATGAGGGACCAAATTAGAAATAGCAAAACATATAATTATATTTAGGGTTATGGTCCATAAATTACACGAGCACTTTTTGGCTTTTCTGTATCCCCATCATCAGAGAAGAGAGAACACTTTTGTGTCATAAAGATCGTGATAATTTGGAAGATCTCAACCAGTCCATCAACCTCCGGCAATGGATTTAGGTACACTCTCGCTTTCTCTAATCTTCCCTTTCTCTTGAATTAATATGGGTTAGTAACATGTAATTAGGGTTTGATTAAGCATGATATAGAAACATGTTTAGGTTAAATTTTTGGTTGAATTATATGCCTATGCATGTTAGATTTTGTGTTAATCAAATCTTACAAGTGGTATTAGAGCCACCCATGATCGATTCTTGAGAATTTGAGAAATTTTAGAGATTTGAGTTTTGGTTTTTAAAGTTTTTTTGTTAAAAAAACTGAAATTTTTCTTGTTGAGACCTTCTGGTATCGGACTCACCAGAATTTGGTTTCCTCTTGGGTCGATGGGTTTTCACACCCAGACCCGTTGTCGATCTCCGGTCAACGCCATACTAGTAGCTTCATTGGCGCACCTATCTTGTGCAATTTATGGCGACGATCTAGATCAACGGTCACCGATCACGACCAGAAGTGAGTCGGTAGTCCAGGCGAAGATCGATCGTCCACGACTCAGGCTTGGAGGCAGATCGATCGCATATCTTAATTTGTTTGGGATCCACGTATATGGTCGAGGTATTTGAAGAGAACAAAATATCACATACTCACATATAGTAGATCGAATCAGTTGGAGATCATAGGGTATTCCGACTCTGATTATGTTGGATGTCATGACAGTAAGAGATCCACATCAGGCTACACATACATGCTGGTTGGTGGATCTATTTCTTGGAGGAGTGCTAAACAGACACTCATAGCTTCTTACACCATGGCAACAAAATTTGTAGTATGCTATGAGGCATCCAACCATGGATATGGTTATAGAATTTTGTTACTGGGCTACGCATTCTGAAGGGTATTGAAAGACCACTCAAACTATATTGTGACAATAAGTCAGCAGTACTATATTCTAACAACAACAAGAGCTCATCTAGGTCAAAGCATATCGACATTAAGTTTCTAGTTGTGAAGGAGAGAGTGCAGGGTGGACAGATATCCATCGAGCACATTTGGACAAACTCCATGATAGCGGATCCGCTTACAAAGGGATAACCACCCAAGGTCTTCATGATCACACTGCTTATATGGGTGTTATTTTGTGTGAGGATGTCAAATTATAGTGGGAGTTTGTATCATTTTATATTTTATTGCTTTATGTTTGATTTTGGACATACTTATGTATTTATGTATTTGGATACTTTTCTGATCAGAAATAAAGTATTCAGTTCATTTCACTCTGTTATATTGTATTAAGTATTGATCTCACTAAAGAATAATATATGACCAGTTGGAAATAGAAATGTATAGATCACATTGCATGTAATTTTTATACTACGCATCCATAATTGATCTATGTCATTTGGTTATGATGGTATACGTGATCATTAATGGGTTTAGTCATGCTAAATGTGATGAACACCACAGTGATCCTATATTGGCATAATCAATGGACGAGATTGTTCGGATATACCCTAAAATTATGATAGCAAAATTTTAGAGCTCATAAAGTCATGCACATTTGTAAAGTTACATATGTGGCTCAATGGGAGATTGTTGGAAAATTCCATCATGTGGGGCCACACATATAAATATTAAATGTGTTATGCTATCGTTGATTAAACTAAATTAAAGTGGTTTAATTAAGATTTAAAGTTTTAAGGCTTAAGGGTATAATTGTCATAGAGTTAATGTGTAGATATCAGAGTGTTGTTTCTAATTTGATGAGGGGGGGCAAATTAGAAATAGGGCAAATTAGAAATAGAAAAACATATAATAATCTGATTATTATATTAGGGTTGTGGTTCTCAAATTACACGATCACTTTTTGACTTTTCGTACCCTCATCATCAGAAAAGAGAGAACACTTTTGTGTCTCAAAGATCGTGATAATTTGGAAAATCTCAACCCGTCCACCTGCCTTCGGCAATGGATTCAGGTACGTTTCCGCTTTTTCTCACCTTCCCTTTCTCTTGAACTGATATGGGTTAGTAATATGTAATTAGGGTTTGATTAAGCATGATATAGAAACATGTTTACGTTAAACTTTTGGTTGAATTATATGCATATACATGTTAGATTCTGTGTTAATCAAATCTTACATTATCTATGAAGTGATTTTTGGAGTCACAGTTTCCTGACTCAGAAAATGACTTTGGTTGATTTGAAAGTTTCAAAGTTTCTTTTGAGAAGTGCTTGATTCATAAGCAGTCATTAAATGGTTTTTTTTTTTTTTAGAACAGTCATTTTTCAGAAAGTTAAAAACAGGATGATTTGGTCTTACATTTCAGGAAAAATATTAGCTTGATCATTCTTGCTTGCCCTGAATCAAAACATGCCCATTATAGAAATTTAAAAAAAAAAAATACATCAGAAAAAAAAAAAATAAAGATTTCAAAATTTGGTAAATTTTTCCTCTCTATTTTTCATTTTCACATACTGTTATCCTGGAACTTGAAAATGAATGAAAACCAACTTCACTTAAAGTTTTTCTTGAATGAAAAACATGTTGCGACTTCTTGCAATGTGCTATGGCTCCCTGGATTGAATTCTCAATCTCTGAATAAGCACTGCTGCTGCTTCTCTTCAGGAATTGCAGTTCCTGAAACCCGTTCGAATCGTTTGAGCTCGAAGATGAAGAAGAACCTGAAGACGAAAAAGACGATGAACACTTGTTTGTTGAATGTCGTTTAATAACCATTGAGAATGATCTCCTGTGGCAAGTACTAATACTTTCAGAAATATTTGTTAGAGCAGCTGAACTCTGACATTTCCCCTTCTGAATTTGCCCGAACGGATGATTCTTCTTGACCGTGTTCACGTAATTATTCAAATAATCTTTAGCTTTCGAAACCTGTCCTCCTTCATCAGAATTTTTTCCTGCAGCAGCTGTACAGGATTCATCCGAACAACCGGATTTTCCAAACAAGGACTTAAGATAAGCCCTGGAAGCTTTCAGCTTGGAACCAATTGAAGACTGCTTGATCTTTTTCTTCCAGGATTTCTTCGGATTTTCATTACTGATAAATAATCCACTCTCTTCAGTAGAATACTCCAGGAAATACTCGTTCGGATTCAGCTCTCTACTAACCTGACAGGATTCAGAAGGCGAAATGTTACAGGATTCGAAAGGAGTACTAGTAGTCGGGGTTGTGACAGCATTTGTCATCAATGGAGTACTATAAAAATCTTCAAAAGCATAATCTTTACTGCTATTATCATCATAGTAAGCGCAATTGGAGTTTTCCAGGAGCTTTTCGACCATTTGTAGACGCGGTGGGAGGTGAAGAGGAAGGAGCTTGCCTTTGTAGAAAAGCTCATCAGCTGGAGAATTTGTGGGCTCTCTTTCCAGGAAATTTGAAGACATGTTTTGGAATTCAAATTCTCTGGGGTTGTTAGAATTAGGAGAGAGTATGGAATGGTTGATCAGGAAATTGGAGTAGGAACCGGAGCCAACTTCCATGTCAATGTAATCATCATCTCCATGATCATATGACAGGGAATTTACAGCCATTTGATATGGTGATAGATTTCTGAGAGAGAGGTGAGGTTTGTGAGAATGGAAATGAAGGGAGGAAGTGTGCAGGCTTTAAGAAGTGTGGATGTTGTTGGTTACTGTCAGAAATGTTAGAATGCTTCCAAATATAAAATACAGGAAATTATGGGAATTTCTTTTCTAATGGCCCAGCAGACCTGACCCATGTTTCCATTAGTTTTTTTTTTTTAATTTTTTTTTTTAATATTGTGGTTCAATTCTCATTGCTTTTTCACATTACAAATATTAGATTTCTGGATTTCCATCTCTTTTTTTTTTCAAATAGAAAGAGTATTGTAAGAGAAAAGTAATGATTTCTGTAAAGAGAAGTTGATCCTGAAAAACTAAAAATTTAGGTTGTAAAACTAGACATTTAGTTATATAATGTTGTACATCAATTCCATTTAAGTTCGGTTCTTGAAAAAAAAGTTTTAGGACCACAGTTATATAAACCACCAGACATCTAGTTAGGTAAGGTCGTGGAATTGGTGAATTTTTTTTCCATATATAATGGTTCTCCCTCATGGAGGCTAATGTTTCTTGCAAAGTACTATAGCTGACATCATTGAGAGTACTTGATTATTTGTTTGGGACCAGCACTATAATCCACTGATTCTAATTAAAGTATATTTATACAAAAACTTCATGATTCAAAGAAGTAAAAATCTAGATAAATAGTAAGGCCACCAAGTTGTCCTAGCTTGGAATGGATGGCAATCATGACTCAAAATCCATTACAATTATCATTCATTCATTCATATATTTAATTATTTATATGGTTTCATTATCATTTCTTGCATGATTAAACAATGGATATATGATTTTCAATTGTACAGAACATAGGTTAGGTCAAAGAAATTTATTCGAAAATAACTTTGAGCTGTATCGCGAATATATTATATACGTATGTACATTCGAACACTGTTCCCGGATACACGTGAATATATAATTCAATATTTAAAATATTATCACTATTGTTGAAACTGATTTGTTTAAAGCAAAAGAAAAAGCTATGAATTCAGTAGAAGTAGATATAATATTTGACATAGATGAATGTGTATCTCACAAAGAAGAAAAGCCACACAATCCTGATAATATTTTCTAATTTAACTTTGATTACTTTAATTACTTCAATCTAAGAGCATGCACATGAAAATAATTATATATTCCTGCCATCTTCTGCGAAGACTAATTAACTTAAAATTTGAAAGCAGCCCAAATCTCAAAACCTGGTTTTCTGCTCCATCTCTGTGCCCCATCCATAACTAATAAAAAAAAGCTTGAATTTTTATTTTTTTTTTAAAGTAAACCTTTTTTTTTTTCTAAGTTGAATAATATCTAAAGAATCACTTATAGACTTTACCTGCGTTTTTTTACTACTTTTTACTGGATTCCTGGTTTTTTTTTTCCTTTTTGGAAAATTCACCTTTTTCTAGTTCTTTTTTATTGTTGTTGTTGGAGATTTACGCAAAATTATTACATAAATTATACACCGATTGGGTAGGGATCTCCGGATCTAAGAGGAATGGTATGTTAAGTTCAATCACTATATGTATGATTAGAATATCAACGATTCTAGTATCATAACATAAATATTTACTCTGCAACAACCAGGAAAACTCCTCACATGTGGTGCGACTCAAGCAGCCCACCATTAATGTTGGGTGTCTATCAAGATCTAACACTATTTGTACGACTCGAATATATATCCAGATCATAAGAGATATTTATTTCTACAACAAAAGAGAATAATTACACACATAAACGTATAAAATATGTAAGTGAAACTCGTACTGCTCACTGGGAAGGAGAGATGGTCTTTCACTTGTTGTAAGAGGTAACCTGTGATTAAAAGGATTTTGAGAGTGAAAACAGCACGTGATTCGACATTTTTTAGTGGGTGAAGTGAATTGTGGATGGAATGTCTACAAAGCTCGAGACTTTATTTATTTCTATTTATTTTTATTTTGTCTTTTTTTAACACAATCTCCATGTTTTAGTTCTTATATTTGTAATTTATCTGTTTTTAACTTATAACCACTAAATAAATAAAGACAAAAAGGATTCTATCCAAGACTTTTTCAAAGCTCACTTTTGTGTTTTGAAACAAACATAAAACATTTCTAGTTTCAATTACTATTTATTGAAACTCTTTCAAGGTTTTTTTAGGCATATTCAAGGTACCACCATCATTCATGTGTATCATATTAATTAGCCTATGAAATCCAAAACTCACGAGACCAACCTTGTAATTTGTTAGGAAGTGCTTTTTTTCAAATCTGCTTTCTAGTAAAATCACTTTTTTATATATAAAAACACTTAAAAGGGTCATTCAGATTTCAGACCCTTGGCAATTTTGCACCCTCCATGTCCAAATTTGGGCTCACGAACACCAACAGATGCCACAAATAATTTCTTCCTTTGCAAAAAATCGTCAAGAAAATACATAAACATATTGACAAATGCAGCCACATAACAATCACACACTACACTACAATATCTGGTTGCTCTCCATGAGATTATTGATTAAGATTTTGCTGGGGCACAACAACACAAAAGAAGTACCAGCAAAGGACATCCATAAATGTATCAATCCAAATGACCCAGCACCACCCAGAAAATCCGGGAGCAAGAATTCTCTGATTGGTCGAACGATCGACAAGTAGAGCCTCTGCTTTGATTTTCCGGGCAACGATGATGCCCCGGTAACCCCCAAGCATTAACAAAAACAGAAAATTTTGCAATAGACACTAAACAGTTCCAAGCATAACCTTTTAACAAGTCTTTTTAGAAGCTACCTTTTGAAGAGAGATTTTTGATGGGGGGCTCCAAGTCCACTAGCTTATGTACCCTTGTGATGAAAGCACAGCTGGCTCTGCATAATCATGATGCTTGTCAAAAGATAAAACAAGCCTTAATCCTCCATATCAGGAACTTTTCAATATTTTTTTTCTTTGGATTCACAATCACCAGACATTAACAAAGATCTAAACCACATAATTTGCTCTCGGTTCCTTCTTTGCTTTACAAGGAAGCACAATGGGTCCTCTTCGATATCAGCTGGTCATCACCATCCACTTCATAGCAAAGAATAGCTATGGAGTACACTGTTACGTAAACTAGATGGAAAATTGCCAACGAATCAACAACGGCAGAAACGAAATCCAACAGCTACATACATAAAAAGCCTTTCTTTCATTTGCTTCATAAATTTCGTAATACAACAAACGAGTTTTAGAATTTACAGAAGAATAAATAAATTGACAATCCAATCTTCAGAGTTGTATATAAGTTACAGAAAAAGCTTTTGATCTAAAAAGCAGCTTTTGGGGGAGGTCAGATACCGATTTATATCACATTTATGAGCTAAGTTATTGGATCTTTTTAACAAAGGTCACTAATCAGGCAGATCGAATCCGGCTATTTGCTCGTTGAATCAGATTTTAATTCCTTTTCAAGCTCATCAAACTCCCAGTCACCAATCTCTTCAGTTGCGTAGTCGTTACCAACCTTCCCAAACTCAGACTCCAACTGGGCTAAGTCGGAATCAGGATCTAGCACTGGCTCTTCCTTGACAACACGGGCCTCAGGATGTTTAATTTTTTCAGGTTTTAGTGCTGGAGTTCCCTCTGCCTTGACAGCACCGGCCTCAGGATGCTCAATTTTTTCAGGTTTTAGTGCTGGAGTTTCCTCTATAGGGGGATTGGCGGGACTTCCCAGTGACTTCTCATTTGAGGGAGCATCAGACCTAGGGATTCGAGCCTCCAATTCTAAATTTGGTCTTTCAATAGATTCAAACTCCTGTCGTAACTTTTCAATATCATCAAATAGCTCCTTAACTCTTGTATCATCTTTCCTGGATCAGAAAAGGAGGGAGAATCGGTCGATTATCCCAATAAAAGAAAATACAGTGCTACAGATGATAATGTACAAGAAAACATATATATAGACTTGTCCACAATATCACACCTTGAATTTGTTCCACGTTGTGCATAGAATTGCTCTTTCATGATATCTACTACACTGAAGGTGGTTATGATCTGAAACAAGGCAACAAAATCAAGCCAAAGCATAAATACATGTAGGTAGAAACTGATGGGGAATTAGATAAGGATTATTATATTAGTAATTATCATATTGTGTTTAGAATAATTATCTCACTGAGAGATTAGTTTAGGTTTATTTATCTTTTATCAGAAGTTAGTTGTTATCTTTATCATTTTGTTAGCTATAAATAGACTCCTTTAGAACCTATTGTAATTAGACTTGATGAATTGAATTGCTGTGTTTTTCAATCCCCTTTTCTGGTTCTATATCCTTCTGGTTCTACATCTGAAACTTCTTATGGTCGCTACCTAAATAACAAATCATAATATGATAAACAAGCAAACTCTTATGAGTGCATTTGAAATTTAGAGGACAGGAAATGAACATCTGTACCTTAGCTTCAAACTCTAGATATTCCTCCTCAAGACTTCTCCTCAGGTTTAATTCTTTTGGATCCTCATTATCCCCTCCAGATACCATCTCAGACCTGGCACATCAGGTAAAGAGGAATTAAAAGAAATGCATCAAAATTGGTGAGAATCATCATTCAGTGCAACAAAATGCATTACCGTTCTTTCAAATTCTTCAAGTTCTCAACAAACTTTTCAATGAGGGTGATAGAAGGCGTCAACTCTTTCTGCATAAAAAATAAATGGTTGCATTCCACGGAGAGAGAGAGAGAGAGAGAGAGAGAGATTAATCCAACTATTTAAGTGCAAATCTAGATAAAAGAAAGGAAATAATATGACCGTTACATCGTAAGCAGAGAGGAGAGTAACAGCCAAGTTCACAAAATACTCCCCATGTTTCTCCAATTCATCACTTGAAATTGCAAACAAGCAACAAGTATTAACCAAGAAATTAAGGTATTCTGTAAAGTGATTGAGAAAACATGTCCAACAAAGGAACTAAATAAATAATTAATGCCCATGCTCAAAACTCAAAGTTGAAATACGTACTTGACCTGCTTATCCTTAACTTCTGTATACAAGCATTGGAGAACCCAAGTATCTTCCAAAAAGTTAATCCAAGTATGGAGAACTTCTGCTTCAACCCCACAAGCAGTAATGGATTTTAAGAGCTCATCTTCCTGCAAACAAATGGAAAAAGATAATTAAGATATTTGAATGGTGGGACATTCCATACACCATGTTACTAGATTTCATAAAGAATCAGAAACGAAGTTAAAACCTTTGTATTCAAGTGCTCAACAATCTGACTGTTAGCTTCATCAAAGTGGTCCCTCTCTTCCTGAGCATTGCGAAGGCGTGATTGAGCAGCAGCCAAGGAAATATTAACCTACAGTAAATGGTCCAATTTTAAACTGTTCAGAATCAATGAACTCACAAACACAATTATATACAAGGCTAGTTATAAATTAAATGTAGACAGGATTCATCAGGTCATCAACTAAATGAAACTTTAAAGTCCTTATAGTAAAACGGTTTCCACAACTACATCAAGATGGTTACATTAAAAGAATTGTAGCATCAAAATATTAAAAAACAATATTTACAAAGCAGCTGCTTACTAACATGCTTTTCCTGCAATAGATGGTAAAGAAAATATATTTTTTTTGGTAAAAATAAGATGAAACTGTTTATTCTCCTAACCAAAACTTTGTCTTGGATCATGATAAGTATTTTTTTTTTTTCATATAGCAGCATGCAAACATTAATAAACAAACAAAAAGCAAGGAATTACCAACACATATGTAGTGTATAGGAATGAAATTTAATGTGTCTTAACTGAAGCATGTATTTTTCTCCAAATAACTTCAAATAAGAACAAAATGGAGAAAAGCAAACAGGAAGACCTTTTTTAATTCAGCTTCAAGATGATCTCTTTGTTTTTCGAGATATGAAATCTCAGCTCCTATTTCCTGGAAACAGGTTATAAACAAAAAATCAACTTTCCCCAACATAGCTAATAAACACCAAATTCACATACTGCATGCTTGCAGCACACACGACAGTACATGGAATCAGATAAATCTAGCTTGGTAATCACTTTATAGTTTATACAACACTGAGCACAGTACAATTAAGCATGAAATTGATCAATGTAATAAAAAAAATGATATGCCAACTGGACTGAGAATAGCATTAGAATTTTTCAAGAGGGTTTCCCAAATGCAAAATGATTTCCACGATAATAGTTATCTACCAATATCATCAAAATTCAAAACAGCTAAAACCCAAGTAAAAGTGGCCATACAAATAGGAGAGATGCATCCTCCGATTTAAAACATAGCAAAAGTCAGACGGCAAATCCACAAACTATTACCTACTCTTCTTCTCTTTCTTTTCCTTAACACATAAAACTTCACTCTCTAATTAAATTCTGATTAACTATTAAGTTCAGCTTCATACACAGCTTTTATTTCCTTAATGACATACATGCACACAATATATGACAATTATTAGAATGCCGATGCCAAAGCTATCTTCCAGACATAGTAAACACTAAACAGAGTATTTGACCTTCCAACCTAAAATTACAAGAGCCTCTACTTTTCTTAGCTCTGAAATTTAGCAGTTCCTGAGATGGAAAGACAACAAAGAGCATCAATGTGGAAGCACAATACCTTCTCTTTTTCACTAGCTTCACCTGCCTTGACAACACGAACTTTTAGTGCCTCCTCTTTTTGTAATCTGACAATGATTAGTTGATAACATAAGAATATAAATAATGAAAGAATATTAGTTAAAATCAGTTCTCAAAGCAAAAATCAGATCCCATTTGTGTCATTCATATTGTAAAGTTATCAACAATTCTCCCCTTAAAAGGTCATATTTTCACAATATCCTAAGAAGTTGTGCACATCATAACTCGTATGGAGTGTACTACAGTGATATAGAGCTACCGTGTAAAAGTGTACAAGTTATTAGTTAAACTTATTAGAAAGAAGGAGATAAGGTTTCAATAATCATCCAAACATCTTCCTTGATTATGTCAACTGCCTTTTTACTATCTTATAACTTTGTTACATGAAAGATAAATAACCTAAGACCACTTCTACAAAAAAAAAAAAATAATAATAATAAATAAAATTAAGAAATATATATCTTTATACAGGTTATAACTCATTTAAAATTGTTAAAGGGCAACCCCCTTTCACAAGTACACAGAAATCACCTAAAAGAAATAAAAATCAAAAGCCAATCTCACAATGAATCCTGGGAAATTTCTTAGGTGATGTTTGGAACCATTTTTAAAAATGGTTTTCTGCTTTCAAATATAAAAAACAATTTTAATGTTGTTTGTTTACACGTTTACAAAACTTTTTTTGAAATGTATAACTGAAAAGCTAATAACAACTTTTTATTGTTTTTCACCATTTTCAAAAGCATCATTTCAAAACAAATCACAATTTTTCCCACTAAACAATTTATTTACCCATTTTAAGCACAGCAATCAAACACTTGTACATCATTTTCCGTTTTAGAAAATTAATTTTAAAAAACACTACCAAACACATTATATTTATAAAAACATCATTTTTAAACATGATTTCCAATTTACAAAATAGTTTTTAAAAATACCATTTTAAAAATGATACCAAACGTGCCCTTACTTTTTTATCTACACAACTTGGAAACCTAAGTAACTTGAGAGGCCTTTTTTAATCACTTTCGGTGTATTATAGAGGTATAGGTCTGTACAGGATTTTCTGTGTCTCTTGATGCATTTTTACATCGTTTTCCGTTTTAAAAAATTAATTTTAAAAAACACTACCAAACACATTATATTTTTATAGGTATGTATAGGATTTTCTGTCTCTGCGGGGTGCTTCTTACTTTTTTTTTTTTCTTAAATTTTTTATTTATTTTGCACAGTGGTCAATGTGAGCCTCCACTTTTCTCTTGCTTTTTCTTTGCCTTCCAATAAGATATTGTTTCTTATCAGAGAAAAAAAAGAAGAAGAAGCTAATCTCACAATAACAGTTGTCATCTTTGCCACAAACAAGAAACAACTCCTCCTTCAAAAACCCCACTTTCCCCCTCTCTGCTTATATAGACTTCTATTTCTTTCTTTGCCACAAACAACTCCTCATTCAGAACCCCCCACTTTCCTCCACTCTGCTCTGCTTCTATAGAAACTTCTATTTCTTCCTCTTCAAGACCTAAGATACATAATTACTCATTTACTCCATAACAAATTTCTATAGTAAAAAGAATCAAGCTTACCAAAGAAACAGGAAATTTTTTTACGTAAGATAATCAAGCTTACCAAAGTGATTGATTTACGCATTTAAAAAGTAATTTATTAAGACATCATTTCACACGAGGGAAAACTAGGTTGATCTTTTTATTGAAACATATAATTGGACTTATAATACGATAACATCTTTCATACTACAGCAGGTGGCACAGAGTCTGCATTTGCTGTTTACCTCACTGTCCATCCCCTTTGACAAACAAACTCCCAACTTTCATTTTTTACTGAATTGTTCAACTCTCCATAACATTGGGTAAGAACTAGGAGTTATTGATGTCTTGTCCTGAACAAAATACAAAAGAAATACCTGTGATCTGAAATGCGCTTCTCAGCTTTTGCACTGGAGTTCATAAGAGACTCTGATAACACCTTCAACTTATCAACCTGTTCATATATGAAAGGTAATAAAGCTAACAGTAAATTTAAGCCATTAAGGAAACTATAATAAAAGAGGAAGTGAGGACTTTATATTCTTTGCATTACATAAACAGGCCTATGTATAGGCTTAAAACATTGCTATACATAAATATCTAACAAGGTAATAGATCAAGAATATATGCTTATGCCAATATTTGATGTGCATAATAATATCATGATACCAAATATCAACTTAAATGGCACCAAGATAATATGACATAGCACAAACCACTCACACAAACATGTGGAAGTAAACTGAAACAGAAAGCAAAGAGCCAACCAAAGAGGAAGAATCGCACCTTTTGAGCATGTATCTCAGGGGAATCTCCATTGTTTAACAATCTCTTTTTTAGTAAAAGCCCTTCCAGTCTGGAACAAACTCTAATGTGAGCAAGTGCTTTTTTTAGAGCCTACCACCAAGAAAGAAGGTCAGATTCTTCACACTATCAAGCACATCTGATACATACATTCTTAATGCTCACCAGAAATCAAGATAATGTCTTGCTGACCAACGTACATGCTTAAACACATTGAAAAGTAATGAGTAAAAGGAAATATGGAAGCAAAAGGATCTCTCTCATGAAACATGAAAAAGAAAATGATTTGGAATCAAGTAGGAAATATATAAACTTGAGAAGAAGCTACGATGAAATACATATAAATGAATGGAAAAGTCACAAAGGAAAAAACTAAAAGTATATTTGAATATATAAAAATAAAAATAATAATAAAGATTGGCTGCTCAAATAATACACAAATGAAGTACCAAAACAGAAGTTGTAAACAGCTTCCATAGAACAAAAAATATGGCCTATACAAAAAGTCACCAAAACAGCTATAAGCAAGAGCACAAAACTGACCTACCAAGCTATAGCAACTTCCCAATTAAGGTTGATAAAGAAGAAAGTAAATTCTTTAGAAATGTTAGAACAAAATCCCACAGCAAGGCCCACAAAAAGCAAATATCTTCCTCTGTTTCATTCTCAAAAATTCTTATATACCTTTCCATCCAAACAACCCAAAGGAGCGCCATCGTGACACACCACCAAAGAGATAAAGCCTTACTACCTCCCCCAACGCATTGGACATCCACACTCCAATTAACATGACAAGATTATACAAACAAAATAACATTTTTCATAGCAAGCTCACCTCTATAGTCGCCTTGGTAGTCTTTTCAGACGTTTGCTCAAGACCTTCATCTATAGGTTTTGGCATAGCATTCATTCCCTCAAGTTTTTTCTTCAAATCAGACACTTCAGCATCTATCCTGTGACCAGAAAGCAGATCAAATGAGCTAAGAAAGAACCATTTAATTTGGTCTTCTCAATTTCTCAAGATCACTTTTTTTCCCTTTTCCAAAAACTGGTTGAATAATTTCTCAAATGGTTGGAGGTTAAATGACTAATGATTATTTAAAAGCAACACAATCCCTTTAGCCATATAAAAATGCACAAATACACATACAAATTGAACACATAGAGGCGTCACTAAGGTGACACATAATTCAAGATAAAGACACTGCATCGTTTTCGAAGGAATCAACCATTGGCACATTTTGGTTACTAAAACTGTAAAACGAATATAATGTTTCAATAAACTAAATTTACAGCAAACTAACTCAATTGTCACCATGCTCAACGGAAATACCAAATAACTAAAAGGAAGAAATCACATCATCCTCCACATAAATAAACAGCAATGCAGTAACTATTAGAGACAACAACAGAGCAGAACATGATATCTACAACCAATATAACCTCAGGCTGACACTCAAACCAAAATGCACTAAACAACAGAGTGAAAAACAAGAGAGAAAAGATTTGACGAAAAAGGAAGATCCTCATTTCTTAACCACCTTACGATATCAGCATTAATTTTCAACCCCGTAATGGCAGTTTGTGCAAACTGAAGTAACTCTTCTCGCTTCACCTATATATATTTACCAGTAAAAAAGTAAGAAAAAAGAAAGAGGTGTTAAACCAGCAACTTTATTGTTAATCCAAGGAAAAAATAAACCCGTGCACATATATAGATAAGGCAGAGATGATAAACAGAACAAGTGGTAGATCTTTCAAACGTGTGTAGATGTCCCATCTATCAATAATCTGATGATATCTGAGTAACAAAGTTTGGGCTATGAACTTAATTTTAGTCCTAGAACAGAAAATGAAGTTTTTAATATATCTAGCAATGTTCAGGGATGCCAGATGCCAAACTCTTACGAAATTTTCATAATATAATAATTGCATATCTATTGCTGAGCAAGGAAAAGGAATAATAGTTTTTTCATGATCTGAACAACTGTCAAATAGTCTAAGCACGGTTTTTAATTTTTTATGGATTTACCAAAACTTCATCTTGGTAGCGCGCGATAGCCGTAGCTAGATCCTGTATACTGCTCGTTATTGCGTTATGAACTTCTTTTCCGCCAGTAAGACAGAGCCTGCACGAAAGCAAATTATTAATGAAAAGAAAAAAAAATCCCATTCAGCTGACTCCAATTATAGGATAATCACAACTCGATTAATATCATTCCGTGGACCCAACAGGGCCTCAAACAAGATACAGATGAACTCTGAAATGAAAAACAGTTAAAGTCTATCATGCAAACTACTAACTAATAACAATTCTAAGCTAAAAGATATGAAAAGCTGTGGCATTATTAATTAACAAAGAAAATTTAATTAATTTTCACCCTAAATATATGCTGGTTTAAGATCATTATAAGGAAATAAATATGATTTGATAACAAAATCTCACCCAAACATCTCCAAGAGTAAAGAAATTTCTTCATCATTTGGTGCTTCAAGAATCTGAATCATCGAAACAAGTTAATCGCATGTAAAACCTCCATAACCAACAATTCCGAAAATCTAGAAGTTCGTTTAGAACCAAATTGATTACATCATCTTGAGGTGAGCAAATGCCAACTCTAACAATTATACAAATTTGCATCGCCAGGTTTATTTTAAGCCGCCATATAATATTTCCATCTAACCTGTAAAGGAACTTACATAAACATAACACTTAAAACTTCTATATTTCTAAATTCCACCATGATCTAATTTGTATAATGGCCATTCAATCTCTCCTACAAGCTTCATGTGGCACGTACATGATACACCACTAAAACAATTATAAAACTACACTACCAAACCATGTGCATCTCTATATCTTTACCTGGTATAAAATATCCACTACACGGCAATGCAAGTCGGTACAAATGACTTGGGATCACTTTAACTTACCATAGACAAAGTTATGCCTTCCAGAGCCTGACTTTGAAGAAAAACATCACGGAAGTTCAATGGCTCCCCCCCTACATCAGAATCATAATACAAAACCTATCCAAAATAACAAAACATTAGAGAAAAACAACTTGAATGAAACATGCCAAAACCTTTTCTAGATGAATTTATTTGGGACATAAAACTAATTACCAAGTAGTTTTGGGGGTTGTTAGAATGCTTAAATATTATCATTGAGTCTTTTCCTAACAGTTTAATTGTTTAAGCGTTGAGTCTAATGGTTACTTTCATGGTATCAAACCCTTGGTTTACTAGGAATGTTTAGGTTCAGGTTCAACTTCCCCCGTGTGATTGAATTTGAGTTTATTTCTGAATTTGTTGTAATTTTTAATATGTGTTTGAGCTTGGGCATGTGGCAAGTCCATTGGTCTTTTCACATGTACGGGTGTGTTAGAGTGCTTAAAGTCTATTGTTGAGACATTTTCTAACAACTTACGCTTTTGAGTCTAATGTTTACTAGGGTCGAAGTTCTAAACAAGCACTCAAGTAACCAATAGTATACAACAGTTGGTAAATGCAAAAACATCAACATATGATGAATGGGATAAAGTAAGCTCACCATAGATGGTCTTTTCGGGCTACCCTTTGATTCATCAGATGCATGTTGCTGCTCATCCACCTTCTCTTTATCCTCAGACACAGGTGCGAACAATTTCTCGACTTCTTTAAGCACAACTAGCCACCTTCTCAGCAACGTTACCCTTTCCGGAACCCTACATGAGACTGCAGCTTCCTCTAATCTTCTAATAGTTTGCTTCACACTTTTGAAATTACGTACCCCCTTCATGCACATTCAACTTAAACAAGTTACACACAATGTAAAATTCTATTTACTTAAAAGCAAAACACAAATAGAAATATAAATGGAAAGTAATAAGATTCTGATATTATCATATCAAGGAAATCCAGGAATGCAACCACACACAGAAATACTAATAATCGCGAATACTAAACTTTAATAAAATGCAACCTTTGAAACAAGTTACACAATTAGTAAAATTCAATGTACTAAAAAAGCCAAAACATAAATGGCTAGATAATAAGTTTCTGATTTACATAAAATCTAGCAAATGCAACCACACACACAAATACAAATAGTAGCTGACCAAAACTTCAATAAAACCCTAAAAAAAAAAATGCAACATTTGAGCGAATCCAGCTACATCTTCCAAAAAGTAAACGAAACGAATATAAAATTAAAAATAATAATTATTATAAACTAAAAGATGGATTATTAAAACTAGAATCTAACTCGAATAAAAGCGAGAACCATAAAATGACAAAAACGCCGTCGTAAAAGAGATATTACAATGCGATCCTGCAAGATTTTGGCTCCTTCAACGACGGCTTGACCGGCCTGTTGAACGACGGTGTCCGCGTAGTTCTTGACGGTGCGCGTGAGGTTGTTCTTGTTGCCAACCTCCACGGCTTTGTTCATCGCATTTCGTATCCACGACATCGTTTCGATTTATTTATTTTTTTCGTTTAATTTAAGTTTACGATGATAAAAAAAAAGCTTAAATTAGAATAAAAATAAAACAAAATTTATGTGCTGGAGAAGAAATTGAAAGAACAGACGACGATTCATGGATTATGTTTTTGGGGTTGAAGAGGAAGAGGATATGGAACAGAGTCAGCGTGTGTTTGTTGGGACTTGAGATAGGCCACGTCGTTTTGAGTGCAATGACGTGTCGTTTTGATTGGAATTTACGTCTGTGTAACCTACTAGTCTGTTTTAGTTTTTTTTTTTTTTTTTTAAATATGGGCTATTTTAGGTTTCAAAATGTCGAAATATAATCCATAAAAAAAAGACCGTCTTTTATTTATTTTTAAATATTATAATAATTTAGAGTTTTATTAGAGACAATGAAATGAAAAACACTCAAATCCATAACCTCACATATACAAATGTAAAGGATTTCAGACTGTCTTTTATAACGTTACAAAAGTTAATGTGATATTGACTTATATTGCTAATGGTTTACTTATTTTGCATGTCAATAAAGTTTAATTTAACAAGAGGGAACCGGCCAACAAGGGAGTAGTTTAGCGTAAATTGTAGGAGTTGTATGTAATTAAATATGTATATTCGTATTAAATACATAAGCATGAATTCGTACCTGAATTTCTTGAATCTAGTGAATAATCTAAAAAAACCAACATGAAATAAAACATAGAAAATAGTTAAAACAATAGAGAGTCTTCTACTCTCTACTCACCTTTCTCAGATTGCCTAATGAGGAGACAAATCTGTAATACGTTCTATGTGAGTGAGAGTAGGGACCCCCTATATATAGTATAACTGCCTATAATCTTAACCCATAAAGGATTCTCAAAACCCTAATATGATGACTAGTCCTAATAGGAATACTAGGCCCACACATATACAATAGCCCATACCATATCCTACATTTATTTAATGTAGCTAAGGTGCACCGAGCTCAACAAATATTGATCACAATCAAACGGGCTTTTCCGGTCAACTCTCACTTACTTAAACAATCCAATCAATTCGTTTTTTCATAAACATAAAATATAATGTCATATGTTGCTCACAATTTTATAAGAACCTTACACTCTCCCACTTGAGCTACGTAGACATTATTATTTTAGATTTAAAAATTCATTTTAGAAAACGACTCTCTGAATTGACAAACAATTATATGTGGCCACAAGGAATGTTTAAGAGAGTAACACCTCCCTACCCCTTAGTCCAATAGAACATCAAGTATCCAACTACATAAATCATTACATCTTTAATCAACATAAGACCATATGTAATCAAAATACCCTTAGCTCTATCTACCCGGGTAAAATGGTATGTATGTGTGATATGGAAATTACATGCAAATGTGATAATCATGCATATTTCCATATAGGTCCCACTTCGTATAATACGAAGCAGCTTAAGACGAGCAAACTTAATGTCTTAAGCATTTTACACTCATTGGCCAAACACTTTGACCATGAGTTCAACCTCCCTTAAGACAGGCAAATCCTTATATCTTAAGTAATATTCACTCATCGGTGGAAACTTTATACCTTATGAGTGAATTGCCCCCTCAAAGCCAAAAGCTTTGAGATATCCTGCCACAATAAAAACATGCATACGCGCATATCATGGCAAATAACATACATATACAATGTACAAATATATTCTCGAGAATAAATAAAATTTTATTAGACAGAAAAATGCAGTTAATTTAAAAACAAAACATAACTCCCACTAACCAAGCATATCATAACTATCTACCAACCTCATACAGGTAACATGCCCTTTAAAAACCTTCGGAGATAGTCCCTTGGTTAGGGGATCAGCTATCATCTCTTTCATGGCAATATGAATAATAGAAGTTTGCAACTCTTGAACTTTCTCTCTAACCACAAGATACTTGATCTCCATATGTTTAGACCCTGAAGACCTTTTATTGTTCTTAGAAAAAGAAACTGTTACGGAATTGTCACAATAGATTGTCAATGGCTTAGAAATGGAATCGATAATCTGTAACCCTGAAATGAAATTCCACAACCAAACTCTTTGGATTGTTGCCTCATAACATACCACAAACTCAGCTTGAATAGTATATGAAGCTGTAAGTGTCTGCTTGACACTCTTCCACGAAATGGCTCCATCAGCCAACATAAACACAAAACCTGAAGTGGATTTTAGATCATCTGTACAACCAGCAAAATCCGCATCTGCATAGCCAACAACTTCCAATAGGTCTGAACGCCTATAAGTGAGCATGAAATCCTTTGTTCGCTGTAGATAACGCATAACTTTCTTTGCTGCTATCCAATGATGAATGTCGGGATTACTTTGAAATCTGCCAAGTACACTAATTGCAAAAGCAATATCAGGACATGTACAAACCTGTGCATACATCAAACTGCCAACCGTAGATGAATATGGGACATCCTTCATTTGAGAACGTTCTAGCTCATTCTAGGGACACTGTAGCTTCGTAAGTTTATCTTCTTTCACGATAGGTACCTCACCTGGGGAACAAGCACTCATGTTAAACCTCTCTAGTACCCTATCAATGTAAGCCTTTTGAGATAATCCAAGCAAACCACGTGACCTATCACATTGTATCTCAATACCAAAGACATAAGAGGCTTCCCCAATATCCTTCATTGCAAAGCTACAAGATAGAAAATTCTTGGTATCATGCAGCAACCCCAAATTATTATTGGCGAGCAAAATGTCATCAATATAAAGTATAAGAAAAATAAAATTGCTCCCACTGACCTTGAGGTATATCCAATGATCCATCGAAGTTTCAACAAAACCATATGATGTAACGACTTCATCAAATTTCAAATACCATTGCCTTGAAGCTTGTTTCAGACCATAAATGGATTTTCTGAGCTTACAAACCATATATTCATTTCCAACCACCTGAAAACCTTCAGGTTGCATCATGTATACATCTTCTATGAGATCTCCATTTAGGAAAGCAGTTTTCACATCCATTTGATGCAGCTCTAAATCAAAATGAGCAACTAAGGCCATAATAATCATAAAGGCATCTTTCGAAGAGATAGGCAAAAAAGTCTCGATATAATCAATACTTTCCTTTTGACTGAATCCTTTCGCTACAAGTCCAGCTTTATGTCTCTCAACATTGCCTTTAGAGTCTTGTTTAGTCTTAAAAACCCATTTGCAGCCAATGGGCTTACAACCATCAGGTAGTTCAACCAAATCCCAAACACGATTTGTATCCATGGATCTCAGTTCATCGATCATAGCATCCATCCATTTTGACGATTGAGGGCTCTGAACAACTTGATCATAATTTCTAGGATCGTCATCCACGCCTAAGTCAAAATCATGCTCCTGAAAATAAACAATATAATCATCAGGAATGGCAGATCTTCGGACTCTCTGAGATCTCCTTAAAGGAACATCAACAACTGGTTGTGGCTCATCAACGACTAGCTGAGGTTCATCAATAGCTAGCTCGGGCTCATAAATAACTGGTTGAGGTTCAACAACAACTGGTAAGGGCTCATCTTCTTGTTCAGATAGAAAATCATCACGATGCTCTAAGAGAGGTGGTATGATAACATCCAATGAAGTAGAAGATGTCGGATCACCCGATTTGTCCTCCTCAAACTCAAAATCTTGAGTTTGCATATTCTTCTCAACTTCATTACCTTCCTCCAAGAATATAGCACGTTTAGACTCAACTATCCTCATAGAGTATATAGGACAATAAAATCTATATCCTTTTGATTTATCAGTATATTCCACAAAAAATGCACTAACTGTCTTAAAATCCAGCTTTTTCAAATTAGGATCATAAAACATCACTTCTGCAGGACATCCCCATACTCTCATATGATTTAATTTTGGCTTTGAATCAAACCACATTTCAAACGGAGTCTTAGGCACAGATTTGCTAGAAACTCTATTAAGAATGTAAGTTGCCGTCTTTAATGCATCACCTAATAAAAATTTAGGCAAAGAACTCGTACTGATCATGCTTCTTACCATGTCCATTAATGTATGATTCCGCCTCTCAGAATCTCCATTCTGTTCAGGTTCACCAGGCATAGTGTATTGAGCACCAATCCCACATTCTTGCAAAAACCTCGCAAACGGACCAGGATTCTGACCAGCTTCACCATACCTACCATAATATTCACCCCCGCGATTAGATCTAACGCATTTGATCTTTCTTTCTAATTTCAATTCAACCTCAGCCTTATATATTTTGAAGATATCTAAGGCTTCGGATTTCTCGTGAATGAAATAGATGTAACCATAACACGAGAAATCATCAATAAAAGAAATGAAATATTTATTTCCACCAAGTGCGGCGGGTGAAAATGGCCCACATATATAGGTATGGATAATTTCCAACAGATTTTGACTTCTGGTAGCCCTTTTCTTTTTAGCTCTTGTCATTTTACCCTTTAAACAATTAACACAATATTCAAAATCTGAAAAGTCAAGTGAATCAAGAAAATCATTTCTCACTAATCTTTCCATTCGATCTTTGGATATATGGCCTAAACGTTTATGCCATAGCATGGATGAACAATTTTCTCTCTAGCGTTTAGATCCAATGGTAGAATTTATCACAGCATCAGAATGAGAACATTCACCAACTAAATCAGTATGTAAATTCAATTTATACAAACCATCACACAAACAATCATAACCAATGAGAAAATAACCCTGATAAAGAACAAATCCTTTATTAATGAATTCAAAACGATAGCCACTAATATCCAACTTCGAAATGGAAATCAAATTACGTCTGAGAGAAGGAACAAAAGCAACATCAACTAAATCTAAAAACTTTCCTGAAGCTAAAGGTAATTTAACAACTCCTATAAACTCAACTAAAGCCTTCTCTCCATTTCCCATGAAAACGATAACTTCTTTATCCCTTGGTTTCCTTTTGCTTCTGAAGCCCTATAAAGAATTCGTAACGTGAATAGTAGCTCCAGAATCAATCCACCAAGAATTTAAAGGGACATCAACCAAATTAGATTCAAAACATACGAGAGCTAAATGGGTACCTTCTATGTGTTTCTTAAACTTGAAGCAATCCTTTTTCATATGGCATTTCTTACTACACCAGAAACACTTGCCTTTCATGTCATCATCCTTAGCTTTAATGAACCCATTAGTTTTGTCAGCTTCTTTCCATGATGTTTAAACTTCTTACCCCTATTGAACTTCTTCTTACCCTTGTTGTTGTGAGTAACCATATGAGCACTTTGTTTCTTACTTTTGCGAATAGTCTCTTCCTCCTGAACCACAATTACAGTCATTTGGTCCAAAGTCCATTCAACCTCTTGAGCATTGTAAGAGGTTTTCAGAATATCAAACTCACTTGGAACAGACTCAAGGACTTGCCATATAAGGTGAGAGTCAGAGATCTCAGTATTCAGATCCCTTAATTTCATGGTCATATTAGTCATCTTCATAATATGCTCACGAACATCACTGGTACCATCATAAACCTTTGTCGCCAGTTGGCTCAGATACTTTCCCCTCTCAGCCTTGATTCGCTTCTTGAACTTGCCACTCACAGCTTTAAGAAAAGCCTGGGCATCCTTACATTTTGGAATACTCTTCTTAATGGTTTTGGTAATGGACAAACGCATGATCATCAGACACTTCCGATTAGACTCTTTCCACTTCTTTCGATAAGACCTCTGTTTAGCAGTACTCTCATCGGTGAGTTTAGAAGGCTTCTTCTCACATAACGAAAGGTCTATACCCCAAAGAGCTAGAACAGTAGTGAGAGTCTCTTTCCATTCCTCGAAATTAGTCTCATCCAAAGGTTTAATAGCAGACAATTGCGAAGCAAAGTTGTTGACATTGAAAACTGAATATCAAAACAAAGGATTTCATGCATATAAGATAACAGTCAAAACATTTATAGAAGTAAAATTCAACATGTGATTAGGCAAAGATCACTACATTATATAAATGAATTCCTCAAGATGATAAACCTCTTACGGAGAAGAACATCGCCTATTACATACGATAACCCTCCTACGGAAATGATTAAAACATGTATATAGTTTCTATTATTGCAGTTCTATAGATGAATACCTCAAGATGATAAACCTCCTACGGAGAAGAACATCACCTATCGCATGTGATAACCCTCATACGAAGATGATTAACACAAGCATTTTCATATTTGCAGTTCAAATTTAATAATTGATTACCGACGAATATCTCAAAATCTTTAATGATTAATCACTACGTGAAACATAATCATCCAAATTACGAGAGTATTCAATCAATTATTAAAACTATCAAATTAATAATTGTCAGCCAATTAAATTCTCAAAATCGAAATGATTAGCCACTACGTGAAAACATAACCATCCGATTCACGAGAATATACAAAATATATTATTAATTCAACAAAATAATCGATATGAAAACTTAATGATTAGTCTACTACGTAAAACCATAACCATTCGAAATCACAGAGATTATCAACTGCACTTTTTCCCAAAACCCCTTTTGGAAAATTACAAATATTGCCCCTAATTTTGCTAAATTACATAAAGGCCCCTCAAGATTTGGCAATTACAAATCGACCTGAATTTCATAAAAATTACAAACTGACCCAGTAAGTTTTGATATTTATAAATTGGCCCAAAACTTTTGAAACTTACAAAGTGACCCTGTAAATTTTCATTAATTATAAATCAGCCCCAAAACTATTTTGAAATTGCAAACTGGTCCAGTAAGTTTTGTTAATTTCAAATTAACCCCACAATTATATCAAAATTATGAAAATACCTAAATTAATTGCAAATCAGTCCCTCAAGAATAGTATATTCTCAAAAGTTGGCCCAAGTAAAATCAGCCTTCTGGAAACCCTAAGACTGTTATTCGCCACTGTCTCTACATCCCGTTTGTCGCCTGAAGACAACGTACGGCGGCCTAACGAGACCCAATCCACGTGTGAATCTCAAAAGAAGAGATCTGGAGTGGATCGCGATCGATCGGCCTCCAAGCGCGAGTCTTGGGCGATCAATTCGTGTAGTCAACCGGCGTTCGTCTGGTCGTGATCGACAGTCAACCTGGTTCGCAGGCTCAAAACAACTGGGTTTGGAGCAAAAACCCGTCGACTGTGGTATCGACCCGAGAAGAGGCAGCGATGGGTGGGTAGGCATTCAGGTTTGGGCATGGTTGAGCAGAGTTGGATTGAGTGACCAGAGAGAACGACAAATCATGGTGGATCTGCCAACGACCCAAGAGGCGAACCCAAACCTCCACCAGATCAAGGAAAAATCCTATATCTAGGTTGATCGAAATCTTGATTCTGAATTCTTATTCGTATATTGGTCGAATCCTATCATCAAAATTCTATATAGAAACAAATCAACAAGCAAAAGTTTTTTTTATAATGGATTCAACATATACCAAACAATTTCTATGTATCCAAAACGGTAGATGAATAATACTAATTTAATATTCAGCATATGTAAAAATACGAATGCTCTGATACAACTGTAGGAGTTGTATGTAATTAAACATGTATATTCGTATTAAATACATAAGCATGAATTCGTACCTGAATTTCTTGAATCCATTGAATAATCCAAGAAAACCAACCTGAAATAAAACATAAAAAATAGTTAAAACAATAGAGAGTCTTCTACTCTCTACTAACCTTTCTCAGATTGCCTAATGGGAAGACAAATCTGTAATACGTTCTATGTGAGTGAGAGTAGGGACCCCTTATATATAGTATAACTTCCTAGAATCCTAACCCATAAAGGATTCTCAAAACCCATAAAGGATTCTCAAAACCCTAATATGATGGTTAACCCTAATATGATGGTTAGTCCTAATAGGAATAATAAACCCACACATATACAATAGCCCATACCATATCCTACATTTATTTAATTTAGCTAAGGTGC
This sequence comes from Dipteronia dyeriana, assembly GCA_032871835.1. Lineage (NCBI taxonomy): Eukaryota > Viridiplantae > Streptophyta > Magnoliopsida > Sapindales > Sapindaceae > Dipteronia > Dipteronia dyeriana. The sequence continues at coordinate 18,228,290 of CM065303.1, forward strand.
ACCGAGCCCAACAAATATTGATCACAATCAAACGGGATTTTCTGGTCAACTCTCACTTACTTAAACAATCCAATCAATTCGGTTTTTCATAAACCTAAAATATAATGGCATATGTTGCTCACAATTTTATAAGAACCTTACATAAATTACTTTAAGTTAACGTTTTGAATCTTATCAGTAGTAAAAAACTTAAAAAAAAATACATGATTTCGAATTAATAGATATCGTAAAAAAAAAAAAGATAACAATTCCCCGAGAACTATTACAACTAGTAGGATTTAGGAACACTCAACCATAGACTTTACCATTTTTGAAATATAATGTACCACTTAAAAGTTTAACATGCATTTTAATATTCGATCATCCATTTAGGTAATATAATAATTTGTGTTGGATGTAGCTGCACTTTTTTTGTATGCATGTGATGATGACTCAAACCTTGATATTGTCTGACTAAGTGATTGCTACACTTATTCTCTGTGAAAGTCTAACTGCATACGAGATAAGGTTGGTCTTGATAATAAACCTTATACATTTGTACTGTAAGGTTGAGGATTTGAGTTCTCCTCTCACCCTAAAAAAAACCCTTGAATGTATATAATATTTCAACACACAAAAAGAGTCTAATTGCATCCAATGTACCATATGTCCATATATTTTTATTCACAGTATATGGTATGGCATAAGAGAATTAATCACATTTACTCTTAAAATATACAATCTTAAACCTTACTTCAAAAAAAAAAACCCAAAAACAAAAAACAATCTTAAATGTTTTAGTATTCCATTCATTATTAAGGCTAATTGGTACCATGCCCACTTAATTATGTCTGAATTTGCACTTTACCTCATATATTTTTTTTCACCATTAAACCCGCAGAACTTTTATAAATTGGCAATAGCTGGCAGAATAGTAATGTTGTCTATTTTTCTGTCATGACAAATTGCACTAAATTCCCCTTATTATATACATAATTGGATCAAACCGGAAAAATATAATGATAAAACCTCAAAACCCCTCTAACAAAATTTTAACAATCAAATTTTAAAATTTAAAATTGAAATAACGGTTAAATAATAATAAAATTCTGAATTTTTTTATAATGAAAATTAAACAAATAGAGAAATGAAAAAAAAAATTTATTTAAGAATTATTTAAATTATATTTTTATTTAAATATCCCTGAATATTTATTTAGGAGGATTTATTATTTAAATTATTATTTTTATTTAAAAATCCCTAAATATTACTTGTTCATTTACAATAACAAAGGTATTAATAATGTCAAAATAATAATAATAATAATAAAACAATAGTAATGATAGTAATAATAATAATAAAACAATAATAATGATAATAATAATAATAATAATAGTAACATAATAATAAAAAATAAAATATTATAATATAAAAATAATAAAATAATGATGATGATGATGATGATGATGATGATGATGATGATGATAATAATAATAAAAATATATACAAATAATAATAGTAATATTATTTTTGATTCACAAAACCCCTACCCGTTAGTTTTGGGTGGATCGGGAATTTTTACTATCCCTAGTGTAGATCTAGATTGGATGATGAAACAAAATTTGACCACTCTATCGTCCTTTGAGATGGATAGTAGAGATTTTGGATCTCCACACCCATCAATTTGTTTTATGTGTTTTTTCAATTTTATTGTAATTTTGTTGTTGTTGTGGTTGTTGTTGTTGTTATTATTATTATTTTATTAATTATTATTGTTTTGTAATTTGATCACCACCATTAATATTTGATATGGATGGTAGATATCAATCTAAATATCTACCTAATTGTTTTTTAATAATTTATTATTATTTTTTAGATTACTATTATTATTTTTTATATTATTATTATTATTATCATTATTATGATTTTATAAATTTTTTAATATTATATTTATTTTATTTTATTTTACTATTATTACTATTATTATTATCATTATTATCATTGTATTATTATTTTTTATTTTTTTTTGAAATTATTAATACCTTCATTATTTTAAATGAACAAGTGATATTTAGAGGTATTTAAATAAAATAAGACAATTTAAATGATAACTTCCCTTAAATAATTAAAATATTCATTTGGATTTTATATTTAAGGATATTTAAATAAAAATTATAATTTAAATAATTATTAAATCAATTTAATTTTTCTTTTCTCTATTTATTTTATTTTATTTATCAAAAAGTTCAGAATTTTATTATTATTTAACCATTATTTTAAATTTAAATTTTTATTTTTAAAATCTGATTTTTAAACTTCGATCAGAGGGGTATTTAGGTTATATTATTATATTTTACCGGTGTGATGCAATTATGTATATAATAAAGGGACCTTAGTGCAATTTTCCATGACAGAAAAATTGTTGGCGTTATTATTCCAATAGTTATTGTCAATTTATGAAAATTCATAGGGTTTAATGGTGAAATAAAAGTCCAGGGGGTAAGGTGTAAATTCGGACATAATTCAAGAAATATTGTGTCAATTAACCTTCTTATTATTAAAAGTTTGTTCTTCTATGTTTTTCAAATTTCTTCATACACATTTCACCTAACTCAAGGAAGATGAGGACGCGTCCCCTTTCAACTTTACCGAGAGAGTGACATTAATCTTAAAATCGATTAATTCCATTTTGTATTCCATCATCATATTTATTATTATTGTTGTTATTTTTGATATTATTTATCCATCTATCAAGACCATGTACTTTTTTGAAGTTTTTTGTCACCAGTGGGATTTGAACCCCTGACTTGTGAGTTATTTGTCTAAATCTTAAACGTATCATTCTATCGACTGAGCTAAAAAAAACTCTCGTTATATATTAATAAAAGGTTTATTTATTTATTTGTATTTGGATATGATAATTTGGACAATATTATCCAACATTGTTATGTATACTTTCATTAAAAATTAGATTATTTAAATAATTCTAAAATTCATTATGAATCTCTTCCACTATTATGAAATTAATCAAAAACTTTATAATTTCTACATTCGCTTTTTGGCTAAGGAGTGTTCAAATAATATCATGCATATTTTCTTAATTGTGAGTAGATTTTCCATCCATATTGTGAGAATAAATATCTTATGGTAGTTAAAGTTTATATATATATATATCAAATAATATCATGCATATTTTCTTAATTGTGAGTAGATTTTCCATCCATATTGTGAGAATAAATATCTTATGGTAGTTAAAGTTTATATATATAATTGGATATAAATAATTCTTAAGAGACCATCTGCATCAATGTATCGGATAAAAAATGTAACCTGTAAATGTCACATCTCAATGGTTTTTAACTCCATGAGATGCTAATAAGTTGATCGATAACATAGATTGCTCATCAATCAAATTGTATCTTTAAATGTCAACAACCCAAGGTTTTATAAAAGGGATATTAAGATTTTAATCCCTCTAGTTTGTGTTTATCTGGGATTGGTCCACTAGTTTTTTGAATTACTAACTTTAGTTCTTCTGTAACGGTTTTCGTTAAATGACAAAGTCAGAGGGCAAAATGACTCTGTTACCCTTAACACCCATGAAAAGACTCTTATACCCTTCATGAAGTGGGTTGTTGCCTGCTAAGCGCATCTCAACCTATATCCAATTACACCCTGATGCCCTCATATTTTATAAAATTTAAAATAAATATAATTAAAAAAAAAGAATGAAAATTATTATTTATGAAACCACTCCGCCACCAACTCCAATCCACCGACACCACCTCCAACCAACACCGCCACCGCCATCACCTCCAACAAACACCGCCACCACCACCAAAACCACACCGCCACTACCTTTAAACCTCCAAGCCACCAAACCCACACCGCCACCACCTCCAAACCTCCAAATCCACACCGTTACCACCTTCAATCCACCAAATCCTAACTGCCACCTCCAAATCCACACTGCCACCACTATCATCGTCATCTTCACCAAACCCTAATCTAATCCACACGTCATCACCATCATCGTCATCTTCACCACACCCTAGCCAATCAAACCATAAAACCCTCACTATCCTCATACAAAACCACTGCAAAATCAAAAATCAAAATCCACAACCACCATCCATCTAAAATCCAGATATCAATCAGGGGTTTACAAACAAACCCAGAGCATCTATCAAAAACAAGAAAAATATAAAGAAATGAGAGATCACAGATTTTTTATTGGTGATGATGATGATGATGAGTCAATGAGAGATTGCGGATGTTTATTAGTGATGATGATGATGATGAATTGATTCGATCTGGGTGATGAATCGATGAAAGATCGTGGATGTTGTTGGTGATGATGATGATGAATAGATTCGATCTGGGTGATGAATCTATGGTGGTGGTTTTCAATTTAAATGATGATTTGTTTTTGTTGATGATGATGATGATGAATTGCTGGTGGTTCTGGGTTTAGAGATCTAGTTTGGTGGCTGATGGTGTTCAATTTGGTGGTGGTTCTGGTGGTTGGTGGAGGTTCCAGGTTTGGTGGCCGATGGTGTTCTCCATCAATGGAGATATGTACAGAAGTAATGGTGATGACGATGACGATGATTAATAATTTTTTTTGTATTATTTTTTTAATTTCTGTTTTTAAAGTTTAATTTGTCAAGTGTAATTATATAAATATGGTATGGGTATTTGTGTCTTTTTATTTTTAAATTTCTGTTTTTAATGTTTATTGTTAATTATTTTAATATATTTTTTTATTTTTAAAATTTTATATTATGAAATACTATTTTTGCCCTTGTTGATGAAAACCTTCTAGAAACTTTCATCAATTTTCCCATGATACAATTGTTGACTTAACTGAAGTCAACGAAAACAAACGGAATTGGACGATAGGGACCGGATTTTGTATTATCAGATAATTAGTGAACTAAAATTAGTAATTCCAAAAACTAATGGATCAAATCCAGATAAATACAAACTAGAGGGACTACAATCTTAATATCTCTTTATAAAATGGATTAAGAAATAATCAAATAGGCGCATTAACCCCCATTTGGAATTGGACCATCCGAGTTAGCAATTGAAGGTTAATCAAATGGGATTAATTCTTTGAATCGCATGCCGTGAAGGTTTCTCCCTACATTTTTATTTAGGAGTAATTTCACAAACTTCCCCTAATTTTAAGCCTAATTGTAGCAAAAAGGACATTATACTCAAAATTACACAAATCTCCCCCAGAATTGGTTGACTTCCATTAAACTTAACTTTGACCAAACTTTTAGGGTAAAATAACTTTAATGTCCCTCTTTAAATTATTTTATTACCTAAAGTAAATAATTAAATAAATATTATATCATAAAATTTTAAATTTTAAATAAAAATAATAAGGATAATGTTATTATTATTTTTAAATATTCATCACCATTTTTAGAGATATATTATATAATATATTATAAAAATATTGAGAACAATAATGTTATTTTTTAAAGATATCCATCACCATTTTCAGAGATATATTATACAATATATAATATTTTTTATTATATATTATATAATATATCTCTGAAAACGGGTGATGAGTATCCTAAAAAAATAACATCATTATCCTTATTATTTTTACTAAATTTGTAAATTTTTATTATATAATTTTTCTTTGATTATTTATTTTAGGTTTTAAAATAATACAAATAGGGGCACTGAAGTTATTTTACTTTAAAAGTTTGGTCAAACGTTAAGTTTAACGGAAGTCAGCCAATATAAGGGGAGGTTTGTGGGATTTTGAGCAAAAGGCCAATGTGCTGCAATTAGGCTTAAAATTAAGGGAGGTTTGTGCAATTACACCTTTTATTTATTAGTAGCATAATTTCGATTTATTTATTTTTAATTATTACTATATTAAATTTGCAGTTTTAGAAAGAAGACAAGATTCGAATTTACAAAATGCAGAGAGCTACTGTAGCTAGTCGAACTACAATTAATGTTGATCGAGTCGGGTTATGTTAGGCTCATGGCAACTTAGCGGAACTGGTCAGGTTAAGGACATCGTTTCCTCAACAAACTTGCAAATATGATTGGTCTATCGACTTGGCCTATCGTTTTTCTACTGAACATGCAAAAGAAAAGAACAAAGATTTAAAAATGATACAACAACAGTAGTAGGATTTAGTATCTTAGCTTCAGGTATGCTTGGCCTGAGCATTTATCTCCGCAGATCAGAGGTATAAATTGAATTCTGAATTCGGTTGGCCGGAATTCTTATGAATAGAGTTTCAGTACGCAATTTAAGCTTTAGCTTCTTTCTCTAGAATTTGCGTGTCCTCCTTCGATGAGTGATCTTGGTTATTTATAAGCTTTTTTCTCCAACGTCCCTCTATCGGTTACAAGTAATGGAAATCAATGGAGGAGATATTTCCTCTCTTTTAAATCAGCGGTTACCTTTATTTTGGTAACTGAAAAAAAATGGCTATCTTATTAAGCACGTGAACTGAGACGACCCAATATGATAGGTTTGAGTAAGATTTAAAATTCACGAATCCGGTACTTCTTGGGTTGGGCCTATGGGCCATTTTAGGCTACCGCAGTTTGCCCCCCACTATCTAAAGAGGAGATTTCCTCTTTAGAAAGTTTGTAACTGATATCTCACGTCGTCGTTTGGTTAGTTGACCACTGAGGTGACCTAAAATTTTGTATTAGTTTATTTTTGCTGAAACAAAAATAAAATTTTTTGAATGACTGACATTTGTCGAAGGAGTCAGTCGTTCGAATGAAACTTATAGCGTAAGTATTGGAAGTCAATTCGATGGGGCAACCATGTTTCGGTTTCCTAGGCCGACGTCAAGTTATATATTAGGGCACAGCTTTAGAAGCGTTTCAAATTCTCAACCCGTGGTTAATTTGGTGGGTTGGCAACTGAAAGGGTATTGACGTGTGGCAACTAGGGTTAATTGTCTGGGGTTAAATTTTTTATATTTAAAAACCAACTGCTTGAGAAATTCCTATTCACGTTTTACTTTGATTTTTTAGAAAGAAAAAATCCTTTATCAGACGAATTCTTACTAAGAATCCTTACAGAAATACTTCGCGATTCAATTGTTTTATGAGGTTAGTGACGTGCAAAAATTCTTCCATTTTCCTTCTTTCCCTTCAAGATTTGTTTTCATGAACTGATAGAATACATGTAAGTTGTGGTAGCCTAAAATGGCCCATAGACCCAACCCAAGCAGTACCGGATTCGTGAATTTTAAATCTTATTCAAGCCCATCATATTGGGTCATCCCAAATTCACGTACTTCAGAAGATATATGTTTTTATCAGTTACCAAAATAAAGGTAACCGCTGATTCAAAAGAGAGGAAATCTCTCCGCTATTGATTCCCATTTTTTGTAACCGATAGAGGGACGTTGGAGAAGGAATTATAAATAACCAAGATCATTCATCGAAAGGGGATATAGAAATTCTAGAGAAAGAAGCTAAAGCTTAAATTGTGTACTAAAACAATGGTCATAAGAATTCCGGCCAACATAATTCAGAATTCGATTTATACCTCCGATATGCGGAGATAATTGCTCATCCCAAGCATACTCAAGGCTAAGAATCTAACCCCACCTGCATCGTTCATATATGTATATATTGTTTTGTTTTTGTTCTTTTGCAGGCTCGACGGAGAAGACGAACAATCCGAATCAACAAACTAACTACATTGGCAGGTTCATAGAGGAAGCGACATCCTAATTTCGTCCATATTGACCAAAGTTGCCTTGGGCCTAACACAAACTGATCTAGTCGACATTAACCGTAGTTAAACCATCTACAGTTTGGCTCCCACTGTGAGGCCCATAGCTACTTTACAGATAAAATAGTCAAACTAGTCGGTCGATCTATCAATATGTCTGGGGATGGAAACACACCAACCGTCGAAGAGCAGATTGTCGCGTTGACCATCCAGATAACAGCAAACGCAGAAAAGTTACGAGCACTTAAGGCAGAAAATGCTATGATCCGAGCAACCAATGTCGAGCTGAGAGCCCTGATCGATGGTAGAGCACCAAATAGCATAGCTTTGGAATGCCTAACCCCGATGCCAAACACCAAACAAGTAGTCGATCGAACGGCTCTGATAACACCGGGGAACGCTATAAGGGCGGACATGAACCTAGACAATCAGCAGAACCAGGAGACACCCCATACAGCTCATGTAGAAATTGATCTCTATAACTTACCGGTCCAGAATGAAATTCCGCAGGACCCGACCATGAATATATAGCTTAATAACGACCTGCAGACACCGATAACATTTCAATCGACATCGGGCTTGCTAAAACCCGGATCTTTCCTACCTATATCCACTAAGTTGGAACTGTCCCATAGGTTTGTAGAAATGGAGACCCTTATTCAAAGGATTCCAGGGGTCCTAACTCCAATAAATAAAAACATGTCCAACAGCTTCACCGATTCACCCTTTGTTGATGTGATCGCTCTCATCAAAATGCCGAAGAAATTTAGCTTCCCTAATATGAAGCAACGCAAAGGAATGACAGATTCGGACAACCACATTGCCCAGTATAAGCAAAAAATGTTCACAGCGGCAATCTCACGGGACCTAAGAGAAGCGTGCATATGCAAAGCGTTTGGATCCAGTCTTAACGGCCCAACGTTACAATGGTATACCAATTTACCTAACAATTTGATTGTTTCTTTTCCGTAGCTTACAGATACATTCGTGGAGCAATTTGCTAGCAGTTGCAAGCTGGAAAACAGTCAGACGACCTATATATAATAACATAAAGGCAAGGTAAAAACTTAAGGACGTATGTCAGGCCCTTCAATAGAGAAAAACTACATATCCCGTATTGCAACGAAGCGACTGCAATCTACGCCTTTAGAAAAGGCATTAGGTTTGATTCCGACTTATATAAAGAACTCACTAAGTATCCCTGCAGAACAATGGAAGACGTATTGGCAAAGACGTGGGCTCAATTCAAGTGGGAGGAATGTGAAGCTAATCTCGTAAACAAGACCAACAATAATAAAAAATGATCGAGTTGACAGACGGTCGAATGACAGAAGGGTAGAACCTTATCCTATGAATGATAGGCACAACACACAACCACGATGAGAAAATACGAATGATAGACGATAGTATCGGCGAGAGTACTAGAGAACGAATCGACCACAGATCCACGTTCCAGAATACAACCTCAGCATCAAGCCAGTTGACCTCGTAACAGTAATGAAAGAAATGGATAAGACAGTAAAATGACCACGTAAATGAATGCACTACCTAAGCATCGAGATGCAAGATTGAGGTGTGTGTTTCATAGGGATCATGGCCATCGGATAGAAGATTGTGTTGCCCTCAAACTAGAAGTCGTAGAGCTTCTCAAATAAGGGCACCTGCAAGAGTTTCTATCGGAGAAAGTGAAACAAACCCTCAATCAACACGATGATAAAAGACAAACTAGCACCAATGACAGTCTACCAGAGCCACCTCGATAGGATAGAGTAATTAGTTACATAGTGAGAGGATTAGAAGTTAGTGGTTATAAGTTACTTTGCGGCAAAGAGGCACACCTGCCAAATAATGAATATTGAGATTCGACCCAGTCGGGAACATCCCTCGAGCGTCGACGAGACTGTCACCTTCAAATCAATAGATAAATCGGATTTGTTTTTGCCTCATCATGATGCACTTGTTATTTCTTTATATATTGCAAACTGTCTCACAAAACACATTCTAATCGATAATGGGAGTTCATATAATATTTTGTTTAATAGTACTTTGAGAGAAATGTAGGTTGACGAATCTAAACTCAGCCGACGGATGACCATGCTGACAGGATTTAGTGGAGAGCAGAAGAGTACCTTAGGCGAGGTCGTGCTACCAGTTTATACCGAGGGAGTAAACCTCTACATCAATTTCTTGGTGTTCGATTGTCAATCCCCTTACAATGCAATCCTATATAGGCCTTGGATACACGAGATGAGAGCAATCCCGTCGACTTACCATCAAATGATAAAATTTCCAACCAGATGGGGAGTATGAGAAATAAAAGGGGAACAAAGGACAACGAGAGAATGCTACCAGAACACTATGAAAAAAAACCGAAGAGTTATAGCAATTATAGGAACTCGACAAGGTGTCAATCGACCCTAAACGGCCAGAGCGAAAGGTGTTCATTGGATCTAGACTGCCAACCGAAGTCCATGAACGACTAATTGAATTCCTAAGAGAACGACGTAGCAGCTTTGCCTGGTCACATTCAGACATGGTCGGCATCGACCTAAAGGTAATAGTTCATCTATTGCAGGTGAACCCGGATCACAATCTCGTGAAGCAGAAACGAAGGAAATTCACCTTAGAAAGAAATAAAGTAATCAGTGAAGAGATCCAAAAGTTAATCGATATAGGATCGGTCAAATAAGTAAAATATCTGATTGGTTGGCAAACGTAGTGGTCGTAAAGAAGAACGGAAAGTGGCACGTTTGTATAGACTTTACGAACCTCAACAAAGCGTGTCCAAAAGACTTGTTCTCGCTCCCTTATATCGATATGATGGACGACGCAACAGTAGGACATGAATTACTCAGCTTCATGGATGCATACTGAGGCTACAATTAGATCCTGATGCATCCTGACGACCATGAGAAGATGACTTTCATAACGGAAAGAGGTACATTTTGTTATACAGTAATGTCGTTTGGTTTGAAAAATGTAAGTGCGACGTATCAAAGAGTAGTGAATAAAATGTTTGCTAAAATGCTTGGCTCCACAATGGAAGCCTACATCGATGACATGCTGGTCAAATCCTTGGTCGCACAACAACACATCAAACATTTACGGCAGTCATTCGACACTCTCGATAGGCATGGTATGAAACTAAACCCTACTAAATGCTCTTTTGGTGTTTCATCAGGGAAATTTTTAGGCTATTTGGTCACTCAAATAGGAGTTGAGGTCAACCCAGACCATATTCGGTCTATTCAAGGAATCAAATTGCCAAAATGTGTCCAGGACGTACAAAAACTAACTGGTCGGGTAGCGGCCCTAAACAGGTTCATTTCGAAGTCATCTGAACGATGCCACCATTTCTTTAACATCTTGTGAAAGAACAAGGCTTTTGAATGGAACAACGATTGCGAGAAGGCTTTACAAGACATAAAATCATATATGGCATCACTGCTGGAACCCCATTCACTGGTCACGCAGTGGTAATGGGTTTTGAATTTTTTTTATACAGATCGTAATCTGTATCTGGGACTAGTGAACTTGTGATCGTATTTATTTTCGGAACAAATACATACACTAATTATTACACTAATAAAATATATATATGTAAATACAGGAAATTGTAATCAATAATAAAAAGGAAGATTAAAAGAACCATACCAACGTTTGGAGACTCCTTCACTTTTTCGATATGCTCCTGGTCTGTACCACTGATCTTCCTCGCTATATCTCGGGACTGGTAACTGCGTATGGACGCGTCACGGTTCTCAGGAACTTAGGATGGAGGATGTAAAGAAAAACAAATGAAGAAACTATTTCTTCTTTAAAAAAAAAAACTACCTAGAACAATTCTAGTAGTTAAAAAAATAATAGTTTTTTTTTCTTGGTGGAATGACTTGCACACACTAAAGATAAAAATGTTTTTGTTTTTTTTTGTTTTTTTTTGTACGTTTGGCAAAAACCAACCCACACCTTTTTTTTTGTCAATGTATATATATATATATATTAGTTGTGCGTGAAAACGCACAACACCTCTTTTTTTTTTTCAAATAATATATATCTTATATATAATATTCAAAAAAATTGATCAAATCTATATTTGATTTTTAAAAACTTTCAAATAAAAAATATCCCATATCTTTTATTTGATTTAAATTTTGAATTCAAACTATTTAAATTCAAAAATAAAATATTTAATAAAATAAAATAAAATAATCACATTATCTTATTTTATTCAAAAATAAATATCAACATATACCCTCCATTTAGTGATTAATAACATAATTAAATAATCTTATTATTTAATTTATTAAATCACTATTAATTAATTAATTCTCGAATAAATATGTGTCACTTTCGTAACACAATTAATTAGACAATCCAATTAATTAACTATGACCCTTATTACCTAAATTGATCGGGCTAGAAAGGGAACCTAATGGACCCATAGTATTTTGAGCTCCAATAATCCTCGGAATCATTAACTAAACTCTTTAATTAATATTTCTTGTTTATTAACTCCAATGTTATTCCACTAAAAACCCGAAGCTGCACTCTCTCAATTGTAGACGTTTTTACACAGACCGATACAACTCAGTGTCCATCGACATAGCTATTACATATGGTGTGATTCTCCACAATAGTTCATAATTAGAGCTGGGTCATAATGTCCGTTATAACCCTCAAATTACATATATCCTTTAAGTACCATTGATTCTCTAATGGACAATAAATCCTATTTCCTCATGGAATTAGGAGAGCACTCATATTTTCCAAGCCCTGAATCAACCCTTAAGGGAACTACCATCTACTTTTCACAAGAAGGAGTGGATTCCACTATTCTGTACAAACCTTCCCAGCCACAAGCCAAACCGCAATCCCAACATACGAAGTATATTGATCAGGAAATGCATCTGACCTCATCCATAGTATATCAAAGACCGCGATCTAACTTGAAAGATTCGATAAGACACTCAGGATTAAGATCACCCATATATAGCCATCATTAGTTGATATATATGAATCTCATCGGTAAACGGATCTTGGTGTGAGATTCATATAGATCATGACCCAGTCCTATATGATCACATCATACAAGATGCCTCCATTCCTATATCTCATATGAATGATTCAATATAGATTCACTGTACATTACGGAATGGACCGTATCTATAGATTAACCACAAATAAAGTACCCAGCTTTATTTTCTATCTATGAACTCTTTAGATTGCACGTCTCTTACTGTATCCATCCGTATATGACACTCATATACACAGTTTGAGATTACATCCAGCAATCAAAGATGTTAATATGTTCACAATTTTATAAAATAAATAACATAACAGATGAATTGAACATTTCTTTTTATTTACTTCATAAATCCATTTACAAGTTACATGTTTAGGGCATAAACCCCAACAATCACCTCCTCTATTATCAAAACCAAAAGACAACGAGGTGTTACTTTTGTATTTAGCGGTTTCCGATACAGCTGTAAGTGCCGTTCTAGTCAGAGAAGAAGATGGTATGCAGTACCCAGTGTATTATGTGAGTAAAGCTTTACTTGACACAGAAACTAGATACAGTCGGCTAGAAAAACTCACAATAGCTCTCGTCGTCGGAGCAAGCAAATTGCGACCGTACCAAAGCCACTATGTTAAGGTATTGACCAATTATCCTCTTAAGAATATTTTGTATAAACCTGAAGTTTCAGGTCGACTGACGAAATGGGTCATCGAATTGATGAAATTCGATATCAACTTCCACTCTCGTACAACAATGAAGTCACATGTATTAACTGATTTTATCACCAATTTTACCCCCTATGAAATTGTACATGCTGAACAGGAGTTGATGGTCCTTTTGGAGGGTCATAGTACGGGAAAATGGACATTGTTGATTGACGGAATCAGTAATATCAAAGGTGGCAGACTTGGTTTAGTGCTAAAATCCCCTCAAGGAGACAATTTAGAGCAATCAATCCACTATGGATTCCGCGCAATAAACAATGAAGCAGAATACGAAGTGTTACTCGCTGAACTCGATCTTGCTAGAAGCTTGAACATAAAGAACATTCAGGTGCACAACGATTCACAACTAGTTGTTCGACAAATGAATGGGTCATATGAGGCAAGAGACCAACGAATGACTATGTACTTAGCAAAAGCTAAACAATTTCAGTCGACATTTGACGAGTTCACTATCCAGCAAATACCAAGATCATAAAACTCTCGAGTAGATGCACTAGCCAACCTTGGGTCAATAACAACTAATGGTTCGAACTTTATCCCTATTGTACATCTCATGTCTCTAACTATTTAAGAAACTGAATCAACCGCGTCAGTCAACCATGAGACAAGCTGGATGGATCTCTTGATCCACTACCTCCAGGCCGATATCCTGTCAGGGACAAGTTAGAAGCAAGAAAGATCAAAGCAAAAAGCCAGAAAATTTTGCATCTTGTACTGTAAACTATATAAAAAATCTTTTACAGGCCTCAAATTAAGATGTGTTACCTCAGCAAAGGCGGTCAACATTCTTAAAAGCCTTCATTTCGAAGAATGTGGGATCATTCTGGTGCTAGAAGCCTATGGAACCGTGCTATTATAGCTGGATATTATTGGCTAACTATGAGGACTGATTCCTAGGAACATGTGAAGGTTTGCGAAAAATGCCAAAGGTTCGTGCCAATATCGCACCTTCCCTCGGGAACACTAAACTCAATTTCAACCACCTGGCCATTTATGAAATGGGGAATGTATATTGTGGGTAAGCTCCCTACAGCACCTGGAGGTGTCGTCTATATTTTAGTGTTGACAGATTACTTCACCAAATGGGTTGAAACCGGAGCATTTTAGCAAGTACGAGACATTGAGGTATGCAATTTCGTTTGGAAAAATATTATTTACAGGTTTGGAGTACCAATGGAGATAGTGACTAACAACGGATCTCAGTTCATCTCGTATGAATTCCAAAATTTCGGTGACAAATATGGAATCAAGTTGAGTTTTTTAACACCTCGTTATCCTCAAGCCAACAGACAAATGGAGTCGATGAATAAAACCATCATCAACACACTGAAGAAATGCTTCGAAGCAGAAAAAGGCAAATGGGCATAAAAACTCCGTGAGATACTTTGGTCGTACAGGATGACTCCACGTTAATCGATAGGTGAAATGCCCTCTTCGCTTGTCTATGTCTCAGAAACAGTAATTCCAATTAAGACACGACTTGCCACAGCACGAAGTGAAAACCCGAGTGAGGAACAAAATGACACAGAACTCGCCTTTGAGTTAAATTATCTCGACGAACATCGAGACTGTGCTGTAATTCGAATACAGTTGTACCAGCAGCAAGTCGCATGACATTACAACAAAAAAGTAGAAATCAGAGTATTTAAAGTCAATGACTAGGTACTCAGATGAGTTTTCCAAAATACCAGGGAAGAATGGGTAGGAAAATTGGTTCCAACATGGGAATGACCTTACCAGATAACCGAAATCAAGGGTCGATGGGCGTACAAAATTTGAGGAATCGACAGTCGAGAAATACATAACAACTGGAACGCTCTACATCTAAAACAATATCATTTTCAAATTTATTTGTTCCTTTAAGTATTTTCATTTTCTTTTTTATTCCTTTCATCAGATATTTGATACTAACGAGTCGGCCTACAAGGAGCAATGATGAAAAACTTAGTGCAACTAAGTGCAAAACTGAGCTCACCAATACCACAATCTTCACTACTTGATAAAAGTTATCGACAACGACAAGCAATAATTTGACATTTCAGGAATGAAACGGCTTCTTCAATCAATAACGGAATCAACTTCCAAATGTCATCAAGTTCATAGATAGGAAATGTGGGGTAGCACCCGGGGCATTGTCAACGCATGTACATGCTTTTTGATGAAGATCATGTCAATCCAATACCCATGTATGAGATTTTTGATGAAGATCGTGTCGACCCAATACGTATGTACGCGATTTTTGATGAAGGTCGTGTCGATCCAATCTGCATGTATGTGATTTTTAATGAAGGTCGTGTCGACCCAATACGCATGTATGCAATTTTTTATGGAGGTCGTGTCGACGCAATATGCATGTATGCGATTTTTTACGAAGGTCATGTCGAGCCAAAGTACATGAGCAATTTTTTAGGTTACCTCAGTGGTCAACTAACCAAATGACGACGTGAGATATCGACTACAAACTCTCTAAATTTGGAAATCTCATCATTAGAGAGTGATGGGCAAACTATGGTAGCCTAAAATGGCCCATAGGCCCAACCCAAGAAGTACCAGATTCTTGAATTTTAAATCTTATTTAAGCCTAGCATATTGGGTCATCCCAAGTTCACGTACTTAATAAGATAGTCATTTTTAGCAGTTACCAAAATAAAGGTAACCACTGATTCAAAAGAGAAGAAATCTCTCCTCTATTGATTCCTATTTTTTGTAACCGATAGAGGGACATTGGAGAAGGAATTAAAAATAACCAAGATCATTCATCGAAAGGGGATATAGAAATTCTAGAGAAAAAAGCTAAAGCTTAAATTGTGTACTAAACTATGGTCATAAGAATTCCGGCTAACAGAATTCAGAATTCGATTTATACCTCCGATCTGCGGAGATAATTGCTCAACCTAAGTATACCTAAGGCTAAGAATCTAACCCCACCTACATCGTTCATATATGTATATATTGCTTTGTTCTTGTTCTTTTGCAGGCTCGACGAAGAAGACGAACAGTCCAAATCAACAGACTAACTACATTGGCAGGTTCATTGAGGAGGCGACATCCTAATTTCGTTCATATTGACCAAGTTGCCTTGGGCCTAACGTAAACTGACCCAGTCGACATTAACTGTAGTTAAACCATCTATATAAACTATGTTTGATTTTTTCTAAAAATACACGTGTTCTTTAATGCTTTTTTATTTTTGTTTGGTGATTTCTGAAATTTTTACCATGTTGAAGCTTCTTATATGGTGTACTTGTAAGTTATATTTTGTTTGTGTCGTTATACCATGAATGAGTATCTGGTTTTCTTGGTAGTCGCTCGATTTAGGTCAGTAGAGAGTTTTGGTCGATTTTTCTTTGGGAGAACCCTAGGTTTCAGTCTAGGGTTGTGATTTTAGCGTTTCAATGTATCTGACTTCTGTATTTTTTACATGTCAGCTTTATACTTTTGGAGATATTATGTCGAGCAACTGTACAATTTTAGAACCTTATTCTGATTGGACCCCGAGTGATGAAGAGGAAATCAATTCTGGTGCCAGAAATGTTGAGAGACGTGTTAGTGTTGTCGATCCTTCCAATGTCAATACTATAGGGCTGGCATGTTGAAACAAGGCATCACTCGCGCTATTACTCAGTCGGTAGAACTTCCGAGAAGTTCAATTGTTGAACAGTCCACATCAAGTCGATCGTTGGGAATCTTATCTGATAGCCTATGAAATGTACTCACATATGTCGACTTGGCTAGTATTCGAATGATTTATGAGATTCCAAGTTCTGTCGAACTTCGTATACAAAAATTGAATGAACAGACGAACTGGGATAGACCTGGGTGGATGTATTTTTATGAATATGTCCTTCGTTTAGGTTTTAGATTTTAGATTTCAAGTTCCATCTTTGGCCCGGTGCATATTTGTATACTATGACATTGCACCTAGCCAGTTGATGCCAAATAGTCGAAGGATACTCTTGAGTTTAACGGTTTTACGAGAGAGACATGGAATTAAGTTTGGATTATGGTGCCTCCTGCATAATTATTACTTTAAAGAGCACATTTCAGACAAAGGTCGTTACATGCTAGTTCCAAGGTCAAAAGACTATTAACTTATACCAGATACTACAACAAACGATCGCTATTGGAAGGATACCCTTTTTTTTTGCTTGAGGTCCTCCAATTGATGGTCTCTGGGGGAATTCACACTACACTTATCGTCATATTTAGAACCGATATGGTGAGTGTCGACTGATAATGTTGACTTGATTTTACTCGCTTCTTTTTGTATTAACTAGTTCGCTTGCTTTTGTAGAAATCACGAGTAAAGAGAAGAAATTCCCGTGTGTTTATGCGCCCAAGAGAACTAGGAATGTTTTAGATATCCCTGTAGAAGATAGAAGTTAGTGAGTGCTACTTACAAAAGATAAACTTAGGCCTAGTAGTGTACGGCGATGGTCAACGTTGAATAGATCACGAGAACTGTATCCTAATGTGAAGGATTTTGTTTCATATGTTTGGGATCGAAGAAGCCTTGAGATTTTTGAATGTTATATGAAATTTTTGTCGCCAATTATTGACGTTGAACGTCGTTTCGCAGTGCTTTCGATGGCGAGTGTGAAAATTAACATTCATGACGCAATCGACGTTTTGAGGCAATATAGGATCATGCTAGCAAGAAAAAGGCAAAAGAAGTGAAGAAGGAGTTGACAAAGGTTTTACCTGAGGTAGAAGAACATGTGTATCTCTTTTCTCCAGAAGCGAGTCCATTGAAGAAGAGGAAGAAGGATTTTACTGGTGGTGGGGAAGATGTGGACCCAGATCCCAAGGGTAAATCGATTGCTACTACCTTGATAGCTAATCCGTCAATCATGTATGTTCTAGCTGGTTTATCATCTTTTAAGGATTTGGTAATTTTTTTTTCAGAAATT
This sequence comes from Dipteronia dyeriana, assembly GCA_032871835.1. Classification (NCBI taxonomy): domain Eukaryota; kingdom Viridiplantae; phylum Streptophyta; class Magnoliopsida; order Sapindales; family Sapindaceae; genus Dipteronia; species Dipteronia dyeriana. The sequence continues at coordinate 18,246,665 of CM065303.1, forward strand.
AAATGACTTTCGATCCTCCGCTGATGAAGAGTTTTTGAAGGACAAAAAGACGGAGGAGGTGTTCGAGGCGGGGACTCTATCGACATTCTGGGTAAATGTTTAATTTTTGAATTCTTTCACAGTTGCATGAATATTTATAAATGCTTTCATTTTTTAGGAACCGCAAGCACAGCTTCATCTACGCGATAGGTACAAAATTGTGAATGATAGATGCACAAAACTCTGGAAGCTCAACGACATCAGCAAAGCACAAAATGTTGAACTTGATAAATCAGTGAAGGATTTGACTGAGAAGAACTCGGATTTGGAGGATGAAATGAAGGGTTTGAAAGAGGAGATCGGTTGACAGTGTGTTGAACTGACTAAATCTAAGGAAGTTATGGCGAACCAGAAGGGGGTTATTGCTGATTTGAAGGAACAGGTTCTGGCGATCACTATTGAAGCCATATGCAAAGCCAGGGCGGAGATTTTCAAGCAATACTTATCTGGTGAGCACACCCAGTGGGATTCCAAGGAAATACAAGCGAAAATCGACAGTTATGAGGAGATTGAGCGCCTGAAGGAAGGGTCTCTTGCTGCAGAAGAGGATGTTAACGAAGATTTAACCGATAATAGCCCGTTCGATGGTGATCATGCTACCGTTAGCCCTTAGTTCTTTTTTATCAATCAAACATGATGGTAATTTTTTATATTAACTTTTGGCATGATTTGATCGAATGTGTGATATTTTTGATTATCTATTAGAACTCTTCTATCTTCTATTCGGAAATTTTTTCACATATTTGCTATACTTGAAACAAGGCTGTAAATTTATGTGCAAACATTTGTTCAATCAACAATATTGTCCTCCATATGTGTATTTTATTTACATAAATTGGCACGACATTTGTTACATTTGCACATACACAAGTTGCACACTTTAGGTCGACACAACCCTCATTTTAAAAAAAACTGCGTACATGCATTTTTAGTCGGCATGACCTTTATAAAAAAATCGCGAACCTGCGTACTGTTTAGACATGACCTTCATAGAAAAATCACGTACATGCATATTGGGTCAATGCGGCTTTCATAGAAAAATCACGTACATGCTTATTGGGTCAATGCGGCTTTCATAGAAAAATCACATACATGCGTTGACAATGCCCCGAGTGCTACTCCCCACTTTCTATGTGTGAACTTTAGGACATTTGGAAGTTGATTCCGTTATCGATTGAAGAAGCCTTTCATTCCTGAAATGTCAAATTATTGCTTGTCGTTGTCGACAGCTTTTAACAAGTAGTGAAGATTGTGTTATTGGTGAGCTCACTTTTGCACTTAGTTGCATTAAGTTTTTCATCATTTCTCCTTTTGGGCCGACTTGTTAGTATCAAATATCTGATGAAAGGAATAAATATGAAAAACGAAAATACTTGAAAGAATAGACAAATTTAGAAATGATATTGTTTTAGATGTAGAGCGTTCCAGCTGTTATGTATTTCTCGACCGTCGACTGCTCGTAGTTTATGTGCCCCTCGACCAGTTATCTGATAAGGACCTTCCCATGTAGGGCCCAATTTCCCGCTCCTTCTTCCCTAGTATTTTGGAAGACTCGTTTGAGAACCCAGTCGTTGATTTTAAATACTCGGGTCTTCACTTTCTTGTTATAATGTTGTGCGACTTGTTACTGGTACGATTGCATTCAAATGGCAGCTCGATCTCGACGTTCGTCGAGATGATCTAATTCAAAGGCGAATTCTAAATTGTTTCGTTCCTCATTCGGGTTTTCGCTTCGTGTTGTGGCAAGTAGCGTCTCGATTGGAATCACAGCCTCAGAACCATAGACAAGTGAGAAAGGGGTTTCACATGTCGATCAACGGGGTGTCTTCTGTACGACTAGAGTATTTTCAAAAGTTTCTCAGCCCATTTACCTTTTTCTGCCTCCAGGTGTTTTTTCAACGTGTTGACGACGGTTTTGTTTGTCAATTCCGCATGTCCATTGGCTTGAGGGTAATGAGGTGTTGAGAAACTCAATTTGATTCCATACTTATCGTAGAAATTTTTGAATTTGTATGAGATTATTTGGGATTCGTTATCTGTTACTATCTCCCAAGGCACTCCAAACCTACAAACAACGTTTTTCCAAATGAAGTTATGTACCTCGGTGTCGCATACTTATTGGAATGCCTCAATTTCGACTCAGGTGCTACATGTAGTTTACCTACAATATCCATTCCCCGTTTTATAAAAGGATAAGGAGCCGAAATTGGGTTCAGCATATCCGGTTGTAATAACTCGGTTTGACAAACTTCAAGTGCTCGAATGATTTCCGCATTCTTCATTATGAAGGCTCTTGAGAACATCATGCACTTCTTGTGGGGTGACACACCTCAAGTAAAAACTTGTAAAAGATTTCTTGTAAAACTTACCGTAGATGATACAGAATTTCACGGCATTTACTTTGACCTTTCTTGCTTCAGATTAGTTTTCGGGCAGAATGTTGGCTTGGAGATAGTTAAGCAAGGGATCCATCCAGCTAGTTCCATGGTCGACGGGTGTGACTGCTTCGACGTCTTAAATAGTAGGTGCCATGAGATGTACGATGGGGATCAACTTCAAACCACAGGTCGATGTTGATCCGAGGTTGGCCAACGTGTCTGCCCGAGAATTCTTCGACCTTGGTATATGTTGAATAGCGAACTCGTCGAAAGTCGATCGTAGTTGTTTGGCCTTTGCCAAATACGTTGTTATCCTTTGGTCTCTTGCTTCGTATAACCCATTCATCTATCGAATGACTAGTTGCGAGTCACTTTGTACTAGAATATTCTTGATGTTCAAGCTGTTTGCGAGGTCAAGTCCAGCAATCAATACTTTGTATTTGGCTACATTATTCGTCGCATGAAATTTGCAATGTATCTATTGCTCCAGTGTATCTCCCTGTAGGGATGTGAGCACCAATCCAAGTCCGCAACCTTTAATATTGCTAGAACCGTCGATCGACAAGGTCCATTTTCCGGTCATAGGACTCTCCGTGAGGGCTATTAGTTCTTGTTCAGCCTGCACATTCTCACAAGGGGTAAAATCTGAGATAAAATCAATTAAAACCTGTGATTTTTTAGCCATCCAAAGATGGAAGCTGATATCGAATTTGCTTAACTCTACAGCTCACTTTGTCAGTTGACCTGAAAGTTCAAGTTTATCTAAATTTTTTTAAGCGGATAAGCAGTTAATACCTTAACATAATGGCATTAGAGATATGGTCTCATTTTACGTGTTGCAACAACAAGGGCTAGCACAAGCTTCTTTAGTCGACTGTATCTGGTTTTCTCATCGAGTAATGATTTACTTACGTAGTATACTGGATGCTGCTTGCCATTTTCTTCTCTGATTAGTACGGCACTTACGGCTGTGTCAGATACCTCCAGATATAACAGTAACACCTCGTCGTCCTTTGGTTTCGACAATAGTGGGGGTGACATCAAGTACATTTTTAAATCCTGTAACACTTTCTTGCAATCGTCATTCCATTCGAATGCCTTGTTCTTTCTCAAGGTGTTGAAGAAATGGTGACAATGTTCAGACGATTTCGAGATGAATCGGTTTAGGGCTGATATCCGACCTGTGAGCTTTTGCACGTCCTTGATGTATCTAGGTGATTCGATTCTTTGTATCGATGGGATCTGGTCCGGATTGGCCTGGATGCCTCTCTAGGTGACCAAGTAACCTAAACACTTTCCTGAAGAGACACCAAAAGAACACTTAGTGGGGTTCAATTTCATACCATATTTGTTGAGGACATCGAACGACTGTCTCAAGTGCTCGATGTGTTGTTGTACGACTAAGGATTTAACCAGCATGTCGTCGATGTAAACCTCCATTGTCGAGCCAAGCATTTCAACGAACATTTTGTTTACAAGTATTTGGTAGGTCGCCCCTGCATTTTTCAAACCAAAAGGCATTAGTTTATAGCAATAAGTACCTCAATGAAAGCTGTTTTTTCCTGGTCATTAGGATGCATCAAGATCTGGTTGTAGCCTGAGTATACATCCATGAAGTTGAGTAGTTCGTGTCATGTTGTTAAGTCAACAAGCATATCGATATGAGGAAGCGAGAATGAATCTTTGGGACATGCCTTGTTGAGATCCGTGAAGTCGATACAAAAACGTCATTTCTCATTCTTTTTCCTTACAACCACGACGTTTGCCAGCCAATCGAGATATTTCACTTCTTTGATCGATCATATATTGAATAACTTTTGTATCTTTTCATTGATTACTTTGCTTCTTTCTGGGGTGAATTTCTTTCGCTTTTGCTTCTGCTTCATGGGCCAGTGATCCGGGTCCAATGTAACCAATGAACTATTAACTCTAATTCGATGCCGACCATATCTGAATACGACCAGGCAAAGTTGTTACATTGTTCTCTCAGGAATTCAATTAGTCGTTCACGGACTTCGATTGGCAGTCTTGATCCAATGAACACCTTTCGCTCTGGTTGCTCAAGGTCGATTGACAACTTGTCTAGTTCCTCCACCTTCGGCTCGTTTAGGGTCGACTCGACTTTAGACTCATGTAATTGCTATAACTTCCCTTTCTTTTTCTTCATGGCGTTCTGGTAGCATTCTCTTGCTGCCCTTTGTTCCCCTTTTATTTCTCATACTCCCTATATGGTTGGGAATTTTATCATTTGATGGTGGGTCGACGGGATTGCTCTCATATCATGTATGCAAGGCCTTCTCATGATTACGTTGTACGGTGATTGACAGTCGAGCATTAGGAATTTGATGTAGAGATTCACTCATTCGGCATAGACTGATAGTATTACCTCTCCTAGGGTGCTTTTCTGTTCCCCACCGAACCCTGTCAACACGGTTGTTCGTCGGCTGAGTTTGGACTCTTCGACCTACATTTCTCTGAGAGCACTGTTAAATAGAATGTTACATGAGCTGTCGTTATCAATTAAAATGCGTTTTGTTAGACAAGTTGCGATATGTAAAGAAACAACAAGTGCACCATGATGAAGAGAAAACAAATCTGATTTGTCCGTAGACTTGAAGGTGACGATCTTGTGGACACTAATGGGGTGCTCCCGATTAGGTAGAATTTCCGTGTTTGACATCTGTCTTGTGTGCCTCTTTGCTGCAGAATAACTCACTCCGCTAACTTTCGAACCTCCTGTGATGTAGGTAATAACTCTATCTTGTTGAGGGGGCCCCAGAGGATTACTCGCTTTGGTTTTCCGTTTGTTGTCGTGTCGAGCGAATGTTTGCTTCCCCTTGTTTGTTAGGAATTCTTGCAGATGGCCATGATCCCCGTGAAACTCATATCGTAATCTTACATCCCGGTGTTCCGGAAGGGCACTCATTTGTCATGGCCACTTTACCATCCTACCCATCTCACTCATTACCGCTACGAGGTCAATTGATTCGATATTGAGGTTATATTCTCGAACATGAACTTGCGGTCGACCAGTTCTTGATTGATCTCGACAGTATGGTCGCCTGTCGTTCGAACTTTCTTATCGATGCTGTGAGTTACGCCTACTATTTGTAGGGTAAGGTTCTGACCTTACGTCGTTCGACCTTCTATCCACCCTATCGTTTCTTCTGTTTTCATAATTGTTAACCTTTCCTACAAAATTAGCCTAATCTTCCTCCCATTTGATTTGAGCCCATGCCTCTGCCAATACGTCTTTCATTGTTCTGCATGGATACTTAGTGAGTTCTTTATATAAGTCGGAATCACACTTGAGACCTTTTCAAAAGGCGTAGATGGCGGTCGCTTCATTGCAATACGGGATCTGTACTTTTTCTCTACTAAAGCGACCGACGTACATTCTCAAGTTTTCGTTGTGCCTTTACGTTATTGTATATAAATCGTCTGACTACTTTTATAATTTGTGACTGCTCATAAATTGCTCTAAGAATGTATCTGTAAGTTGCGCAAAAGAAGCATTCGAATTGTTAGGTAAAATTGTATACCATTGTAAAACTGGGCTGTTAAGACTGAACCCAAACGCATTGCATATGCACGCTTATCTTAGGTCGCGTAGGGCTACCACTGTGAACATTATTTGCTTATACTGGGTGATGTGGTCGTCCGGGTCTGTCGTTCCTTCGTATTGCTTCATATTTGGGAAGCTAAATTTCTTGGGCATTTCGATGAGAGCGATCGCATCAACAAAAGGCGAATCAGCGAAGCTGTTCGCCATGCTTTTCTTTATTGGAGTTGGGACTCCTGGAATCCTTTGAATAAAGGCCTCCATTTCTGCAAACCTACAAGACAGTTCCAAGTTAGTAGATATAGGTAGGGAAGATCCGGGTTTTACCAAGCCCGATGTAGACTGAAATGTTATCGGTGTCTGTAGATCGTTATATGGCTGTATATTCATGGTCGGGTCCTGCGACATTTCATTCCGGACCTACAAGTTGTTGAGATTGATTTCTACACGAGCTGTTTGGGGTGTCTACTGGTTCTGTTGATCGTCTAAGTTCGTGTCCGCCCTTATAACATTTCCTGGTGTTATCGGAGCCATTCGATCGACTATTTGTTCGACGTTTGGCGTCGGGGTTGGGCACTCGCCGTCGATCAGTGCTCTTAGCTCGACATTGGTCGCTCTGATCGCATAATTTGCTGCCTCAAAATGCTTGTAACTTTTTTACTTTTGCTGTCATCTGGGCGGTCAATGCGACTATCTGCTCTTCGACGGTTGATGTGTTTCCATCCCCAAACATATTGATAGATCGATCGACTGGTTTGACTAGTTTGACTGTAAAGTTGCTATGGGCCCCACGGTGGGCACCAAACTGTAGCAGGTCAAACTACAACTAATATGGATCGGGTCGGGTTATGTTAGGCCCAAGGCAACTTAGCGGAATCGATCGAGTTAAGGACGTCGTTTCCTTAACAAACTTGCAAATATGATTGGTCTATCGACTTGCCCTATCGTCTTTCTACTGAACATGCAAGAGAAAAGAACAAAGTATTAGATTTAAAAATGATACAACAACAGTGGTGGGGTTTAGTATCTTAGCCTTAGGTATGCTTTGGCTGAGCATTTATCTCTGTATATCGGAGGTATAAATTGAATTATGAATTCTATTGGCCGGAATTCTTATGAACAGAATTTCAGTATGCAATTTAAGATTTAACTTCTTTCTCTAGAATTTCTGTGTCCTCATTCGATGAATGATCTTGGTTATTTATAAGCTATTTCTCCAACATCCCTCTATCAGTTACAAGTAGGGGTGGACAAAAAACCAATAAACCGAACCGAACCGAACCGAACCGAACTAGTGGATCAAACTGGTTCAATTGGTTTTTTATCGGTTTTGATTGGGTGATCGGTTCGGTTCGGTTCTAATTTAAAAAAAAAAACAATTGGATCGGTTTTTATCCGGTTTAGTTCCAAAAACCGGAAAACCGAATCGGTACCCGACTATAAATTAAAAAAAAAAACTAATTCTAACTTCCACTCTTCACTCTTCAATTATTAGGTATATTTTATTGGATTTTAAAATGTAATTTGACTTTGTTTGGTATTGACTATTGTATTAGCCATCAACAAAAAATTTGGTTGACATGTATTTTGAAATGTGTTTGCTGTTTTGTATTGGATTTTGTAGTTTTTTAATATGTTTTTATTGTGATGTAAATAAATTTGATTCAATAGGTTCAAAAAAATGAACTAAATATGTAATAAATGATTTATAATTTTAGCCATCAGGCACAAAACCAAAAAAATTGAACCGAACCTGTCCAATTTGGTTGGTTTTTTATCGGTTGACAAATGTCAATTTGTTTAGATCGGTTCATTTTTTTAAAAACTGAATTTTATTGGTTTTTTATCGGTTCTATGAAAAATTGAACCGATCCAATCAACACCAACCCCTAATTACAAATAATGAGAATCAATGGAGGAGAGATTTCTTCTTTTTTAAATCAACGATCACCTTTAATTTAGTAACCGAAAAAAAAAAGGTTATCTTATTAAGCAGATGAACTGGTACAACCCAATATGATGGGTTTGACTAAGATTTAAAATTCACAAATCCAATACTTTGCCACCACAACAATTGCAATAGGAATCTCAATCGTCTAAAAAGTCAAAATCATAGAAATAAAAAGTCAGCGATAATTAATAATTTAATTAACTATGGTTAGGTACTGGCTCTTACGCATCAGTCATCACTCATGGCACCTAACCTTCAAGTGCACACTATAGCACAGAGAGAGAGAGAGACCGCACGACACGTCGACACAACTGGTAGTCTGGTAATGCAAGCACCACGTGACCCGACAAATCAACGCACGTGTCCCTCATCTACCTGCAACCCGCCATTTATGTCTACTCATAACTTAATAACTTACCAACTCCTGACTTACCCTCTCAGTCTCTCTCTATAAATGGAGACTAGAAACCGTCAAAAACTCTCAATCTCCACCTTCCTCAGACTAACTAAACGCAACAGACTGTGAGAAATGCATCCGGCACTGCCCGTCACCGAAGTCCAGGTCGAGAGCGTTACGTTCTCGCCGGCCGTCAAGCCTCCTGGCTCCACCAAGCCTCACTTCCTTGGTGGCGCAGGTTAGTTTAAACTGCGCACTATTGGCTCACTTTAGTGTTTTCTTGTGACTTTGGTTTCAATTTGATTTTGTTTTTATAACCGGTTCGGTGCTAACGTGCGCGCAGGGGAGAGGGGTTTGGAGATTCAAGGGAAATTCATCAAGTTCACGGCGATCGGAGTTTACTTGGAGGATGACGCCGTGTCGTCGCTCGTCATTAAGTGGAAGGGAAAGAGTGCCGAGGAATTGACGGACTCCGTCGAGTTTTTCAGAGATATCGTAACAGGTAACGGATTTTTTACTGCCGGCCGTTACTGTGTTTTATTTTTGGTATTGCTTTTATTTGATAAGGATTATGAGAAAATCTCTCATTTCCTTATTTTTGGTAAATTTTAGTTGTGGAGTTAGTTGACCTTTTACTTTTTTAACCGTTCCGATTCTCGCTCGCGAGAAGAGATCTTTTAAATTTAGTTTGTTAGATGACTTTGTCTTTTAACGGGATGCATCCGGTCAAAAAAAAATACGGCACATTATTGGTTGTTCAAACCTATTAAATTGGCAATTTGGCATGCTTTTTCTATTATTTTTTAATATTACAATAATTCGACCCACAAGGGGAAGAAGGGGGGGAAATAGGTGGGCTGAGAACCTAGTAAATTGACATGCTAAATGGGGTAATAGGTGGGAGGGCTGAGACTCGACCCACAACACGTTATAGTATGGGTAGGATTTTTACCATTATCTGAACCTAGTAAATTGACATGCTAAATGACTGTTATTTGTCACAAAGTCACAGTGGATAGTGATAACACAATGTTATTGATCTTGTCAGGATTTTTATTGTTGTTGATAGTGTTATATATATATATATATATATATATATATATTTATAGTCTTTATTTTTCCGGTACGTACACATAGATTATGGATAAGTATTTATAAGTACATATATACGCATCAATATATATTTATCGGTTTGCCCTAAGGGGAATTTTTTCTATATATATATTTGTAAATATTACAATAAACTTTTTCCCCCAACAGTCGATTTAGGGTTATACTGAGATATGTTAAGATCAAATGGTACAATTGCGTCTCGAATATATACTTTTAAACTCTTTACACGTGCTTGTACCATGTTTATGATGACACTCGAAACCTAGTGTCATCCCCACTACTGGCATGGAATGGAGGTCGACTACATGTGTTATGTATATCATTTTGTTGGTTGAGAAAAAAAAGAACTTTCTCCATACATGCAAGAAAAACATTTGGTATTATCATTCACGATATCAATTACTAAAAGAGTTGAAAAGGTTCAACAACATATCAACATGGCCACGATAGTGTCATCACTCATCAACGAGTTTCAAGTGAGATCTACACGTCCTGTTGTCTGATTATGGATGACAGGATTGTAGTAAAATGATTTTGGATAATATTGGAAAAGAATTTTATATAATTTTTTTTTGAGTTAATTGCAGATACACCCCTGATTTTAGACGAAATAGCATAAATTTTCAATTATTCATTTTATTGCACAAACTTCCCTTGAAAAATGTTGGCCACCGTTAAACATAATTGTGGACTAATGTTAAGGCGTGAAAAGTACAAAATGCCTCTTGATTTTTATTTTTACATTATAATATAAAATTTAAATTAATTAAAAATATTTAAAAAATAAATAAAAAGAAAGAGCTTCCTAACGGAGGCTCCACCCCAAGGAAGCTCTTCCTCCCTTGAGAGAGCAGATCTCTTTCAATTGGCGACTTGGAGGAGATCTAGCTTCCATTTCGTGGAGGAGTCCTCCATGAACTAGAGGAGACTTCACCGGTACTAGGGCCGTTGGAGTTATTCCTCTATTTTTTAAATTTTGTCAAAGTTAATTTTTAAAAGTTTTTTGTTCTTAAAATTAGGGGATGTTTGTGCAATTAATCCTATTTTTTTTGTAATACTAATTGTTGGTCTGCTATGACGTGGATATATTATTTCATGGACTTTTGAGATAATTTATAACTGCTGATTGTTAATTTGGTTGGGATGAGCCAGTTATGATTGCTGCTTGTTCTAATTTCTCCATTGAGTTCTGTACATGTATTGATTTATACAATTTACCATTAGAAATCAAACCAAGTTTTGGATATGTGTCAAGTACCTTCCACAGTTCATATTAGTTTGACCTTCTGATAATAAATCATATTTTAGAAATTTATGAAACTAATGAGATGATGAGTAGTTGACATGAATAATTTGTCATTATGTTTTTTTTTTTTTCTCGTGTAGCAGTTTTACACTTTTACAGAACAATTTTGATGCATTTTGTGGAACCATTAGATCTTGTTGATGCACTTTCATTTGAAAAACCAATCAATGAGAGCATGTTTAATAAGTCTGATTTCTATAGATGTAAGTCAGTTGAGGTTGCATTTAAGGTTCAACATGGGTTCAAATATTCGAGTAATCAACCGGACATCAATTGAAAGTAGATCAGATTTACTGGAACATTTCATCATTTTAATTGAAGTGAAAAAATTTAGTACGTGCCTATGTTGTTAGGGGTCGTGTTGAATTTAACAATATTTTCTTTGTTTATCACATATGGATCGATTAAGAGTATTGATGATTTAAACAAATCAGGATTATAGTTATGCTGTGCCACTGCAAATTTGATGAGATTGATTTTATATATCCTATCCAGAATTTTGAATTACAAAGGCTTACGCTTTCTTGCTATATATGGTTTTGTAGGTCCTTTCGAGAAATTCATGCGGGTGACGATGATCTTGCCATTAACGGGTGGACAATACTCAGAGAAGGTCACAGAAAACTGCATCGCCTTTTGGAAATCCGTTGGAATATACACTGATGCTGAAGCCAAAGCCACTGACAAGTTCATCGAGGTCTTCAAGGACAAAAACTTCCCACCGGGAACCTCTATTCTTTTCACACAATCACCAAACGGATCATTGACTGTAAGTATCTAATAATTCGAAAAGACCATATTGTAAAATATGTTTATAGAGTTTTATGTTAATCAACTATAGATGATATGTAACAGATCAGCTTCTCCAAAGATGGTTCCATACCAGAAGTTGGATATGCTGTGATTGATAATAAACTACTTTCCGAGGCAATTCTGGAGTCAATGATTGGAAAGCATGGCGTTTCCCCTGCTGCAAAGAAGTGCTTGGCAGCAAGGTTATCGAAATTGTTGAACGAATGTAATGATATGGTGCCGGTAGATGGGAAATCAGAAGCCAAAAAATGTGTCAAAGAAGAGAAACCAGTGGAATTGGATGCAAAGGACATCAAAGTAGCTTAAACGAGGAGACGGGAATTTTATGAAAAATGGTTTATGTCTTCTTGAATTTTATAAAAGTAATATTATGTAATATTATTCTACGAACTATCGAAATAAAGTTTATATAAATGCAACATTTATCTTTGTGAGAACTCGAAGCAGCCAAATTCTGAGTTAATTTTGTGAATCTGCTCTTGCTTCATAAATGGAATTGGTTTACTGTCATATGCTAAGGATTATCATGTTTGGGAGCGTTTTTGGTTTCATCAAAGTGTTGTATTGTGTTTGGTTTGGATTGGTGTTGTGTTCGATTTGTTTGTAATGTTTAAGTTGCAAAGGAAATCATTTTTCTTTTCTTTTTTAAAAAAAATAAGAAAGAAGAATTTACATTGATATTATATATATGATTTTTCTATCGGTGCGTACTGATATAACTTATATTAATGTGTTGTATATGGATCATTGATTATAAAGAAGTTTTATCAAGTGTATACATTTTGAATCAAAGTATATAAATCTAATGGTCCACATCCAGTGCACTGACGAATTTATATTAATACGTACTGACTTGAAAAAAAAATATATATATATAGTCCCTTTCTCATGGGCCATTGGATTTCCTTTAACTTGTGTATACACTTGTTAAAGCTTCTCTATAAATGAGTGGTTCATATTCAATGTCCTCATATATTTACATGAGTGCACGCTCATGTGATTTTTTTATATATATATAAACAGTCTTTTTCCCATCAATGCGCACTAATGGAATTATATAAGGACATTGAATTTTACATACTTTGACTTGGCATATATGTAGGGAAAAAACGGTTCAAAACGTAATGGAAGCGTGAAAAGTAAAAAATTAGGGTTTGCGTATAAATAAAAATTTTCCCTTTTAATAACAAGAACCTTAGCCCTAGATTAATTGATGTATATAAAAAATATCGTACCTTTTTTTTTCGTGACGATTGAACTAGCGTCGAATTGAATCTGTAAGATCTTTTAATCCAATCACGAACGTGAATCACCTAGGAGTTTGTGCTCCCTTTCGTTTTCGTTAAATTGTATACCTGAGGATAGAAACAAACAGAATCTTCTTCTTTGTTAGTCACAATAATCCTCCAAGAGAAAAACCAAGAACGTCCGGTCACTTTTGAATTATCAATCAATTTGATTAAAACTCGCGTGAATCTTGATTCGATGTTGTACACAAAACCCTTTTGATGCAAAGGATACTAGTGTACTATCAAAAACAAAAACGTTCCATCTTTTCTCTATGCTTGACGAATTCTTTACACAATGAGTTGAACGAAGTTTTTTTTTATAACAATAAAAAAAACAAATAAAAAACAACTTCTCACACCAAAAACTAAGGCTTGGTCGAAATTTATAGGTAGTATATGTAAGAGGCCAAATCCTTTCCTAAAAATGATTTACTTGGTAGGCAATAATCATTTCCTTAGGTGGATTTACTTAGTGACCAATAATCTTTTTTTAAAAAGAATTATTTCCTACACCAAGACTCCTAATCCAACTCATTAGTGTATTTGTAGCCATATTAAAGACTTCCTAATTTGACTAGATAAATAATTCCTTTTATTTATCTACCAACGATATATTAATTACCAATAATATAAATAATTCATTTTATTTATCTACTTATCAAATATAATCTTTAATATTAATTATACTACCAACAATAGTATAATATTAGGAGATCTTCTCCTAATAGAAAAAAGATTTTGAATTTTAATTAAATAATTAATTAATTACCAATTTAATTAATTTCCATTTAATTAAATAATAAAATAAAAAATATATATATATTTAGGCTTTTATATATTAGTCTTGCCACCCATGACAATATATAGGTATATATATTATTTTTCTTATTTTATAAAAAGTCCACATGTGAACTAGACTCATGTTATATAATCGTACACATTGATAGCTCAAATGATAATATTTGCAACCATAAGTCCATCATTTATCTCAGGATTAAGATAGACTATCCGATTGTCTTCAAATGAAAACTTTTATCCATTGACGGTTCTAGATAAAGTATTTCATTGTAATCCTATTAAATGCACACAGTGTACTAAATTCTTTTACCCAAAAACTGCACACTTTGATGATTTTAGACTCATCATAACACATTTGATCTCGTTCAAATGCTAGCAAAAGAATCTACAACTTTGACAAGATAATGGCGTCCAACCTTTTATCTTAAGTTGATTCACGACTAACTAAAAAATTGTATATACATCATATATATCTAGATGTATGAATAATTCTTCTTTTCTCAAAGTCTTTTGACCTTATGATTATTTACTTTTGACAATTATAATAATTAAACTATAAATGCTATAAGATTGTTAAACTAGAAATTACTTTATTAATATGAAAAGACTGTCAAATACATTATTATACTCTTGCTATCAAGTATAATCCCAACAATATATGCATTTGTCAAAGCTCTTATATATATATAAACAATTGAAAGGTTTCTCTTTTCGTAAGAGCAAGGGCGAAACCAGAATTTTTTTTATGGGTGGGTTGTAGACAATTTCGTATAAATAAAAATTATACCGTATAAAAAAATAAATCATTTTGATTGTGAATCTCGATGATACGAGAGATTCATCAATTAAACTAAAAAAATACATATAGTCAGAGGACATAATGAACATTACCCCTAAATAAATATTCTATTACATACCCTAAAATTTCCCATTGATTTTTTAAGTTATTAAAGGGTTAAAATTCTCAATTTGATTTTTCATTTGGTTAGGGAAATCCAATAGGCTTTAATGGGTTTTATGCATAAATTTTAATTTATTGGGCTCTTATTAAGATAAGGAAAAATATGGTAAGTTAAGTTAGAATTGAAATTAGACTAGGGTGTACTTATAACTTAATGTGATGTATATAGAACTATTGATAAAACTTATTTTTTTTAAAGTCAGACCCAATTCCCCCTCTACCTAAAAACATCTCCAATGTAATAGTAATTTGTAAAAAAAAAATGTCACGTATAATTAATAGAAACTTTATTAATAAATCTTTCTTCGATGCAACTGTATATATTCAACCTCAAATTGACATAGTAAAAATATTTAAGACATTATCAACACGACCGTTTACTTTCATACGGTCTGTTGCACTACTATTTTTTCGGCTGACTCAACAAATATTTAAAACTGACATTTTCATCTATTTTGGTAAGAAAATAAAATAAAAAATAAAACAAGAAAAAAAAATGGACATGTCATTAAAAAAATTGTGTTTTAGACAAAAGCATTGAAGAACAAATTTTGAGTTGATTGTCTGTCAAATTTATTTTTATGCCACATAAGAAGTAAGTCTTTTGATATTGTTGTCATGTGACCGATTATTGGTATGCAAATCATTTTTACATTGGAGATACTCTAATTTCAAAATGTTTTTTTTAGTGTGATTGGTAATTATGGCCAATTTGGTATTGCTGTAACTTTTCTTATAATTACTGTTAGTCTGTAACTTTTCTTATAATTACTGTTAGTTGTACTGAAGAAACAATCAGCTCTGAAGTTAATTCGTAGATGTTTAATTAATTGTACTTTTAAAACTACTTATATCTTAAAAATAATATAAATATGTTTGGTAATTTTATTATAGAAATACTAGGATTAGTTACAATAACAAAAACAAACATTATTTTAGAACCTTATTTCTTTTATTTTTCATTAATTATATATATTAAATTAATATTTAAGTATAATATTTAAATTAGGAATTTTTTTCCATAAAAACAATAAAAAGATTTCGTATATCAAATCAATATTTAATTTGAAGATGAAATAATGTATATAAATGCTTTCATAATCATAATAATGATATTTTAAAATATTCATTAAATGCTTAAATATATTATTCCATAATCCCTTTTAAAAAGTAATACTCTATCTACTTCTTAAAATCACCGTCAAAACTTATTAAATTATCAATTAATCATTTTTGAAAGTTTTACCAAACATTATTTTTATCAAAATTATTAAATAAACTGATTTTAACTTTTGAAAAACAATATCACACTGACCCTTAATAAAAGAGCTTTTTTTGGGTAGGCCTAATGGGAAAATTCAAACCTTACTTGACAAGCTATTTTTGTTATGAAATATACAAATCCAAAATAAAAATAAAAACCACACGAAAACAAAGAAACAACAAAGCACACTTCTACTATCAAATCGATTATTAATTACAATAGTAAAGGCATAGGGCCATGGGCATTGGGGAGCAGGGGATGGATATTGGTCCCTCCATCCCCATCCCCATTCCCATTCCTAAACCCCTTCCCCCATCCCTCATTTCCCATTAGAGGAAAATGGAGATGGAGAAGGTATAAGTCATTCTCCGTTTCCTCCATTTTTCAATCTCAATTTTTTTCAATTTGACTAAAAATTATATATTAAAAAACAAGGGGGAATTGTACAAACAAAATCGAGGTTTGATAAAATTGCATGGATATGGTAGTTTTGGTATTTTTGTTAACATTTAAATATTGTTGTACAAACATACTCTACCGTTAGATGGATCCGTTAGTCAATAGTCAATAAAAATTATAAAATAACAATTTTTTGTATTTTAAATAAACTAAAAAATTAAAAATCAAGATAAAAATCTATTTAAAATATTTTAAAAAACATAAATTGTATCTTAAATCAGAAACCTGGAAAAAAATCATCTTTATAAATAAAAAAAATATTTTTTTAAAACAATTTAATAATAACTAAATGGGTGCCGATATTGACACCCATTAAACTTATTAATACACCCATATTTTATTAAAACATTTAATTATAAAAATATCTCAGGGAAAATATGGGAATGGGAAATTGAGGGACCTTGGGGAAATGGGAAAACGAGAAAAAATGGGGGAAATTGGGGAATTGGGGATGTGGATGGGGGAACTCCCCCCAAAACTACCTCATCCCTATTTTCCCCAAATGGGGGAATGGAGGGATGGGGGATGGGGGATGGGGGATGGGGGATGGGGGATGGGGGATGGAGGATGGAGGATGGAGGATGGGGGAGGGTTTGGAAAATAGGGATGGAAATGGGGATTGGGGGACCTACATCCAACCTCATTTCCCTATTGGTCATCCCTAGATGTTTACGAGGATGGAACTGGTGCCCACAACAGCTGAGAGGGGGTACTTCGCGGGTATAAATAAAGGGGGTAGTTTACTTACAAATGTCGATACAGTTGATGTTGCGTTACCGTATTCGAATTCCGTAGGTCATACGAGTGCCGAATGCAGTGATACAGAGGGTTTGGAGCCAGAGTTCAGTGGTGGGAGTCCTTAGAGGCACATAGGGGATACAGAGGATTCATAGTCAGTTGGATGGTAGAAGTCGCCAGAGGCACAGACGGGTTCGATTTAGGATGCCCGGATATACTACTGGAATCATCAAAAATGAGACATTGGATGGGATCACAAGGTACCTAAAATTTGTTGTTATGCATGATTTTATTTGAAATGCTTGTACATATATACATACTGACAATTTCGATTTTCTTTCAAGATCGTTTGGACCGTAGAATCCAAGCTGTGGAGGATTCCATCTTTCCTTCACGGAAGAATCCTCGGAAGAGTAATGAGGAATGAGATAGGTAGCATAAAGAGGTGATGAACTTTCTTCGAGAGCGGTGGGGTTTGACATCACAGTTAGATAGGGATGGTCTACCATCCCATGACCGAGACTCCAGACCCAGAGATAGAGACGGATGCCGTAGTCATGACAAAGAGACAGACCCTCCTACCGGACTCAGAGACAGAGACAGAGACAGGCGGTGTAGTCAAGATGAGGGGATAGACACTCCTACCTAGGGATGGAAACGGGTCGGGTTCGGGCGGATTTTACAAAATCCAAACCCTCACCCGTGAAATTTTTCCTCACCCACGCCCGCCCTCGAACCTGCGTAGGTAAACGGGTTCATGGGTGGGTATGGACCCACGGGTTATGGCTATACTCATACCCTCACCCACGAACCCGCCAACCAATACGGGTTCGCGGGTGGATGCTTCACCCGCGGGATACCCACAAACCCGTAACCCGTAACCCGCAAAGCTGTAAATTTTCACTTGTAATTTCTAAGTGGAATCACTTGTTTCATACTCAATTGAATTAAATTTCCATCTCTAATTCTCTACTTGATACAAAACAATATTAACCATAAAAAGAAAATAACCAAAAATAATTCAAATGATCATAATCTAGGTTCTTAAATGTTAATCCATAAATAGTTAAGTACATAATCTATAAATTCATAATACATAAGTTCATGAAAATATCAAAAGTACATAGAACATAAATAAATAAAAAGACAAGTTCACAAATCACAACCACACCAAACTTTTTGATCTATCGTCTCATCTCCACTTCCAAGTTTCATCACCAAATTTATCACCAAGTGTTTCACAAATCACTTCCATGTTGATTCCTACAATATTAAATTGAAAATATTAGGTATACATTCAATTAAAATCAATAGTTATAAACTCATTAATAACAAAATTATTTTACCTCATCAAACATCATTCATTGTCATCTTCTTTCTCAAATGCTTCAAATTTGCTTTCCACTGCTGAATCAAATTAGAAGCAAAATATGAGTTTTAAAATATAAAATAAATAATATAACATATTCAATAGACAATATAATATTCATACCATTTAATTGAGTCCATAACCAATCTTGAGTACACATTAATGCCTCTATTGTCTGTGCATGCAACCTACTACGGTGAGGACTAACAAATCTACCGCCAGTGCTAAAAGCTGACTCAGATGCAACCGTAGAGACATGAATAGCCAAAATATCTCTAGTTATGCATTGAAAAGTAGGATACTTATGTGCATTTACATTCCACCACATTAATATGTCAAAATTATCAGCTCTTGGAATGACAGGTTCATCCAAATAATAATCCAACTTCGTCTTCATTTGAGTAGTGACAGAATGGGCCGAACTAATAAACTGATCAAATATAGACAAAGAATTTAATCTTGAATGAACCATTGTTGGTTGAGACGATGAAACAATTGTAGGATCACCACTTGAGGATAACTTGAAGCTTTCAACTTTCCCTCATACTCTCTAACTATCCTCAATAAAATATCTTGAGCCTTTTTTATCTCACCAGAAGCTCTGTCTCCATAGATAATAGGAAAGTAACAGTCGATGATTTTCATCTTAAATCTAGGATCCAAAATTGTTGCCACAACCATTAAACCATGAAACTCACTCCAATAACTATCAAACTTTTGTGCCATAGCTAATGCCATTAGTCTTATTTCTTCAACTGTGGATGTACCCCATTGACTAATGGCATACCTAATGTCACACAAGATTGGTAGATAATTGTTGGCCGTAGGATACTTGGTTCTTGAAAATTGTTCAGTTGCCACAAAAAACACTTCAAGCCTATCACTAATCTCTTTTGCAAACACCCAATCATTCTCGGTTGACACACATTTAAATTGTGAATCTCTTTGTCTTAAACGAGGAAAAACAGTCTTATAAATTAAAGCAGAGCGAATCATTAGAAATGTAGAGTTCCACCTCGTTTTACAATCTAAGGCCAACTTTTTAGTTCTCACAATTTCTAATTCACGAACAGTTTCAAGAAACTGTTCCTCTCTCTTCGGTGATCCTGTCCAATAAGAGACACTACCCCGAATCCTATCAATACTATCATTAATGACATCTAACCTCTCCTTCACTACCAAATTTAATATATGCGCAGAACAACACATATGAAACATTTCTCCATTCAATAAAGTTGAGTCCCTAGAAAGCTTGTCTAAGATAATTGGAATCATAGCATTATTAGTACTACAATTATCCACAGTTAACACACATACCTGTTTCTCAAGATGCCAATCTAGTATGCAATCCATCATCACATCAGCAAGCACCACATAAGTGTGTGGACATTGAACATGTGCAAACCTATAAAAGATAATAGCACAAGAAACTATATTAATAATTAAAACTATTAAGAAATTACAATCACAAGCTATTAATAAATTACAATTAATTCAAGTAAATCTATAAAATATGTTTGATATAGTACCTTATGATTCGACTTTGTAACGCCCACTCATTGTCCACAAAATGTGTTGTGATTGTCATAAACTCATTCCTTTGATTATTGCATGTCCACATGTCAGTAGTGATTGCAATCCTCCCTTTATTTCTCTTTAATAAATCTAATACTCATACATTTTCATGATATCACTTTTCAATGTATTCCTAGTAGGTATTTTAAACATTGGTTGAACTAAGGTAAGAAATCTTTGAAACCCGGAATGATCTACAATACTAAGCGGGTACTCATGCAAAATGACCATATTTGCAAGCTCTCTTCTAGCAATATCTTGATCAAATTGAAAAGCACTAAGTTTTACATCTCCCTCTTTTGTTTTCATTGCTTTTAGCATTTGTTTGACATCATGAAATACTCCACGGGGACATCGCTCCAAATGTCCACGCAGATGAGTTGTTCCACTTCTACTCTTTGCCGATAATCTCTTTTTACAATTTTTACAAATAGCAGTCCATACATCATCATGCTTTTCTCTATCAAAATGGAGCCACACATTCGATGTCAACTTTCTTTTTCCATTTTCAATAACATTGCTATCACACTCAAGAGCATTAAATTCAACATCTATATTATTAATCCCATCACTAGTTGATTAGCTAAGCAACGGGCGTTGATGGTCTTGGCCTTGGGTAGAACTTGTTCCCGTTGATGGTGTTCCAGATATCCCTATAGCTATATAATCAATAACAAATCAAATATATATATATATATATATATATATATATATATAACCATAAATCCATAATACAAAAATAATAATAAATCCATAATAATAAAAGATCCAGTCAAAAAATTGAATAGCTACCAACGAACAACACTTGAATAGCTACCCAAGCTCTTCAATTCAAACCACGAGGAATAGGGACAATGACAGCAGACACCACCACTTCAAAAAAACCATCACAGTTGAGCTACAATATAACTCTCATGACAACCTTTAAGCACACAAAAGAGAAAGCGGTAAAGAGCAACATCATCAAACGACAAAACCTAAACATCCAAGCCACTGAAAACATCCTTATTTCAAATAATTGATAACATAACCCAACTACTACTACTGAACTAAAAGAGAAATCACGTAGTGTTTAATAAAGGAAGTTTAAAGACATGTCAGCTTGACTCGTCACTTTCCTTATTTCAAATAATTGATAACATTTGTTCACTAGATAAAGATATTTACAAAACATTTAAACCAGTTTCCTACGAAAGGCTAGTACCCTGCTCAAGGTATTACCGTAATCCTATCAAGGGATTCTCAGTCAACCACTTGGCAAGCCTTTCTCAAAAGTTACTGCCAACTTAGAGAGATCAAGAGTGAACAAACTTCAACTTGATCCATCTTGAAAAACAATAGGAGTTGGTGATAAATGAAACACAAAGCTTCATTAATTCAAATAAAGATCCCACTTTTCACAGCTAATATACTATGGGATAAAATTTTCAAAGAAAAACTGACACAACCATCCAAATTGGTGTTCAGAGTGTATTTGGAATTTAAAAAAATAAAATAAACATAAAATTTTATTTTGGTGAATAAAATCGTAGATAATAAAAGTTGTAATTGGGAGACTAGGAATAGTCTGTCCATCAATGGACTTTTTGGTGATAAAATCTGCCAAAAAACATTTTCTATAAAGTGTTGGCAGGGAGTCAAGGAGACTTATCCTACAATCACTGAACATTGATTAACAATTTATGATTGTTAATAAATTCCTGTAATTTTGACCTAGTCCTCTTTTGAACTAGGTGTCTTACTAGGAAGATGTAGATCTTAATAAAAAGTAAAAGCATAGTAGCAGTAGCTTTTCATTTTTACTTTCTAGGTAACAATCACATGGCAGATAGCCCAAAGCAGACTGTGAGACCCCAAACAATACCATTAAAGTTTCTAAAGCAATAAAAAAAACCCCAAACAGATACCATTGTAACAGATACAAACATAACAACAAAAAATACTTTCAAAATACCTTGTTAGACAGGACACAGTTCAGAGTGCATTTGGCATTTCATTTGATAGATCATAGATGTTTCACAAATTCATTTGAATTAAAAAAATTACTGTTTTGATAAACCTATGGTTTCTCCAAAAAGTTTTTTTTCACAACATAGCATCGCCTATGACTATATATAAACTACATTCTGTTTTTATTCCCTTCTTCATACAATTTACATTCTAACATGCCACAGAAAAAGGAAACACAATTTGATAAACTCATCAAAGCAAAAATCATACCCCACAGTATATAGTGATTAAAAGAAAACAAGATCTGCTCGAGCTTGACATTTGAAGATCGAGAAAAATGTCTACTTGAGCTCGACATTTGAAGATTGAGAAAGTGAGAGAGAGAGAGAAAGTAGTACCGTAACGATGAAAAGATGATAAAGATCGACAGTCGGAGATGGGGTCGGAGATGAGGCGATGGTCGGGGACGAGCGATTTGCTGGCTGCTTTTTGGTTGAAGATTGAGCGATTTGCTTCGCTGTTGAACTGGTAAAGGCTGAGAAAGTGAGAAGAGTGGTAACTAGTAGAGAAATGGCTGAGTGAAAAATATGGGAAAAAATGTAGGGTTTCAATGTTTTGTTATTTTATTTTATTAATCAAAACTACATAGTTTCAATATATGATATTTTATTCACACGGGTTCGCGGGTTGACCCACGGGTCTGTTTTTCTAATTCGCACCCGCTCGCGAACCCGTTGGGTTTTTATTTAAATGGGTTCGCAGGTTCGTGGGTCGTAATTTTGCCACCCAAACCAGACCCTAGAGGATCGGGTTTGGGCAGGTGCCCTCGGGTGCGGGTCAAATTGTCATCCCTACAGTCCTACCTGACCTCAGACGCAGCGTACCGGGATTGGAGTTACAGAACGAGAGCAGGAGACACCATCCAGTCCATAAGGATAAAGTCCTTTCTCCACTCAAGTCCATCCGATCGCACCACTCTCTGTAGTTCGATCGTATGGCACCCCTGCCCCTAGGGAAACCTCTCGTCCATCCGTCACACACCTCTCCCCAGGGACACCTTCTGTCTATCTCATTGCACCGCTCCCCCCAGGGACACATTCGGTCCATCCCGTCACACCCCTCCATGTGTTCTTCCTAGGCATAGACCCTCCTCCCAACACACCTCAGTGGTCCACGATCAGTATAGGCCACGGGCTCATAAACGTGGGTGGTAGTTGCTGAGCCCATACACTGACCCATCTTGGTGGAAGAGGCTAAGGACATTGACCCAAGTATCAGATCATCCATTCACCCCCAATGCTTTGGTAGACCCTAACCAGCTTGTGGCTTACAAAGCGTACAAGAGGAATGACATAAGAGACTTATAAGTATAACACTTTCCATCATATTGAAACACCGCTGTAAATTATATGGTTTTCTAACTTTCTGTAAAAAAAATATACAGACGTGATGTGTATCTACTGAAGCCAGTACCTGTCACTTGGTTCAACCTCTTGCAAGAGAACTTCATGAAGTTGTTTGACATGGTACGTTCATTACTTGAAATGTCTTTGACGTTATGTATGGTAGCATTGTAACGTATACTGTTTATATTGTCAGCTATGGACGCGTACCTACACATTATACGAAAGCGTCAGCGAGCATACCCCACTATGTACAATCAGAGAATGAACGTACTGGGTTCTCAGTTCTTTATAAGTATTTATAATGTAATAGTTTCGTATAAACGTTTTTATGGTTTTTCGTGTTCCTAACTTTTCTATAAATTATTTTTGTACAATCATTGTTTGAGTATAAGTGGGGTAAAATCATACCTCGTGATGATAAGGGGGAAGTGACGACAAATGGGTGGTCTGTGTTGAAGTATAGTTGGTCCGCTGATGACCTTATGACCGTACGTGGATTACTCCCGGTAAGAAACCTCTCATGGCATGAGGTTGACGTGGTAAGTATTATACATTTATGGTTTACAACTCTGCTTAATTAAACAATCTAAGTTTATCATATATGTGTTATATAGGTTCTTATTCCGTGCAACATTGGCCGTCAACATTAGCTCATGTCCAGTGTTAACCTCACTATCGGGAGGATACACCTTCTAGACCCCTTCAGACAGCCAGTCCTCGTGCATATCAAAAAATATCAGGTCACGCCATTGAGGCGGTTACTGCCCTCCATGTTGCACCAGGTCAGGTTTCACGATGTCAGATCCGGACCAATCGAAGTTCGATAGGCGAAATAGGTCGTTTGGGGTAAGCATGGTGTTTACATTAGTTGTGCCGCAACAGAATACAGGGTATGACTGATTGAACATCAAATTAACTTAATGTTGGTCTTATTAAAATTCTATTGTAATGGTTGTTCATGTGGTGCATTGTAGGGGTAACTGTGGTGCCCATACGTTGAGATTGATTCAGTAAGTACTGGCAAATAAAGTTGATTATGAGTGGACAAAGGACGATATGGGCACTATCAGGGAAAAAATGGCTGTTGAGGTTTTTTGTAACTCCCAACACTAATTTAGGTTGTAGTTATTGATGTATAGAATAGTTAACGTAATAAAATTAATTATTTTATTATTGGTTCAAATTGTTTTAATCAATTATAATAGAACAACACACGTTGCATACTCTCAGAATAAGAAAATGTAAAATTAACAAGCCCATTGAATTAAACATTAAGTGAATGAACAACTTAAACTATTCCAAATAATTAAACGCCTTCATTCATTCCACGGTAGAGTCTCTGTCAGGGCATATCTGTTTTTTTTGTTCAACTGAATGACATATGCTACACTTACGCCGGTATTCCCCAGGAACAACTCTGCTCTGACTTTCATTAATCAAAGGTGGGTTAGAACATTTCCTGCTATTATGATCTGATTGTCTATATCTTCTACACAATTGAGTGGTTTCCCTCTTTGAAGATGAGGCATGTCGACCCGCCCTTAGGTATCCTGCTTGTCTTTGGGAGATTGGATTCAATACACCCGCTCAACGATGTCAAATGGCACTACCCATAAAGAAGGATGACCAACATGTATAATAGGAACTGAGTACGCATCAATAAGTGTTTCTCTCTTGTAGTAGTCCGCACATCGAGATGTGAAATCCAAGTTTTGCTCCCTACAACAACAGTGAAAATATCCTTAGAATCAGGTTTTAGTTATACAGAGCGTAAATTGATGCTAGTAATGTACCTTACCGTTGTGAGTACGTGTGAACATGGAAACATGTCCATTTGAAATTTGTTGCACGTGCAAGTCTTCCAAACTAAATCAACAGTCCAATGCTTCCCGGACTCATTTGATGGAGAATATGTTCTAGTCAACTGGATTGACGGTCATGTAACCGTACTTCTCGACACGTTTCAAGATCACAAGATGTACATCGTCGGTCAACTGATAACGCATGGACTATGTAGCTCAATGGAGATCGTGAAACTACCTCTGTAGCATATTCCTAATAAACTATACCAATATCGACATAGGCAGTTGCCGTGTGAATTTTAGGCATGAGTTTATGCATTCTACACATTTGGTGTCATCACCCTGTACCTTCGTTCAGGACAGCATACGCAGGCCACTTGTATAGACCGATATCATTAAAATAATCAAATGCATTCTAGTGCAAGTTACGTAACTCTTCCATATGCCGATTATAGTTCATTTTAGTGTACAACCTAGGTGTTTTGTCCATTATGGCAGCAACATCCTTTCTGTGAAATTGTTACTTAATATATTCATAAAAGTTTCAGCAACAAATGGTATGGGTGGTATCAAGAAACACTTTAGAAACTCCTGCTTCAATGCTTGCATTTCGATTGAAAATGAAAACCAAATCATCTACATGACCAATGGTACCCTTCAAGCAATCCAAAAATCACTCCTATGAAACGTTGTTTTCTGAGTCACCGTACCCAAAAGCAATTGGATACACCTGTTCGTTCCCATCTTATGTAGTTATAACAAACACTGTACCCCAGAATCTTCCCTTCAAATGAGTACAATCAATTGCAATAACTAGACGCATACACCTCCGGAATCCTTTAAGTGAGGCACCCAACGACATGAAAAAATAGAGAAATTTACCATATCTGGCGCACTGTAAGTCAGTGATTGTGCCGGAATTTTATTGTTCCAAAACGTAACCGAAAGATGGCGATAGTTAGAAGCTTTCTTCATAAGTTTCAGGTCAGTGACAACGCATAATGCAGGGCTTGATGTGCCTTACTGTATATGATTTGGATGTCATATATTGTTTTCATGTCGGTGATTATGTCCTTTGGACGCATAAGACGACCATCTTGTTGTCAAAGTCTAAGTGAAACGACTTCTCCAATTATAACTGCACTAGCTTGTGGGTGGCGACGGTGAATCTCCTATGACGGAAAAGTGTGTTCGATGACAAAACTTCTTACTTGGAAGTATAGTCCTTCATCTTTCTTCATCGCTCTTAATTTCCACGTACAGTTGTCTATCAAACAAACCAGATGTAAAGTTGTCGTATTGGACCTTTTCACCTTCCACTCAAAGTTTTACCGCATTACAAAATGACCAACTAGGTTCTTCAAATCCTTTTTAGTTGGAGAAAATTGATCTTTATAAATCATGGTTGTAGTTTATACTTCTACCAAGTTCATAATTCTACCCATCCCAAATGAGTATGAATCTCCTCCAGGATTAACCCATGTTGTGACATTATCAGAATCATATGGAGTTACAATATGCCAGACCTCAGAAGTCTCAGGCACATCTGGTGCACTGTAACTAACTCTGTGGACGTCTTCCACGTCTTTTGATTTGGATAGGCTCTTCATCTTTCTCAGTGTTATTTACATGATCTATCAGATCACTATTTTCCTAATTATCCACCTCATGAATTGGTCCAAGATTCGGTTCAGTGTTCTGTTCATTGTTCATTCATTGTAGATCTCATTGTATTGCTCGTTGTTCTGCCCATCATTCATTTCAATTTGACAACCAAACACATCATCGAATTAAGTCCAACCACATCAGCATGATCGGCTAATATCGGTAGACACCACACATGTTTTCTCGACCTTCGGTCCCACTCTTTTCTGTGAACACTTGGTTGCTTCCGCTAAAAGATTGAAATTATTGGGTACTTTCACGAGGAGGAATATCATTACCTATCACATCTCCTGTTGTCCTCTCAATTAAACTAACACATACTTGAGGGATCACTCTATCTTCCCATAGCATAAACTGAACATCATCATCGTTTCTTATAAATGTGTGACATGTGTTGCCAGGAACAATTGATATACAATGTAGATCAATATGTATTTTTTCATATCATACTTCACAATGGTTTGCACGATTGCCACAAATTCATCGTAGGTCATACTCTCTGACTCATACATTCTTTGGTTATTGAAACATAAAAGCCTCTGACTTCCGTAGGGTAATTGCTCTCATCGACCGTTGTAAGATATTACTATTCTCACCAGATTCATTCTCCTGTCAAAATCATCATCACAAACTATTATTAAAAAAATATATTAAAAAAGACCGGAGACTATTTCAAAAGTCTCTGACGCTCCATAAAAAGGCTCGTGGACTGTTTTATAATCTTGAACATTTCACCAAAAGTCTCCAAACCTCACAAAAAAGCTCGCAAACTATTTTAAAAGTCTCGTAAACTTATGTAAAAGGCTCGGAAATTGAAAAGGCCATGCACAAAATTTAATTAGAAAACATTGAAAATACAAACATGGTTAAATACTCAAGGATAACCTAGAGAGGAGGGGGGTGAATAAGTTAAACACCTTTTTTTACTCCCTTAGAAACAAACAAAAGTTTGTCCCTCTAGATTGCTTGTATCACAATATATATATATCAATTAAAGACACTTAATCAATATATAAAACAAGTAAAGTGTGATACAAACAAGTAATTGTAACACATACACAATCTATATCATAGAAAGGAAGTCAACTTACATAAAGAGTTCTATCCATAGTATTCAAATAACAAGTAAAAATATAAGAGAGATAGGGATAGAGAAAAGTTGACACAAGATATAACGTGATAAACCTCCGAAGAGGAAACGTCCACGGGTTAGCAACCACCAGCAAACAAAATCCACTAGTAGATAAGACAAGTACAATCTCTCAAGTGACTCCTTTACCTAGAAACTACCCTCATATCCTACTCATGAAGATTTTGCCCTCTTGCTCAACAATCCGAGGCCTCACACCTCTTGTTAAGACTTCCACGCTCACCTTTCCGGATCCTCACGACCCTAGGCAAGACTTCTTGCTCTACTATCTGAGTCCTCCCGACTCTAGTCAAGACTTCCTCGCTCACCCTTCTGGATCCTTACGACCCTAGGAAAGACTCCTTGCTCAACTGTCCGAGTCCTCCCGACTCTAGTCAAGACTTCCTCGCTTGACAATCCAAGGTCTCACACCTCTTGCCAAGACTTTCTTGCTCAACGACATATGTCTCACACCTATTGTCAAGACTTCCTTCTCACAAGACATCTAGGTGATCATGAATGCAAAACGCAAACAAGCACGTAATATAGAATGTTATGATCAACACATCCTATGGAAAATACTAGACATGAGCAAGAATGCACAAAACAAATGTAGTCTAGTCAATCATGCATGTTTAATTCATCTAGATCATGTAAGATATGTTCAACATTAATTACAACCTAGATACATGCATAGATCTAAAACTTGAATCACAAGATATGTTCAATTAATCACATAATCAAGTTTAAATCTCATAAACCAAAAACATGCTAAAATCATATGACAAAGTCATTTAGATTAAAGCTAAAGTTCTAGAGCATATTCATATTCATAGATTCAACAAAACACATGAATAGCTCAAAAGAACATAAGCACAGGTATCATTGTGAGAAATCGGCCAAAGAGAGCCTAATACATGTGAGGAACTATTTTTCACAAAATCAATCAATCAAAGATCATCAAATAGTCCTAGAATCAAAGCTAGCACAATACAATCCCAAACATGTGAAAACATAAGCAAAATCAAAACCTAACTCAACATGTGAGATTTCAATTGAAACTCAACCTAGCTTTAAATGAGTTCAAAACTTAAATCAAAACAATCACAAGACACATATATCCAAGGCAATTGACCAAGTTTTAAAAGAAAACTTTGAAAGAAAATCAATACCTTAATTGATTTTGGTGCAGTCCCGTTTTTATGAGTTTAGACTCCAAAAACAGCAATAAAACTCAATTAAACCTTCCGAGAAAAGATGGAGAATGAATAGACAAACACTCTCAACTTAGAATCACTCAAATCGGAGTTCAAATGAAGAAGTTATAGTGTTTGGAAGGTGAGAAAAAGTAGAGAAAAAATTTTGCACTCAAGTTTTAAATTTCTTCTTTTTAATGAAATGTGAGAGGGAAGGGAAATATAAAGGAGAGGGAAAGAATAAAGCAAGAAGACTGAAATACCCTCCTTTGATAATGCTTCCCTGAGATGGCGTGTGGGCATCTCAAGGCAGTAAGGAGTTGCAGCCGAGATGGCCACGCGCCATCTCAGGCTTGCACCAATTGATCGCCTTTGGCCATGATGCAACTCCCTTACACTCCTCTCGCGTTCTTCGACCGTTCTCCAGCCTCCAAACTCGAAATTTGAATCTGTTAACGGATTACAAACCGTAACTCTCTCATGGACATGGAAATATAAGATACTCAACCCAAAAAATAATAATTCGACTCGATATAGGAAGACGAAGACAATGTATGCAACATGAGTTGAAAGTGTAGTATCTTTCGACTTAGAACTTGAAATCAATAGTATGAGTAACCAAAATGACCGGAACTCAATCAAGAATGATTTAAGACTAAATTCAAGTTCAATATCTATGTTATACAAACATATACATATACAAACACAATTCACACTAGAATGCAAACTACATAGAGATAGTCTTCAATCATGCACTTTCCAAAACATGTTATTTCCATACCAAATGCATGAGCATTCATCTTCAAGTGTGTGAATGTGTTATACATGGTGCACAATGATGCAGGGACACATATGAATGAATTGCATGTGTGTGCCAAAGCCTTGTAAAAGAAAGATAAGGTCTTAGTATACCTTTGTAGAACCATATTGCATCATTTCTCTTTGAAGACTTTGAACTTGCTTTGACTTGTTGTTCCTTTTTCTTTGAAGCTTGAATCATCATGAATCTAAACAACTAAATCATTACAAGTAAACATCATTTTGATATGGAATCAATGCCAACACAATCTAAAACCTAACAAACATATCTATGGAAAATGCTCGAGGAGCCTTTATTAAAATTCTCGGAGCAATTACAAAAAATCTCTGACACTTTATAAAAGCTCAGTAC
This sequence comes from Dipteronia dyeriana, assembly GCA_032871835.1. Classification (NCBI taxonomy): domain Eukaryota; kingdom Viridiplantae; phylum Streptophyta; class Magnoliopsida; order Sapindales; family Sapindaceae; genus Dipteronia; species Dipteronia dyeriana. The sequence goes on from CM065303.1 coordinate 18,276,996, forward strand.
CATTACAAAAAATCTCGGAGGCTTTATTAAAAAGCTCGGACATTTTCCAAAAAGTTCGGAGCCTTTATGAAAAAGCTCGGACACTTTCCAAAAAGCTCGGAGCCTTTACAAAAAGCTCAGAACCTTAACAAAAAAGCTCGGAGTCATTTCAACAACAGGTCGAAGCCTTTTCATAAAAGCTCAGACGATATAAAAAAAGTATCGGACAGCCTTTCAAAAGGCTCGGATAGGCCTTAAAAAAGGCTCAGAGATTCACAAATCAAAGGTTCATGTTTACACAAACATTCGACAACAAATCATAAGGAATGGTTAATTTGATTCAAGACTCGGAAAGGCATGATAAACAAAACGAAGATCAGAAATATATATATTACATTGTTGTACTGAAACACGTTCACTTTTAAAGAAGTTGTAGATCGATTTTTAGACAAATTTTGTAGAGAGAAACACGAGTTACTATTTTATGTGATCAAAGTGTGGAGATGGAAGTACAAAGACAATTGGAAATTGATTGTTTAAGGCAATTTGGGTAGTTCATCATAATATTTACCCTTTAAACTTAAATTATTAAAGCAATGACATCACTACTGCAACAATAAAAATGTAACATTTCTCACCATTTTCACTGCTTTTATTTTGGATTCTTCTATATATTTTCAAGGTTAGAAATTTCATTTAAATACTAAATCAACCATGATGACAATGTGGTTTAAATTCAAAATCAATAGAAATTCCAATACAAAACACCACCCAATTTGACAACAATAAAAAAAATGAAGTCAAAAAATATATTTTACTTTATTACAGGACAAATAACAACTGTGCATAAACAAATAAAAAATAACCAAACAAATCAACTTCAAATGACAACAATCATCATCAGGCTAATCATTTATTTGAACTTGTAATATTGATTTAGAGGCATTAAATATACCACTATTTTCAAAGAAACTTTATTTTTGAAAACCGTGTAATATCTTGTCATTGTAACTTTCTGAAGCAGACTACATGCATATATTAATTAGGGTTTTATTGGAAACTAACCATTTTAAGAGACTCAAATTAACAACTAACCTCTTTTTGAAAAAATTGTAAAACTAACTCTTTTTTTATGTGTAAGTACTACTATATCCTTATTTACTCACTTTTTCATTTCACTTATCCTACCCATTCTCCCCATTCTTTTCCTTTTATTTCCACCTCTCTCTCCACCACAACACCCCATCTTTATTTCTCTCCCATTCTCTCTCCGAATTTTTTTTCTCCTTTCCTTAATTTCGAATTTTAGTAATTATTTACATTCTCTACCATTGAGCAACTCGAAAATATTCATTCACCATAAGGGTTCCTTGTATTCAAGCTTTGAGGTGATTTTTTTTATAATTTTTTTACTTTAATCTCGGATTTGAGTAATTTTTGTTGTATTTGTGTAATTTTTGTTGTGAAAATAGTTTATATTTACATAATAAAGCATGTGTCTTGTGTGTATTTGATGTTGTTGTGATCAATTTAAAGTTTAAATATAAATCTAAAGTTTATTTCTTTTTTTAATTTCTTTTTTTAATTTCTTATTTACTTTCCTTTGTGTATTAGGGTTGCTAATTTTTGTTAAAATAATTTTCATCAATATAATAGAATATAGGTCTTGGATGAATTTGATATTGGTGTGATCAATTTTAATTTTATAAATAAATTTAAAGATTATTTCTTGTTTGAATAATATTTTTAGTTTAATTTGTGCATTAGGGTTGTTTATTTTTATCAAAATACTTGATATGAATGTCATAGAACATGAGTCTTGTGTGAATTTGATGTTGGTGAGGTTAATTTTCCATTATTGGATTGAATCTACACAATTGATAGCATTTTTTAAAAAAAGTGTCCAACACAGTTTTCCTAACTGCTTTGATTCCCAATGAAGTTAGGAATTCCTAATTGCATTGGAAATTCCTAAGAAAGTTAGAAATTTCCAACACAGTTAGGAATTGTTAGGAAATTTCCCAACGCTGTTGGAAATTCCTAACTGTGTTGAGAAATCCTAACTGTATTGAGAATTCCCAACGCAGTCAAGATTAACATAGTTTGGACTTATAATATTTTTTGAAATCATTATACTATTCACCATTCAATATTTGTTTAAGAATTTAATCATTAATTTCTTATTCATTTGAAAGTTGGGTTGCATGGATAAAGTTTGGTTTGTTGTTTTATATGTTTTTAAAATGTATCTATCATTTTTTATCTAATAATGTTGTGTTTATTTGTATGTACATGGAAGACACGATGTGTTGTTTATGTAGTATTCTAAACAATATTAGAAGTGTGTTATGTTGGAAATATTGCTACATTTTGTCTATATTTGCTGGAAATTTTGTGTAATGTTGACAGTATTGGATTGTATGGATTTTGGATACACTATTACATTATTATATTTTGTGTGTAATGTTAAATGAAGTCATCATGGAATTTATGTAATGTTGATAGTGATGTGTAATGCTAAGATTTATGTTTTGCAATTGACATATACTGTTAATAACAGTGCTGTGTAATTCTGGTAAGTTTAATAAACAAAATCCGCACAGTGTTGTGCAATAACAATATTGTGAACAAATTCTGCAGTGTTGTGTAAGAATCAAAATATGCAGTGTTATAATATAAAAATCTTCACTATTTTAATATAATCTAATTCTAGTGTTGTACAATAACAGTATTGTGTACAAAATCTGCACTTTGTAGTGCAATAACAATGTATAATATAAAAATATGCACAATTTTTATATAATCTGCAAGTATCAAAATCATACAAGAAACAATGTTGTTCATTAAAATCACAAAATGATAATTCATAATAGTGTAATTCATACAATTGCGCCAAAGCATTTCAGAAAATTTCAACTCACGCATTTCCAAAAGTTTCCCAAAGCATGTCGTGCGGAATAGAGCCAATTACGCCTCCGTCAACTTTTCCTTAATCCGCTTTATAGCAATCGTTGACGAAGTGCTGTTAATCTTTGTCGGGAAATGTTCTGAAACCTTGACTAACAAATCAACATTTTCTCCCATTCTATTTTCCTGAAATGTAACAAAACAATATTAAAAAATACAAATCATCTAACTCAATAACTTTAAGCAGTACAGAGACACATCTTTATTTCACATTCGATTACATGTTGATAGTTAAAAATTAAAATTCCCTAACGCTGTTGGAAATTCCCAACTCAGTTAGGAATTCCCAACAGTGTTGGGAAATCCCAATGCTTCCCAACTTCGTTAGAAATTCCAATGCTTCCCAACTTCGTTAGAAATTCCTAACTGAGTTGGGAATTTCCAACATCATTATAAATTCCTAACATTGTTAGGAATTCCTAACTGATTTGTACACAAAATCATCATCAAAACGATATAAATCACATTACAAATCAAAGGGTTGCTTCAAAAACACTACTTTTTTGTGCAAATAAAATGTCTGCAACAGAGATATAAACAGATGGGTAACCATGACAGATGACATGTTGTAAAGTGTAGAGATGATGGTCTGATGATATTGACTATTACAATTTATTCATGTAATGTATAACCAGTTTGTAACCCTAATATTACAATCTGTCGACATTTGTTTCAACATAACCAACGTAAGCATCTCACCAAGGTCTTTTGATTGCAAAACAAGTTCAATGCTCAGGTAAAGCCACTCATTATTACTAGAACCATAAATAATGACACTGCCAACACTATTTTTTAATCAAAATTGGATATAATATTTTATATATATATATAAATCAATGACAATAAATAATCTAACCACTTTTGAATAGGAAAAAACAAAAACTAAATAAAACAAGTTCAACAGCCCAAAAAACATTCCGACAGTAAAAATCAACCACCAAATAATTGTAATATAATGATTGCATTAGTAACCAAGTTCCCACAAAATACAATTACAATATAATCAGGTCGAAGAATTCAAAGAGAAAAATTCAAGAACCATTACCTTCAATCGTCGACTTTAACCTTCCAATGCCTCAGTCGTTCAATAGACTTTCCAAAATCACCCAAGTCAAAATCTTAAACTATATATATATATATATATATATATATATATATATATATATATATATATATATATATACTTAACTGCGGTTGAGAATTCAAAATGTAGTTACGATTTGCAAACTACACAACCACTACAAGACCCAAATAATATTGTCACCACCAAATACCACACACAACCATAACAATCATATGGCAAAAACACCAGCCAGTTTATTGGTTGTAATTTTGTTAAAGGAACTCTAGACCCAACAATATACAAAATCAAATATCACTGTGTTTTAATTATAGCAAAAGCAAATATAATTTTAGAAGTAACATTGTCAAACATCACAGTTGTCAAAATCTATTTTTTTCAGTGTGGAAATAGAATTAAATTAAGCTACTTATACCATATAAATAACATTTCCATGATATTTAAGTTGCCTATATGTATACCGTACACCCTCTTCCAAACTCACACCCAAAAATCGAAATCAAATTCCATTTCCAACGACCCCACACCACACACTTTCTGATTTCAAACTCTGGATGCTCTCTCTCAAGTCTCAACTCTACTTTGTATTCATAAATCATAATCATTCATGCCAAATTCCTCTGTTTTGTTTTGTTACTTTATAATTCTATTATAACCATTAATCTTCTCCTCATCATCTTCATGTCAAATGTTAGCCCTCCTTCTCACCCACTCTCGTTCCAATACCCAATTACCCTTCACCTACTATCTCCTCAAATCAGCCACCACCAACAAGTAGCTATGCCTCTCTCCCAGGTTGTGATTACACTATCTCTTTCACTCTCTTGTTAATTCAATTTAGGGACTTTTCAAACAAAAAAGAAAGGTTCTAATTCAAATTAGGGATTTTTCAAACTAAAAAAAAAAATAGGGTTCTAACTCAAATTTGGGATTTTTCAAACTTTAAAATTTGAAGCAGAAAGTTTCAAAAAATAAGCCACGGGAGCCAAACGGAGTTGAAGAACCATTCATAGGATTTTAAAGAACTCAAAACAACACCAGAAAAAAAAATCAAAAATCATGAACCGTTCACCTTATTTTTCTTCAACTTTCCCAGAATCCAAACGAAGTTGTCATCGTCTTCAAGCTTCCATCGTGTCGTTGTCTTCAAGCTTCAGTTGCTCCGCCGTCTTCAAGCTCCCGTTGCTCCGCCATCTTCAAGCTTTCGTCACATCGTCGTCTTCGTCTTCAAGCTTCGTTGTGCTTCATAGACATTTTACTCGTTTAGGGATTTTGGACAGAAGAGAGGGCTTTTGCTCATGAGAAAAGGATTTGCTCATTTACTGGGATTTAAACAGTTATGACATGATTGCAATTTTAAAATTTTACAAGGGCAATATTGTCTTAAATGAGTTAGTTTTACATTTTTTTCAAAAACAGGTTAGATATTAACTTTAGGCTCCCAAATGGGTTAGTTCTCAATAAAACTCTATTAATTATCAGACGTAAGATTCTGTTCATTTTTTGCTAAGATATTCTACCTCTATAAGGTTATATAGTGACTTTGTAGCATTATTATTATTTATTTATTTTGATGAAATTGGACTGACCTAAGGGAAAAAAGCATCACAAACGATCATATGCTGAAAAACCCCTAGGCAGTATCCGAAAATTTATAAATAAAGAAAAAGAGTAACAAAAGTAATATCAATATATCACAAACCATAAGACGCAGCCCCAAAAAAAAAACTAAAGCCACGCAAGAAACAAAGCTAGGAAAATCAGGAAAATCTAAACACTCTACCCATACAATCATAACCATCTAATGAAAAACAGAACGAATGAGTGGAAGACCGCCAGGAATCAGAAGATAGACCTAAATCGTGCTTAGAGAGAGCATCCGCCGCTTGATTACCTTCCCTACATATGTGAGAAAACTAGAACTCCATATGCGAGATCTGATGAAGGCAACGCTGCCAAGCTTGACGAACACGCCAGGTAACCTGATCTGACCTAACCGAAAGAAGTTGCACGACATAAGAATAATCACTCTCGGGCCAGATCCTATGCCAACCCAAATTCCAAGCATAATTGATGGCAAAAGAAGCTGCAAGGAGCTCAGCCTCAAAAGCAAGAACCTGACCAAGGGGGACCACGAAACAAGCCTTAACAAATAATCTGCAAGTCCCAAAAACACCACCACAACCTCCCACACCTGGCGAACCCAAGGTAGCATCATCTGTGTTAACCTTGATCCATCCTGGAGCCGGAGGTGACCAAACCACACTCATAATAACCGGAGCCTTACTAGGACGACCATAGAGACCAAACTGGTGAAGAATCAATAGATCATCAACACAGTTACGCATACAGCCAATCCCCAAACTGTTCACATCATAAACATAGCCCCACACTAGAGATAAATAAGCCATAAAATCAACAGATTTACCTTTAAAAATCCACTGGTTACAGGAATACCACACACTCCAAACCACCGCATGAATAATAGCTCTCCACAAAATCCTAATATGAGCACTGAAAGAAACAGGCATGGTCTGCTTGAAAAATGAAGTCCAAGTGTCAACGGAGACACGTCTTTGAAAAACGGAGAAAACAACCTCCTAAAGAGTTGCTGCAAGAGGGAACTTTAGAAAAAGATGATCCACAGATTCTGAACTAGCTCCACAGACACTACATCTGGAAGCTAAATGAAAACTAGACCTGTACAAACGATCATCGGTGGGGAGCCTATCAAGCAAAAGCCGCCAAGTCAAAACCGAACGAGAGGGGGGGATATATCGAGACCAGCATCCCTCGACCATTGGACCTGCGAGATGTCATGAAACATCCTAGAGTAAGCCGCCTTACAAGAAACAATACCGTTCGTAGAGTGAGGCCACACCAAATAATCTGTCCTGGGAGAAATTGCTATCTGATCAATCCGAGAGCAGAGATCTGGAAACCGAGCTCGAAAGCGATCATCCGAAATCCATCTACCATCTCGAATGAAATCAGAAACCCTAATCTGAAGATGTGTGGCCAGGAAATCAGGAATCCTAAGTAGATCCAAAATGTGTACCCCAAGCCAATTATCACACCAAAAATCCCTCTTGGAGTCTTCCCCGATTAGCCAGATACCATCCTTAATGAGCTCAACATAGTTAGTTCTAAAAGAAGACCAGATGGAAGAGGTGATGTAACCTCTCTGAGGTTTCTACAACTGTCTAATATACCTCTCGCGTAAAAAAATAAAAGCAAAATTGTTAGAAGTTATCAACTTCCAAGTGAGCTTCCGAAGTAATGAATCGTTCAAAAAGGCCAGATCTTTCAAACCAAGTCCACCAAGAGCATAAGGTCTCCAATAACGATTCCAGGTAACACGAACCAACTTGCACTCCTCACAAGAGCCAGTCCATAAGAAATTTCTGATCTTCTTAGTAACCATCTTAGTTAAGAAAGTCGACCACTTATAAACCATAAAAGAGTGTACAAAGGAGCCAGTAATCACTGAGCGAATCAAAGTATCCCGACCAGCCAAAGAGAGGGACTTACCTTTCCACTTGGCAAATTTAGACAAAATCTTATCTGCAATGGGTATCAAAATAGATTTCCTGGGCTTACCCTAAAAAAAAAAAGGAAACCCCAGGTAAGAAAATGGAAGCCGACCAATCTGCATCCCAACTAAGGACTGAAGAGAACTGATCCGAGCTGGAGAAATCAAAGACCTAAAAAAGATGGAGGACTTACTCCAATTAACAAGTTGACCCGAAATGCTACCATAAAATCTGAAAGTAATCATAACACTCTTTAGGTTTTTTACTGTTCCCCTACAAAAGACCAAAACATCATCGGCATACAACAAGTGAGTGGGAGCGAAAAAACCCCTCGGAGAAGATATAGGCAAAAGCTGGTCCGACTCCACCATCCTTGAAAGTAACCTATTGAGAAAATCCTCAGTGAGACCAAAAAGAAGAGGAGAAAGAGGATCCCCCTGTCTAACCCCTCTTGAGCAACTAAAATAACTAGTCGGAGATCCATTAATCAAAACAGTCAGTCTCGAAGAGCCCAGAATGCTAACAATCCAATCCATAAGGAACTTCCAGTCAAGAGTATCAAAAGCCATTCGGATGTCTATTTTCATAGCCACATTACCCCCATAGCATTTCCTATGAAGCATATTAACACAATCAGAAGCGAGGGTAATACAATCCACAATGTGTCAATCCCTTATGAAACCAAATTGTTACGGAGAGATAATCTTAGCAGTAACTTGAGCTAAACTGTCAGCCAGGATTTTGGAAGAAATCTTGAAAAGAAAATTACCAAGTATAATAGGACGAAACTGATCAACCGTTATTGAATCCCTCATCTTTGAAAGAAAAATGATAAAATTAGAATTCAAACCCTGGGTAACCACTCCAGAATGGAAGAAAACCTGAATCGCAAGAATCACATCTCTACCCACAATCTTCTAACAACGCTGAAAGAAATGACTAGAAAAACCATCAGGCCCAGGAGATGAAAGAGCATCCATGGCAAACTTCGTATCATGGATAACATCAGCAGAGGGAATAGCAACTAGAAGGGAGTTCTCCTCTTGGGAAACTAAAGAGGAAACTATGTCATCCACAATAGAAAGATCCTCATCGATCTGAGCCGAATTAGAAAAGAATAAATCCATATAAAACTTGACAATGTGATCTTTGATAACAGTCTGATCAACCGAAATAACCCCATCAATCAAAAGTGAGGACAAAACACTCCGACATTTCCTACCATTGATCGAAGAATGAAAAAAAAGGAAGAATTGCGATCTCTATCCTGTAACCATTTCACTCTGGATCGATCATGAAAAAAGCACTCTTGCCTACGTAAAAGCACGTCAAGATTATGATGAATGCGCGACTTAATCAAAAAAAGATCCTTAGAAAAACCCAAATCAGACATTTGGCTCTGAACGAAGCTCAGCGCAGTAGACTTCCTAGATATGTTAGAATTGATATCACTAAAAACCTCCCAATTCCAAGACTTGAGGGCTATTTTTAGATTCTTAAGCTTACCAATAACTATCTGAGGAGGTCGACCAATAAAAGGAATGATCCATACCCTGCGAACCAGATTCATGAATTCAAGATGATCCACCCACATACTTTGAAAATGAAATGATCTAGAAGTAGAGACCTGGGACTTAGCTAACCGAATCCAAAGCAGACAGTGATCAGAAAACCGACGGGGGAGAGCCACAGAAGAGATATCACACCAACAGGTAGTGCAACCCTCAGAAACCAAAGTCCTGTCCATCATTCGCTCAACTCTAGTGCGACTAGAACGACCCCTAACCTAAGTAAAACGAGCACCCTAAGACCGAATACCAATCAGATTACAATCCTCAATCGTCGACTTAAAGTCCTCACAAGAACCCCTAGTAAGAGATCGAGAACCCAAACACTCATGAGCACCCAAAACAGCATTGAAATCACCAACCACCAACCAAGAGGAAGAAAAAAACCAACCATCTCTCGAAGAGAACGCCAAAGCACACGGCGAATCGAGACAGAGGTACTAGCATAAACAAAAGTATACCAATGCATCACATACCCGATAGAAATGGAGATGGTCAAATGCTGCTCATGACACAAAACTATTTGAGTATCTGATATAGAGTCACAAGCAAATACCCAATAGACGAAATCAATACATCTTTATCATTCATTCCCACCAAATGAAGACTAAGAGAAGACCAAAACCTGGCAGAAATCGAATTAAAAGCTACCATGAGCTTCGAAATACAAACCAAGGAAGGTCGATGGGAACAACATAAATCTTTGAGCACACGTTTTGAAGAGTTGTTCCCAATACCACGACAGTTCTAATAAAGGATACTAATCATGGGAACTGCTAGAAGTAGTCTGAAACTCAAACTCATATGACTCCAACCTATGTTTGACCATCATGGTTCTTTGAGCTAGACCATCAGAATCCAAATCCTCAGCTTCCACCTGTTTAGCCCAAGAAGAATCAACAATAAAGCGAAGCTCAGCCTGAGAATCCGACAAAAGCTTATCATTCTGAATGGTCGGACCAGAAGAAGCAGCTGAAACTTCAACACTTAAAGACTGAATAGGGACACCTAAAAAGATAGTGTCCATAATCGGAGGGCCCGAAGAAACAACAAAAAAGGAAGATGGAGGAGCCCTACGAGGCAAAAGGCTACAAACCTTGCTGAATATTATGAACGCCTGATAAAGGAATTAGGATCGAACCCACAATAGTGGATGAAGGCTCTGAATAAAGATTGCTCGAAGAAATAGTCAAACTAGAATCTGAGGACTGAACAAAAGAAGGACCCGAAGAAACCGACTAACGAACCACCATATAATCTATAGGCCACAAATCTTGATAAATAACAACAAAAGCATTGGAGACTGGGACCTCCTGAACCGTCTTATCTATTGGACGATAAACCATCTTAGAGCACCGAGAGTGAACTGGTTGAAAAGCTGTATCCTCAACAGAAACCTCGACCATTGACTGAGATGACTTTCCAACACTAGCAGTAGGAACCTTAGATTTGTTCCAACGACAAGAACCGGACAAATGGCCAATGGAGGAACAAATGAAGGAAAATGGCGGCAAGTTTTCATACTCCACCGAAATAAAAGAGCTATGAATCTCATCCATCTCTAAAAGAACCGAGGAAAGAAGCAAAGCGAACATGTCAACATCCACTAAAACCTTAGCATAGTACCTAAAATCACCATCAATAGTAGCCTTATCCAATCTCAACAGGACCTCAATACCTCTGACCAAATCAAAAATGATCTTCGGGTGCCAATATTCCCAAGACAAATTATAGAACCTAACCCAAACATGTGCGTTAGTTGACTTCTGTAAAGAGGGATTAAAATCCGAAACCCAAGGTTGAAGACGAAGAACTCCTGGCTTCAAATTAATCGAACTCAAATCCCAAACCTTGTTCTTGTCCCCAGAGACTTCAAAATGATCTGGAAATAGCCTTTCCCTAAAGATATAAGTTTCCAATCCTCTGAAATCATCAAATGCTTACCAAGCTTAGCCTTGAGGTCAGCAAGCTTCCAAGGACGCTCCCCACTAGAAAGAACCAAAACTAGACCTAGACCCGGGCCCAAACGCCATAAGTCCATTATCGAGTCATCTGAAAAGTCTTAGTGGTGTGGGTGACATGTCGTGATACTATTGGCGTAATAACAAATTTCAAAAGAATGATAGCTGCAGAGGATAGTGACCCTCCGGTCTGAGTCATTCTCACATATTGATGGCAGTTGTGCGAAAATGCGTAGTAGATAGAGACTGATTTGTTAGATAGTACCTGACAAAACATTCAAAAGAAAATAAAAATAATAATAAATTTGGATTTAATGTCAAACCAAATATTCTCTTTGAACCTATACACGAAACTTCTCTACTCCTAAAAATCAAACGAATTAAATATGGTCGGCTAGAGATGCATATTTTTCTCCAGGGCCCCAATTTCCCGCGTCCCCATCCCCATTTGGGGATTTTTTTTTTTGGGGAAAGGGGGGAATTGGGGGATGGAAATGAGGCCCCATCCCCATTTCCCCATTTCCCCACAATTATATTAAAATGGGGATGGGGATGAGATCCCCCATCTCCATTTCCTCATTTCCTCCAAACATATATAAATATAATTATAATATATATTATTAATTATAATATATATTTGTATTTGTAATATATTAATGAGTTTTATTTTGTATTTCTAATGGTATGTTTGTTTTTTTTAGTTTAATTTGTAATTTTTAGTTAAATGGTGAAATGGAAAAACGGAAAAAACGAAAAAAACGAAAAAAACGAAAAAACGGAGAAATACGAACAAAAACGGGGAAAATAGGGAAATGGGGATGGGGATGGATATACCTCCCCCCATAATTCCCCGTCCCCATTTTCCCCAAATGGGGGGGGGATGGGGGAAGGGTATAGGAAGTGGGGATGAAGATGGGGGGACCTATATCCATCCTCATTCCCCAAATGTGCATCCCTATGGTCGGTCATGTATGGCTTCCCTTTATCCAAATAAACCAAATCAAATATATAAAATAATAAGTGTAAGATTTCGAACGTGCTTTTTAATACTGTATCCATTCTGTAATTTTACGGAGTCTATTTTATAGGATAATATAATTATAATATGTTTGAAATGATTTTTTAAGTAAACTTTTATAAAGTTGTAGAGTAAGTCCTATTTAATTTTTTTACTTAATACTTAATGACATTTAATATGTTTCATTAAGTTATTTTGTTTGTTTTTGTATGTGATAAAATCACTTAAAGAATCCTTAAAACCACTTATTTAGAAAAGTAAAAAAAATCAACTTTTCATTTAACAAAAGTGCAATGAAATCTAATGCAATTTTTTACTTCAAAAACTATCATCACCAATCTAACTAATTTCTAATTTTATCTTCTGTCAAATTGCTATTTATATTGATAAAAAAAATTTCCTTCTCGCCATAAACAAATATAACATCACAAAACCTAATTATTTTAAAACTCAAACAATTAGAGACGAGTTTTCCTACTATATTTCGTCTTTCGGTAATGACTCGCTCAATTTTTTTTATAATTTGATAATTAATTTTATTAGTTTTATTTTAGAGTTTAATTATATCTAAATAATATTATTAATATAAATTTAAAATATTATTAATAACTATACAATTTTGTTTTACAATTATTAAATTACTTATTATAATTATCTTTAATATATTAAAATGTAAATATATATATATATATATATATAACAAATGGTTATAAATGTATAAAATTAAAATTATTAATTTTTAAATATTTATAATCTAAAAAAAACATTTTATCATTTATATATTCGTTTTCAATATATATTTTTTTTTTTTCCAGTTTTCAGTACCGTTAGATAACCTAATATTCAGATCCGGATCTAGATCGACATCCTTCTTAGAAGGTAAGAACATAAAAGTAAGAAGTGCTTTAGTCGTGAACCAAACAAGGCACAAACAAACGGATCATTTACAAGAGAATCACCGTCCATAGAATTATTTAACGTCACACTCACTAGCCATCCACCGCATAGCTGTCTTCCTCTAAATGTACTACAATTATTCATGTCTTGTCCGTCTCTTCAAACTTCAAACAACTTTGACTCTCTCACCAACTCTTTCCTTCTCTACCATCTCTCATATTTTCTTTATAAAAATTTCCATATTCTGAATAAAAACATTGATCACTACACGACAGATACAAAATCGGTCCTGGGATTGTTTTCTTTTTAGTTAACGCTGTTCTTGCAAACGTGTTTCTGTATTATGTCTCTCTCTCGTTGTTAATTGTCATTATTATTATTATTATTATTATGTGCTTTGTCGTGTTAAGCAAAGTATGAGATGCCACTTGGATTCTTCTTCTTCTTCTTCAGTGATACGATCAGGTGATGATTGATTAATTTTGAAGTTTACCCTTTTGTTTATTCTTCAATATTTTTGTTTTTCATTTGTCATTTGTTCTTTGTCTGTGTCTTAGTTCTATTTATATTCTGTTCTGATCTCAGTTTTGTCTATTGTAGTCTGATATTCTATCAATTCTTTTTCAATTCTCTCTTTACAGAGTTATTGGTCATGGTGATTGCTATTAGGATTTCAAAATTGCAGATATGGGTTGCTTTTGTTTATTCTCTAATGTGTGTCTCAATAGCTTTTAATCCTGAAGACAATTATCTGATAGACTGTGGATCCACCAAAAACACATCAGTGAACAATCGTGTGTTTTTAGCTGATTCTGCTGTAAATTCCAACAACCCTTCAACACCAGAAAACATCTTGATCAATACTAGCTTGAATTCCATGCCAACCAATTATTCAGATTTGTATAATTCTGCTAGAATCTTCACTGGTGTCTCCAATTACTCTTTTTCGATCGAGAAACAAGGGCGGCACTGGATTCGCCTCCATTTCTTCGATTTCAATCACCCCAAATTCATTCTGAACAATGCAAAATTCTCTGTCTCCACACAAAAATTTACCCTTATCAAAGAATTCAAACCAAAGAGTAGTGGTGGTGGTAGTGGTTCTTTTGTTAGAGAGTACTGTTTGGAAATTGATTCTGATAGACTTGTTGTCACTTTTAGTCCTTTCGCCAATTCGTTTGCATTCGTAAATGCTTTAGAGGTTGTGTCGATTCCTGATGAGCTCATCCCTCAAAGGGCTGAAACCACCCCTCAAGAGGGTTTCCAAAGCCTGCAGAAGCAGGCATTGGAGACGGTTGCACGGGTGAATATGGGCAACGAATCTGTTTCCCCGCAAAGGGATGTGTTGTCCCGGTTTTGGGTTTCGGATGATGCATATCTTAGACACAATGTTCTGCCAAAGTTTGTGTCGAATGTCTCTGCTGTTAGTTTCAATGGATCGAATGTGAACGATGTTTTCGCTCCTGCTGATGTCTATGGCACTGCTTCGGTGTTGAATTCCGAACATGATCCTAATACTAAGTTTAACATTACTTGGATATTTGCGGTTGATCCTGGTTTTCAGCATCTAGTTCGGTTTCACTTTTGTGATATTGTGAGTAAAGCTCCAGAACTCATATTCAATATTTACATCAATTCGTGGATTGCTTCTCGATATTTTGATCTTCGAGTGCATACTTCACATATCCCAGGTGCCCCGTATTATATGGATTTCATCGTAAGAAAGAGTGATAGCAATCAACTAAATGTAAGCATTGGTCCTGCAGATTTGACTGAGGTTTACCCAAATGCCATTCTTAATGGTTTGGAAATCATGAAGATAAACAATTCTAGAGGCAGCCTTGATGTTTTGGACTCTTTTTCGTCAAAGAGTTCCAAGATGAAAGTTGGATTTATCGTAGGAATAGCCGTTGCCTCGTTTATCATTGTTGTTTCGGTTTTAGTTCTCTTCCTGTTATGCAGAAGGCGAAGGAAACTAACACACATTGCTCACCTGAAGGCGGATGACAATGAAGTGGCTATGTTTTCCAGTTCGAAAATCGGTTATCGCTTCCCTTTCGTGGTGATTCAAGAGGCTACTGGCAATTTTAATGAAAGTTTTGTTATTGGGGCTGGAGGTTTTGGGAAGGTTTACAAGGGAGTTTTGAGAAATGAAACGAAAGTGGCAGTAAAGAGGGGAGGTTCTCAATCACATCAAGGTCTTGCCGAATTCAGGACGGAAATCGAAATGTTATCTCAGTTTCGTCACCGCCATCTGGTTTCGTTAATCGGGTACTGTGATGAACGAGACGAGATGATCATAATTTATGAGTACATGGAAAACGGAACTCTCAAGGATCATTTCTATGGCACGAATTTTCCGTACTTGAGTTGGAGGCAGAGGCTAGAGGTATGCATTGGATCAGCCAGAGGACTTCACTATCTTCACACTGGCTCTACAAATGCAATTATTCATCGCGATGTCAAGTCCGCAAACATACTCCTAGATGATAATTTCATGGCAAAGGTAGCTGATTTCGGGCTATCGAAAACTGGCCCTAACCTTGATCAGACACATGTAAGTACAATGGTGAAGGGAAGCTTTGGGTATCTTGATCCGGAATACTTGACAAGACAGCAGCTAACAGAAAAATCAGATGTGTACTCCTTCGGGGTGGTGATGTTTGAAGTCCTCTGTGGAAGACCAGTTATCGATCCATCACTTCCAAGAGAAAAGGTGAATCTAATCGAATGGGTAAAGAGGTATCAGGCGAGAGGGCGATTGGAGGACATTGTCGATCGGAACATCATCAATCAAATAAAAACAGAATCTTTAAAGAAATTCAGGGAGATAGCTGAGAAATGCTTGGCAGAATGTGGTCTTGACCGGCCTACAATGGGAGACGTCTTGTGGAACTTAGAGTGTGCGCTTCAGCTCCAAGGCAACGAAGAAAAATCTTCTAGCAGCAATGGTGACATGTTTTCGCAAGTTACTCTCTTGGACCACTCACACTCGCAAACCAGTGTATCAACCACACAGTTCAGTGTAGGTGACCTTGCTGGTGCTTCGTTGAGTAAGGTTTTCGGGCAAATGGTGAGAGAGGAAACGCGGGAAATGTGATCATTCTAGTTGGTACTCAACCAAGAGTACTTACTCTATATAGAGTTATTTGTTGTGAAGTGTACAGGAAATGGTGTTGGATCAAGTCACTTTCACTATCTATATGTAATGAAAAGCATTTCAATTGACTATGCATTTGCAAGAAAGTTTTTGCTGTGGATTTTTTCTTCTTGATTTTGTGTTTCATGTTAAGCATTTACACAGTTGAATACCGAATATTGCTTCATTCGCCTGCTTTTTGTTTGTGTCTGTGACATCTCTCTGTTGCCAATATTTGATTCTGATTTTCTGATGCTGTTGTGTTGATCCTTGGCTAATATTTGAACACTTATCTAAGAAAAGTTATCAGGTGTGGGATTCCGTACCTATTTTTCATACAGGATCACTGGTTCCAATCGGTTAGAACTAATGATTCTGCACAAATTTTTTATCCGGAATTCCATACATTATAATTCCTACTTAGCAAAAAATGATTATCTGGTATACAACAATTTGATCAAGTGTGTTTTTTAAACAACCGAAAAAAAATTACTTGTGCTTTGAGCTACATATAATGCTAGATTATCTGTTCTTTGAAATTATGTGACATTTAAATTATAATTACCATATTAACAATAATAATAAGATATCGAGGTTAGCGGTTGAAGAGTTTTCCCCCGAATTGTGGAAGTATATATCTACTTTTATAGAAGTAGGTATTCGGATCGTACATATGTTATTTGTCAGCTTATTATCGTTAGGTTTGACCAACGCTAACTTAACCATTCAGTATCATAATTTATTATAATCAACCATTCGATGTGAAAATTTATTATAATCGACAATTCGGTGACATAATTTATTGTAATCAACCATTTGGTAGCAAGCACATCACCCACCTTTTAGTAAAGATGTTTGCGCACTTCCCTTCCACACCTAGTGGTCAGGGGTTCGAGTCTCACCGTGCACATTTCACATGCATATATGGAGAGTTTTCTCCTAGTTTGTGGGAGCAGTCCCCTCTCCGGTTGTAAGAGTTGTAGTCCATATGTAACATTTACTCGATAGTGGGAGTAGTATTCCTAAAAGTGTTTGTAGAGTCTAATTAATCTCGTAATGTCCCAACAGTAGTTGTATTTCAAATAATAAAAAAGGATATTATCATTTTGGTCCTTATACTTTGGCCGACAATGCCGACAATACCGTTTTTAACTGTCTTTCCATTTTTCACTGGGGTGGTCCCTATGTTTTTAAAAACACATCAATTTGATCCCTTTCACCAGTTTGTTAACGGTCAACCCTCATAGAAATAACAACATGACATTATTATCCTTGATTTTAATTGAATGAGTTAAGAAAATACAATTTTACCCTTAAATTGTAAAGAAATCAACAACTTTCAAGTAATTAATTACCTATAAAAAATTGACGCATCACCAATTTAAATTTAAATTGATTTTTTTAATATTTAAATTGTACAATTGGAAAATATTTTTAACAAAAAAAAACACATCATGAACCTTCCATCTTCTAAACCCAGATTCTGACGACCATCACCACCATCGCCGCCGTCACCGCTGCCAGACCCAGACCACAATCATCACAAAACTCAGATCCGAATCACACCTTTACCATCAAATCGAACCCAGAACCCCACCAAATTGAACCTAGAACCACTGCCAAAAACAAATTAAACCACCGTCTAAAATCCAAAAAACCAAGAAAAAAATCTTCCGCATAACTATTACCAATCCAGATAAAAATAAAAACCCTGATCTTTATCACTAATTGATCAAACACGAATCACCAAACACTCCGTTTATCACTACTTCAAGAAACCCAAATTAATAATAATAAATATTAAATCCTAAATTGATGAAAAGATTAAAAAGCAAAAGAAAAAATATATATATATATATATATTTGCCAACAAAGTGAAAACCCCTAAATCTGGAAACCTAGTTTTGAGACAAAATGACACTGGTGTTGCATCGAGACTGTAGAGATGTATATTTTTTGTCGGGATTCTAATTTTCCACGTTGATGAGAGGGAATGGGGATGAAAATCATCCCCAAATTGAAATGGGTAACATTTCCTGGGTTATATTTTTAATATATTTTTTTATCCTTTTAAACCCTAAGTATATATGTACATCTGTATTAATGAATTTTATTTTGTATTTATAATAGAATATTTATTTATTTTTAGTTTAATTTATCATTTTTAGTTAAATGGGAAATTGAGAAACCAATGAAAACGGAAAACGGAAAACAGAAAACGGAGAAAAACGATGAAATTAGGATACTGGGATCAGATAGAGGGACCTATATCCATTCTCATTTCTCGTGCATATCTCTAATCAAGAGTCTCCCGACAATAAAATTGAAAGCCAAATTTGAACATTTACGAGAAACAAAAAAAGTGGGGAAAAAAGCGATTACAAGAGTCAAAGGAAAGAAATTGAAGAGACCTGATGATCAAAATGGAAAGTTAGTTATTAAGGCAATCCAAACAGAAGAAGAGAAGAAGATGTGGGTCTGTGGAGTTTTTTGGGTCTCTGGAGATTGGATCTCAGAGACGAACAAAAAAAAAATATGGCGATGATGCAATGGTGCGGCGCGGTGGAGATGACTCAGCGGCCATCTCTACCGTCACCGGCAGCGACATCGGCGGCGTCGTCTGATGCTCCGATCCTTTGCGGATTAGGCGACAAGAAGACGAAGAGAGGGAGGATATTCAAGAGATTCAAGTCGACAAGAAGACGTCTGATGCTCTCCAGATTAAAATTAGAATGTTATTTTTTTAAAAAAATATTTGTAATTAAATATTAAAGTTAATTAAAAACATTATTTTGCATTTATAATTATTATTTTTTATCTTACACGTGATATATTACATATTTAAAGATAAAAATACCTCAGTAATTAGGGATATACATTTAGAGAATGAGGATGGATATAAGTTCCCACATCCCTATCTCTATCTCTATCCCCACTTCCTAAACCCTTCTCTCATCCCCATATCTCTATTTAGGGAAAATGGGGATGAGGATGTTTGGGGGGAGGTCCCCCATCCCTATCCCCAATTTCCCATTTTTTTCGTTTTTCTCTGTTTTCTCGTAACCCCGTTTTCCAATTTTCTTATTTAACTAAAAATTATAAATTAAATTAAAAAAAACAAACAAACCTTTCATTACAAATAAAAAATATCAATACATTATAAACTCAACATAAAATATTTTAAATAATTTAAATATATATTATAATTATATTCATAGTTTTAAAACTCGAAAGGCGGTGCGAGGCGGAAAGGCCTTTGTGAGGCGAGGCGGTTGCCTCGAGGCGATCGAGACGGCAGCCTCGGTCAGAAAATGGAAAAATAATTAAAAAAGAATTAAAAAAAAAGTTAAAAATTAAAAAAGTAGAATAATATTCCATAAAATTCATAATAAGTCATATTCAATCTCAAACAAATTAAACATTACTAAAAACAACGTCCTCCTAATAAGAAATGACCACTATATATCCAATGTATCCCATAAACTATCATTAGTGTCAAGTGGTTTGAAATGTGGATCAAAAGAGTAATCTCCTCCATCATCATCATCATCATCTGAAATATATAAAGAGTCGTTCCGGTTTGAAATGTCCTCCCACCCATCTTCATCCACCCGTTGCAAAACCTTTCCTTTATCTATAAGGAAATATAAAGTAATATTTTAATTAAATATATCATTTTATCTAAGTAAAAATTATTAAATTTAATTGGAGAATTACTTACTTGTATTTCTCTTTCTCTTTCCAGGAACTTGTTGGCTTCCACTCGGTTGACTCATGTCCACATCCGCGGATGGAACATCTTCCGTAACCAACCACTCATCATCCAAAGGCACATCTTCACTAACCAATGGATCCTCATCATCCTTTAGTGCCTGTCTCTTAATGAATTTGTGTTGCAACCTTCTATTGTACATTATGTACACTAAGGAATTCAACTTTGTTGTCTTCAATCGATTCCTCTTCTTTGTATGAATCTATAATTTTTTTGTATGAAATTGTTAATTAAGTAATACTAAATTAATGTATATCTAGTATTTAGAATTCTAAGTAAACACATACCAAATTAAATGTACTCCAATTCCTCTCACAAGCCGAGGACGAGCAAGTGAGACTTAAAACTTTCACAGCAAAACCCATAAGTTCTGGAGCATCGTCTCCATATGTAGTCCACCAATCGGCTACAATGAGAATAAAAAACATTGATTAGTTACGACATTACTATAAATTTCATATAGAAATTGATAAATGTAAACAATAGCTTTACGCTTTTACATACAAGGGCTAAGTTTGTCAATGACAGTTTGTTGACGTCCATAGGCAAACAACCCTTTCTTATTCTGAAAGAGTTGAAGTTGGATATTAGCCTATAATCTGTCATCCTCATTAGGAACAAGTTTTTCCATGCACACCATCAACCCAATCTTTATCTCTCGATGAGTGGAAAAATTATCTGAATATTGGAATCGGGGATTCAAGTAGTATGCAGCTGCGTGTAAATGCCGGTGCAATTGAAACTCCCACTTATCATCAATTATTTTCCAAATTTCCTTGTATGCTCCTTCCTCATTTCCCAAATTTTCGGCTATCTCCTCCTTAGCCTTGTCCATTGAACCATAAATGAACCCCATACCGGGCAATTTTTCAGAATCTGTCATCCTCAATACATTTACTAGAGGTCTAGTTGTCTTTAATGCATAAGACATGCTACTCCAAAAACTACCGTCCCTCAAGATAATCTTCTTGATTTCCCTTCCGTCGGCCTTTTTTGCCCAACTACAATCATCCCATTCCTTAGAAGTGAACATTTGCTCCAAAGGTTGCTTCAAACTTAACATTCTATCTAATGTCAAGTATGCAGTAGCAAATCGTGTAGAAGCGGCACGAACCAACTCTTTTTTGTGTGCTTCCTCATTAAAGGTAACACCCATCCATGATTGTATATGAAGTTACTCACCTATGGCAACACAATCATAAAAACATTAAGTTATTAATAGATTTTAATGATTTATACTAAATAAGTAAATATTAGAGCATTTATGTAATTATTTATACCTTTTTCGCTTTCCTTAGAGCATTTTCGTGTTGAGGAAGAGATCCGATTTTCTCAAGGATTAGATCAATACAATGAGCAGCACATGGCGTCCACCATTGTCGTTTCCTCTTCTTCATCAACATTTCACCCGCTTTCTTGTAGTTTGATGCATTATCTGTCACCACTTGAATCACAAGATCTTCACCAACTTCTTCAACCACTGAATCCAGTAGCTCAAACAATAATGTAGCATCTTTAACTACATCACTAGCATCAACTGACTTTAAAAACACGGTGCCATAAGGATTGTTTACGAGGAAGTTTAACAACTGTCTTCCTCTCATATCCTTCCACCCATCCGACATAATGGACACCCCTGTTTGAATCCATGTTTTCTTTACTTCGGCAACAATTGATTGTGTATTTGTTTCTTCTGCCATCAATAATGTTGTGCTCAACTCATGTGCAGTAGGCCCTTTCAAACCACGTCCGTAATTCCCAACCGAACGTAACATATTGGTGAATGATGGACTATTAGCAACCTTGAAGGCTAGTCCATTCTCGTAGAAGAATCTGGCTATGTCCATACATGTGTTTTCACGTGCATCCTTGTCAAGTCCTTGTTTGCTTCCCTCCACAACATCCACCGAGTCCTTTTCAAGAAATCTATCCATCGGTCCTCTGATTCCTCTTTGAGTAACGCTACCCGAGCTTGAACCTTTTTGACTGTTGAGGGTGACACACTTGTCGATCATTTCTTCACGCGTCAATTGTGTCCTTTTTTTCGCACTTTCATTTTTTTTCAAATATGTTTTTATTTCATCTCTCACCTCTGGAGTGACTTTTCCACACGGGGCAGCATTACCATGAATACCCGCAAGGTGTTCTTTCATCTGATACACACCTCCCTTCAAATTTTTATCACAAAAATTACATTGAAGGTACTTGTATCCCTTATGTCCATCCATTTCAACCTCAACTCCATACTTCTATGCCGGATCTTTTCGATTCGACATCTCTAACACAAGTTTATAACAAAATAGCAAATAAAAAATTCAGTAATATTCTCATACAAAACAGTGGTATATAAGGCAAAATGACCAAATATTTAAGGCAAAACATATAAATATGTCACTGTTTCTAACTCAAGATGTCAGGTAAAATGTTAACATATATATAAGGCAAAACATATAATTTATAACATTGATTCACTGGTTGGTCGGCACATCAAAACATATATGAATTATATGAATCGTAAAAGACAACAAACAATGTCCCAAATAGTCAAACATTAAAAACAAAATGTTGAAATCAGAAAACAGATGGTGCGATGTTTAACATAATATATATATATATATATATATATATATATATATATATATATATATATATATATAGATAGATAGATATGTTTTCTGAAATCAGAAATCAGAAAACAGTTTCGCATGACCATCAAAACAGATGGTCATGCGAAACTGAAGAAGAGAAACTGAAAGAAGAGAAAACTGAAGAGAGATCGTGCGAAACCGAAGAAGAGAACAAAAAAGAAGAGAAAAAAATGAAAGGAGAGAGTCGAAGAAGAGAGAAAATATACCAGAGGTGAAGAGTGACGACTGACGAGAACTGTCGAAGCTGAGGAGTCGCCGCCGCCGCCGTCGCCGAAGAGGAGTCGCCGTTGTAGAAGAGTCGTCGACGATGAGGAGATGTCGTCGTCGCCGATGATGGAGGAGATTGAAGATTGAAATGAAATTTAGGTTTGAAATTCCAATTTGATCGACGAATTTGGGTTGTATTTTTTTAGCTTTCATGAAATGGCAGCGTTTCATCTTTTTCTTTTTCTTTTTAATTCAATTTTCGCCTCTGTTCACCACTCGGCCTAACCGATTCGAGGCGGTCAGAGGCGGACGCCTCAGGGCATGGGAGGCGGGATTTTCCCTCTTCAGTGATGGTGCGGTCGCCTTAGCGCGAACACTGAGCGAGGCGGGGTGAGGCGGCCGCCTCAGTTCGAATTTTAAAACTATGATTATATTTATATACTTTTGAGGGAAATGAGGATCTTCACCCCAACCATATTTCAATTTAATTGTAGGAAAATGGGAAAATTGGGATGGGGATGCCCCCCTATTTTTCCATAAAAAAAGGTACGAGGATAAATGTGCATCTCTATCTATAATCGTTAAGTTTGACTGATAGTTGACCCCCCATATTTTTTCTATTTTTCCATGAAAAAAGATACGAGTATAAATATACATCTCTATCTATAATCGTTAAGTTTGACTGACAGTTGACCGATTAAAAAACTAAATTTATGTGTTTTAAAAGATGTAATGACCGCTCTAAAGAAAAATGGAGAGATAGTTAAAAAACGTTATTATCATCTTAGAAAATAATAATAATAATAATAATATCTTATAGTTAATGCTTCAAGGTTTGAGTAGCTGTCACTGCCCGGCTGTTTTATATCAAAAACATTATATTCATTATGCCAAACCGGCCGGTTCAACAAAACAAACACGAAACCACAGGTCCCGTACTGTACACTTTTTTTTTTATTATAAAATTTATAGCTTTTACAATTGATAGAAAACCATCGAGACAGAAGCCCCTGATAGAAAACCCTAACTAGCTATGGATCGCTCCTCCGACAAAGAAAAATCCTCCAAACGCTCCCGCGAAGAGCGCGACCGTGACTACGAACGAGACCGTAAGCTCCGACACCGAGACCGAGACCGAGACCGGGACGACAGACACCGTGACAACCAGCACCACCACCGATCGTCGGATCACAAGTCTTCGAAGCGTGACGATCAGGAGGGATTGCGTGATGAACGCGAGTTCAAGCGCGAGAAATCGCACGACGATCGTCAGTCGAGGCGCGAGCGAGAGAGATCTCACGAGAGGCACCGCGAAGTGAAGCGCGAGGAGTTCAAAGAAGGCGGTGGCGATGCGGCGGAGAGCGAGACGAGAAGGAAGCGGAAGGAGAGGGAAGAGAGTGAGGAGAGAGGAGATAAGAAGGCTAGGGTCTTGGATGGCAAGAGAAAGATGAGAAAATTCGAGGATATGTCTGTTAAAGAAGAGGACTCTGAAGTTATTTCTGGAAATGGAAATGCAAATGTCAGTGAGATTAGTGTGAAGAATGAAGTGCCTGATAACGATGTTATGTTTGGTAGTGGCTCAGCTAATGCAAATGTGAGTTCCATATATTTCTATTCAACTTTGAAATATTATAAATGCTTATTTGTTTGTTTTTAATTATGCATTTAGAAGTAGAGTGTTATGTTATATCAATTTTTATGTATATTTGATATGGGTATTTGTTTTGATGCCTTTTTTTCAGATCATTTGCCATTGTGTGAATTCAGTAATATTGCTTTTATCATTTATAATGTGAGCTTTCTGGTGTGTTGAAAGCAGAAAATCAAAGTTATTTTGTTTTAGTGTGCTTGATGTGTACAATGATATCAGGGGTAGATTGGTGGGTGTCTTTTGGTTTGAATTTTTACATTTTTTTTTATAATTTTCTAAATTTGTACGATATCTAGCGGGTGATTGAGATTGTGATGTACTTTGTCTATAACTGTTAAAAAGGTGGGTATTGATGTGGAATAAGATGGATGTCTGCTTGCGTTTATGGCTGATTTTTGATGTATGTAGGGGTTGATGGAGCCCTGAGTTGTAGCCTCTCATGACTTGACTATTTTGCAATGGTTCACAACTTATTGATCATTCTCCTAGTCCTCTAAAGTTCATATGTTGCATTCTATCACTTGTGCAAGTGTCTCTATCACTTGTGCAAGTGTCTCTATCACTTGTGCAAGTGTCTACCTTCTATTCTATATTTAGCCATGAGCGCTTCTGCCACATGACATGTAAACCATGTAAGCATAGTGAGTTAGATCATACAAATGCTTGATTGTAAGGTGAGCAATATCCAAGTTTTAGCACAGAATGCTTGCTGCTCTGTTTAATTTATACACTGCATGGAGTTTGAGATGAGGGAGGGGTGATCAACCTTGATGCTTGATGTAGAAGATAAGATGTTTTCTGATTCAGTCTTTATTTCCTTAATCTTTCAGTTAGAAGTGCTGTATAGTGTATGACTTACGTTTTACAATTTGAGTAAATTTCTTATTAACATAGTTTTGTTTCATTTTTTTTTGAGCCGCCTCCTATGCTGCACTACATGGTAAGGCTGTTTTCTTGTTTTGAAAGAATGTACACATTTTCTTATTTCTTTCATGAAAGATTATTGTTAAAATTTTCATTGTTGCCTTTTGTCTTATATTTTGATTTCTGAATTGAACTTTTCTACATTAATAGGGTGCCACTATGGAATCATTTACCATGGCATCAAGGATTGTGCCTGAAACCTCTATGACTGCTGGTCATCCCCCTCCTACAAAGGTATCTTCAATTTCTACCACAAATGAAAATAAGGGAGTTAGTATTACCAGATCTCATGAGGTTCCTGGAAACTCTAGTACAGATGGATCATCTTCAGCTCCCAGAAAAACTGGAAATCTGTCACTAGATGCTTTAGCCAAAGCTAAGAAAGCTTTACAAATGCGGAAAGATTTGTCAGAAAAGCTAAAGAAGATACCATTGGTAAGAAATTGCATTCCTAAGGAGATTGTTTGTTCTCACATTTCCTCTCTTTAATCAAAAATTTTCTTTGGTGCACATTAAGTGGTGTTGTTTTCATTTATGCAGTTGAGCAAGGGATCAACTTCGGATGGCACGAAGGAGGGTGTGAAAACACAGTCTTCTGGTACTGGAATGCTGCAGGGATCAGCTCCATCAACAACTGCTAGTACTGGTGTATCAGCTGTTGCAGCATCAATTTCATCAGCATTACCTGCTGCTGCAGCTTCCGTAGGGCCACCTGCAACTGGCATGTCTGCTATTGCTGGCCTTGCTAATATACCAAATATTGAAGCTGTTAAACGTGCTCAAGAGCTTGCTGCTAAGATGGGATTTCGTCAGGACCCTGAATTTGCTCCTCTCATAAATTTATTCCCTGGGCAGATGCCAACAGAAGTAGTTGTCCCTCAGAAACCTACCAAGGCACCTGTTCTGCGAGTGGATGCTCTTGGTAGGGAAATAGATGAACATGGAAATATAGTGAATGTTGCCAAACCAAGCAACCTTAGCACTCTAAAGGTTTAATTTCCGACTCTTGGAAATTGTAATTCTGTTATCTGCTTATGTTACTACTTTAATTTTTGTTAGTGGGTTTACTAATCCATCTAAGCTTCATTTCAGGTTAACATCAACAAACAGAAAAAAGATGCATTCCAAATTCTTAAACCTGAACTTGATGTAGATCCAGAATCAAATCCTCATTTTGATGCGAGTATGGGTGTCAACAAAAATAAGATTTTGAGACCCAAAAGAATGACCTTCCAGTTTGTGGAGGAAGGCAAATGGACTAAAGATGCTGAGATACTCAAAGTCAAGGTACGTTATATACTGAACCTTTTTTCCTGATTTAATCACTTCTATTTGTTCCACACACATTTATGTAAGCATATAACAGAACCAATTCGGGGAAGCTGGAGCAAAAGAGCGACAGGCAAAGCAGGCGCAGTTGGCAAAGGCAAACGGAGGGTCTGATATAAATCCAAATTTGATAGAGGTAGCAGAAAGAGTTATAACCACCAAGGAAAAGCCTAAGGACCCGATTCCTGAAATAGAGTGGTGGTAAGTTGTTACATATATATATATAAATTTCAATTTTGGTATAATTTTAATAGTTTCTTCCGTTGATTCAATTCTTCGACTATTTTCTTGATTTGACCTACCAGAGATACTGATATATAAAGCCTAGACCTCATAATAGTTCAGCCTCTTTTTTAAAATAAATATTGAATTTGGAACTGATTAACTGCTGTATAGGTCTTCTACAATAGTGTTTGGATGTCTAAAAGCAATGAGGTTCTCATTCACATTAAACAGGAGGGATCATTCAAGCCCCTCTGAAGTTTCTCTGATTAGAACTTGGAAGTGATCCATATCTTCAACTAGGAAACTACATAAAGCGATAAAAAACTCAATAGTAGAGTAGTAGACTAGGTAAAGGTTTCACACTTTATTAGGATTAGAATTCCCCTAGATCACTATAAAAATAGCAGACAGATTATTGTCGTAACATCATCAAAACAATTGCAGCAATTAGATCTAGGCCGTTTCAAGAGGAAGGTATATATTCAAGTTGTATTTGAGTTTTTCTTATAAAGTGAATCAATTCTTTTCTCAATATTTATCTATTTTTTTGCAATAGTTTCTTTGGATCATAGTTTGATTATGTTTCTGAATTTCAGGGATGCGTCTCTCTTGCTTACTGGTTCTTATGATGACATATGTGATGGTGGTATAATTGAAGACAAACTGAAGAAGGAGAAGATCACTATTTATTGTGAACATCCTCGTCCTATTGAGCCTCCTGCTGAGGCAGCTCCTCCTCCGCCTCAACCACTGAAACTAACCAAGAAAGAGCAGAAGAAACTCCGTACTCAGAGACGTCTGGCAAGGGAAAAAGATAGGCAGGAGATGATTAGACAAGGCCTGATTGAACCCCCCAAACCGAAAGTCAAAATGAGCAATTTGATGAAAGTCCTCGGTTGTGAAGCTACCCAAGATCCTACAAGACTAGAAAAAGAAATCCGAAGTGCAGCTGCTGAGCGTGAACAGGCTCATATTGACAGGAATATTGCACGCAAGCTCACTCCTGCAGAGCGCCGAGAAAAGAAAGAGAGGAAGTTATTCGATGACCCTAATACAGTGGAGACTATTGTTTCAGTTTACAAGATTAATGACCTTTCACACCCAAAGACACGCTTTAAAGTTGATGTTAATGCCCATGAGAACCGTTTAACTGGTTGTGCTGTAATTTCCGAGGGAATTAGTGTTGTGGTTGTTGAAGGTGGAAGCAAGTCCATAAAGAGGTACGGGAAGCTTATGCTTAGACGCATAGACTGGGCTACAGCTGTAAAAGAAGACGAAGACAAAGATGATAATACTGAAAAACCTGTAAACAAGTGTGTGCTAGTGTGGCAGGGCATTGTTGCTAAACCAAACTTCAGCAGATTTTTTGTTCATGAATGCATGACGGAAGCTGCTGCAAAGAAGATTTTGGCTGATGCTGGCGTAGGACATTATTGGGATCTTGCTGTCAACTTCTCTGAAGATTAAATGTAATCAGAGAGGTGCTTTCACAGAAGTATTTTCACAGCCATTGGATGAATCTATTCGATTTGAGATAGCATTGGTTCGGCATTTTGTTAGGTAATGAATTTATTTCTGAAAATTACTGGTTGCTATTATTCAACCCAATGAGACACTTGCAAATACTTTTTTTCATTAGTGGTTGATATATGTAAATTTTGAAATCCCCATGTGTCTGGACCACTTTTATTCATGGGTCATAAAAGAGCATCTCCTAGATGGACCTTTTCGGGAACGACTTTCTTGTCTGTGTGAATGAAATTTTCTCCGATATGATACTCTTCGTGGTGTGCCTTTTCTTTTGAAAAATTTAGAATTTCTTGCTCTTGAAGAAGCCTGGATTTCAATTTTCTATTTCACATTAGGATTGCTGTGGGATAAAAAAAAGTATGCTAGGGTGGTTTTTGTTGATGTTTTAGATGTGTTTTGACTCGCTACTAATTAGGTTCTCAATGAAATAGAGATTCTATGACTAGTGCATTTTTAAAGACGAAATTATATTAATAAGGGAAAATTGCAATAAAGTACCCAACGTTTGGTGAAAATGTAATCAGATTGCACTTTTACTAAAATTACAGGAAAGTACCCTTGAATGTTGACCATTGAATGGTGTGGGTTTGAGTCATGTCCCTGTTTTCCAATCCTTTGAATTAGTTAAAATAATTCAAGAAAAAGGTATTAAAAAAATAAATCAATAGTGAATTTTACATGGAATTCATAGATTTCATATCACATGTTATCTCTCTTAAAAGCCAGCACTAAAAGTCCATGTGAACTTTTTAATTTGAAAATAGTCAGGTACTTGTCGTTTGGTCTCAAAGCCTTAAAGTTGCTTTGCTTTTATGAGATTTATATAATTTCAGAATCAAGGATTGATATTTTAGTATTGTGGTGTGAGTGTGTTACCCTACGATCAGTCATTTGGGCGCCTAGTTTGCAGCATCACATGCATGCATGGTGCAGCCATCATATGCATCATGGGTTCATGGCATTATGTTCTACAATTTTTATTTTTATTTTTTGAAAAAAAAATTCAATCTTGAATTTAGAAATGCAAAGACAATCACAATTCTTCTCAAAGTTTTTCAAGTTTTTGTACAATCTTTAGAAATGCTTTTATTTATTTGTACAATCTCTTTTAAAAAGTACTCCCAAAGAGTAAAGACTTTCCAACAAAAAAAAAAAACGCTTGAAGATTAATATTGCCTAATTCAGTAAATGATGTGCTGATCTGTTGCAATTATACATATGAGATCTAACGGTATCTCCGGTGCTAACGTTGGTTATGCAAAAATTAGATGTTAAGGTGGATGATCATCCACTTTATTAAAAAAATTTATTTTTAATGCAACCTGTATAATACAACTTCAAGTTTGAGATGACAATAATTCATCTTTCAAAATAATTCATCTTTCAGAGGGTCTGTAGGACAATCATCTTGTTGGCACAATCAGTAAGAATTATAGTCTTCTACTTTATTTTATTCAATAATTTTAAAGTATATTGAAAGAGATCAATAATAAATTGACATATCATTACAAACATGTATTTTACAAGTGAAGCGTTTGAGACCACTTTTTCATTTGGTTGTCTATCAAGTTTAGTTACATGCCGCGTGTGAAGCTATTGGCTTAACAATATTGACATATCACCATTCTTTTCAAATGTAAGCCGCATTACCATCGGAGATGCTCCAATACAAACGTGATTTGTGAAGAAAAAAAAATGGTACGTAGGATTAATATGTATTTTGTTATAAATCTTTTTCCAATACATATGTGTATATTCCATCTCAAGCTGACATAATAAAAAACATATATTAGACATCGTCAACATGACTGTCTATTTCCAGATGGTCTTTTGCACAACTATTTTTTTTGGTTGACATAGTAAGTATTTAAAACTAATATTAATTTTTCATCTATTTTTTATAAGGAAATAAAATTACAAATAAAACGCGAAATAAAAAATGAACACGTCATTAAAAAATTGTGTTTTATACGGAAGCATTGGAGATCAATTATAAAGTTGTTTGTGTATCAAGTCTATTTATATACCACATATGAAGCAAGTCTCTTGATATTGTTGTCATGCTAACGATTATTGGTATGCAAACCACATTTAGATCGGAGATGTTCTGATAGTCTTTATATATTAGTTAGAAAATGGATAATTACCTGGTGTTCGAATAATTTACAAACTAAGCGCTGCCAATTCAAGTTATCCTCGTTTAATTGCTAAAGTGTAATTAAATAATCTTTAATATTTATTAAAGGATTGCCCAAATTAAGTTAGATAATATAGGGATATATCATTTTCCTCATATAGTTTGACCTATTAGTAACTTTACCTCATTTAGTTTTAAAAATGGTTGGTCTTTTCCCTGATAACAAAAATATTCAAAGTTTTGCTCATTTCTTCCGGATTGCCATTAAAAAAGTTGACTTTAAAGTCAAAATGCAGTCAAAAGATAATTTTATCATCAGACTCAGAATTAAAATGGAAAATTATCATTCTCTCCCTTAAGGTTTGTCATATTAGATAAATTGATCCATCTAGTTTCAATAATAGTTGGTCTACTCCCTGAAACCCAAACTATTGGTCATTTTGCCCATTTTGTCAAGTTTTACAACCACAATCCGTTTGACCGTTAATTAATATATATAAACATTTCCGTCAAGGACTGATCCTTGAACCTTAAGGTTAATAGCCACAAGCTATATAATTTGTTTAAAATAATTTAAATCTGTTTATTTAATTTAAAATAAACTTATATATAATTTAAAATAAACACATATTTAATAATAATATATATAAAAAGATTTATGAAAATGAAAATGAAAAAGAAAATAATAAAACAAAAGGAAAAAAAAAATTTAAAAAGGAAATTATTATTATTATTCTTTCTTTCTTTCTTTCTTTATTTTTGAATTTTTTTCCGGTTAATTTTATGCGCTTTGATTTTTTAGGGTTTTTTTATCAAATTGAAATAATAATTTTTTTGAAAAGGAAAAAAATTCAAAAAGAAAAAGAAAAAAAATTACGGCCTTTGAATTTCTGGATTTTCTAGGTTTCCTTTTGTTTTCTTATTTCCTTTTTCTTTTTCATAAATTTGTTTTATATATTATTATTATATATGAGTTTATTTTAAATTATATAAACAGATTTAAATAATTTTAGGGCTTGTGGCTATTAACCTCAAGGTCCATAATTCAATTCCTAATGGAGGCGTTTTTCTTATTTAATTAACGGTCAAACAGAATTTGGATGAAAAAACTTGACAAAAGGGGCAAATGACCAATAGTTTGGGTTTCAGGGGGTTAAATGACTATTATTAAAACTAGAAGGACTATTTTATATAATATGGCAAACTTAGGGAGGAAAATAATAATTTTTCATTAATTTTGATTTACCTTTTATCAGATTGCCCTTCCAGTTTAACAGTCAACGGAGGATTTAACGGTATTCTTGACAGTAAAGGACAAAACTGAAAATATTTTAGTTTTTAAGGAAAAAGTCCAACTATTTTTAGAACTAAACGGAGTAAAGTTACTAATATGTCAAACTATATGGGGAAATGATAATATCCATAATATAAAACATTACGGTGTACCATTTTTTTTTTTTTTTTTTTTAAATCCTATTCTTTTATGAATGTATAATTTCCCGTGTCTCGAAAAAATAAATAAATATTTTTTATTCAATCTTTCGAGCCTTAACATTTTCTAATATAAATCCTTGAATTTTGAATTAAATACTTGACCTTCAGAATTGTAAAACAATCTATATCCTATATTTCTATTTACAAGAAGAGCTAAACAAATTGGGTTCTTCATCACAACCAAAACTTGATTTGATTGGTTTCAATACAATGCATTTAATTCTTGTTTTTAATTTTAAATATTAGATGTAGATTGTAGAATGTAATAGCGTGACCATTATCTCTCCAAGTACTTCATTAATGATGGACTACATTTATGTCGTGTAGCCCAATAAAGTATGATCAAAAAGCAAAATTTTCCAAAAAGAAGAGGTGTACACAAGCACCACCATTGACAATTAAAATCGAAACGCTTTCTCTCCTACATTGAGAAAGTATAGGGTGCGTCAACTATACTATATTACTGAATAGTGTGAGGCATCTTATACAATCACATTTTGACATGTGGAGTGAGCACGAATAAAATTTATATATCATCTTCACTTAATTTTATTTTATTTTTTTGTTATTAAAATATATATACATATATATTAAAACTCCCCACATATACTTATAAAATGTATATGGTGGGATTTAAACCCCTCACCACATATATAGAAGGGGGTGCACTACAACTCTATTAAAAAAGATAATGTGAGGCTTCAGTGCTTTACTTTATTTCAAAATTTTAA
The DNA here is from genome assembly GCA_032871835.1 of Dipteronia dyeriana. Taxonomy (NCBI): domain Eukaryota; kingdom Viridiplantae; phylum Streptophyta; class Magnoliopsida; order Sapindales; family Sapindaceae; genus Dipteronia; species Dipteronia dyeriana. Next base: position 18,309,787 of record CM065303.1, read on the forward strand.
ATCACAATTATGTTCTAATTCAATCTATATATCGGCTTCACTTTATTTTAAAATTTTAAATCACAATTATGTTCTAATTATGTTCTAATTCATGGATAAAAATAATGTTATACATCTTAACTTAAATTTCAACTTATGATATTTATTTATTTATCGATTATCACAATATAAATTGAGATACAAATATGAGATGTCATATCTAACACTACTATTCAAATAATAATTAGATATGCCATATCAAATGATGAGACGATCTATGTGTTATATAATTATATTTGCATAACAATTTATGATATGGGAAATAAATTAAATCATTTAATATGTATATATCACATCAAATGTTGACAAGGTGTGTATATTTATAGATTTTCTCACATCCCTCTCATTTCCTTACCCACTAATGTGAACACTCTCAAAGTCCAAACTATCAAGAAGTACAATAAATAAAACAGTAATTGACACTGATACCTCCTAAAGCATACGCGAAATCATATGTTATCATCTAAACTTTTTTTTAAATACCCCATGAGCTATCGTTATCGTTTATCGGTGAATAATTGAGTTTATTCCTTTCTAATATGGGATATTTACAGTCTGGTTTTATCAATATACGAAAGTTTAGGGAATTTAATATCTAAAAAAAAATTAGAGGGCAACATACGAATCCGTGTATACTTCGGGAGGCATTGGGGCCAATTACTGGAAAGTCTAAATAAAAATACAGCTAACAAATTAAGTAAGCCTACCACCACTTATAGAAAGATGGTTTATGTAAGGCAAGAATTGACTATGGAAAGTTCAAAAAATGAGACCCACCATGATGCACCCCATACAAGCCCCATGCACATGGATTGTGTACACATTTTCTTGTTTTTGACTGATGAAATAATTGATATATAGATGTAATTTTCACTGTAGTAGCCGCATTTATGGGTGTGAGTTAGCTTGCAATTTGGTAGAGAAGGTGGTGTGTGGACTAGCTAACATTAACCACCAACAGTATAAAACCAAAATCAATGAATGTTAAATCATGTGTGTGTGTGCGCGCTTTCTTGGTTACTTCAGTCACTTTATTTGGTGGTTTATACAAGTTTAAAGGTATTGATTTTTTAAACTGGGTTTCTTTCTTTATTGTTACTAGTACCTTTTTGAGTGGGTAAATTGAGATATAGATCGAATGATCGATTAGGCTAATTGTCAATCTAGTTACTATTATGTGATTATGTCTAGCAAGAAACCTATTTTCTCTTTAATAGTTTTGTGTTTAACAAATATTCGAAAGTTTTGTACAACTTTTTTTCTTTTTCTTTTTCTTTTTCATGCTTGTATGTGTGACTGTCTGAGGAATGATTATACATTATGTCTTCCAATAAAATTGGACAAAACCTTGGATTTTAACTATTTAATAAATCACAAACACATAATATATATATATATATATATAAAAATGGTTCTCTTCTAAAGATCCATTATTTTAATTTCGGTAAGGATATTGATGAAATTACATATATTATGAATTTTGATCTGAATTTTTTTATGGATGATATGTTCAATGAAATCTACCTATGAATAAAATTTGAGAATTTTCCAAACACCATAACTATATATATTATCCCAATTTTGTTAAATATAAAGGCATCGGAAAATTGTCGAAATATAAAAAAAAATCAAAAAAAATAGTTGTAGTGTTTGAAAAATTCTCAAAGTTTATTCATAGAAGTTTATTCATAGGTATATTTTATTGAACATATCATTCATAAAAAAAATCAAATCAAAATTCATAAAAATTGATGTGATTTTATCAAGGTCCTTATCGAAATGAAAATAAGGGATTCCTTATGAGAGAACTACTTTATATATATATATATATATATATATATATATATTAAACTGAATATTAGTAATTATAGATTGTGCCACAATATCACAATCACTCAATGTGATTAATTTGTTTATAAATGACACTCATTCAATTTGTTAATTAATATGTTAGATTCGAGTTATCATAATATCTACATTGAGTATGTATGTTGTGGTTCCACAGTCACTTGCCTTTTTCAAATCAAATTTTATAGTTAACATGATTATATATATATATATATATACATGTAAATTTAATGGCAACTTTTTGGGGGGTTTTTGTATAAATATCACCACATTAATAAATCATGTTTAAAAGACACCAATTAACGTATGGAGACGAACATATCCCGAAATTGACTTTGTCGTTGTGAACAGAGAGAGAAAAAGTGAAATTGCTTGAAACCGATCGGAGTTGAATCGACGACTTCGTTTTCGACGGCGACGGAACTAAAACTTGGAAACCAGTGTCATTTGGAGAGTTGAATAGAATCTTTCAATCGATCAATGTTAGTTGACCTAGATTTTCTATCGTTTTGGTTGTTGATTAAGTGATTGAAATGTTTGTTGGAACCCCGTTCACCGGTCATGCAGAGGAAGTCGGTTTTAAATTTTTTTATACAGATCGTAAATGATCAAGGACCAGTGAACTTGAGATCGCAATTCTTTTTCGGAGCTAATACATATAAAATTATTACACTAATAAAATATATATGTAAACACATGAAATTGAAATCAATAATAAATAAGAAGAAAATAAAACCATACCAACGTTTGGAGGCTCCTTCACTTTACGATATGCTCCTGTCTGTACCTCTCGATCTTCCTCGCTATCTCCCAGGACTGATAACTGCGTGTGGATGCGTCAGAGTATTTAAAAACTTAAATGGAGGATGTGGAGAAAAATGAATGAAGAAACTCTTTCTTCAAAGTCAAAACCAACTAGAATATTTCTAGTTAAAAATGTAAACAATTTTTTTTTTAATTCACACTGCACGACACTTATGCACAACACTTCAAAACAAGCCAAGAGACCTGATATGGGTTGATAAAAAAAAAATTGTCTATATATATCTCACACACACTTTTCAAAGTAAAACAAAACTCCTTTTTTCTTATATATATGTATATGTGCATCAATTTGTATCATATACAAATAATTGTTTGTCCCCATTGTCCTTTTCTTTTAAAGAATGTATATATCAAAATTATATACTTTTCCTTTTTAATTGATATCTTGTTTTGTCGGTTTTCAAATAATATATATCAGATATATATTTTCTTTTTTAGAAACCTTATGGTATCTTTTATTTAAAACAAAGTCTTTATTTTATTTTTATTAAAAGATACCATCTATTTTGAATTTAAACTATTTAAATTCAAAAATTAAAAATAAAATAATCATATTATCTTATTTTATTCAAAAACAAATATCAACAAACATCCTCCATTTAGTGATTAATAACATAATTAAATAATCTCATTATTTAATTTATTTAATCACCATTGTTCATTAATTAAATAATCTCATTATTCAATTAATTTTCCGAATAAATACGTGTCATTTTCGTAACACAATTAATTAACTGTGACCCTTGTTACCTAAATTGATCCGGCTAGTAAGGGGACCTAATGGACCCACAGTATTTTGAACTCATATAATCCTCGGAATTATAATTAAAATCTTTAATTAATATTCCTTGATTATTAACTGCGGTGTTATTCCACTAAAAATCCGAAGTCGCACTCTCTCAACTGCAGACACTTTTATACAGATCGATACAACTCAGTGTCCATCGATATAGCTATTACATATGGTGTGATCCACCACAGTAGTTCATAATTAGAGTTGGGTCATAATGTCCGTTATACCCCTCTAATTACATATATCCTTTAAGTACCACTGATTCTCTAATAGACAATAAATCCTATTTCCTCACGGAATTATGAGAGCATTCATATTGTCCAAGTCCCAAATCAACTTTTAAGGGAACTACCATTTACTTCTCACAAGGAGTGGATTTCACTATTGTGTACAAACCATTCCAGCCACAAGCCAAACCACAATCCCAACATACGAAGCATATTGATCGGGAACTACATCTGACCTCACCCATGGTATATCAAAAACCACGATTTAACCTGAAGAAGTCGATAAGACACTTAGGATTAAGATCACCCATATATAGCCATCATTAGTTGACATATATGAATCTCATCGGTAAACGAATCTTGGTGAGAGATTCATATAGATCATGGCTCATTCATATATGATCACGTCATACAAGGTGTCTCCATTCTCATATCTCATATGAATGATTCATGATAGAATCACCGTACATTACGGAATGGACCGCAACTATAGATTAAACGCAAATAAAGTACTCAGTTTTATTTGCTATCTATGGACTCTTTAGATTGCACGTCTCTTACTGTATCCATCTGTATATGACACTCATATACACAGTTCAATATTACATCCGGCAATCTTAGATATTAAATATATGCACAAGTTATAAAATAAACAACACAATGAAAATGAATTGAACTTTTCTTTTTATTTATTTCATTAATCCATTTACAAATTACATCTTTAGGGCATAAACCCCAACAATGTTAGATTAGGTTTTATTTGTGGATCTGAGAATGATAATGGGTCAGGTTAGGATTTTGGATTTGTTGAAAGTTGTTGAGGAAGATGATATTCTGGGTGTCCGAGCTTTTTGTTGATGAACCCGATCATTTTTTCGTTGTTTCCAAGCTTTTATTTTTGAAATTAGTTTGAGTTCATTCGAGTATTGTTTAGTTCATATTCGAGCTTTTATTTTACACGTTTGAAAGGATTGAAAAAAAATCGAGTTTTTTTTTACATTCGAGCTTTTTTAATTTCGAGACTTTGACATCCAATCGAGTTTTTATAGAAAAGCTCTGAGCATTTATATGAAAGCTCCGAGCTATCAACATGCGCGTTATAAAGGACTATCTATTTTTCTATAAAAGCTCAGAGCTTTTTATTAAAGCTTAGAGCTTTTTATTAAAGCTACCTCAGAGCTTTCATAAAAGCTATGAGCTTTTATATATAAGATCCGAGCTTTTATAAAAGCTATGAGATTTTATATAGAAGCTTCGAGCTTTTATATGACTGTTTTAGCTTTTGTATAAAATGTTTGAGCTTATTTTTAAAACCACCGAGCTTTTATATAAATGCTCCGAGGATTTATTTAAAACCTACGAGCTTTTTAATCAATGACCCGAGGTTTTTTTATGAGATTCGAGCTTTTTATTTCTAAGGATTTCACAGTATACTTAATTATGTTGTTGTTAAATTTCAGATGATGAATCGGTTGAGAAAGACATTTAAAACTCCAAAGGAAGAGCGGTACGAGGGCAAAGTCACTCACCATGACCATTTTGAATCCCTTGGTCATATAGAGGATAAACTTAACCGGGTCCCTGTAGAATTGGTTGTTGAAGACCGTTGTCGGTTCATGGCATCATGTTTTGGGCATTTCTTGACCATGCACCTGCCGGTGAAGTTTTTGGGTGATGTTATCCACCGGTTACTTTTACGGAAGGTGCATCATAATGAGCTGTCAGATGAGATGCGGTTTATGTTAGGGATTTATGGGATGAGGTTCTTGAAGGTAGAATTCTATCTAATCATCAGATTACGGTTCGGAGTAGTACCGGATACGAGACGCTATTTTAGTGTGGACAATGGCCTACATCATCGGTACTTTGGTGGTAAGGTTGAGATTTCATCCATGGAGTTGAGAGATGTTCTGAGGCGTGGCGAGTTTTAGTAGACATACGATAGTGTGAAGTTATGCATCATCTATATACTGAACTGGATACTTATGAGGTTGGACGAGAGATTAAAAATTCCAGTTTGGTAGTTACGGTTGGTGGATGATCTCGATGCTTTTTACATGTTCCCGTGGGGTACACACAAGTATAGTCATTACATATATTCATTCAAGCATGCGCTTGACAGGCGACGAGAACGGTTCGAGAGACACCAACAAGCAAAAGAAGCTGACAAACACATGCAAGAGACCTACAATATTTATGGTCTATCTTACGCCCTTATGGCAAGAGTTTTGTGAATTACAACATTTACATTTGCAATCGTCTATACGGATTTTTATCGTAATTATTTTTTGTTTGTAGATTTTTACTTTTGAGGTGATCCCCGCACTTGGGACCCAGTTCGGGACTCGGATGGCTACCGATTTGTCTCCCCGTATTCTGAAGTGGGTGTTATAGATACAACCGATAGGGGATAAGTTGTCGAAGATATTCACACCGCGAGTAGGTTTCTTATTTGTTCATGTTAAAAGTTATTATTAAAATTTCAATGGTCTAACAACGGTTTCAGATGTCTGTGATAACGAAGCTGGTGCCCACAACAACTCAGAGGGATGAACCATATTATGCGGAATTAGCAGTAGCCATACCGGATCGCGATTCTGTTGGGCATACTAGTGTCGTACCCAGTGATACAAAGGTTTCGGAGGCAGAGTTCGGTGATGGGAGCCCACAAATGCATTCAAAAGGTTCAGAGCCAGATTTAACTGGTGGGAGATAGCCGAGCCAGATGCGGGTTCGATTTAGGATGCTTGCATATAGTGTTAGACATAACTCTAGAGAAGACATTGGGGGGGGGGGGGGGGGGAGTGCAAGGTACGTACAAATTGTTGCTTTGCATGAAATTATTTCAAATCCATGTAAATGTTAAACGACTGACTTTTGTTTTAGGGCCGTTTAGAGCGTAGAATCCAAGGTTTGGAGGCTGTCGTCGCTGCTTTACGGGATGGTTTGCTGAACAGTGATGCGAAACGACAGAGGCAGCGTCAGGAGTTGATGGACTATCTCCGATAGCGGTTGGGGTCGACATCACGGTCAGATAGGGATGTTCCACCTTATCAAGATCGACACTCTTGACCTAGAGAAAGAGACGAACATCGTACCCATGTCAAGGAGACAGAGCTTGGCACTGTTTATTAGATGTAGGGTACCCAGGTTACCGAAACTGGAGTTACAAGAGCCGAACATGACATTGTAATTGCGGGTCTTAATGAGTTTCCCCTACTTATGGAGGAGCAGGAGACATCGTCTGAGCAATCCCATCATCAGAGTGTTTCCTCCACCGGAGCTGTCTCTCCAGTTCGATCGCATGACATCCCTTCACCCAGGGACAACTCCACTAATCCAGATGAACCCCTCCGATGGATAACTCTGGTCCATCCAGCCTAATCCCTCCTCCCACCGATACATGGAGACCATCCCGACAAACCCTCCTCAGAGACCCCACAGGCCCATCCAGATGAACCCCACCCCTAGGGACCCCACAGACTCATCCTTTCGTACCCCCCGTATCCCTCATACCCGCAAGAGGGAGTGGCAGTTTATGAGCCCATACACTGATCCACGTCGACCGAAGAGGCCAAGGACAGCGCATACAGCTAAAGTCCATGCATTCATGCCGAAGGTTTTAGTAGACGCTGGCCAGCTGGAGGCCTACAATGAATACAAGAGGAACATCGTGGAGGAATTGTAAGTATCAGACTGTTTAGTTTATTGAAATAACAACTTAAATTGGTTTAGATGTTTTGATGTTTTTTAAAAAGTAAAATACAGGCGCGATGTGGATCTTATGGTGCCAGTAACGGTGAATTGGTTCCACCGCTTCCCACAGAACTACATGGAGTTGTTTGACACAGTATGTATCTAACATAAACTCTACCTGTGATCTTTATAATAAATTATTCTAATATTGTTTTACAAAATACTTTGTCAGCATGTGGATGCATACATGAACATCTTACGGAAGCGTCAGAAAGCATACCTCACTATGTACAATCAGAGGATGAACGTTATGGGCACTCAGTTCTTTGTAAGTGTTTTGTAATGTTAGTTTCGATTTAACGTTTGCTGTTTTCTGTGATCCTAACTCCGATTTAATTTTTATCTGAACAGTCATTGTTGGAATATCAGTGGGATAAAATAATGTCTCGTGATGCTGGCGGGAAGTACAGACGCTGAGATGGAAAATGTTGTGGTACAGGTGGTCCACTAAAGAACTTATCACCGTACGTGGTTTGGCTCCGCCAGGAACCCGGCCATGGCACGAGGTTGACATGGTAAGTGTTTTACAATTAAGACCTAACTATGTTTCATTGTGAATGTGGTGTTCAGGAGTAGATTTGATCATATATATGTGTTGTACGAGTTCTTATTCTGTGCAACATCGGCCGACAACATTGGCTTCTGGCCAGCGTAGACCTCATTAGCGTGCTTATACACCTCATAGACCCTTTCAGACATGATGTCTCATTCAGCATTAGAAAACGCCAGGAACGGCCATTGAGATGGTTTCTCCCCCTATATGTTGCATCAGTTTGGGTTTCACGAGGCTAGGAAACTAGGTAAACAAAAGTTCCAGAGGCGGAATAGGCCCGTCCTGGTGAACCTGGTGGCGAGATCAGTTGTGCCGCAACAGGAGAAAGAGTACGAATTATTGAACAAGAAATTCCTATATAATTGAGTAACATTCTAACAGTTGTTGATGTCCTGCATTGCAGCGGTAACTGTGGGGCTCATACGTTGTGATTGCTCGAGTACGTACCGGTAGACCAGGTCCAGTACGACTGGACTGAAGATGATATGCCCACCATCTGGGAGAAGATGGCTATTGAGGGTTTTTTATAATTTCGAGCCACAATTCCGGTTATAGTTATTGTACAAAACATTTTTTGTAACAAAATTATTCATTTATTTGATTGACATAATTATTTAAAATTATTTACGTTCAAACCATTATCTCATTGCATACCGGTAATAATAATAAAACCTAAAAATATGAGGCCTATATAAAATTAAAATCGTATTGACGTACAAGTCGTACAATTGAAACTAATGACAATGACATCCACATAAGCGCGTCCATTCATACTTCGGTAGAGTCCTTTTCAGGGCACGTCTGTTTGTTGTGTCCAACTGAATGACAGATGCTACACTTGTGCGATATTCCTATGGAACAACTCTACTTGGACCATTATTAAACAAATGTGGGTTATAACACCTCCTGCTATTATGACTTGATTGTCCACATCTTCTACATGACTGCATGGTTGTCCTCTTCGAATACGAGACATGTCTTCCACCTCTCGCGCGTCCTGCTTTTCTTTTGGATAATGGATTCAAGACCACCCGCTCAGCGATATCCGCTGGCACCACCCATGAAGACGGATGGCCAACATGCATAATAGGAATCGAGTATGCATCAATTAGTGTATGTCTCTTGTAGTAGTCCACACACAAAGATGTGAAATCCAAGTTTCGCTCTCTGTAACAACATTAAAATTAGGTGCCAAACTCATTTGCAACAACCGCAAAGATACGAAATCAAAGTAATGTACCTTGCTGCTGCAAGCGCGTGCTAAACTATAATCACAGACAACGAGACTCAATTCGATAGTGACAACTTCAGAAATATGTGTCAAGACTTCGGGATAAAGAACTATTACGCCACACCAGCTCACCCTCAGACTAATGGCCAAACGGAGGCGGTGAACAAAATAATCAAGCATACTCTGAAGGCGAAGCTAGAGGGAAGGAAAGGAAAGGAAACAGGGCAGATAAATTACAGAAGTCTTATGGGCTTATCGGACTACAGAAATGCTTCAATAGGGGAAACACCTTACTCGTTGGCGTTTGGGATGAAACAAATGATTCCAATTTAGATAATTCACAAGTCCCCTAAGGTATAACTCTTTGATCCTGAAGGAAATGTGGAGATGATAAAACAAGACTTGGACGAGTTGGAAGAGAGAAGAGACATGTCCAAGGTAAGAAATGCCACCTACAAACAGAGGGTAACAAGGTATTACAATTTGCATGTCAAGGTTAGAAGATTCCAGATCGGAGACCTAGTTCTGAGGAGGGTGACACTTAATACAAAGGACAAGTCCGCAGGATCGTTAGTTGACAAATGGGAAGGACCATACCAAGTGGTCGGGATAGCAGGACAAGGAGCATATCGACTTTCCCGACCTGAGGGAACCGAGTTGCCCAGACCATGCAATGTACAATATTTAAAGATCTTCTACCCATGAGGAGATTTATATGTTTGTTTTAATTATTTATTTCCATAGTTTAAATTTTAAATTATTATTAGTTAATTGTCTTTTATCTTTTGAGAAATCAATAAAAACCCCCAGAGGAGCAGTTATAAATATCAAGCACAGTGTTCGAAACCAAATATTCGCTCGTAAGAGCATTTACAGGATACCTCAAAATATCGGTTGAGACCGATAGGGATCCCGAGGGGCCCAATGAGGGGCAGAAAGCATAAGTTGTCAAGACAAAGCACACTTACCGAAACTAACTGGGTGCATATGAAGCACTATTAGGGCGCCTTCAGGTATATAAACCCGACGGGATGTGCCAAGAGTTGGATAAGGTGTGAATCCTACCTATAAGATAAGGCAGACACAACCATAGATGCTTATAAAGCTGGTGGGATAAGTTACTCCTTATTGCAACGAATCTTGATCAACAGGCTGTCGGGAGAAGTCTCGATGACCTAGTTGACAGATGAAAGACGAAAGTATATAAATATAAACTGCACAATTGGTTTACAAATGAACACTGCTCAACAGAAAAGATATACAGCAAACGATCGGGAGCAACCAGAACCCGAGTGGCAAAATACAATAGATCTACCCGGGTAAACTTGAAATCGTCGTAAAGCACTGTTCAGTTCTCTAAAGGTGGTTGACCACTGAAATGAGGCAAATAAGTCGATCATTACATGACAACGTAGGCTCAGAAGAGTGGGTTATCAATCCCAAATGATCGGTATACAAATGGTTCTGCTTAGCCTAACTCATGACTATCAATCTGGCATGGGTCAGCATGCATAGTTCAGGTTGTGCTAAAATATGAATGAGCGCAAACATAAGAAACCACGCACAAAAAACGGTACGTATCTTGACGACAAGCAAATAAGGAAAAAATATACATTAATTGTCATAGTATGTCGAGTATTACAAATGTAAATACATATAACATATCTATTAAAACAGAGAAGCATCAGTTGTTCCCAACAACTGAGCAACCCCCAGAACCGGAAGGAGGGACATCATCGTCTTCACTGAAGTCTCCAAAATTTGGCCAGGAGATAATGTTATCAGGATTAGTAGATACAAATGGAGAGAATATTCTACACCGGTTGAAGGACCAATGTCGACCCCTTTGGTCAAAGCACCACTGCCATGACCAACATGGAAAGACACAAGGGATACCTTCGAAGGGAGCTCGAGATGTGTGGGGTGGGGATTCTTTTCGATAGATTTGCAATAGGTCTTCCATCTAATCCACTGGTTCTTGATTGCTTCCAAGGACTCCGACTGATGCTTAGATATTGTCCGATCCCACTTTAAGCGAGACTATTTGGAGGACCTCTCCTTCGCGCTAAAGAACATCCTGGCAGTTGCCATTTCTTTCTCAAACTCCCTCAGTAGTGTATCATCAAAAGCAGGGGACCTCTTGTATCGATCATCATTTTGAACCTCGAGGTCTAACCTGGCTTCATGCGAAAGAACTTCCATACTAACCTGCTGCTGCTCCAAGTCTTTGGTGAGATGCTCATAATGAAGCCTAGCCTCCTCAGACACCTGTTGCACCTCTAGCATCTTCCATTGAGCTGATGCAAAAGAGTTCTGGGCAATCTGACCTTTTTCTCGAGCCTTCTTCGTTGTTGTCTCAGCTAAGATGGCCCTTGATTAAAGTTCAGGGCTCCGTAGTTCAGCCTTGGCAACTCTCTTCTCCAGCTCAACGTTCCTTGTAGTGAGCTCTCTGAGAGCTTCATTAGATACAATGGCTCTATTCTGAACGTTCACAAGCGTCTTTCTCAGAGCCATCTCAGTTGTTGTATGTGTCTTCAACTTCTCCCCATACTGACTAGCCTTGAAAGCGCTAGCAGCAGAAGGCTTCAAGGCCTCATCCTTCTCGGCTAGAGTTAGCTTCAACTGAGATATCTCAGCAGCATGTTTATTCTATTGGAACCCCATTCACCGGTCACGCAACGGAAACGGGTATTAATTTTTTTTATACATATCGTAATCTGTATCTATGACTAGTGAACTTAAGATTGTAATTATTTTCGGAACAAATATATATAAAAATTATTACACTAATAAGATATATATGTAAATACAGGAAATTATAATCAATAATAAGAAGAAGATTAAAATATAACCAAATCAACGGTTGGAGGCTCCTTCACTTTTTGATATGCTCATTGTCTGTACCAAAGATCTTCCTCACTATATCCTTGGATTGGTAACTGCGTATGGACGCGTCACGGACTCAGGATCTTAGAATGGAGGATGAAGTAAAAATAAGAAACTATTTCTTTATGCAACACTTGCACTGTTTTTTCTTTTAAAAAATCAAGCAACACTTGCACTGACATACCTTTTATAAAAAAAAAATCACGCAACACTTGCATAAAAAAAATGTATATTAAGTTTTTTTTTTGGTTTTTGTCAAACGCATATCTCTTTTTATCTTTTGTCAATGTATATATACACACACACACACACACACATATATATATATATATATATATATATATATATATATATATATATATATATATATATATATATGTATTTCAGATTCAAATATATATAATTTATTTTATTTTATTTTATAAATGAGATAATCATATTATCTCATCATTAAAAAATAAATAACAATTGAAACCCTCTATTTATGACTGATTACATTATTAAATAATCTTATTATTTAATTGTTATAATTGTCATTTTAATCAATTGAATAATCTAATTACTCAATCAACTCCTGACACGTGTTACTTTCGTAACACAATTAATCTGACAATCCAATTAATTAACCATAACCTTTGTTACCTAAATCGATCGGGCTAGCAAGGGGATCTAATGGACCCACAGTATTTTAATCCTCAGAATCATTAATTAAACTCTTTAATTAATATTCTTTGATTATTAACTCTGGTGTTATTCCACTAAAAACCCGAAGCTGCACTCTCTCAACTGTAGACGCTTTTACACAAACCGATACAACTCGGTGTCCATCGATATAGTTATTACATATGGTGTGATCCTTCACAGTAGTTCATAATTAGAGCTGGGTCATAATGTCCGTTATACCCCTCTAATTACATATATCTTTTAAGTACCATTGATTCTCTAATGGACAATAAATCCTATTTTCTCACGGAATTAGGAGAGCGCTCATATTGTCCAAGCCCTGAATCAACCCTTAAGGGAACTACCATCTACTTCTCACAAGAAGGAGTGGATTCCACTATTGTGTACTAACCTTCTCAGTCGCAAGCCAAACCGCAAACCCAACATACAGAGTATATTGATCAGGAAATGCATCTGACCTTACCCATGGTATATTAAAGACCATGATCTAACCTAAAGGAGTCGATAAGACACCCAGGATTAAGATCACCCACATATAGCCATCATTAGTTGATATATATGAATCTCATCGGTAAACGGATCTTGGTGTGAGATTCATATAGATCATGGCCCATTCCTATATAATCACATCATACAAGGTGACTCCATTCTCATATCTCATATGAATGATTCAAGATAGAATCAATGTACATTACGGAATGGACAACTGCTATAGATTAACCACAAATAAAGTACCCGGCTTTATTTGTTATCTATGGACTTTTTAGATTGCACGTCTCTTACTGTATCCATCCGTATATGACACTCATATACACAGTTCGAGATTACATCCGGCAATCCAGGATGTTTATATATACACAAGTTTATAAAATAAATAACATAACAAGAATGAATTAAACCTTTCTTTTTATTTAATTCATAAATCCATTTAAAAGTTACATGTTTAGGGCATAAACCCCAACATATTCTTCTCATAAAGAGCCCGAGTCAACGCTTCTACCGCCTGCAAATGATCAACAAAAGGTAAATTAGATAGATGGAAAGATCAGGAGAAAAAAAATCAAGATAGTGGAAAGGCTTACAAAAACACCATTATTAAATATCATGTGGACCCACTCAAAATCTGCAGCATCTTTAGCATCCTTCCAGTACCCTTCGTCAATGTATTCGACCCTTGATGACATTGAGTGAAGCATGAAAAGGGGGTCAGTCTAAGAACTGCTGGATGAAAGGAAATGAGAAAGCTCAGCGGCGGAAACAGTATGAGCAGATTGATCCCGAAGAGAGGAGGGAATAACATGAACAACAGTGGTTGGAGTCTTCGAAATCCCAACGTCTTCCCCAGAAAGATTAGCAGATGTAGCTCTCCGGGGGGTCTCGTTCTCATAAATTTAACTTTCGATAACACCCTCAGGATGAAGAAACCCAACAAGCATAGTGGAAGGGACACCAATAGGCTCACTCATTCTAATATCCCCATCCAACTACATATATACTCATTCCCCGGATTCCAAAACCGAATGGATAGCCTGCTCTTCAGACAGATTAAGTAAGCTTTCATTAGCTGTCTTTTCTTCCTCGTTGGGACCACCATCGTCACCTTCAGAATCAGAGAAAAAGATCTAGCTCCTAACGGTAAACTGCAGATGAGCCTTATCGAGACAATAAGAGGGGGGCACAGCCTGAACCTGGGGAAACTCATTCGAAGGAAGCACCTGGTCCTCAATCTTGATTGGTTCGGGGTGAGTGGAAGACAAGCTTAATGTACCCCGATCACTCCTTCTCTTGGATCACAGTTCTCAAGAAATAAGGACGGAAACCATCTCCTGATCCTTCTCATCCTCCTCCTCCTCCTCCTCCTCCTCCACCTCCACCTCCACCTCCACCTCCACCTTATCCTCCACCTCCACAAAAATGATTGGATCGATCACTAGGGTAGGCAACGTCGGATCAACTCCAGATGCAAGACCCGCTCTCATGCGAAAGGCATTGGGAGCGGATGACCCTTCAATAGTCTTAGCCATCTTATGGCATGGAGCCTTATCTGTCACATCTACTTCATATGATTCCTTCCTTCACGAATCATCCATTTCCCCGATGCTCCATTTCATACCTATCTCGATCATGTCTTTCTTGATCAGTTGCTTCAGAACTGGACCGCATCCGACCGACCCTTTCTTTGGAATGACCCCGACAATCGCTTCAAGCTCAAAAAGGATGGCGGTCACTTGTACCAATCTGTTCAGGGGGGACATCTAAGGAATAATGGTCAGATTCATAAGTTTGTTCCACCAGATCATGTTCAGGTGAAGCAATTCCCTAAGCAACCTGATCGGTTGCAGCCTTCCTACTGACCCGATCGACATGCTTGGCCTTCTCAGCTTGATCACCTGCGACGATGTCCACATCGTTTACTGAAAGGAAAAAGTGCCACATGATAATCAACAATCGGTGTAGGGGAAAGATACTCATGACAGTTTACACTAAAAATAAAGTAAGGATGACTCACATCGTTTACGACGAGCAGAAATAAGGGGAAAAAGCCCTGCCTCAATCAAGTCTGCTTCAACATAAAGGAAACGATGATCCCTTTCTTCCTAAGAGGTCTCAGCCACTTTGACAACTATGTCAGCCTGGCTCTTTGTCAGAGAGAGGGAAGTTTTGTTCCAATGTTCAGGATTACAAAAGTGTCTTGGAACTCTGTTTTGTATCAGCTCTTGTACGGGGTCAGCGACGACCACTTCACCCCAATCACCTCCAATGAAGAACCAACTATTCTTTCAGTACTTGTTTGAGGAAAGGAACCCCCAGATAAATCCCCTATGATCTTTATCCAAAGGGGGTACATGTTTCCCCTTATATCCATGAGGAATCCACAAGCTTTGAGATGTGGATTGAAGGTAGAAAGTTCCTTCACTGTCAGATCGGTTTAATGTATAAAAGATGTGGATCTCTTGTGGGGTCGAGTGTAGTTTTGCCCCAGGCTTTTTCCACAGATGCCCCAAACTGACCAACATCCGGTAAGAATTGGGGGTCAGATGGGCAGGAGCAATACCAGCATTCGCCAAGAATTGAGTAATAAAAGGTTGAAGGGGGAGAGTGACCCCTGAAGATAACATGGCCCCGTATATAGTAACTATACCATGGGGAGGGCTCCACACAGCTCGATCGATGTTAGAGTACAATTTATGCGCACTAGTCAAATCAAATTGGTCATTGAACTTCGCTAGCTCAACCTCAGTCACAACGTTTATCTCCGAGTCAAATGAACAGGGATGGTCGGTGCTGAACCTCAACATCGAAGCTTGTCGCTCCCGTGGTACGTCCTTCATTCTGAGAAGTTGCAAGGATATTTTCAAGTCGATTGTTGCACATGCAGATTCCTTGAGAGAGGCCTTGGTAGTTCACTTGGAACTGCTTTGTTTCGACATATCTACACAAAGCTGGTAAGAAGCAGGAAAGTGACCCCAGAGAATGGACTCGAGCTTAGCAATATTCTCATTATCAAAAGCCTCAATGGCATGAAGAAGAAGCTCAAAATATTGATGACGAAGAATAGGATCCATACCTTGAAAAACGCTTGAAATGATGGAAGATCTGAGAAGAGCAAGGG
Source organism: Dipteronia dyeriana (assembly GCA_032871835.1). Classification (NCBI taxonomy): domain Eukaryota; kingdom Viridiplantae; phylum Streptophyta; class Magnoliopsida; order Sapindales; family Sapindaceae; genus Dipteronia; species Dipteronia dyeriana. The sequence goes on from CM065303.1 coordinate 18,326,242, forward strand.
ACTAGAAGGAAAAGAAAGCTAGGGATTATTTTTCGCCAAAGAAAGATGTCGAATTGTAGAAAGAAAAGTGAAACGCCTCAAGCCAATATATACATGCAAGTGATGTCACCAAGGTAAGCATGCGTCATCAGCCGAAAGTGGGGGAAGGTACGTGAGAACCGAAAACCACGCGCCTTTTGAATTTTGAAAAAGATGCGCAATGATTTCTTCAACCGAAATATGTGTGGTTGATAACTATAGAACATTAAAGAGCATTAATGGACTACAAGATAAAAAAGGATAGAGTGAATTAAACACACGCAGTCGGACACATCCTACTTGCGACAGTTGTTTATTCGACCTCGTATATTTAAGGGGGTGTTGTTATTGGTAAAATCTAAAGAATAATGAGTCAGCATAACTACCCAAAGATGCGGGAATTGAAGATGCCGCGTCGCCAAGAGTCAACCTTCCTAAGCTGACCAAAGACGGTTTCATAATACCCTGTCGAGGCCATCGAGATGGTCGGGACTGAATCATTGGTCGAGAAGGATAAGGCTTGGTCTGGTTTTGGCAGACGATCGGCAAAACGACACGTGGATACTATCAAATACATGCATAATGAGTCATACTCTAATAAGGTTTCTTGAAGCACACTTTGATAAGGAAGCGAGTTTCCCCATTGATTCCATAGTCCAAATTATGCAAGAGATCTAATGTGTGAAGAACGGTAAATAGGAAAGAAGAATAGAACGACTCAAACACGTCAACTTTATTTACTTGTATAGCACGAATTAGGGTTCTATGCGTGTATAAATAGACCCTAATAACGCCCATGAAAGGGTGGAAGAAAAATAAAGATTCTAGAGAGCACGAGAGACTGAGTGTGTAATCGATTATTCATAGTGAAATTCTTTTTTTGTCGATTTCCGGCAACCGTGGACGTACTTGGGGTTTTACCAAGTAAAATCTTTGTGTTCTCTTTAATTCCTTAGTTGTTCGTAATTTGCAATTGTGTGATCTCATATACGCTCTGTTCGATGTGTGATCCATCCAAAAATCACAGTCAACAAAAGTTCGACCCAATATAACAAAATCTTGAAAAACCATAATAAAAGCTCGACCCAACATAACAAAATCTTTGAAAAGCATAATAAAAACTCGACCCAATACAACAAAATATCGAAAAACCATAATAAAAGCTCAACACAATACAACAAATTCTCGGAAATGCTTAATAAAAACTTGACCAAATACAACAAATTCTCGGACAATGAGAAAGAAAACCTCGACCCAATACAACAAATTCTCGAAAATTATGAAAATAAACATGGTGCACATTTTGGAGACTCATTGTTCATACACTTGTTGAATACATCTTAAATCACTCACAAATGCATGAAAAAATAGGGAGATCACAAAGATCTGTTATCTGCAGATTCAAAAAATGTTTATGAGAAGCCCTTTAGATCGATTTCTAGACTACTTTTTTTAGAGAGAAATAAACTTCTCTTTCTGAAACCGAAGATGAAAGCACAAATACAACTTTTAAAGGCAATTTGGGTAGTTCACCATAATAGGTTTCTTTCAAACATAAGTTACTAAACTGGTGACATCATCACAACACAAGAAAAAAAATGTGACAATCCTCACCATTTCCACTATTAACAAACAATAGAAATTTTTGAGTAAGCTTCGATATCTTTGCATTGTTTTATTTTTCTAATGAGAATTGTGGTTAATTACAAGCATGGACTATTAAATTTGGGTTGATACTAGCACTCCATAAAAATCAAATTTAAGATGTTGGAGATCAATCTTGTACTCTCTCGTACTGTCGCACATCACTTCTTAGTATATGTGGTAGTGCATTTTCCTTTCCATATTAGTGGTGAGCGGTTCGAATCCTACCAAGGACACAACCAAAATTGAATGTCAGGATGAGCTAGAATAAAATTCTTTAAACCTCGGCACCAATAAAATTTTGTTAATTGAAAAAAAATGCATATTTCTCAATAGTGACATATATAAAATTAAGTCATAAAACTCGCCAAAAAATGTTAAAAAATTACATAGTTAAATTTTTATTCCTTTGACGATGTACTTGATTTTTGCATCAGAACTTTAAAATGAGATTAATCCTAAAATTTCAAGATAACATATATTGAAATTTATATAATTTATGAAAATATACCTAATTTGAAAACTATTTTTTTATATTGACAAATAATTTGAGCTAAATTTTGATAAGGATGTTTTTAAGATTGAAGCGGATCGTCTCCGATTAATCTAATAAGTCTATTACATATATTAATTGATTTGGAAAAAATATTACAAATATAAAAGGTATATTAATAATACACAATAACAAAAGGATATGTTTAACACAAGGATATGATTATTTATTCTTTTCTTTTTTCAAATCAAGATTAGTGAACCCACCTAGCCGATGAAGGGTTATGTCCACGAGTCCCACTATGTATAATTTATAAATATATGTATAAAATTTTCTTCCTGAAATCTTAAGAGTAAATATTTTTCGTTATGAAAGTAAATGTTCGGACTATATATTTACTGTTTGATATATCTCGCTAGTTTTCTACGGATGCCTAACGCTACTGTATATACAAAAGAATCTTCATAAAAAAAAATTAAATAAAAATAAAAATTATGTAATATTTTTTTAAAAAAAAAAATGTACTCACTCGTATTCATTAATTTTTCTATAATTACTTACCATACTTTGAGGTTAAGATATTGACATATTTCCTTTGTAATTTGCAGTTGCCAACATAAATGTGATATCCCTAACTTGACTAAGAAAGGTAGACCGCTTTTGAATGAAGAAACTAATAATTAACAACCCCAGAGAAGCAACATTTAATATCTTCAGGTGCATGGGAGCTACCTAGGGTTGGGCAGCCTGTACACCATAACTTTTCAAACAGTGTTGGGTTGGATTCTCTCTAGCTAGCAAGGTCTATTAACTTCTGATATCCACTCACGGCGAGATCAGTTGCATTCAGAGGTATGTCCATCAAACCTACCTCCACCTTAAAGTTATTACCTCCACCTTAAAGTTATAGATTTGAGTGGTGTATCTTTCTGAAATCCCGAATTAATTTATTGTAATAGTTCAATTATATATATATATATATCCAATCACAAGGGTGCAATAAATCAACTTCATAATGAACTATATTTTAATGAAATGGGTTCTTTAGCTTCAAATCAAATGTATGATATTTACTATGATTAATGATTTAATGTTACAAGATTCAAAATAAAACAGATTTAATGTTACAACTACTCACTCCAAAATTTCATACCAAATGTTATAAAAAGTTTTTTATAATTGCCATAAAAATACAGTAACATGTGATAGGTAGCCAAATCACTGATAATATGATTGGAAGCAATTTGTGAATATATATATAATAAAAAAAAGTATTCACAAATAGAAATAATATTTACCAAATGTATTTCTCATATAGTATTTCAAAATCGGAACAAAACATAATAATATTACAATCATGCTACTTTATCTAAACTTAATGTTCAAATAATGTGACAACATTATAATCTATTCATTTAAATTTTATTAGATTTATATGATTTAAATAAATGATTAGAGTGTTGTCAGATCATTTGGGTACCATATTTGGATTTCAAATTTGAGTATAGTAACATTGATAATAATAATAATAATAATAATAATAATAATAATAATAATAATAATAATAATAAACTGGAAACAATAATAATCAAATTTAAAAGATTACTATATAGAACACTTGCAACTCCTAATACCTTTTTTTTCAATATAAAATATATATATATATCACCTTTTTTTTTGGGCTTTCTACTATTTAAAAACGTTTTCTTTTTCACAAACTAACTACTTTTTTTAGGGAACTTATCAACATAAATTTGACATTGAGAAGTATAGATAGGGTTCGGCAAAATTTAATTAAAGTATGAATTTACTGTAACAAACAAGAAAAATTTTCAAACTAGCAAACTGACAGACTGCAAATGGAAAGTTGTAGTCAACCACAAGATTATATTATTTTATTTTGTTAATCTAACGCCCATTGGATCAGCTCAGACGATATCAACCGCTACAACTACAAACAGGGGCAAATTCAAGGGGTGGCCATGACCCCCAACCTATAAAATCATAACAATTTTTCAATTATATTTAAACTAGGATACATATAATGTATGTAATAACATTCACTTGGCCCCTCCTATTATTTTAGTAATATAAATGAATTCATTATTTTTTTCCATAATTCCATTAACAATGAAAACAGAAAAAAAAAATCAATTCATTTTAGGATTTCAATTTCCTGTTATTTCATTCAATAATACCTCATCTAGTGTGTGACTGTATGCATTATATATACTCATTATTATTTATTTCGATTTACTGAAAGTCTAAAACAAGTTAAGTAAATATTGAATTATTAGACCGGTAACAATTATCTGGTGTGGGATTTTTTTTACGGGATTGTCGATTGTCATCAGTAGCAATCGACGATTCCGTACAGGAAATTCCACATAAGATAACCACTCATTATATTGGAGTTTACTTTTGCTCACCCTCTTTGAGTGGTGGGTGAGCATTACCTCCCTCCCGTATAAATGATATGTCTAAAAATGGGTAAATTTATCCCAAAAGATGATAGTGTTTGGATAAATTTACCCCCTCCATGGACAGATGTTATTCATACGGGAGGGAGGTAATGCTCACCCAAAGAAAAATGGACTCACTATACCGGGAGCCTGTGACTATCTTTATTAATGTTTTTTATTAGGTTATTTAAAAAAAAAACTATTACAATGTTTTGAGATTGTGAATGAGACATGACTCGAACTCATAACCTCTTGTATTTAAAAAGAGGTGCTTACAACTGAGTGTATCTCATCTTGTCTATAACTATGTAATTACTCACACACAATCTTGATTATGTAAGTGAAATAGAAATAAAGAAAATTAGATTAATTTGGTTATATATAATTTTCTAGATATAAAATAGAGGTACATTTTATTTATTTTTATGATTACCTTTACATTTTGTTGAAAAATGTATGGTGCATGATTTGTGTTGTGTGATCTAGAATATTAGTTTTGTGTTGGATTGGCACCCATAAAGACAAAATCTTAGCTTCAATTCTGGCTACAAGTATGGTCCGAAATGCAACTCCCATTAAAGGGAAGTGATTAGGTATAGGCATGGAGACCTATTGGGGTGGGGGAGGATCCCCCCACCCCATTCCTAAAATCTCCCCCCATCCCCACCCTCAAACCCCATTTGGGGGAAGTGGGGATGGGGGTGTTTGGGGGAGGCTCCCCTCCCTCCACCCACGTCCCCAATTTTCCTCATTTTTTCATTTTTAATCCTAATATTTTTTAATTTAAAATCCAAGAATTTAAGATTCAAAATTCTATCATTCAAATCGTTCGATTCACCCTATTTCGATATCCAATCCAATAAATAATCTAAAATATATAATTGCTTTAATGTAATTCAATAAATAATTTAAAATATATAATTTATTTAATTTAATTCAAAATTAATACAAATAACTATAGTATTACGCATGAATATATATGTGGAAATAAGGGAAATTGGTATAGAGTAAATGAGTAATAAAGTTAAGATTATTATTTTTTAGAAAAATAAAAGTGAAAATACATAAATATATATAGGGAAATGGGGCGCCACCCTCGCTCCTATTAAAAGAAATGGGGGAATGGGGGAATGGGATGGGGGAACCTTCCCTAACCCCACCCCACCCCCACTTAGATTTGAAGGGGGGACAGGCAATAATGGGTCTAAATTTTTTATATTGAATGTTGAATTGAATGATTTTGTTTCAGATAAAAAGGACTCCAATTTTTTTTATTAAAAAAACCCCAAACATTAATAATAATAATAATAATAATAACAAATTATCAAATTATTTGGGATCAAGATCATATTCAGGTAATTAAAGGGTTTTTTTTTATGAATCGATTTAAAGTTTTTCTTTTTTATTTTTTATTTTTTGATTCGATTTCGAAATTTCTTTTTAGTCATGTGATGTGTACCGTATATGATCAACCCTTCATACGGGATCCATTTTCTAGATTTTGTCTAGGACCTCCAAAAAGTCAGGACCAACTCTGTATAGAAGAGAGGTGCCGGCTCTCCCACGAGGCGATGTGATATAATTAGATAATTTAATTTCGTAAATTGTCATTTATTTATAGGGTAATGACTAATGACTCTAGTGAGTGAGCTTTTCTAATGAATTTCATGAATAATGAAGCTGGAGATGTGACCACACAATAAATGCAATAATATTTAACAGCTAGTTTGTATTTAATTAGCTGAAGAAATTAGACACTAAATTTAGAAAGAAATGATTACTTGCAAGAAAATTAATGCAGTCTTTATTATTATTATTTTTTTGTCTTTTCAATTTATCATATTATTTATTATCCATACTCAATATCGCTAAGTCCCAACTCCTCTCCAAGAGAACTTAAATGTGGGTCTTTGAGATTACACATTGATGTATTTAGTAAATGAAAAGTGTTAGTTTGATTTTATTAGGCCACAAAATTCTCCAATCTTAAAAAAAAAAATTACAATAATTATTTATCAATACCTAAGCATTCACTCTTAGTTGAAGTAGTATGCATAAATACAAACATAAAATATTTTTATGAAGTCTTAACTCTTAATGATTTTTAAAACTATTTTATAAATCCTTTTCAACCTGTGTTCTAAGTACCCGTTTGGAAATGTTTGTCTATAAACTAAAAGAGCCTTTTTAATTAAAAAAACTATTTTCTTTTTTAAATATGTTATTTAATTGCAACTCAGTAAAACTTTTAAATGATTAAAACAGTTGTTTTACGTCTATTTAGAGAAACTCAAATTTTAAGTTTTTTCAAATAATTTTTTTTTGAGTTTTTTAATACCACTAAAAAGTTTAATATAATGTTATCATTTAAAATGGTTTTTGAATATTTTAGTAATCTTATCATTTATTTATTTTTTCTAATTGACAATCAAACGACCAACATCTTCCTATTAAAAGCTCCACTTGTAAAAGATTTGGATCATCTACTGATTTGATCTTTGTTCTGATTTTTTTAAAACATGTGATTGGTTGTTTGTAGAGTGGTTATGGAAACCTATCACATCTTGACCACATATTCATTATAATACTTATCTATCAAGAGATTAGGAAAAATATCAGATCAATAAAAAATCCAAATTCACTTGTAAAATATGTACTTTAATAAATTTAATCCTAAAATATATATTTAGAGAAACTATCCCAAAAAACACCCTAAACATTACCTTTTCAATATTATTAAATGGCCAATTAGTAAATAAATAAATCGAAATTTTATCTTTTAAGTTGTTTTAATCAAAATCCAATGCTAAAAACGTTCACAAACTCATCATTAATAAACAGGGACACAATTTAGATAATCAATAATTAGTTCTTTTGCAGTTTGAATACTTTTTCCAACGTGCCCCTTAAATATTTTCATTAATTATCTCTTCTCAAAATTCTTTCAAGCAAATTCTAGTCATCTACTAAGCTTACGCCACAGTAGATCACCATCCAACCTAATTTTCCATGAAATCAAAATTCAAACAACATACCCATTACGCCACGTGTCTATACCCATCATTCCACCAATCACAGCCGCCCATGTGTCCTCCACTCCCATACCCTCCCCAAGAAACAGAAGACGTATAGACAACAACACAAATTAGGAGATTTAGGTCACCTTTCTCGCACCTCCCCCATATCAATTTACAGTAAAAATAAATTAAATTAGAATTAATTAGCTTAATTAAAAATTACTATAACTAATCAGTATTTTCTCATCTCCTATATATACAAAAATACTCACAAGTACACAACACAAAAAACACTCTGTTTTTCTCTCTTTCTTTTCTTCGTCTTCAAACACGCCGAAACGGCAACGTACTGCTCGTAAAAGACGCTGTTTTCTCTCCGTTAAAATTTTCCTCTACCAGCACAAAACCGGCCTGACGCATGTGCTCACGCCGTTAACGTTGAAACTTGAAACCAAACTACACTATAAATACCGGCAGATATTTTTGCTCTTCATCAAAGAAAATGTCTCGCGTCGTAGCGGCGGAGAGTAATATATCGCCAGCGAGAGACACTTTGCCGTTCTTTACTTCTCACTCAATGGAGCTCGATGACTTATCACGCAAACCCGTCGGAGCGTCGCCGACGCTCGGACAGCTTCTCAAGCGCGTGGGAGACGTAAGGAAGGAGGCCACCGGCGACGAGACTCCGGTCCACCATCAGATTCTTGACCTCAGCGACACAAGCAGCGTCGAGCCTCGTTCTCTTCCTTTCGTTTTGTCGTTCAACAACCTTACCTACAGCGTCAAAGTCCGCCGCAAGATGACGCTTCCTTCCGTCCTCCGCCGCCGCAGCTCCAGCCTTGGCGCCGCCGCCACCGCGACGGATCTGGTACCCGGAGAAAGCCTGTTCTCACGAACAAAGACGCTCCTAAACGACATCTCCGGCGAAGCTCGCGACGGCGAGATACTCGCCGTGCTCGGCGCCAGCGGTTCAGGGAAGTCGACACTCATCGACGCGCTCGCGAACCGGATTGCCAAGGGAAGCTTGAAAGGCTCCGTCACACTTAACGGCGAGGTTTTGGAATCTAGAATGTTGAAGGTGATCTCCGCTTACGTCATGCAAGACGATTTGCTGTTCCCGATGTTAACGGTAGAAGAGACGCTAATGTTCGCCGCCGAGTTTCGTCTCCCGAGAACTCTTTCAAAGTCGAAGAAAAAGATGCGAGTCCAAGCGTTGATGGACCAACTTGGTCTGAGAACCGCAGCCAAAACCGTTATCGGGGACGAAGGTCACAGAGGAGTTTCTGGAGGAGAACGACGTCGGGTTTCAATCGGGACGGATATTATCCATGACCCGATTCTGTTATTCCTGGACGAACCGACTTCCGGGTTGGATTCTACAAGTGCTTTTATGGTGGTGAAAGTTTTACAAAGAATTGCTCAAAGTGGAAGCTTAGTTATAATGTCGATTCATCAGCCGAGTTATCGGATTCTCGGATTATTGGATCGGATGATTTTCCTGTCACGTGGACAAACCGTTTACAGCGGGTCACCGACGAGTTTACCTTCATTTTTCGCTGAATTCGGACACCCGATACCCGAAACCGAGAACCGAACCGAATTCGCTCTTGATTTGATCCGAGAACTTGAAGGCTCGCCAGGTGGAACCAAAAGCATGGTTGAATTCAACAAATCTTGGTTAAACATGAAGCAATCACGAAACAATTCATCAATTCAACATGGAACGGAGCATCATCATCAACAAGGACTGTCACTTAAAGAAGCCATTAGTGCAAGCATTTCTAGAGGCAAATTGGTCTCCGGCGCCACCACGAACTCCTCCGTGTCACCGACATCAATGGTACCCACATTCGCAAACCCGTTTTGGATCGAAATGGCGGTTTTATCCAAAAGATCAATCCTAAACTCCCGTCGAATGCCGGAGCTTTTCGGTATCCGGCTCGGCGCTGTCTTAGTCACCGGCTTCATTCTCGCCACCATGTTTTGGCAGCTTGACGATTCACCAAAAGGCGTCCAGGAACGATTAGGTTTCTTTGCTTTCGCGATGTCGACGACTTTCTACACTTGCGCCGATGCCCTACCGGTTTTTCTTCAAGAGCGGTACATTTTCATGAGAGAAACGGCTTACAACGCCTACCGGAGATCATCTTACGTCATGTCACATTCCCTCTCAGCGTTGCCAGCGTTGGTTTTTCTCTCACTGGCGTTCTCCGCCACCACTTTCTTCGCCGTAGGTCTTGATGGAGGTTTTTCAGGGTTTCTGTTCTATTTCCTAATCATCTTCGCTTCGTTCTGGGCCGGTAGCTCATTCGTTACGTTCCTCTCCGGTGTCGTACCTCACGTTATGCTCGGTTACACCATTGTCGTCGCGATCCTCGCTTACTTTTTACTCTTCAGTGGTTTCTTCATCAACCGTGATCGGATTCCTCCGTACTGGATATGGTTTCACTACATGTCTCTCGTTAAGTACCCATACGAGGCGGTTTTGCAGAACGAATTCGAGAATCCGACAAAATGTTTCGTAAGAGGAGTTCAGATTTTCGACAACTCGCCGCTCGGAGCCGTCCCGGATGCAATGAAACTGAGGCTGTTGCAGACTTTGAGCAACACTCTAGGGATGAAGATCACCAGCTCAACATGCTTGACCACCGGATACGATATACTCCAGCAGCAGGGGATCACTGATCTCAGTAAATGGAACTGCTTGTGGGTCACCGTTGCTTGGGGATTCTTGTTCAGGATTCTGTTTTACTTCTCGTTGTTGCTCGGAAGTAAGAACAAGAGAAGTTAAGAGCTGGTTCGGCAACCATACGTAAATGTGTGTTCATTTTCGATATTAATTTTTTTTCTGAGTATATGGAAAAATCAATGTAATTCTGGTGTTAAACTGTTCATTAAGAATTTGTAGTTACTACTGTAATATCTATGTTCGATATCTCTCTTTGATCATTAAATATAAGTTTTATTTTTTATTTTTTATGATTTACAATTATTACTGGGCGTGGTAATGGTTTTTGTGTAAATAATTCATGGATTAAATGATAAATTGACAGCTAACTTTTTCAGTATTTAAGTGGGAGTAGGTTATATAGGAGGCCAGAAAATTAAATGTTTTGTTTATTTATTTTTGGTGATTATTTATTTGCTTATTTTGTTCATCTGGCTTGTTGTATACTCGTGCATGGTTTGCATGGTATATTATTGTTAAAAAAAAAACAGGGTAAATCGTATTTTAATTATCGTAGTTTGTTTTAATCTGTGTTTAATTTATGGTTTTTTTTTTAAATTGTAACTTTTAATCCATCATTTATTTGATAATATGGATTTGAGTTCCTGCCGTTCAATCCGGCGTGCCAGGGCTGTCGGACCGGCCTGTTGGACCGGTCCGCCTGGCCGTTCGGTTTATTTATTTTTTTCAAAAGTCCTCCAACGGTTGAAAAAAATTTCCAGCCGTTGGAGGAAAAAAATACCAAAACCCCCCCTAAAATCTTTTAAATTATGTTTTGACCCACAAATCAAATTTTTCAATAAATACTTCAATCCATTTCATTTTCCATTAACTCTCTCTATCATTCTTTCAATCTCTCATTCTCTCAAATCTCAATCTCTAACATATTCTCCAATTCTCTAAACTTTTTCATTCAATTTGGTTATTACTCTCTCTACAAAATTCTCTACATTTTCCACTAACACACCAAATTTTAAAGGTACACTTTTGTTATTACTTTTGGTCTAACATATTCTCATAGTAAATTTATATGTTTATGTTTAGATTTGAGTTATTTAATGAAAACATTATCTATTTAGTTAGTTAGTTTATCAATTTTTGAGCTTTAATGTTAATATTATTTGTTTAGTTTATTAAGATTTTTAAGTTTAGTAGTAATTTTAATATTTGTTATTAATAAATTTAGAAAGTTAATTTGTATTACTGAAATTAATACAAATGATATGCCGGTAAGGTGGAACTCTACTTATTTAATGTTGCAAAATTGTTTGGAATATGATACAACCATTACATATTTTTATAACATGAAATTGACCGAAACATGACAACTTAGTCCAAAATTACTTACCACAGACGATTGGTATGTGACAAAGATTTTTGTTCAATTTTTAAAGATTTTTTACAATGCCATTGTAACTCTTTCCGGGGTATATTACCCCACATCTTCCCAGGCAATCCATCAGATAGTGAAAATATCTGAATCGTTAAACAGTTATAGAGAAGATGAACATCTAGGCGCTGCAATTGTTGTCATGGAGACAAAGTTAAAAAAATATTGGGCTAACATTCCTCTACTTTATGCCTTAAGTGCTATAATAGATCACAGGGTTAAATTATCTGGTTTAGAAGTTTTGCTTGAGTTTATTGGTATTAATTTGTCAATAGATTATTCAGAACAAATTACTGACATTCGAACCAAGTTGTTCGAGATTTTTCGTATTTATGAGACCAGGTTTGGCAACATTGACATCCCCCAATCAACACGACCGGAGACAGAGCCGAAGAAAACAAGTTGGAGCCTTCTGAAACGACAAAAAAAAGACAAATCAGCAAGTACTTCTTCAGGGCAAAGATCTAGCCCATCTTCTTGTACCGAACTTATTAGGTACCTTGAAGCACAGTTCGATGCTGTTGAAGACAAGGAAGAGTTTGATTTGTTATTATGGTGGAAGACCTATACGTACATGTATCCAGTTCTGTCACACTTAGCACGTGACGTACTGGTTATTCCAGTGTCAACGATGTCTTCAGAACAAGCTTTCAGCACCAGTGGACGCATAATTGAACCAAAAAGAAGCTGTTTATCTCCAGAGATGGTGGAGGTATTAACATGCCTTCGGGATTGGGAGCATGCTAAAAAAAGGTTACAAAATCTAACTGTAGATAAAGAACTTAATCTAAATTTCGACAATCTAAATTTCGACAATCTATATATTGATGACTCTTCAGGTAGTGGCCAGGGCCAGAACTAGGTTATACTTTTACATATGTATTTATTATTTACTTGTAAGTTGTAAAACAGTTGCACTCTTTTTCCCTTACCAAGTTTTTATCCCACTGGATTTTTCTTGGTAAGGTTTTTAATGAGACAATCATGTAGATATGTATTACTGAATTCCATAAGTGAAAAATAAATAAATAATTTAAAAACTGTTTGTTCTCTTTATTCATTTCAAATCCTAATAATTGTTCGTTCTCTTCATTCATTTTAAATTCTAAACCCTTAACCATAAACCCTAAACCCCTAAATCTTAAATCCAAAAAAACGTAATTTGGAAAAAAAATTGGACCAAAAAACTAAGCCGCCGGATCAGGCCCGTTAGGCCTGGCCCGCCAGAGGGGCCTGGCTGGCCGGCCTGGCACGGCACGCAGGCACGGCCCGCCTGAGGCAGGGCGACATGCCGTGCAGGGTCTGCTTCTCTGGAAACAAGCCGGGCCGGGCCGGCCCGCGACACCGTCGAGTGCTAGGCCCAGCCAGACCTGTTTCCACAAATGGACTGGCCAGGCCGTGCCTAATGGGCCGGGCAAATCAATTTTTACACCACTAGTGGGTGTGGGTTCGATTGGTTTGGGGGTTGTTTCTAGGTTCGTTTTAGTGTTGTTATAGGCGGCTTCTGGGTTCAATTGGTTGTGGGTTCGATTGGTTTGGTGGTGGGTGGCTGTTCTTCATCTTTTATCAAAAAAAATTTAATTGATGATGGTTGGGTACTTGGAAGATATTTGATGGTTGTGGGATTTTTGATGGTATTTAATGAAAAATAAAATTAAAACAAACAAAAAAAAGTTAGGTTTGATTTTAAGTTTGTTATGACAATTTGTTTTTGATTTGTAGATTTGGTGGTCGAATGATTGAAAATTTGGATTTGGCTTGATGATAATGAATCAGGATTAGTTGTATCCAGTTTTTGCTAGGGTTTGTTTTCCTCTGTTCTTGTTCTGTTTTTCTTGTATTCGTGGTTAGTTATGTTGGTTTAGCCTGTTGCTGCGTTTTCTCCTTTTCTATGGCTGTTGGTGCTTGTCTTTTTTGGCTGTCTTTGTTTGGTCTCTTTGTCTGTTTTTGCTGGTTGCTCGATTTGTTGTTTTGGTTGTTTTGTTTTCTTTTCAATAAGATTGCTGTTAAAAAAAAAAAGATAATGAATCTAGATTTTAGATTTTGGTTTGATGGTTTGGCTTGGATTTGAACCCGAATGAATCTGAATCTGGGTTGAACTTTGTATAGATTTTGGTTTGCTGAATCTGAATCTGGGTTGAATTTTTAAATATTTTTTATTAATCTGATGGTTATATATTATTTATTAATTTTTTATTTTATATATTATTAAATCTGTTTTTAATTTTGAGTTTTTTAGTTTTTAGTTTTTAAATTTTTAATTTTAATTAACAGTAAAACGGTCTTTTCATTGGTGTCAGTAACCTCTAAGGGCATTATGGTCATTTAACTTGGCTGATGTATCAGAATCTGTCATTTTAATGGATTTTGTCATAGAATGACTAAAAATTATAATTCCAAAAAATCGTAGACTTAACACAGATTAAGGTAAACTATGATAACTAAAATATGATTTATCCAAAAAGATATATAATATGCAGTGAGTCTTACATGGAATGGAATAACTATACCTTTTTGACTCTTATTTATATTATTTGTCTGTACTCTTGTTATCCATATATATCATCCACTTGACATTATATTATTCAAGTTGGTTACAACATATCACCTTTCAATATGTCTCGTTGATTAGGACATTCATTACCGCTTAGTAATGTACAGTTTCGAAATAAATTGATGTCAAGTAATATGATGAAGATATTGAATTTGATATTTAAGAAAAAAAAATTACACTCATTTTTTAAAAACAAATACTTACTCAGTCAATCTCCAAACTTTTCCGGAATACAATTTGAATCCATAGAAGCTATCTCAAATAGCGTTTTCTAATTAAGTGTAGTGATTTTGGGATAATTAGGTCTAGTTTGGTATTATTTCTCCGGCTGCTTTTAGAGCAAAAAATGATTCTGGATGAAAGATATGGTAAAATTACAGGAAGTGTTTTTGGTCACTTTTAATTTCTTCCAATTGATTTTTTGAGAAGCTACAAATACATGCATTTACTGATTTTGGTTTTTATTTTTAGAAAAAGCGCTACAGTTATATTAAATGAAATTTTACCAACTTTTCAACTTTGTCCTTCACTTTAACAAAATTTACCAAAAAAATTTGGATTTACATTTTTGTACAAAAAAATTGTTACTATAACTGAACAAAAAATGGGGTTAATTAATTCAATAAAGTAAAATAAAAAAAAAAAAATAAATAAGGTAGAATAAATAAATAAATACAGAAATTGGACTAATTAATTCAATAAAGTAGAATAAAAAATGGGGTTAATTAATTCAATAAAGTACTATAATTATATAACACTTAACACTAAACATAAATAAACAAGAAAAATATAAAGTATAGTACATTAGCACCGTTTAGATATCTATATAATTTTAGTAATTTTAAACACTCACATCACTTTATATTTCCGTTTATAAAACATGTTAAAATTACTTTTAGTTCTCACAACACTTTTAAATATTTTACTTATTTTTTCCACGATAATTTCAAAAGTAATTTCTTCCGCAATAATTCTAAAATACTTGTACGTATAGTACAACAATATCAAAGTAGGGATTAATATCCATGTCTCCCTATCCATATGCTTTTACTATAACGAGACAAAAAGGAGTGCAAGTGGTTCACCTAACAGGTAAGACCAATATGTCGGTTTGACTTTAAATAAATCTCACTACCCAAAAGTTTCGGAACAATCTGCCGAATCCCTTTTTTGGTATTTGTGGTCAACACCCCCTACTTCTTCACATTGCAATTAATAACTGTGTAGAAAAATATATATGTATATATATTTCACCCCATTTTAAATTATTATATTTATCTTCTACGGTTTATTTTATTTTCCTTTTTGTCATTTTCACAATTGATAACGATTAGATAAAAATAGAACTGAATCATGAATAGATTTGTGGGATCGAGTAAACATTTTTGAACCAAAGAGACCGTATGACCCAATTAAGATTCTTAGTGTAATACTATACCCTTATCAATCGAACGGCACACATATGGATAGTGATAATGAAATTCCATGCAAGAAGAAATGAAGGAGAAGATGGTACGTTAAAAAGATTGGTAGAATTAGAGACATTGTGTGTGAAAGTGATTGAGGATAGATTTTGTTTGGTAGGCTGATTTATTGATATGGTATTTGATACAATAATAAATTATGGTTAAGTGTCGCAAAAAGATCAATTGAAACAACAGCTAGCAATAGAGCATTGGCTGAGTTTTTGGGTTTCGTAGGCTTCCACGTTTTTGATAGTTCTTACCTTTATTAATTTTCATTCATTCATTCATAATAGAAATGGTGAGATATGTCACATTTTTTTTTATGTCTGTTACAGTGATGTCACCGTTTTAATAACTTAAGTTTAAAATACACCTGTTATGGTGAACTACCCAAATTATCCTTAAATAATCTATTTTTTAATCCCATTGTGTTTTCATCTACATTTTGAAAACGATAACTCATCTCTCTCTAAAAAACTTGTCTCTCTCCAGATTCTTTACAAGAAGATAACCTATATTTATGATAATCGTTTATATTTTTTATATATATTTATATATGGTTTAACAATGTATCAATTCGTTATGATTTGTTGTCCAGTCTTTGTATGAATATGTATGAACATTTTATTTTTTAAAGGATCGAACATCTTATTTTTTAAAATAATGTTTAGTTAAATCGAGTATATTTATTGCAAAATCAAGCATTTTTTTAATATGATCGAGCTTATTTTTTAAAGAATCGAGCATATTTTTGAAAGAATTGAAAGAATCGAGTATTTGTCAAAGGATCAATAAATTTTCAAAGGATCGAGAAAAATTTTCAAATGATCGAGATTTTTTTCAATGGATTGAATCGATAATATTTTTTAAATGATCGAGAATTTTTGTCAAATGATCGAGAAGATTATTCAATGATCGAGATTTTTTTCAAAGGATCGAGAATATTTTTCAAAGGATCGAGAAATTTTGTCAAATGATCGAGAAGATTTTTCAAAAGATCGAGATTTTTTTCCAAGGATCGAGAATATTTTTCAAAGGATCAAGAATTTTTTTCAAATGATCGATAATATTATTTAAAGGATCGAGATTTTTTGTCAAATGATCGAGAAGATTTTTCAAAAGGTCGAGATTTTTTTCAAAGGATTGAGAATTTTTTTCAAAGGATTGAGAATTTTTTTCAAAGAATCGAGATTTTTTTTTCTCCAAAAAATTATGTTTAATTAAATCGAGTATATTTGTAGCGAATTCGAGCATATATTAGAAAGAATCGAGCAAATTTATTCCCCCCCCCCCCGCGAGCTGATAGGGCAACTCAATTCCCGAATGCGTATGCGTAGCGTCTGAGTTTCAACAAAACTTTCTTTCTTTATTTCAGAACTCTCACTGTAAAAAAAATGAATGAAAGATTTTGATGGAACAACTATTTGGGGTATTTTTGTCCCCCCTCCCCTTCCCACGAGCTGATCGGGCAGCTCGACCCCCGAATGCGTATGCGTAGCGCCTGAGTTTTAACAAAACTTTCTTTCTTTATTTCATAACTCTCACTGTAAAAAAATGAATGAAAGATTTTGATGGAATAACTATTTGGGGTATTTTTGTCCCCCCTCCCCTTTCCACGAGCTGATCGGGCAGCTCGACCTCCGAATGCGTATGCGTAGCGCCTGAGTTTTAACTAAACTTTCTCTCTTTATTTCATAACTCTCACAGTAAAAAAATGAATGAAAGATTATGATGGAACAACTATTTTGGGTATTTTTTTCCGTTCACCATAATAGGTACTTTTTAAACATAAGTTATTAAAGCAGTGACAGTGTTAAAACGTCACCTCCAAAAAAATGCTATTTATTTTTTAAATCCTTTCATTCATATTCATGTGGTTCAACAGAAATACAGCAACCCATCAAATGAAATTAAGATCAAAACCCTAATAAGTTTCTCACACGAGACTCAATTTCTTAAAACAAACCCTACTACCACTAGCTACCATTTCCCTTACTACCAAGGCATATACTAACAAAATTTGACTTTAATTTCAATAATACCAAAAAAAATGAAAAATTCAAAGACCACATCTCCTGTTAATTTAAGTTGTGTAGAGTTCAAGTGACACCATATGCAGGGACGTACCTCTTCAAGCAATCTTGATTTTTTTATTTTTTTTTTAGTTTGAAATTTTTTCAAGAATATCCATGTGTTATTGTGTATTCACATTATACTCTTTACATTTGCAATATATTTTAAAATCAATTAATATTTGTAATAGATTTATTAGATTAATTGAAGCGACCCGCTTCAATCTTGAAAATATTCTTATTAAAATTTATTTCAATTTCTTTATCGATATAAAAAATTGGTCTTAAAATTAGGTATATTTTCATAGGTTATATGAATTTCAATATTTGTTACTTTAAAATTTTAAAGTTAATCTAATTTCAAAGTTATGATACAAAAATTAAATGGTTCGTTAAAGGATTAAAAATTTAACTATATATATTATCATCTTTTGGTGTCTTTTCCAACTTAATTTTTTATATAAATCGTTATTCAATGCAAAAAAGGATACTTCATCGTTTGAATAAAAATTAAAGAATGATGATTTTTCTTGGTTTATCTATTTATAATTATGATTTTTTTTTCGATTAGTATTCTTTTTTTAAATATCGAAGTTTAGAGAGTTTTATTCTAATTTATCCTATAATTCAATATTGGTTACATTAGATCAATTTAATGTTACATATCAGTTTATTTGAAAGTTCATGTGTTTGTAATTTCGATTTGGAGTGAAACCCAACTATTGTAAGTTTTTGTACTCAAGTTACATGGCAGTATTTTTTAAAATTACATGCTAGGTTATTTTTTATACCCAAATTACATGTTAGGTTATTTTTGAAGTTACATGCTATGTTATTTTTGAAGTTACATGCTTGGTTATTTTTTAAGTTACATGGTAGGTTAATTTTTAGTTACATTCTAGGTTATTTTTGAAGTTCCATGCTAGGTTATTTTTAAGTTACATGCTAGGTTAATTTTGAAGTTATAAGCTATGTTATTTTTTAAGTTATATACTAGGTTGTTTATGAAGTTACATGGTCTGCTATTTATGAAGTTACATGCTAGGTGATTTGTGAAGTTACATTCCATCCAAGTCCTATTTTGTTACATGTAAATTCATTTTAAAGTTACATGCCAAATACTTTAAATGTCAATTACTTGATTTGTAGGAATATGGATGAAACGAAATTGGTCATCCATCATGGTGGAAGTTGGGTGGGTAATTGTTACGAGGGTGGTATGACAAAGTGGGTCAATGTTCCTAGGTGTGTAAGTTATGATGGCTTGGTGAAGTTGGTAGAAGATGTTGCCAAAGTTGATGTTGCTAGGTACAACTACAATTATGGTCATTGGCATTTACAATTAGTGGTACTGCTCGTTCGAGAATTAAGAATGACAATGACGTGTCATTTATGTTGAATGTAGATAAGTTATTATCTGATGTTTTTATCTTTGTTTATGTGAAGGAAACAACAGATTGAGTGCAAGATGACAACCTATGTAACCTACCTATTTCAGAACCCGTGTATGGAGGGTTTCTTCGGTAACTGGCAGGATGTGGGTCCATTCCAATTGTAGACCTAAGTGTATGTAAAGCTGAAATCATTGACGATGAAGAGAACAATCAGGGACACCGATAACAGTGATGATAACTCGATACCTAACATTGACAGAGGTAGTCACGACAATGAAAATTGGCATGATGGAGTGGGTTGTGGTTTTGGAAATGTTAGAGGACATGGATGTGCTGGTCCATCGGGTTTTGCTACATTTAGCGGTGCTTCCTTTCGAGAGGATGGTTTGGGTGACGATGTTGATCAAACTTCTGAGAATGCTTCCCCACGAGCTTGGATTATTTCTGAAGCAGAAGGTATTCTTTTGAACCCATTAGCATGAAGGAAGCTTGTTCAGATGATGGGCGATTATACAAGGGTAGAATATTTCAATGCAAGAAAGATCTGAAGCGAACGTTGAATATATATGCATTGAAGGAGGGATTTGAAGTCCGGATTAGAAGGTCTAGCGAGACACGTTATGAGGCTGGATGTAAGGATGACGAGTGTGAATTCCATTTACGTGGAATTAAGATGCAAAAAGGAGAATCTTGGGTGGTTTGAATGTTCGTAAATGATCATACGTGCAATATCGATGGTTTCCATGCATGTCTTCGACAAGCAAATTCTTGGATTGTCAATGAACTATTAGCACCAAAGTTGTAAGTACGCCGACACTCTCTAAAACCCAAAGATATCATGGTTGAAATGCAAGTGGAACATGGACTACATTTGTTGTATTCAAAGGCTTGGGACAAAGGATCATGCAGAGGCATCTGTTTTTGATCCTTATGAAGAATCATTCAAACTGTTGCCTGCTTACTGTCATCGATTGGAAGAAGTAAATCCAAGGACTATTACGGCGTTGAAAACAAATGTTGTAAATCAGTTTGAATATATGTTCATCGATCATGCCGCATCACTTCATGGATTTTGTACAGTGATTCGACCAGTTATTGCCATTGACGGTACTCATTTGAAGGGTAAATTTTCTGATATTATGTTTGTAGCTATATGTTTGGTTGCAAACCACCAGGTTTTTCCTTTGTCATATAGCTTTGGCGACATTGAAGATGAAATGTCATGGACATGGTTTTTAAATGAGCTTAAAAATGCTATTGGTAGTCCTGAGGATTGTATGAGCATATCTGACCGCCACCTCGGTATCAAGGTTGCAATGGAGAAAGTGTACCCTAACGTACCACATGGCTATTGTGTGTTTCACATGGCTCAAAACATCAAAAAAGATTACAAAAGGAAAGATGTGAGCCTTCTTTTCAAACAAGCATGGAAGGCATAGCAGAAATCAGAATTCAAGGAAGCGATGTTAGAGATGATGAATGTTAATAGGGTAGCATTCAAAGAATTAATGAATGTTGGTCCCGAAAGGTGGTCTCGTGCTTACTCTCCTGTTAGGCGTTATAGGTTGATGACCTCTAGCATTGTCGAGTCGATGAATTCATGTTTGGTACATGCTCTCCAAATGCCAATAACAACCATGATTGAGTTTATTATAGGCATGCTCCAGAAATGGTTTTATAAGCGTCGGATCAAGGCTGAAAAAAATCAGACACAATTGAATCCATGGGCCACTGAATTAATAAAAGAAAGAAACATTGATTCAGAAAAATACACGGTTCATCCAATTGATTATGTTAACTTCAATGTTAAGGATGCAAATAAAGATGGTTTGGTGAACCTTTATGAAAAGACTTGTAGCTGTGCGACATTTGAAGTTGATACACTCCCATGTCGACATGTATTAGCTGCAATATGGTTAATATCCTCTTCTTTCATTGTAATTTGCCTTCTTACCTAATTTGATTCAATTAATTACTCATAATCTTTTCCTTTATATGTATGCGAAGAAACCTTTACCTAATTATTGTAGGGATTGCTACAAAACCACAAGTTGGATTGAAGCATATGCAGGGACCATTTTCCCTATTGGGCATCCAAGTGATTGGAATATTCCTGAAGATGTTGGATCAAGGGTTGTTTTTCCTCCTCCTTTTCGTGTGCAAGCTGGAAGACCAAGAAAGAAGAGATTTAAATCTGTCGGAGAACATGGTAATGGAAAGACCAGAAATTGTACGATTTGTAAAAATTCGGGTCACAAACGACAGAATTGCAAGAATGCACAACCTTTTCAAGCTCCGCCACCATGCCCATCCGCATCATCTGAAACATCCGCAACATCGAAATGACCACGTAGACCTTACAGGTGCAGGAAGTGTGGAGATGAAGGCCACAATTCACAAAAGTTTCCATTGGCACCGAAAGAAGTTGGTACATCCTAGATTTTACTGTATCAGTAATGATGTTATAATTCTAATATGTATGGGTGAAATACTTTTTTGTGCAATGTAGACTTTAAGAAGTTCTTATTGAATTTGACAGTTGAAATACAATGACACTAGTTATGTTACATGTTAGAAGTTACATGCCAGTGCAAAATGAAGTTACATGCTAGTGCAAAATGAAGTTACATGCTAGTGTAAAATGAAGTTAGAATACTCCAGTAATGTTACATGTTAGTAGTTACATGCCAATTGGAAATGAAGTTACATACCAGTGCAATACGAAGTTACATGCTTGTTCAAACATAATTTAGTTTCAGAATAGAACTCATATGACAGTGCAAAATGAAGTTACATGGTAGTTTAAACATAATTTAATTTCAGAATAGAACTCCAGTAATGTTACATGTTGGAAGTTACATGCCAGTTGGACATGAAGTTACATGCCAGTGTAAAATGAAGTTACATGCCAGTGAAAAAAGAAGTTACATCCTTGTTCATTAACAAATTTATTTCAGAATGGGACTCCAGTACAAATACATGTTAAAAGTTACATCCCAGTTAAAAATGAAGTTACATGTCTGTTTACAAACAATTTCATTCGTAAAGTTCCAATAATGTACATCATCAAGTCAAGAAACCTATGAATCTGCTGGTACACTGTTAGCATAAATTTCTAGTGCCATTTCCTCCCTAAACCCGGGGATGTTTTTGGTTCCCCACCCCCAAAAACATTTACGACGCATCAACATATCTGCGTATCGACATGTGAAGACACCACAACTATCGCTGTTTAGTTGTGTTGGTAGCTATTTTGGAATTGATTGTTCAACAACAAACATCATCACATCAGGTGATATGCCTCCTTTGTCAAAATATTTGGATGTTTGCAAAATTGCTGGAATTAAACGCAAGAGTGGGGTGATCTGCTTCACACGTTTCTCAATATTGGTTGTCTTATGCAGTGGATAATAAATACAGACACTGCATTTTTCCAAATCAACATCACACAATATCCAATGTCCTGCTGGATCACCAACAACATATGAAACCAACAACTGTAAATAAGAAGTAACAAATTACGATTAGTAACTTCAACAGTATGTTACATGATAGAAAGTTCAAGTTACATGCTAGTTCAGAACCAAGTTACATGCCAGTACGAAACAATGTAACATGCTAGTACAAAACTAAGTTACATGGTAGTTCAAAACATAGTTACATACTAATACAAAACCATATATGGTTTTCAAAGATGAGCAACCTTACTTACATGTTTAACAGTGGACCGAGCAGTTCCCCACCAAGGTTTGTCTCCAGTAGCATACAATATCCAATCCGTCGAACATTTATATTTTAGTGCATCAAATTCATAACTCAATGGTGCATCCTCCGACGGTTGAAATTTTTTCCATTCCTCTGAAAACTTTACCTACAAAGTATAAGTTTGTTAGGAACATATGTACGTCTTTACATCAATCAAACAATTAAAAAAGAAAGAAGGTTTTCTTACAAAGAAGTCCGAATATAGCACCACAACATCTGATTTGTAAACTTCCAGTTTCAGTTGTCGTTGCTTACATAGTAGACTCATATATGCGTCAATATGCTAGTTCAAAATGAAGTAAAATTAAATTGAGAATTTTTCAATATGCTATATCAATATTTATATAAATTAGTAATTGTAACCAACCTCATTGGATAACCAACAGGTTGTAGATTCCAACTCGATAAAGAATTCCTTAGTTACAAAGTAGTCGGATCCAACGCTCAACCTGTGAAGAAAAGTATGAATATTTCATTTACAAGTTACTAATAACAATATCTTTTATGAAAACAAGGAACACCGAATATGTTTCAAAATCTTACGATGTCACTGTGTTGCTTTTCTTAAAATGTCCATACTTTGCTTTCAATTTTTTTTCTCTCTCGCAGCCGCTTGGAATGGGTCAATGTATGGTGAAGTCATATAGCGGGATTTAATCTTCAATCACTGCTCCCACTCATTCTGCATAGCCAGGTACTCTAGCGTAGTTGCATCCCCTACTGTTCTGTTAACTACCAACGGGGAAGGGGTCTGCACCTTTAATCCCTCATGAACCAAAATGTCTTGGACCAAAAGCTCAAGGCCCTCACCATTGGTTTCATCATCCCCAACAATCCCCTTTTCTTGGGCATGATCCGACCCAAAAACCTCCATTCCAAGGGCTGCATCACCCTCCCCCCTCCCACCCCTCCGAGCATCTCCTTCACCATCCCCCTTACCAGAAGTAACATCACCCCCACCATGGCTACCATTACCCTCAGTAGTATGACTGCCCACATTTTCCCCTTGCACTTCGTGAGAATTCTCTAGTCTACGTGATTCAAAATGTTGATGAACAAGTGTTGAGTAGTTAGGGTCAAACCGATGTGGCTCAGAATGAGGCGTTCTATTGGGGGTAGTCTGTGTTTTTTTTATATATAAAAAAAAGCAGAAATTGAAGTTGCATGTCAGTAAGTTTAAGTTACATGCTAGTACAATACAAAGTTACATGCTAGTTCAAACCAAGTTACATGCTAGTAGAAAACAAAGTTACATGCTAGTACGAAACTAAGTAACATGGTACGACAAT
This sequence comes from Dipteronia dyeriana, assembly GCA_032871835.1. Classification (NCBI taxonomy): domain Eukaryota; kingdom Viridiplantae; phylum Streptophyta; class Magnoliopsida; order Sapindales; family Sapindaceae; genus Dipteronia; species Dipteronia dyeriana. Next base: position 18,350,534 of record CM065303.1, read on the forward strand.
ACCAAGTTATAGCTAGTAAAAAATCAAGTTACATGCTAGAACAAAACCAAGTTACATGCTAGTACAAAACCAAGGTACATGCTAGAACAAAACCAAGTTACATGCTAGAATAAAACCAAGTTACATGCTAGTACAAAACCAAGGAAGGGAATTAAAAACCAAGTTACATGCCAGTAAGTTGAAGTTACCTGATGATGTGGCTGAAGAAGATCATCCAGCCTTTTGTCCACCCTATCAAGCCGTTTGTTTAGGCATCTCTCTATTACCGAAACCTTCTTCTGTATCTCCTTCTTCACAATGTCTTCAAAACGCTTTGACATTGCATTCATTAGTTCCGTTATAGTTCTCTAAGAGTCCGTCGAGTCATCACCCACCTAAAGTGTACAAAGAAAAAAAGCTTGAGTATCGGTTTCTATTTTAGTTAACAAAATGATTTTATTGGTTAGTAATCACATTACCGGTGACATGACTGGTGATGTACGTGTCCTTTTTGTTCTTCCTCCCCTTTTTTCTTTTTGAGGAGACATCTTCCTCTTCATCTGTTTAGGTCGTGATTGATCTCCATCATTAGCATCATCATCATCATCATCATCATCATCATCATCATCATCATCATCATTACCATCATCATTAGCATCATCATTAGCCCGTTGCTCACCATCATCATAATCGAGTGGAACAAACTGTGGACCCTCAGACAAATTCGTGTCCACATCAACCAAGTAAGGCTGTATCTTCTCATCGTCAGTTGGATTTAATACCTCCAACACAACATGTTGTATAGTTAACAGAAGTGTCATGATTTTTTTAAGTACTAATATAAAGAAAGCTGAATTTCAGGTTAGGAAAGAAAAAAACATACCTTTCCCTCCTTCACCTTTTTTTCATAATTTACAAATTTGCCAAAGAAATTGTAAGGCTTCTTAAAAATCCTTTAGTTCTTCAAACTGGGATGGTTGTGACATAATTTGTTCCTCACCAATTCAACTAATGATCTGCAGGCTTCCATCTCACAAATTTTTAACAATTTAACTACCCACTAGAAATGACATGATAAGTTTTCAAAAAAATGTCAGACATCACCACAAATTTTAGGTCTGTGATCAAACAAAATTCTCTTTTCGTGAATTTGGTCACTTTACCACCTACTAAGAAGTGAAATTCATCCTCACGGGTCACTCCAGATATACATATCTGCTTCAACATCAAGTTATGCATTACTCCCACTGAAAAAGTCACCTCTTTCGGGATGACAAGTAGGTGCCCGAAACATGTCTTCCGTAACGCACCCAACTATTTTACTTGTTTAAGAACCTTAGCAATCTCCGGCAACCCAGTCAAACTGCTATGCAAAATTTGGACTTTTTTAACCATAAATTCCTCGGTTTAATCAGAAAATCCTCTAAATTCATATTCTCCATCTACAAAATCACAAAAAAATTGCTTTATAATTTATTATATAATTATGAATTCCTCGGTTTTTGTTTTGTATTATTCTAATCATAACAATAATCTATGTATTCTGAAGTTGAACAATATCTATTTATATCAAAGCATTGGAAAAAAGTGACACACAATTTCTGGTCAAACCACACCAAGCATCGTAATTGACATAAAATTCAAAATTTCTTTGTTCAAAATCACCGTAAAGACACATATCAAAATTATAGTTTCAAAACTATAAGTATCAATCATCATCAACTCTTCATTAATTCATTTTAATTTATAAGTACCAAAAAATTTCAAACGAACAAATACCAGAAATTGAAATCGACAAAAACTGAAGAAAAAAACACACAGATATTACCTGAGTCGACAACCTGGTCAGTTGAAGAAGAAGATTGCGATGACGAAGAAGAACAAGATTTGGGTATCAGATTTCAAGAAACTGGTCAGATGAAGAAAAAGCCCGCGACGATGACGAGAGGGAGCTGCGACGATGAGAAGCCGCACCAACAGTGACACGCGACGACGACTATGACCGGCAGCGACGACGACTGGGAGCTTCAACGATGACGATGGAGAACGGCAAAGAAATCCCATTAACCCCCGATCAAGATAACACGGACGATTAGATAATAAGACCTGATTGGGGTTGTCAAGATGGTCGGGCCAAAGTCTGTGGTCAGGTGAAACCATCGGTCGGGGGAAGGAACTTCGGCCTGGTTTGGCAGATGGTCGATTGATTGACACGTGGATAATATTTAGATTTAATGAAGTTACGATTCAAACTCGTAGAGAACAAGCCCTACTTAAATAAGGTGTCTAGAAGTATACTTTGATAAGGAAGTAAATTTCCTTATAGGCATCAAAGCCTAGATTAGGCAAGAGATCTAGTGCAATTAAAACACAGTCAACGCAAAGCAAGAAAGAAGGATAACACGACTCTAATAAGTTAGAGTTTCGTTTAGCTACAATAACTTTCCTTACTTGTACATCAAGAAATTAGGGTTTTATGCATGTATAAATATGCCCTAATAACACCCATAGTGGGGTGAACGCCAATTAAGCTTATAAGAGGGCAAGAGAGATTTTGTGTGTAATTATTCCAGACATAGTGAATTCTTCTCGCCGTTGCCGGAAAACGTGGATGTTTTCCCACCTTGAGGTTTTACCACATAAAATCTTATGTCTTGTTTACTTTTTATTTATTTCGATTCATAATTTGATTGTTTATACACATTCACTTGTTCGACGAGTGATCAATTAAACCTATTCTAAAAACCATCATCAATAGAACCTATGATTGCGGAAGAGTCATGTCTAATATACGCCCACAACTCTTAGCAATTAAGAATGTCTAAAGCAGAAAAATAGACGAGAGAGAATAAACCAATCATAATACAAGATATACGTGGAAAACCCAAATCCAGTAAAATGCCACGGGCCGACAGAACAACAGAGAAAGTTTCACTATATACAGAATTATTACAACCATATACTCCATGATTCTCTCTCACACCTCAACCCCAAACCATAGAGCTATACCAAGTCCCCAAGCTCATAAATCGAGCTTTCCATCACGACTCTCAGTTCACAACGTTCACAAGATCCTCAATAAGAAACCCCCCCCCCCCCCCCCCCCCCCAATATCCCCTAAGTCTCCTATGAATAAAACTCATAGATCTCTAACTTGATCCACTGATATTCCCTTAGATCCCTCCACGAATATTCCCTAGGATCTCGCCCGGATCTCACCCACACACTCTGATGTTACATGATGTTCTTTTTTCTCCACACAAAATAATCTAGATACAATGTTCTATTTATACTAGTTATAGTGAGTTTAAGATTGTTATATGTATATTTTATCAAATGTACACGTCACTGACAGATAAGACAACCTCCCAGGAAGATTGCCAGATAAGCATCTAGACTGATATTTGAATAAACACAATTAGTGGCATCACCTAGTCACGGGAATCCGAGTAAGGTCGAATATTAATATTTGGCACATTCAGCTTTACTCGGGACAACATGTGAAGCTTGAGTAAATAAATTGTCAACACAAGACATGTAATGTCACAGATTGTCTTAGACACGTAACCACGAGTAAAGAGTAATGTCACATTCGCTGAATAAGTTATCCATCGAATCCCTCCGACCAGATTGTCACAGATTTTCTTAGACATGTAATTTCACATTTACTGAATAAGTTATCCAGCGAATCCCTCCGACCAGAGAGGACATAACACGTCGTTTCAGGGAAGCATTACAATAATTATTGGCAAATGCGGCGGATGAAGGAATAGATCTATTGGCTTTAGAAGAGACGAATCCTCCAAACCAACCATCCCCTCAAAATCAATCATCCCCCAGGCTCTAGTCGGTTATAGTTGGGCTAGAACCAGACGCGTTAGCAGCCGTCAGGAACTCAGATCCTATCAACCAGATTGAGGGTACATCATACAACCAGGTCAAGGATTTTGAGATACCCGCAGATGAGCGACCTCGCCAAAAATGAAGCCACGCTTAAGTGGGGCATAATAGACACAGGAAATATGATTGGCGGTGAGATCGATCATTATCATCAGAGGACAGTGACCGTCATCATCGTAAATGCCACCGTGGAACTATACTTTTACAATGATTAGCTCGTGAAACTCGGAGGCAGGATAGAGAGGAACTGGATACAGGTTTGTCAGTCACTTGAGAGTTCAACCATTGGGGAGAGCCGATAGATGATAGAGATATCGTGATACAGAGCCTGACCCGAGAAGTTGAGAATAATAAGAGCCAAATGGATAAGCTTCTTAGGCGTTACGGACACAATGAGTTGTCTGATAATGATTTTGATAGCCCTTTCACCAGAGACATTCTGCGAACGCCATTCCCATAGAGATTCAGAATCCTGCACGTGGAACAATTCAAAAAGGATACGGACCCAAAGGAGCATGTTAGACGGTATAAGAGCGCCATGGCCCAGTATGCCCACAAAGACCCTTTGTTGTGCCTTAACTTTCCACAAACCCTTGTGGATTTAGGGTCAAGGTGGTTTGAAAGATTGCCCCCGGGAAGTATTAAGAGTTTTAGGGAATTAAGCAGAAGATTCTCAAGACAATTTCTTGGGAATGCACATAGGAAAAAATAGGTGGCATACCTCTCCCAATTAAAACAAGAAAAATATGAGTCATTATAAAGTATCTGGAAAGATTCTGCCAGACGGTCTCAGAAATCGGTAGTGTAAATGATGAAGCAATAATCGTTGCATTCATAAATAACCTACAGAATGGGCGATTGTTTTTTGACTTAAGAAGAGCTTATCTAACTAGATGTGTGGACATGATGGATATGGTAGGTGGATACACATTGGCTGAAAAAGAAGAGTTGGCGACAAGAGGTTGTTATATGCATGAGGGGGGGATCCGAACAAAAAGATGTCGAGTCTGAATAAACAAATATGGGGGAAACAGATGTAGGAATATTGACCAAACCAGGGAAAGGTTTCAAGGAAAGTATACGAATTACACCCCACTTTGGGAAAGGCAGGATGAGATCCTGGTGATATTAGAAGAAAAAAATCCGGTCAAGGAGCCACGCCGGCAGTCGTAATTTGCCCTACGAGACACGACAAAGTATTGTAGATTTCATAAAGAGAGTGGGCATGAAATCTCTAAATGTTACTAGATCAGAGATCACATAGAAACCCTTATCCGAGAAGGGCACTTACAAGATATTATCTTGAAGAAAGATGAGAAGACAGAAACTCGAAGAGAAGCCAAGTCTGGAGATCATAGTTCAGATAGAAATAAGAAGGCCAGTTCTGAGGTGAGCGGAGAAATACAAACCATTTTTGGAGGGCCGTCAACTGGGAGAAGTAACTGAGAACGGACTCAGGAAATCTGAGAAGCGAGGTAGAATTTCGATGTTAATCCCATTGAGCCTGATCCGAAGAGAGTAAAGGAATGATAAGACCCAATAGTATTTACAAAAGCTGATTCGTATGAGGTCGACGTCCGACCAAATGATGCTCTTGTCGTAAACGCCCAAATTGGCCATAGGGAAGTTCAGATGATACTAGTGGATAATGGTAGCTTAGCAGACATCTTCAACTTAACTGTTTATGATTAGCTTAAACTAGATCGGAAGGACCTAAAACCTTTTCATACCCTACTCAGAGTATCTGGAGGAATCGAGGTTAGGTCCCTAGGAACGATAAAATTACCTATGAAAATCGGAGTAACACCTTGCCAAAAAACGGTGATACTCGACTTTGTAGTGGTAGACATGGATAACTGGCCTTATAATGCTCTACTGGGTCGACCTTTTCTGAATAAGACAAATGCGGTAATCGCTACCTACGCCCTGATGATCAAATTCCTGACCGAATAGGGGGTAGGAACGGTCAAGGGTTCACAAGAAATGGCTAGAAGAGTCAATCTCTCTATTTACAAGGACAAGGATAACAACGAACACCAAATATGTACTATGACTCAACCAGATCAGATCGAGCAAGGAGAATCATTAATGTTCGAACTCGACCTAATGGAGGAACCCGTGACATCAAATGATGAACCAATAGAGGAAGTTGTCTTAAAGGAAGAGAACCAGTAAGGAAGGTCAAAATCGAAGCTAATCTAGAAGAAAGGGTCATGACAGATCTTATCAATTTACTCAGAGAATACAAAGACGTATTTGCATGGAGTCATGAAGACATGGTGGGGATAGACACACAAGTGATATCACACCACTTGGCTGTAGATCCAAACGCAAAGCCCAAAATTCAAAAAGGAGGTCTTTTAACTTCAAGAGGAGTCGGACAATCAAGTAGGATGTGGAGAAGTTATTCGCTATAGGATCAATCAGAGAAATCGATTATCCTCAGAGGGTGGCGAATATGGTGTTGGTTCAGAAGAAAAATGGCCAGTGGAGAATGTACGTAGATTTTATAAATTTGAACAAAGCATGCCCAAAAGACAGTTTTCCACTTCCAAGAATAGACCAGTTGGTCGATGCTACATAAGGTTATGAATTGCTCAGTTTCATGGAAGCCAATTCAGGAAACAACCAGATCCGGATGAAAAAGGCGGATGAGGATAAGATGGCATTCACAACCGACCAGGGTCTGTACTGCTATACAGTGATGCCCTTTGAGCTAAAAAATGTCAGGGCCACATACCAAAGACCGGTCAACAAAAGTTTTGCTCGCCAAATAGGAAGAAACATGGAAGTTTACATAGACGACATGTTAACCAAAAGTATCATGGTGGCTAGGCACACTTCAGATTTATGTGAAACATTTGTTGTCCTAAGGTGATACCAGATGAAGTTAAATCCGTGCAAGTGCCTATTTGGATTTCCTTCGGGAAGATTCCTCGATTTCTAAGTTCACTAGAGGAGGATCGAAGTAAATCCCGGGAAGATTAAAGCCCGGGATGCTTAGCTTTGCTTGGCAGATTCATTTCGAAAGCCACCGATAGGTACACACCATTTTTTAAAGTAATCAAAAGAGGGAAGGGGCTCGAGTGGAATGCATAATATGAACAGGCACTTCGGAAGATAAAGGAATACTTAGGTCAGGCATCCATCCTCTCAAAATCAAAGGTAGGAGAAATACTCGACCTGTACTTGTCCCTTACAGAGTTAGCAGTAAGCTCGGTCCTATTCAGGACAGATGATAGGATATAAAAGCCAGTATACTATACCAGCAAGGCTCTACTCCCGGTTGAAACTAGATACTCTCAGACAGAAATATGGTATTTTCGAGGACAAGGAAGTTGAGGTCGTATTTCCAGGCACACCTAATCAGGGATTTCACCAACTGCCCACTTAAGCAAATTCTACAGAAGCCCGAAATTTCAGGGAGACTGACCAAATGGGCAATCGAGTTGAGTTAATTTAATAATAAATATATGCCCAGGACATCACTCAAAGGCCAAGCAGTGGCAGATTTTGTAGCAGAGTTCACAGAGCCTGATATGGAGTCAAAGAGAATGCTGGATATGAGCCTCTCTTAGAAATTACATGTTGACAGCTCCTCGAACACTCATGGTAGTGGGGCAGGGATCGTAGTATGCACCCTAGAAGAAGACGACGTTGAATGTGCCATGAGATTTAACTTCAAAGCGACAAACAATCAAACTAAGTATGAGGCACTACTGGCAGGATATAGAGTTTATATCGCTCTAGCAGATGAGGTCGAAATATTCAGCGACTCACAGGTAGTCGACAACCAAATCCTAGACGAATATCAAGCTAGGGATGAATGTATGATGGCTTACTTGGACATAGCAAAACGACTCCCCCAACAGTTCAAAAAATATAGGATTTTCCAAATCCCACGGGAAGAAAATGAAAAAGTGGATGCTCTGTCCAAGCTAGCGTCAGCAACAACCATAATCAGACCAAAGAATATCCCGGTCACATATCTACTCAGACCAAGTACAGTTGAGCCGAAAGACTTTGAACTTTCAGAAATCCAAACACCGCTAGTCGGTTGGATGACCCAGATAAAAAGATATTTGGAAGAAGATGTACTTCCAGAAGACCCCTTAAAACGTATCAGGTACAGGTCAACGAGGTATGCTATGATTGAAGGAGAACTATATAGAAGAGGATTCTCTCGAACACTCCAAAGATTTGTATCAGGGGAGGTGCACACCAGATACTAAAGGAAATCCATAGTGGTGTATATGGAAATCATACAGGAGGTAAGAGCTTAGCACATAAGGTACTCATGCAAGGTTTGTAATGGCCTTCTTTGTTCTTTGATGCCCGACGATGTTCGGAAAGTTGCAATACTTACCAAAGGATCGCCAGTGACATTCGGCAACCCCTTAAGCACCTCAGAAGTCTCACGTCCCTATGGCCATTCACCATGTAGGGTTGGACTTAATTGGTCCAATGCCGAAAGGAACGATGGGAAAAGTAAATCATGCAATCGTGGTTGTTGATTGTTTCACTAAGTGGGTGGAAGCTGAAGCATTGGTACACATAACGGAGGCAAACACTTTAAATTTTATGAAAAAGAACATACTCTATAGATTTGGAGTTCCAAATACAATTATCACCGACAACGGTACCCAGTTTGACAATCAAATATTCAGGCACCTGTGCAAAGAGTACCAGATTTCTAATTATTATGCCACTCCTGCCCACCCTCAAACGAATGGACAAATCGAAGCAGTGAACAAAGTCATCAAGCACACGCTTAAAGCGAAGCTGGATGCAAAAAAAGGGAATTTGGGCAGAAAAACTTCCTGAAGTATTATGGGCTTAATGAACAACGGCAAGGACCCTCTATAGAGGAAACACCGTTTTCATTGGCATTCGGAACAGAGGCTATCATCCCTGTAGAGACATCATACATATCACTCAAAGTCAGGTTATATGATGAAGATCATAATGTTGATATGTTGTTACAAGGCTCGGACGAGTTAGAAGAAAAAAAGAAGAAATCCCAAGTGCGAAATATGGCATATGAGCAAATAGTGGCTAGGCATTACAACTCGCATATACGGGTTAGGAGGTTCCAAATGGGAAACCTGGTGCTATGAAGAGTTTCACTAAACACAAAAGATAAAGTCGCAGACTTCTTGGCTGACAAATGGGAAGGCCCATAAAAAATCGAAGGAATGACCGGACAAGAAACGTATTGGATCGCCTGATCAAAAGAAGGTGTCTTACCCCGACCATGCAATACCTAATACCTAAAGATCTTATATCCCTGAAATCCCTAGTTTTAGGCTTTATTTCTTTTTAGTCAATATATGTTTTTATTATTGATTCATTCTTCTTAGAAATCCTTTGAAATATCTCCATATGTTGTTAGATTTGCAGAATTATGAATAGAAAACCTGACACGGGATTCAAAGAAATATGGGCATATGATAATAAGAACATATGAAAAAACTAAGGGGAAAAGGAATTGGCACTCATATGCAATAAAATGCTCGGGACCATATATTTGGTAAACACCCAAATTGACGGAGAAGCACAATGTGTTGGGGTTTATGCCCTAAAGATGTAATTTGTAAATGGATTTATGAAATTAATAAAAAGAAAAGTTCAATTTATTCATGTTGTGTTGTTTATTTTATAACTTGTGCATATATATGACATCCAAGATTGCCGAATGTAATCTCGAACTGTGTATATGAGTGTCATATACATACGGATACAGTAAGAGACGTGCAATCTAAAGAGTCCATAGATAGCAAATAAAGCTGGGTACTTTATTTATGGTTAATCTATAGCTGCAGTCCATTCCGTAATGTACGATGATTCTATTTTGAATCATTCATATGAGATATGAGAATGGAGACACCTTGTATGATGTGATCATATAGGACTAGGCCATGAATATATATGAATCTCTCACCAAGATCCGTTTACCGATGAGATTCATATATATATCAACTAATGAAGGCTATATATGGGTGATCTTAATCCTGAGTGTCTTATCGACTTCTTCAGATTAGATCATGGTCTTTGATATACCATGGGTGAGGTCGGATGCTATTCTCAATCAATATGCTTCGTATGTTAGGATTGTGGTTTGGCTTGTGGCTGAGAAGGTTTGTACACAATAGTGGAATCCACTTCTTCTTGTGAGAAGTTGACGATAGTTCCCTTGAGGGTTGATTCGAGGCTTGGACAATATGAGTGCTCTCCTAATTTCGTGAGGAAATATGATTTATTGTCCATTAGAGAATCAACGGTACTTAAAGGATATATGTAATTAGAGGGATATAACGGAAATTATGACCCAACTCTAATTATGAACTATTGTGGAGGGTCACACCATAAGTAATAGCTATATCGATGGACACCGAGTAGTATCGGTCTGTGTAAAAGCGTCTACAGTTGAGAGAGTGCAGTTTCCGGTTTTTAGTGGAATAACACCGGAGTTAATAATCAATGGATATTAATTAATGAGTTTAATTAATGATTCCGAGGATTATCAGAGCTCAAAATATTGTGGGTCCATTAGGTCCCCTTGCTAGCCCGATCGATTTAGGTAAAAAGGGTCACGGTTAATTAATTGGATTGTCCAATTAATTGTGTTGCAAAAGTGACATATATATATATATATTCGAGAATTAATTGAATAATGAGTTTAATTAATGATTTCGAGGATTATCGGAGTTCAAAATACTGTGGGTCCATTAGGTCCCCTTGATAGCCCGATCGATTTAGGTAACACGGGTCACAGTTAATTAATTGGATTGTCCAATTAATTGTGTTACAAAAGTGACATATATATATATATATATATATATATATATATATATTCGGGAACTAATTGAATAATGAGATTATTTAGTTAATGAATGTTAACAGTTAAATTGAATAAATAATTAGACTATTTAATTATATTGATAATTATGAATTATTAATTAACTATTTATTGGAGGACATTAGTTGATATTTGGATTTAGGTGAAGATAAAATAATAGGATTATTTTATTTGTACTAAATCATTTATCTAAGTATTTGAATTTAAGTTTAAATTTAAAATACTTATTGTCACTTTTAATATATTTGATATATTTGAACAAGATAATTAAAGGATATATATATCAATTAATAACACAAGAGATTGCATTGGATGCAAATTGGTGGGTGCACTTGAAACAATAATCAAAAGAAGAATTTGCATATGATGCAAATACCTAATACACATATAATATATATATATATAGATAAATGCAGGTGCAGGCGTAAGGAAAAGATTTGGAAAAAAAAAGTTGATTTTTTTTGTGTATATGATATACACGTAAAAGGAAAAAAAAAAGGGCATAAGTTTTGCATGAGATGCAATTTATGTGTGCGTGAAATCAATATATCAAATTGAGAAGAAAGAGTTTCTTCAAGTATTTCTCTACATCCTCCATTCAAGTTTCTGAGACCGTGACGCACTCACACGCAGTAACCAATCCCGGGAGATAGTGAGGAAGATCGAGTGGTTCATACAGGAGCATATCGTAAAGTGAAGGAGCCTCTAAACGTTGGTAAGTTTTTCTTCTTCTGATTATATCGAGTTCAATTTCCTGTGTTTACATATTGTATGTATTAGTTCAGAAAAATAATTACGATCCCAAGTTCATTGGTCCCAGATACAGATTACGATTTGTATAAAAATTTTAAAACCTAGTTCCGCTACGTAACCGGTGAACTTGGTTCCAACCATTAGTATCCGAGCCTGGTTTATTTTTTGCAGCAGGAAATTGTTTTCGATGCTCCTGTCTGTACGAATGTGTTGACACCATCTTCATGATTGTATGAATGTTTATAATTAAATTGTTTAATTTAAATATGGTTGATCGTAAATTTTTATGGTACTGTAGATTTAGGTTTTATGAGTTGTATAATTTTTTATTTTATTTAATTTTACTGTTATAGTATTGTATATAAATATAATTGTAACCTGTAAACGAAGAACTGGAAACACGGTACTGTTCACGGCGGGCAATGTTCATGGGGTACTGTTCACGGAAGGCACTGTTCACGACAGTATTGTTTATGGGAACTGTTCACAGTGGGTACTGTTCACGGGGGGCATTGTTCATGCATACTATTCATACGGTACTATTCACATCATGCACGGTTATGTTGGCAAGTGTTACCTAGTGTGTTCCGTGCAGATTTTCCGTTTCGGATTTATGAGATGAATCAGAGTGACCTGAAGAGACTGAAAGATATCTAAAGTTACTAGAAGACTATGGAATGCCTTGGGATTTTTTTTGTAATTTAGATTCCAATTTTTTAGGTTAAATAATCCACAGTATTCGGTCAATTCATGTATGCTTTATATTATGTGATGATAAAAGCATTGTCATGCATACGTATGTCATTTAGATTAGATGTGCCTACACAAATATATTTGATATGTCGTACATGCATCATAGCCTGATATTTTATGTATTTTTTTAATGTGATTAAAATGGGCAATATACATAATTGGCTATGAATAATGAGATTAGTTTTCAATGGTTAGAAAACATGGTAATTCTCATTAATATTAATCAAGTTATTAAAGAGTTTAATATGTTAGATTAATAGGGTCATTTATTGTAATTAGGATTATTATGATTAATTACCCAATAATAAATGAACCGAATAAAGTGTTAGAGTTTTAATTGTTAAAACTTGGTAAACACTATTATAATAATCTAACCTTAGTAAATAGTTTACTGAATCTTAGATTGTTCACTACTAGATTAGATTTTTAATTGTTAAAAATCATCAATAATTTATTAGTTAATTAGAATTTGGTTCTAATTAGTTAATGTGCTAGATAATTTGATTAAAGTTAGTCGTTTAATCCTGTAGAGTTTAGGACCCTATTTTTAAAATAGTGAGTGGGAGAGGTATATATGACATATATATCCCGCGGTCTCTATCATTAGTTCAACACCGTGAGATCCGAGTGGGGCCTCGTGATGACTTTGCTTTCATCCTCCCTAAGGAGGGTTTCCACAAAGGTTGACTTCCTAACAGATAGGATTTCTGTGGGTATTTCGGGATTGACCGACCCTAAAGGAAGCAATTCTCGAGTTAAGCTTGTGAGATCTGAAATGGTGGGTTACACTCACGAAGGTTTTGATTAAGTTTGTTAATTAAAAACCTGACTGAATGAACGATGGTATATGGAATAAGAGTTATTCTAGAATATCATTTGATTGAGAATGTCTCGGTCCAACGTGCAAAGACTTGACCGACCCTAAGACGACACTTCTTTGTGGTATGTTGGATTGTCGTGGTATAGCAACTAGTTTTAGGGTAGTTCTAGTTTGTTAAACATGTGCATGCATCAATTTTAAATTTATGCCAAAGCACTCGCACTTGTTTTAAATAAATGACTGAATGAATGTTTTATATATTTCAGTAATAATGTCTTCTGCATTACTTCAAATCCTAACTGGTGATAACTACACTAAGTGGAAACTTAACATTAATACAATTTTGGTCACCAAAGGCCTCAAGTTTGTGCTTACGGAGGAATGTCCTCCAGTGCCTGCTGCCAATGCCACACGAATTGTTCGTGAGACATACCAGCGATGGTCTCATCTGATGAGAAGGCCCGAACATATCTGTTGGCTTCAATGACAGACGTGCTTGTCGCAAAGCACGAAAAATTGACTTCAGCATTCGTAATCATGGAGTCATTGCAAGCTATGTTCGGGTAGCCCTCCATGCAAAAGCGACATGATGTTGTTCATTCCGCTATGCTCGCTCGCATGAAGGAAGGTACATCAGATCGGGAACATGTCCTGAGCATGATGCTATTTCAACAAGGCAGAAGTCAATGGTGGGGTCATTGACGAACCCAGTCAAGTGAGCATCATACTGATGACTCTTTCGAAGAGTTTTAATCGGTTTAAGAGTAACTACGAGATGAACAAGTTAAGGTTCAATCTCACACAATTGCTCAATGGGCTCACTACCTTTGAGTCATTGACTAAGGACAACAAGGGCAAGACCGATAATGCAAATGTTACCGAACCATCTTCCTCCAAAAAAAAAAAGGAAGAGGTCTGCCGGGAAGGTAAAGGATAAGCCCAAACCCAAGAAAGCTCAAAGAAAGAGGAAGTCCAAGAAAGGTAAATATGATTTACTTGTTCTTGAGTCATGTTTAGTGGAAGATGATTCTTTGCCTTGGATAGTTGATTCAGGGCCAATAACCATGTTTGCTCTTCTATACAGTGGACTGATTATTGGACACAGCTAGAGGAGCAAACCTTCTCAATGCGTGTGGGGTCAGGGGATGTCGTGTCGGCACGAGCAGTAGGCGTAATTAGATTATATTTTTGTAATAATTATATATTGTTGGACAATGTATTTTATATTCCTGGATTTACACGGAATTTGATTTCCGTTTCTAAGTTGTTAGATTAAAATATTCTGTTTCTTTTAATAATAAGTATGTTATTATTACAAAGAATGGTCTGAATATTTGTTCATGAATTAATGAAAACAATTTGTATGTGTTAAGACCGTTAATACATACTACACTGCTCAACACCGAAATGTTTATGGTTGAAAAACCAAAAACTAAACGACATAAGATTTCGTCAGATAATGACACGTATCTCTAGCATCTAAGGCTTGGTCATATCAACCTTGACTGGATAGACAGACTAGTAAAAAGCAGACCTTTAAGTGAGTTAAAGGTTGGCACCTTACCGGTCTGTGAATTTTGTCAGGAAGGTAAGATGACTAAGATACCTTTTACGGGAAAAAGGCTTAGAGCTAAAGAACTGCTAGAGCTAAAGAACTGCTAGAGCTTTATATACAGACGTCTGCGGACCAATGAATATTAAAAGTAGGGGTGGTTATGAGTATTATGTCACCTTTATAGATGACTACTCAAGATACAGATACGTCTACCTAATACAACGGAAGTCGGAAACATTTGAAATGTTAAAAAAAATTTAAGCTAAAATTGAGAATCAATTAGGTAGGACTATCAAGTCACTACGATCAGATCGTGGAGGTGAGTACCTTGACTATAAGTTTGAAGACTTCATGGTCGAGCATGAGATAGTTTCCCAACTCACAGCTCCCGGTACACCTCAGCAAAATGGTGTAGCGGAGAGGAGAAATAGAACCCTAATGGATATTGTAAGATCTATGATTAGTTTCTCATCATCACCAAATTCCTTCTGGGGATATGAGTTACAAACAACAACATACATTTTGAATGTGGTGCCATCCAAATCTGTTCCTAAGACTCTCCTAGAGTTGTGGAACGGTCGTAAAGCTAGTTTGCGATATTTTTGTATATGGGGGTGTCTAGCACACGCGCTAAAGAACAGAAGTGGAAAGCTAGACTCCAAGTCGGTAGTATGCTTATTTGTAGGATACTCTAAGGAGACCAGAGGTGAACACTTCTATAGTCTTAAAGATAACAAAGTATTTGTATTGACAAATGCAACGTTTCTTAAGGACAATTATATTAGTGACCATAAACCTCGTTCTAAGATTGTATTGAATGAGTTGGAGCCTGGTGAGACTAGTGCTTCATCAACAAGAGTTGTTGATCCATAAACATCTGAGAGTCAGATGGTTTCTAATCAGGATACACTACCACCTAGACGTAGTGAGAGGGTTGTGAGACAACCTGAACGCTATTTAGGTATAGGTGAGGGACAATGTGTTGTCTCTACTGATAGTGTGAATGATCCATTAACATTTAAGAATGCAATGGAAGATCCTGATAAAGAGGAATGGCTTAAAGTCATGAATCTCGAGATGGAGTCCATGTACTCAAACTTAGTCTAGGATCTTGTAGACTTACCAGATGGGGAAAAACCTATAGGGTGTAAGTGGATCTACAAGAGAAAGAGAGGAGTAGATGGGAAGGTAGAGACCTTCAAAGCATGGCTAGTGGCCAAGGTTTATACCCAGAAAGAGGGGGCCGATTATGAAGAGATCTTCTCGCCAGTAGCCATGTTTAAGTCTATTAGGATTCTCTTATCCATTAATGCCTATTTGAATTATGAAATTTGGCAAATGGATGTCAAGACTGCATTCTTGAATGACAATCTTGATGAGAGCATTTATACGATGCAACCAGAGGGATTCGTGTCTCCAGATTAAGAGCAAAAGGTTTGCAAGTTGTAAAAGTCCATCTATGGACTTAAGTAAGCATCTAGATCGTGGAACATTAGGTTTGATGATGTGATCAAAACCTATGGCTTCGAGCAGAACGTCGATGAGCCTTGTGTCTACAAGCGCATCATTGACAAGAAAATAGTTTTCTTGGTCATATACGTAGATGATATCCTACTCATTGGGAATTATGTGGGAGTGTTGTCTGATGTAAATGGATGGCTGGCTAGCCAATTCCAAATGAAAGATTTGGGAGAGGCGAATTATGTTCTAGGGATCCAACTTATATGGGATTGTAAGAACAAACTCATATCACTGTCTCATGCAACATATATCGACAAGATTCTTGTGTGATTTTCGATGCAAAACTCCAAGAAAGGTAATTTACCTTCCGAGCATGGAGTTTACTTGTCTAAGGAACAGCGTCCTAAGACACCTCAAGAAGTTGAGGATATATGACGTGTACCCTATGCATCGGCAGTAGGTAGTCTCATGTATGCTATGTTATACATGAGACCAGACATATGCTATACAGTGGGAGTAGCCAGCAGATACCAGTTCGACCCATGATTAGATCATTGGGTTGCTGTCAAGACTATTCTAAGGTATCTTCGGAGAACGAGAAATTATATGTTAGTGTATTCCGCACAGGATTTGATCCCATTAGGATACAGGAATTCTGATTTTCAGTCAGATATGGATTCTAGAAAATTCAAGTCTGGATCAGTATTAACCCTAGGTGGTGGAGCCATTGTGTAGATAAGTATCAAGCAATCTTGCATTGCTGACTCCACTATGAAAGCCGAATATGTAGCCGCTTTTAAAGTTGCTAAATGGGCTATTTGGCTCCGTAAGTTCTTGAGTGCTTTGAAAGTTGTTCTAGATCTAGATAGGCCAATCATACTTTATTGTGATAACAGTGGTGCTGTGGCTAATTCCAAAGAACCAAGAAACCACAAGAGAGGGAAGCATATAGAGAGAAAGTATCATCTCATTAGAGAGATAGTGCAGAGAGGAGATGTGATCGTCACCAAGATAACCTAACAAGACAATCATACTTATCCATTTACGAAGACCTTACCGGCTAAAGTGTTTTTAGGTCACCTAGATGGTCTAGGGTTACGAGACATGCCTCACATACTTTAGTGCAAGTGGGAGATTGTTGGGGTTTATGCCATAAAGATGTAGTTTGTAAATGGATTTATGAAATAAATAAAAGGAAAAGTTCAATTAATTCATGTTGTGTTGTTTATTTTATAACTTGTGCATATATTTAACATCAAAGATTGCCTGATATAATCTCGAACTGTGTATATGAGTGTCATATACAGATGGATACAGTAAGAGACGTGCAATCTAAAGAGTCCATAGATAGCAAATAAAGCTGGGTACTTTATTTGTGGTTAATTTATAGTTGCGGTCCATTCCGTAATGTACGATGATTCTATCCTGAATCATTCATATGAGATATAGGAATGAAGGCAATTTGTATGATATGATCATATAGAACTGGGCCATGATCTATATGAATCTCTCACCAAGATCCATTTACCGATGAGATTCATATATATCAACTAATGATGGCTATATGTGGGTGATCTTAATCCTGAGTGTCTTATCGACTCCTTCATGTTAGATCGTGGTCTTTGATATACCATGGGTGAGGTCGGATGCATTTCTCGATCAATATGCTCTGTATGTTAGGATTGCGGTTTGGATTATGGTTGGGAAGGTTTGTACACAATAGTGGAATCCACTCCTTCTTATGAGAAGTAAACGATAGTTTCCTTAAGGGTTGATTCAGGGCTTGAAAAATATGAGCGCTCTTCTAATTCCATGAGGAAATAATATTTATTGTCCATTAGAGAATCAACGGTAATTAAAGGATCTATATAATTAGAGGGGTATAACGGACATTATGACCTAGCTCTAATTATGAACTATTGTGGAGGATCACACCATATGTAATATCTATATCGATGGACACCGAGTAGTATCGGTCTGTGTAAAAGCTTTTATAGTTGAGAGAGTGCAGCTTCGGGTTTTTAGTGGAATAACACCGGAGTTAATAATCAATGAATATTAATTAAATAGTTTAATTAATCATTTCGAGGATTATTGGAGCTCAAAACATCGTGGGTCCATTAGGTCCTCTTGCTAGCTCGATCGATTTAGGTAACAAGGGTCATGGTAAATTAATTGGATTGTCCAATTAATTGTGTTACAAAAGTGACATATATATATATATTCAAGAATTAATTGAATAATAAGATTATTTAATTAATGAATGTTAATAGTTAAATTAATTAAATAATTAGATTATTTAATCATACTGATAATTTTGAATTATTAATTAACTATTAATTTGAGGACGTTAGTTGATATTTGGATTTAGTTGAAGGTAAAATAATAGGATTATTTTATTTTAACTAAATCATTTATCTAAGTATTTGAATTTAAGTTTAAACTTAAAATACTTATTATCACTTTTAATATATTTGATCTATTTGAAAACGATAATTAAAAGATATATATCAATTAATAACACAAGAGATTGCATTGGATGCAAATTGGTGGGTGCACATGAAATAATATTCAAAAGAGGAATTTGCATATGATGCAAAAACCTAATACACACATTATATATATATATATATATATATATATATATATATATATACACACACACATAGATAAATGCAAGTGCAAACGTAAGGAAAATATTTAGAAAAAAAAATTGATTTTGTTTTTTTGGTGTGTATCTGATATACACGCAAAAAGAAAAAAAAAAGGGCATAAGTTTTGCATGAGATGCCATTTATGTGTGCGTGAAATCAATACACCAAATTGAGAAGAAAGAGTTTCTTCAAGTATTTATCTACATCCTCCATTCAAGTTCCTGAGACCATGACACGCCCACACGCAGTTACCAATCCCGGAAGATAGCGATGAAGATCGAGTGGTTCAGACAGGAGCATATCGTAAAGTGAAGGTGCCTCCAAACGTTAGTAAGATTTTCTTCTTTTGATTATATCGATTTCAATTTCATGTGTTTACATATTGTATGTATTAGTTCTGAAAAATAATTACGATCCCAAGTTCACTGGTCCCAAATACAGATTATGATCTGTATAAAAATTTTAAAACCTAGTTTCGTTGCGTAACTGGTGAACGGGGTTCCAACACAATGAGCATGCCAGCCGAGCAAGGTCAACTTGGCCAAAAGGCAAACTCGATGTACCAGATTCTGGAAAAAGGCTCGGGGGGCGTCACCGGGTATATTCCAGTGAGTTGCATAGCTGTCTTAAGCAACTCAAAGCTTAATGATTTGGCAAACCCTTTGTGTAGACAAAACTAGGAGACGTCCTCAGTGACATGCGCAGGGACCCAAACGTATGATCATAGCGAGCCTCGATGCAACGTTTGGGTAGCAGCCGAGCGTGGAATGCAAGTACAAGTTTACTTGGCTTTATTTCAAAATTGCTCGGTTAATAATATTAGCGAGTTAATAAGATAATTGACATTTAAAACTGAAATGGAATTGAAGTTACTCGTGCAATGACATTAGCCAGTTAATATGATACTTGGCATTTGAAATTGTAATGGAGTTAAAGTTACTCAGATAATGACATTAGCCAGTTAAGATACTTGGCGTTTCGAGTTGCGGTGGGTTTGCATTACCCTAATCAAAATAGTTATATTCATATGAAAACAAATTCACTCGGCTAAAAGCAATCACGCAACTATAAAAATTTAAAAAATAATCTGTTTCGAATTTTTTACATGTTCATTTAAGGCGGAGTCGAGGACTTCGAGTTCTTGCCGATGCTTGGATCAGGTACCATTTCATATTCACGATGAAGGCTTTCGTTTGAAGGCCATACAATTGTGTCAACCTAAACATCCATCCAAGCTGTAGTCCATTCCGATGATTGGTCCAACATCAAGCTTTGACCCGTCCACCCCGGTTTCTGGCTAGCATAGAAAGTAGAACGAGAATGCTCAGTCGGGACCTCCCGATGCGTAGAAATATAGGATAAAGGTCTTTGCCTCGGCTACGATAATAAGCTCTCTACTCCCTCATCTGAGTCCAAAGAGCCTCCAAGGACCGATCCACTTGATTATTGATCGACAATTCCCAATTAGCTCGGGCCCGGTCAGTCTCTCGGGTTTTTACTTTGAAGAACTCTCCAGCTAAAACCAACCCCCGCTGAAATTCTCTAAGGAGTAAAACATCATAATCCGATGACCTTTTAAAGTGATCAACCCCTTGAACTTCAATTTCCAGCGTGGCTTCCTTCGAGAAGGACTCAACCGTTAGAGTTTGGCGCTTAAGGTCCTCAATTTTATACTCATAGGATGACTTCACTTCTTCGGCCTCCTGTTCAGCCTGAAGCATCAATTCCTGGGCGGAGATCAAGTCTTGTAAAGATTTAGCCTTCTCCTTCGTAGCGAAGGTTCTCTCTTCAACCTCTATCTGTCTCGCCAAGCACTGATCGATGAAATTTTGGCCGGAATTCACCTCTCTTTGATAACCAGCCTCAATCTGAGCTCGGTTATTATCACTCACCTTTAATTGAGCCTCCAGACGCCCTATCTGATCCGCTTGGTGATGTTGCATTTGAAAAGCCTCTCCAAACTCGGCAACCATCTGCATGAAAATAGGTTTAAAATGTCCAAATTAATGCAAAATAAAAAGATAGGAAGACTCACGTAGGTCGCACTATTGAAAATATTATGAAGGCGCTATATCGGGGAACCATTCCTGAAGCGGTTCCATTGGTCATCGCCAGTAAAAGCTCGGCCAGAAGACATGGTTTTCAACATATCTTGGTGGGAAAGGCATACATACTGTTTCGGGGATCTCGCTCCTGTAGTTTCAACCTCGGAGGGCAAGAAATTCTCTCTACTCAAAATTTCTCGAGAATTCTCTCATTCCTCTAAAGACTTCTCCATGTGAGCACTTGGGGAGTCTCTAGTATCACCATCCTCGTCGTTCGATTCAATGAACGAAACCACTATCGGAACTTTTAGAGGAGGTCAAGTAGGGGGGAGAGTTGCCTTCCTTTTTTTGGCTCGTGTTCGGTAGAAATCAAGATCAGTTGTTGGATCCTCCTGATCATCTATTAGATCTTGAAAAGGCTAAAAAAATGGGACAAGAAGGATCAACCTGTTCAGCAGAAGATTCCCTAATTCTTTCCTCGCCCCTGTCGGCAAATCGCTCAGTTGATACCTCATAAGTGTGAGAAATTAGGTCCTCCAGGCACTACACCAGCGGAATGCCCTACTTGTCTACCCTCACTCAGGGAATCTCTGGTCGTTATCAGGTCCAATGGGGCCACTCGGGCAACTCGATTCCCTCACAGTCGGTTAAGCGACGTCTTCAGGAATGTATTCAGGAACCTGTTCGTCAGCCCCATCGGAATCCTCATCCGATTCATCATCAGGCGGAGCAATCCCCTTTTTCCTTTGACGTGTAGCCTCATTACGGCTCGCCCTAATAATTGACTTAACCTAGTGAGCCTGGGCATCACAGATGATGTCCATATCGAATACTAGAAATTCAAAAGGGGTTAAAAGGCAGAAATATAATAAAAGCATCAAAATAAAAGCGAAACAGGAAAGTCATCACTTACAGCGTCTGACGTGCAGAAATCTGAGCAAAATAATCAAGGTTCTTCATTTTTTCCTCATAAAAAAGGTATGACCTACTTCGTTCTCTAGCGTATGCACGACCGCCCGAGCAAGGCTAGACAACTAGGCATCAGTGAAAACAGGCGGTGTTTTGTTCCAACGATCAGGAGAGCAAAAATAACGAGGAAATTTCAGTACTTCCCGAGCTTCACCTGCCGAAAGCTCGAATTGGCTTCCCAATTCCCTCTCGTGAAAAACCAATTGTTTTTCCAGTATTTGTTTGAAGTGGGAAACCTCAAATAAAACCCTTTTTCTTGTCATATAGAGAAGTTTCAATGCCCCAGTTCACCTTCACTCCCTCGAAAATCCAATTATCTGATTGGTTAGACAAAAGAAAATAAGTCTCAGTCTGACCAGACTGCCTAAGAGTGTAAAAATGCCTTATTTCACGAGGAGAAGGCGACGACAACTTCATCCGGCTCCACATGTGCCACATACACATCAAAATCATATAGCTATTTGGGGCAAGCTGGGCCAGAGCAATCCCTGCCTTGGCAAGGAACCAGGTGATAAAGGGTTGTAGGGGAAAAGTCACCCCACAGCTAAGCAAAGATCCGTAAATTGCCACCATACCCGGATGAGGGTTCCACACGATCTTATTACTAGAAGGTATCATCGAGATGAAACCATTCAGATCAAACCGAGCATGATATTTCTCGAACTCTGTATCCTCAACCACATTCGGTTCAGTATCGTAAGCACTCGAGTGATCAAGGGAAAAGAGAATCCGAGAAGCACGGTGCTCTTCTTCAACATCATTCTCATCAACCACCTGCCTCCCAATTTAAATGTCGCTTGGAATATGTCTGTGAACCGTGCGACCGCTTTGATGTTTTCCCATTCTAGATCATAAAGGAACCCTGTTGTGATCAGAAATGGAAGACTCAGAATTGAAGGAAGACTCAAAGCTAGGGTTATAAGGAACAACAGGGTAAAGCCTAAAAACGTAAAAATTCAAAAAATAAGGCTGGTCAGAGGGTGAATCCCCCAACAATTTATAAACACAAGAGGCTAAATAAGTATCTCCACGCTCAAGGGTATCAAAATCTATAACAAAATGATGATGTCGTACAACAGGATCCATAGAAACTAACCTTAAAAGCGTGGAATAGTAGACACGGAGAACTGGAAAAGAGCTTCAACAAAGAGCGAAGATGGATCTGTACGTAAATGAGTAGGAAGACAGAAAGCAAGCTTGGATTTTCCTTTCTGAAAGAATACCGATAGAATAGCTCCTATCAATTTAAATAAGCTGCTTAGTGATTAAAAACTCGAAGCCCTAGGGTTTGGAAAGGCGGGAAGGTAAAAACAGCACGTTCGATGACATAAGCGACATATCAGATAATCAAGAGGTCGTATCTCTTAAATGCCAACAGAGATGCCAAATAATAAAAGGACACGTGTTGTTAGAAGAACAGATCAAGCCGTCAGAACTTCAAAACGTCACAATCATAGGGATTTCGCGTGAAGAGACAGATCGCATAGACATGGTTGTCGTTAAGACACGTCATTAATGTTTCTTCATTAATACTGTGAATGGATTAGTAATTATTATTCCTAGATTAATGAGGTATTAATAAAGGAATTGACAAAAAACCAGTCGGGCGTACAACAATTAAATACTTTCACCAAAGAAGAATTATACTCGGCAAAAGTATTTTAAGGGGGTTTTGTTATATGTATATTTTATCAAATGTACACGTCACTGACAGATAAGACAACCTCCCAAGAAGATTTCTAGATAAGCATCTAGGTTGGTATCTGAATAAACATTATCAGTGGCATTGCCCAATCACGGGGATCCGAGTAATGCCGAATATTAATATTTAGCACATTCAACTTTACTTGGGACAACATGTAAAGCCCGAGTAAATAAGTTGTCAACACGAGACATGTAATGTCACAGATTGTCTTGGACACACAACCACAAGTAAAGAGTTTCGGAAGGAAACAAATATATTCCCCTAGAAAAATACGTGATCCACATAAGAAGATGGGCCCAAGTAGGAAACGAATCTCGCTCCATAATCTTCAGCTTGCACGCCAAGGAATGAAACCCTAGCAAGATATGTATAAATAGAACCATAAGCTATATTGAAAAAAAAAGGAACAAAAAAAAAGAACCACTGTAAAGAGAGGCTAGAGAGATCGAGAGGTGTAATTTGATATTCGATATTGGATTTGGCTTGGTTGTGCATACAACCACCTGTAGATATTTCTTCGATCATCGGAGTTTTACCACGTATACTCGTGTCATAATCATAGTGTTGCATCCTCTTTCTTTTTCTCCTTTGCAGATCAAAATCGAATCAAACGTTGTTGACTTTCTTGACCATCGAGAAATAGACGTCAACAAAGATTAAAGGAAATCCTACTACTAAACGTACACGAATTACTTGTTCCACATAAATACGACATAAATACTATTTCATATTTATGTTAAGGAGAATTTTTTTTCCTTCAAGTACATGAATTTCCTATTCTTCATGAAGACAAACTCTTTTTCTTTTCCAATAAGCACAAGAACTCTCAAAAGAAAACCTTTCCTATTTTCACGTAACTTCTAGTACCTGTGCAAAATACATTGCCACCGCGATCTGGGTCGCGGTTGGCCACCCACGCCCTACACCGTGTCAAGCCATTGAAGTCCACCGCTAAGAATACTGCAATTGGTGTTTTTGCCTCCGCCGTGGTCTACACCGCACTACACTTATTGGAATCTACCGCTTCATGTGATGCGATTCATGCACTTTGTTCGCAACATGGTCCTCGTAACGGGTACTTTCGAAATTCGTTTCTTCAGTTCTTCTTCGGTCTTTAAACCTCCCTCAAACACCAACTTCAACTTCCAAACGTTTTTCACACGTCTCCAGGAAGTTCCATGTCGGTTGAATTTCGTTTGGTTAATATTGAGTTTATTTAAGAATACGAACCAAAACCTAACATCATACACCCAAACACTCCAAAAAACTAGTGTAATAATTAATTATATATGTGCAGCAAATTTGAAAACCTTTGCACCATATCTTGAGGGCTTTGTATTGTAGCACCATAAATGTTAATGGGTCGATAAAGTTTATATATATATATGAATTTCACTGATCTCTTGATATAGGACAAAAGAGGCTTGTTGAAATGAGCCACAAAATCTCTGAAGTGTTGTTACTTGTTATCTTATCTCATAGAATTGGATTGGAGTGTGTGTAAGCACCATACTTGTCAAAATGGGCAAGAAGAGAGCTCCATTCTTGTTGACATCAGCTTGATATCGATATCTATATGGGAACGAAACATGTAACTAATTAATAGCATAATAAAATAAAGGTTTTTTATTCGTCATTTGTTTTAACACCGTCATAATTATAAAATTATTATTATTATTAAATTAATAGGATCTTTAATTACATATAGCAAAACAACGAGTGTTTGTTTGGTTGAGCTTTCTACGAACTCAAAAGGTTTACAAACGTCTATTTGAGTTTTTTATAGTTATTTGATTGGACTTTTAAAATTGTCTATTTTAAATTAAGTAAAGGCTAGTAGAGTTTAAACATCTACTATGTAAAAGCTCATGGATGAGGTAATTCTCTATATATATATTAAAAAAAGGTCTATCAACCAAACAAATATAATTTTTTTTTAAAAAAAACTATATTTCTAATAGATCTACTACAAATAGATCTTTTACCGATAAAGGTTTTTTAAAAGCCCAACCAAACAAGCTCTAAGTCTAGCTAAACCTTTTATTGAATTTTTTTTTATCTTTAATTGCAAAAATAACAAATAATTTCTTAATTGCACACTTAAACTCCACCTTAATTATCAGAGTAATGTCTTATTCACTTAAAATAAAAATAAAAACAATTAGTGAAATTATAAAACGGTCTAGTTTGGATCAGTTCCTTACAGAGCCTTGCCGGTCCAAGGACGAGCATGAGTTTTTGACTTCCTTAATCTCAACCTAAAATGTGATTATGTGACTATCCCGTTCTCAACTAACATATGTATACACATTAATTTTCAATTGTTACATGTTATTTGAATCAAGATAGAATCTTATTAATGAAATTTTTACATTATAAATTAAGATATTTTAGCATTTTGTAAGAATTCAAATACACGAAATGGGTCCACAATAAGAATGCCCAACTTCTTTAAATTAGACAATAGCCCTTAAAAATACATAAAATCCAGCCCAAATACTACCCACCACAGGGTTACGGACACGTAGTCAGATCCACAACCCACTATATATATAAATGACAAGAATTTAAATAAAATAAATACAAAAAATAAATAAAAAATTCAATCAACGGTAGGTGTAAATATTTATCTCATCTTTGACCATAAAATCCTAAAATGTGGGGTGTACTCTTCCGAACGTGGGATTAGCCCCTTTAAACATGCTATTTGTACATCATATATGACATCTCTTTAATCGAGAAAATAATATTTCAGATCGTATTTATATAGTGAGAGTAGTATTTCGGATTATGTTAATATTATTAATCTATATGGTAGGAGTAATATTTCGGACTGTATTCGTTTGATTTAATGTCGTACTTGTAATATATATATATATATATATATATATATATATATTACATTTTCTTCTCAGTACATACTGATATAACGTACATCAATGCGCTGTATACAGACCATTGATTATGGAGAAGTTTTGACAAGTGCACACTTTGAGTCATAGTATGTAACTCTAGTGATCCACATCCAACTCTCTGATGAAGTTATATTAGTGTGCACTGACTTGAATATATATAATTTTCAAGTCAGTGCTCACTGATATAATTTCGTCAGTGCGTACTGACATAAATTCGTCAGTGCACATTGATATAAATTCATCAATGCGTTGGATGTGTACAATTAAATATACATACTTTGACTCAAAATATATGTACTTGTCAAAACTTCTCCATAATCAATGGTTCACATACAACGCATATATCAGTGCACACTGACAGGAAAACCAATATATATATACATAAATTTTCAAGTCAGTACGTACTGATGTAATTATATAAGGGTATTAAATGTAAACCGCTCATTTTACATACTCTAGGGTCGTTTATTTTTTCCACCTTAATGGGTCTGAATCATAATTATTAAGTTGTTTTTTTTTAAGTGGTCAAACAATTTAAAAATCTTAAAAAACGAACTTAAAATAAAAAGAAAAAAATCTTGACATTTAATTTAATTGCATTAAATGCAATATAAAATATTTTCTTCCAATACTATCCCCCATATATAATATATTTCTAATTTCATCAAAATTAAATATGGTATAGAAATCTTTATTTTAATATATTACTTATTTTAAATAGCTTTAAAAATAAAAAATAACTCTAAACACTATGCATATTGGTGTTTAATATCGATAATTTATTATGATATTATAGTGATATATATATAATAGTGTTTTGTGTGAGTTTTTCTGATATCCTTTTTATTTTTGAAAATAAAACATTTGCTTTTAAAAAAAAATGAAGCTTGTTTGTAATTAAAGATGAATATCATAATCATATATGTTCATATATAATTATTATTTTTTTATTGTTTTTATTCTATATTATATGTATAATTGTTTAATATAGGAATAAATGTAAAATTACTTATATTCGACAATTTTATTTTAAAAAAACAAACGTGTTGACAATACATTCAGATGTGAGAAAAAAAACAAACATGTCATTCAAGTTCAGATTTCAGTCCCTATTCATTCATTAAAAAAATTTAGGATTGTTCTGTTTTCAGACAAAAAAACAAACGACCCCTTTATCTTTATATGTATGTACTTTATATATATATATATATATATATATATATATATAGTCCTTATTCTTTCTATATGCACCGATGGAATTATATAATGACATTGAATGTGAGTCACTCATTTATAAAATATCTTTAACAAGTGTATATATACCTAATCAAAATATCTAAAATGAATGACTAACATTTAATATTTTTTTATAATTTCTTACTATAAGTAAAAGCTTTCGTATGTATAAATATTTAAAGACCAGAAATTAAATACTTAAAAAAAAATACGTTAAAAATTTAAAGACCAGAAATTAAATACTTAAAAAAAACCAACGACAACAGCCAACAGGGACAGAACCTTATCCGAGGAAAAATAAAACATGGAAGAAGAGAAAAAAAAAACAGAAACCAAATTACAACAACAATGTCGACGATATCACCTTCTTCTCTACATCTCTCAACCAACCAATTACCATCCTCACTCGCTCCCTCTCTCCATAAAAGTCACGCGCCGGCGTCCAAACTCTTCACCACTGGCGCCACGACAGATCCCGAAACCCCCGCCGAGTCCGAATCAACTTCCGGGTCCAAAGCGGACGACCCGTTCGATTCCCGCCTCGCTCAGCTCCGGATCCGGAACAGAAGCGGACTCGGGAAGAAAGCGGAGAGCCGGAAGTCGAAAAAGGGTGCCTCGACCTCGTCGGCGGCAAAACCCAGGTCGTCGTCGTTGATGTCCCTGCCTCCGGTAGCACTAAAGGAGGCGAAATCGGGCGGGTTGAAAGTGGATTTCGGGTTTAGCCCGTATAGTGAGAGGATAAACGGGCGGATAGCCATGCTGGGTTCAATGGCATTGTTGGCGGTGGAGCTGGCGACGGGGAAAGGAGTGTTGAATTATCAGACGCTGGCGATAGTGTTGCTTCAGGTGTACTTTGTGGCGGCGATTGGAGCGTTGTTTGTTAAATATGAGAAAGAGAAAGTGAGTGTGTGGCGTCAGCCTAAAAATGAAAATTAAGTGGGTTTAATTTGTAATTATTACAAATTGGATTCTCATGTTTTTAATAAAAATAATATTTTTCATATTTTTTTTAAAATACATTTTGTTAGCATGTTAATTAATTATGTGTGGAGTGGAATAATAAAATGTTGGAGGGTAATTTTGATTCTAATTTATATTGGTGTTGAAGTTTTGTAATATGTTCCTTTTGTTAGGGAAAATGAATACTATTTTATTTGTAACAAAGTCTTTTTGTTGTTGTTGAAATTTTTAATGAATTTTAGAAATTTATAAGATTTTTTTTTATGAATTTTAGAATTTTTTTAGCAATTCTTATAGATTCAAATTCAGGAGTAGTTATTACTAATTACTAATTAGTCATCAACTTCTAAATTAAAGGTCTATATTTTTTTTTAAGTAACTTCAAAAGGAAAAAAAAATTCTTCAATATCTCATAATTTTTAGTGTTTCAACTGGAATTCCTCCTGATCGTTAGATGCATTAGACACTCTGAACATTTTAACATTTTAATAACTTCTTGAAAACTCTAGCCTTTAGAAATAATTTAATAAAACACAATCAACTTTAAAGTTAGTGCGATTAATAATAATAATAATAATAATTAGTGTCCGTTTAGAAGATCTTATCTACAAATTAAAAGAGTTTTTTAATTAAAAAAGTTCTTTTAAAAAAAAATATCGTTTGATTATCACTTAGTAGAATTTTTAGATAATTAATAAACCATCTTTTCAAATAAAACAATCCATAATTTTTTTTAATCAAAAATAAAATCCATAAAAGTGAATGTTATTTACATAAAAATTCATTGAGCAATATCTAAAGTCATTGAACAATAACTTAAATATGATGACTAGACATCCAATTATCCAAATAAGATAAAATTTTGCATTAAATTAAAATCGGACATCTACTTGATATAATTGAACTAGTAATATCATAACCACATAGGTAGGATGAATTAATTCTTTGTAGTTACCTGAAAGCAAATGAAGAAGCAGCAGCAAATTGGTACTAAAAAATTTCAAGCATTGATTTATCAATTAACCACAGACCAGGGCAACTTTAATGAATGAAAAGAAAATTCCCATGCCAAATTAAACATCAATAGTAATAAAACAAATGACTTTTAACAACAGTAAGCTGATTAAATTCAAATAATTCTCGATTTCTAATCGGGAGTGAGTTTCATAAACCTGAAAGGATGCCAAATATGAGTATAGAGTACTAGGGATGGCAATTTGACCCGCATCCGTGGGCACCCACTCGTACCCGATCCTGTAGGGTCGGGTGTGAATGGTGAATTTACGACCCGTAGTCCCGCGAATTCGTTTAATGAAAAATCCGGTGGGTCTGCAGGCGGGTGCGGGTTGTAAAAACAAACCCGCAAGTTGGACCCGTGAACCCGTATAAATAAAATACTTGTATATAAACATACATAGACATTTAAATTATTTTTGGTGGTTTTATTTTGATGGTAATTATTGTTTTGTAATGTATCAAGTAGGGAATTAAAAATAAAAATCTAATTCAATTAAGTATCATATAGGTGATTACATGTGGAAAATTACATATGACAAATCGCGGGTTCATGGGTTGTGGGTTTGTGGGTTTGTGGGTTTGTGGGTTTGTGGGTTTGTGGCTATCCCGCGGGTGAAGCATCCACCCGTGAACCCGTATTGTTTCACGGGTTCGGGGGTGAGGGTATGGGTACAACCATAACCCGTGAGTTCAAACCCGTCCGTAAACCCGCTTACCTACGTGGGTTCGAGGGCGGGTGTGGGTGAGAGAAATTTTCACGGGTGAGGGTTTAGATTTTATAAAACCCACCCGAACCCGACCCGCCGCCATCCCTATAGAGGACTAAATAAAACTCTTAAAAAAGAAGAAAAAAAAATCAAAGTACTAAAAACATTAATCTTTTCCAGGAAAAAGAAGAGGAGGAGAGTGACAAAAATTGCATGTCTTGCGGCCTCATTGAATCCCTTCAGATAGTCTCTGATAGTTTCACAGCTTATTTGCTTGACAGAATTCAAGCGGACCATGTGCCTCCATCTTCTTTTTCTCGCTGCGGAACAGCTACGGGATTCTTTAGATAGTTCGTAGAACGAGGATATACTGTCTTTTGGGACTATCGTACCATGTTCGTGTGCCCCTAGAGAGGGTTAAGGGAAAAACTCTGCACTTTACTGTATCAGACGCATCCTGCATATTCATCCAATCGAGGTAGGTGTCAAGGTGATCTTCAGTTAGTGGTGTAAAAATGGGCCGGCCGGTGACGGGCCGGCCGGTGACAGGCCAGTCTGGTCGGCCCAGGAAGTTCACGGGCCGTTCTGGGAACGGCCAGTGTAGGAAGAGGGCCAGGCCCGGGACGGGCCGCGTGTCGGGCCGTTGGGAGGAGGCCCGGCAGGCCGGCCCGCCTGGCACGTCAATCCGGCGTGCCAGGCCTGTCGGACAGGCCTGGCGGACCGATCAGCCGGTCCGTTCGGCCAATTTTTTTTTTTTTTTTTTTCAAAAAACCTCCAACGGCTGGAATTGATTTCTAGCCGTTGGAGGAAATAAAAATTACCAAAACCCCCTACAATCTTTTAAATTACATTTTGACCCACAAATCAAATTTTTCTATAAATACTTCCATCCATTTCATTTTCCATTAACTCTCTCTATCATTCTTTCAATCTCTCATTCTCTCAAATCTCAATCTCTAATATATTCTCCAATTCTCTAAACTTTTTCATTCATTTTGGTTATTACCCTCTCTACAAAATTCTCTACGTTTTCCACCAACACACCAAATTTTAAAGGTACAATTTTGTTATTACTTTTGGTCTAACATATTCTCATAATAAATTTATATGTTTATGTTTAGATTTGAGTTACTTAATGAAAACATTATCTATTTAGTTAGTTAGTTTATCAATTTTTGGGCTTTAATGTTAATATTATTTGTTTAGTTTATTAAGATTTTTAAGTTTAGTAGTAATTTTAATATTTGTTATTAATAAATTTAGAAAGTTAATTTGTATTACTGAAATTACTTTTTTATAATAAGTAAATGATGAATGTTAAGTGTAGTAATTACGTTTGATATTGTTTTTTTCATAAATTAAAATTTTTCATTTATAGATTATGATAGTAAATTTAAGAGTAGTGGTTCAAATCATCAATTTTATGTTAGTATATTATGTTAGTAAATTTATCAATTTTATTTGTAGTAGTGAACTAGTGAATTTAAAATTTTATGTTAGTAGATTAGATTTTTTTTGTTTATTTTTTTTTGTTTTTTAAGTAAATAAATTATTGTAAGTGTCGTATTAGTTATAGTAATTATTGTTAGTAAATTAAGATTACTGTTAGTAAATATTGATTTTTAATTTGACTATTAACTACTATAGTGCTCATATTTTTATTCAGATAATGGATCCTAACCAGCAGCCTTATTTTCCGGATTGTTTGAATATGCTCAACGATGAATTTGATATTTCAGAACCGACCCATACTCAAGCGGGACCTTCTGGTTCCGGCGTTACACCAACATCACGTCCCAGAAAATTAACATCATATGTGTGACAATGTTTCAACATAGTCCAAATGACACTCCCAAACGGGGCGTCTGGCCTCAGAGCTAAATGTAAGTTTTGCCATAAGAATTATGCTACAAGTACGGGGGGAACCGGACATTTGAGACGGCATATGCACAAATGTATGCCTGCACATGGACAGGTAGATACTACAACCCAGACACAGCTTCAACGGCACCCAGACGGGTCCGTTACGTCGTGGCAGTTCGACGCCATACACGCTAGAGAGTGCTTGGCACGATACATTGCACAAACTGATCAACCGATCAGTATTGGTGAGAGTCCATTTTATAAAGAATTAATCACATCTGCATATAACCCCCAATATGAACCTGTTTCTAGAACCACCACTAGAAATGATTTGATACGATTGTTTGAAACCGAAAGGGATGACTTAGTTGCTAAAATACAGCATTTAAGTGTCTCTGTTGCTTTAACTTATGATATTTGGAATGCATGTTCCAAACAGGACTATTTATGTGTCACGGGATACTATTTAGATTCTGATTGGAGGATAACAAAAAGAATTTTTGGTTTTTGTCCTATGGATTTTGCACATACCTCAGAAAATATTTTTAATGTCATAATGGAAGTTTTAGAAACTTATGAAATCACGCATCACATTCTTTCAATCACATTTGATAATGCATCTGCAAATACTAGCTCTATTGCATTGTTTGTTGCAAGAAATATCCCGCAAGATGGAGGTTATTTCTTCCATCAACGGTGTGCATGCCATATTATAAATTTAGTTGTACAGGCTGGTTTAAAGCAGGTAAGCGACCAAATAGATCGCATCAGAGATGCCATTTCTTGGATTTGCAGTTCTAATCCTAGATTCAGTGAATTCAAGAGACATTGTAAATTAAACGGTCTCAAACCCCGACGATTCCAAACTGATATGCCGGTAAGGTGGAACTCTACTTATTTAATGTTGTAAAATTGTTTGGAATATGATACAACCATTACATTTTTTTATAACATGAAATTGACCGAAACATGACAACTTAGTCCAAAATTACTTTCCACAGATGATTGGTATGTGGCAAAGATTTTTGTTCAATTTTTAAAGATTTTTTACAATGCCACTGTAACTCTTTCCGGGGTATATTACCCCACATCTTTCCAGGCAATCCATCAGATAGTGGAAATGTCTGAACTGTTAAACAATTATAGAGAAGATGAACATCTAGGCGCTGCAGTTGTTGTCATGGAGACAAAGTTGAAAAAATATTGGGCTAACATTCCCCTACTTTATGCCTTAAGTGCTATAATAGATCCCAGCGTTAAATTATCTGGTTTAGAAGTTTTGGTTGAGTTTATTGGTATTAATTTGTCAATAGATTATTCAGAACAAATTACTAACATTCGAACCAAGTTGTTCGAGAATTTTCATATTTATGAGACCAGGTTTGGCAACATTGACATCCCCCAATCAACACGACCGGAGACAGAGCCGAAGCAAACAAGTTGGAGCCTTCTGAAACGAAGAAAAAAAGACAAATCAGCAAGTACTTCTTCAGGGCAAAGATCTAGCCCATCTTCTTGTACCGAACTTATTAGGTACCTTGAAGCACAGTTCGATGCTGTTGAAGACAAGGAAGAGTTTGATTTGTTGTTATGGTGGAAGACCTATACGTACAGGTATCCAGTTCTGTCACACTTAGCACGTGACATACTGGTTATTCCAGTGTCAACGGTGTCTTCAGAACAAGCTTTCAGCACCAATGGACGCATAATTGAACCAAGAAGAAGCTGTTTGTCTCCAGAGATGGTGGAGGTATTAACATGCCTTTGGGATTGGGAGCATGCAAAAAAAAGGTTACAAAATCTAACTGTAGATAAAGAACTTAATCTAAATTTCGACAATCTAAATTTCGACAATCTATATATTGATGACCCTTCAGGTAGTGGCCAGGGCCAGAACTAGGTTATACTTTTACATATGTATTTATTATTTACTTGTAAGTTGTAAAACGGTTGCACTCTTTTTCCCTTACCAAGTTTTTATCCCACTGGGTTTTTCTTGGTAAGGTTTTTAATGAGGCAATCATGTAGATATGTATTACTGAATTCCATAAGTGAAAAATAAATAAATAATTAAAAAATTGTTCGTTCTCTTTATTCATTTCAAATCCTAATAATTGTTCGTTCTTTCATTCATTTTAAATTCTAAACCCTTAATCATAAACTATAAATCCTAAACCCTATACTCTAAATCCAAAAAAACGTAATTTGAAAAAAAAATTGGACCAAAAAACTAACCCGCCGGACCAGGCCCGTTAGGCCTGGCCCGCCCGGCCCGCCAGAGGGGCTTGACGGGCCGGCCTGGCACGGCAAGCAGGCACGGCCGGCATGCCGTGCCGGGCCTGCTTCTCTAGAAACAGGCCGGGCCGGGCCGGCCCGCGACACCGTCGCGTGCCAGGCCCAGCCAGACCTGTTTCCAGAAATGGACTGGACTGGCCAGGCCGTCCCTAATGGGCCGGTCCAGTCCATTTTTACACCACTATCTTCAGTATCTAATGTTCCGCCGAAACCACACACGTACTTATGAGGTAGTTTGATGTCATTCAGAATTGGTAAGAATGTGATTTCGTTCGTGAAGGGGCGGGTCTGTTGCGGCGGCGGTGGTCAATGTGGATCTGATCTTGTATTTATACGAGTTAATCCTTGAGGCACGGAAGGCTTCAAGGTCAGCCACAGTTTTTTCTCGGTCTCTTGGTCTAGGAGGTCGAGCCTGCCTCCCTGATCTTGTCGGTGTCTTGTCCTTAAAGGTATCTCCTCTTGAACATTGCCATCACGCTCTTCTTTATTGCGTGTGACTCCCGTTGCTCTCTGTAGTGGTTGATGGTTCATGTGTTCTCCCAGGTTAAGTTCTACAAATTAGGTCATGAGAACCATAAAGGTAATACATGGCCCTAGAGGGTAGTAAGGATGCATTGGTCTCGGAGAGTAGTATTATGGGGCCCACTGGTATCCAGGGTGATACCTCGCTGGATCGTACTGCATCTGTTATGGGTAGTACCCATAATTGGAAAGTTGTGATAATTGTCAACCATCGGGTAGGATAAGGTGACACATGGTGAGGGAAGTTTTGTTGCCTAAGGATTTGAGTAGGACCTGGGGGACTGTTGGGCTTGCGGAACTTGGTCATATTCTTGGCATTCGGGCGACTATAGCCCGAGGTGGATGTTAGGATACGGTTCTCCTGATTGTGGGTTCATTCTTTTTGCGAAGGTGCTGGTCTCCCCCCTAATTTTAATGCCAAATGTTAGGGAAGAAAATGAGCCTATGATAATAATCAATTATGATACGTCAGTAGCTTGATTATAGCGAAAGATGTTCTTTTCGATTAGGTATGGTAAAAATGGCTCTCAACCTCTAATCAGTTACAGTTATGCTTGAATATTGGAGAAAGTAAAAAAGTCCCATTTTCAATATTAAATCATTGGTTTATATAGGTTTTGGTTTTGACATAGGGGTGACGTGTCAGGTCGTGGTTGACCGAGTCCGACAAGTGTCACCGTCTTTGTTGGGGGTTTTTGCCCTAAAGCTTGTAATTTGTATACGTGAATTGAACATAAATAAAAGAAATAGTTTATTCATTCAGATTGTCTCATACATTTATACAACATGTGTACTAAACATCCAAGATTGACGGATGTAATTTCGAACAATGTCATATATAAATGGATTTTGTTTGAGACGAGCAATCTAAAGAGTCCGTAGATAGCAAATAAAGCTTGATACTTTATTTGTGGTTAATCAACAGCTACGTTCCATTCCGTAATGTACGGTGATCTTATCCTGGATCATTCATATATTGATATGAGAATGGAGGCACCTTGTATGATGTGATCGTATAGGACTGGGCCACGATATGTAGGAATCTCTCACTAAGATCCGTTTCACGATGAGATTCATATATATTGACTAATGATGACTTTATATGAGTGATCTTAATCCTGAATATCTTATCGACTCTTTCAGGTTAGATCGTGGTCTTTGATATACCATGTGTGAGGTTGAAGTTGTGTTTTCGATCAATATGCTCTGTATGTTGGGATTGCGGTTTGGCTATGGCTATGGCTATAAAGGTTTGTACACAATAGTGGAATCCACTTCTTACGAGATATTGTTAGAGGGGTATAACAGACATTATGACATAGCTCTAATTATGAACTACTTGTGGAGGAGCATACCACATGTAATAGCTATATCGATGGACACCGAAAGTTATTGGTTTATGTAAAAATATCTACAGCTAAGAGACTGCAGCTTCGGATTTTCAGTGGAATAACACCGAAGTTAATAATCATGATAAAAAGTTTAATTAATTATTTCTACGGATTATTGGAGCTCAAAATACTGTGGGTCCATTAGGTCCCCTTGCTAGCCCGATTGATTAAGGTAACAAGGGTCACATTTAATTAATTGAATTGTTCAATTAATTTTGTTACAAAAGTGACATGTGTCTATTTAGGAATTAATTAAATAATGATATTATTTAATTAATGAATATTAATGATTTTGTCAATTAAATAATTAGATTATTTAATTGTGTAATTAATGATTAGTTGGAAGGTGTTGATTGATATTTAATTATGAATGAAGATAAGATAATATGATTATTTTATTTAATAGAACCAAGAAGCCACAGGAGATTAAAGCATATAGAGATGTGTAAAGTCCTCATTTATTGATTGGCTTATTTCGTGAACAAATCACATTTTTGGGGTATTATGTAAGGGTAGCTTAGGCTCTCAAGACCTCAAGAGGAGAAGCACCAAAGGTAAAATTCTTGTGCTTACTTGCTTTGAAGAGATAGTTGCACACACTTACAATTTCATGCATGACTCTTATTTAATATATGTTGTGTGTTTATACTTGTGTGCATTTTGGTTTAGATGACTCTTGTTGTTATATTGCATCTTGTTATTAAAGTTTTATGTCATGTTAGGCATTAGTATAGGATGCATCATCATCACTCTAGGACTTGTTGAAATAGTGTGTTTGAGTGTTGAAAAAGTGGGCATTGCGCTAGTGGTGCGCTACTCGACTAGCGCAACCTCACAAGCGTAACATTCCAGTGGAACTTCGCTTGTCATGCGCCACTGAGCTGCGCCACTGCACCCGTGCAAAGTTAAAAAAGTGGGCAGTGCGCTGGTGGTGCGCTACTAGACTAGCGCAGCCTCACCAGCGTAACATTCCAGTGGATCATCGCATATGATGCGCCACTGAGCTGTGCCACTCGTCCAGTGCCTATTGAAAAAAATTAGGTTGTGCGCTGGTGGTGTGCTACTCGACCAGTGCACGTCACCAGCGCACATAGAGGAAGCTGAAACGTTTTTTTTCCAAAATGACCTCACTTTGTTTGGATCTTATATATATATAACTCTTTGCATTAAGGTCGAGAAAGAGTTCAGAACATCATATCTTTTCCTTAGAACACATTTCAAAGGAAAAACTCTTCTAATAACTCATCTTTAAACACTCAAAGCATTCCCATGTGCATAAAAACATCATCTTGCATCATCTAAAGCCATTTAGAGTGCATCTATGGATAGTTTTGCTTCATCACATCTTGTCTGGTATGTTCTTCATTATCTTCTTACATGTTAAGTGTTTTGCTTGCTAAGCCATCTCTTTAATTATTTGTATGCTCTTAGAACATATTCTAGATACAAATTAGAGATTTTTGTGATGACATGATTGAGTGTTGTATTGTGATAGCTTCATAGGGTTGTTTGATCTATGTTTTGCTAAGCTTTTTGAACATGTCATTTAGCTCATGATATCTAGGATTGCATTAATTGTCATCTCATTATCCTAGATAAGCATATAAGGTTTCCTAGCCTTGTTTGTTCTTTAAATATCATAATATATTCACATAGGACATTTTATCTCTTCATTGAGAAGTAAGACTTGTGTTGCTTCAGGGAGTAGGTAGCAAGCAAGATAGACTAGGTTCACTTATACCAGGATTAAGTAGTAGTGGTGGTGGATTTAAACCGGGATTAGGTTGTAATTCCTTTGTCATTAGTGAATTCGAGGTTCGAGTGTGGCGCACATATCAGCCCGTGGTTTTTCCCGTTTAGAGGGTTTCTACGTAAATCTCAAGTGTCTTTATTAATTCCGCACTTTTAACACTTGTGATATTTTTGTAACTAGCTAGGGGCATTTTCGTTAACTTGACCTTTAACGAAAATTGGGTAAAATTGTTTAAAATCTATTCACCCCTTGTCTAGATTAATATTATACACACCATAATATTTGTTTCAATTGGTATCAGAGCAGGTTCCTAGACATACATAGGTGATCCTTGCTCATTTTAGTGTGTGTTGCATTTTGTGTGTGTATTGGTCATTCATACACTTGCATTCATGTCATTCATTCATTAAACACAATGAGTGGAAACGGTGGCAACGAGGGAGCTTCTAGCACTAGACCTCCACTTATCACCGGATTGAATTTTGCCTCTTGGAAAGGCAAGATGGAGTCGTATATTTGCCAAATTCATGACATGGCATGAATGGCGGTTGAAGATGGCTACACTCCACCCATGATGACTCCTACAGATAGAGGAGATGATGTACTCAAGCCAAAGGCACAGTGGAACGCACAAGAGTTTGAGGCATCAAAGTGGAATAGGAAGGCAATGCATGCCATCCTATGTGCAATGGATGAGAACCAGTACAAGTTTGTTCAGAATACTAGGATAGCTAAAGAGGCATGAGATATCCTAGAAGTTGCACATGAGGGAACCGATGTGGTTAAGGAATCGAAGCTTCAAGTTCTCCAAACACAATTTGAATTGCTCAAGATGGATGAGAACGAGTGCTTCAATGACTTTAAAGTGAGGTTGATGGACATTGTGAACCAAAGTCATCAACTTGGTGATCCTTATTCGGATAGGAAGATCAAGCAGAAGATTATGAGATCTCTACCTGATAGATTTGAGTCTAAGGTGATGGCTTTAGAAGAGAATAGTGGTTATAAGGATATGAAGCCAAGTGAGGTGATTGAGAGGCTTCTAGCTTATGAATCTATGAAATGTTTTGATATTGCTTTGAATGCCTCCAAAGTTGAGAATGAGGAAAGTGATGACTCAGATGAAGAAATGGCCTTGCTAATGAGGAAGTTCAAATAATTCTACAAGTCCGAGAGGAAAGGTTTTGGATCCAAGGGTTAAGACTTCAAGAAAAAGGCTCCCTTCAAAAAGATTGAGCCTAGGCAAGAAAAGACCGAGAAGAAAGGAGTCCAATGCTATGAATGTGGTTGGATAGGTCACTTTTACCCTGAATGTACGAATCAGAAGGTCAAGAAAAAGGGAAAAGTGATGGCTGCCACATTGAGTGAAAGTGATAACTCCAATGAAGGAGATGAATCTTTGGATGATGAAGAACTCATGGCCAACTTCATGGCCAACTTCATAGCCTTTACATCATCTCTTATGGGCAAAGATGCTAGTGAAGAAGAAAATGAGAGTCAAGAGGAAAACTACTCAAGTGATGATAGATCTTCATCACAATCCACAAATGGAAGTGTGGATAGGATGGATCTCAATGACTATATGACTAAGTTTGAGAGTTCAAGGTTAAAAAACAAGAATGAAATTAAGAGATTAAAAGAAGAAAACCCAGATCTCTAAACTCAAGTTGACCAACTAAATGAAGAGTTGGTAAGGTCTAAGAGGAGTGAAGAAAGGTTAAAGAAAGAGCTTGAAGATGCTAGAGAGTTGTTGGCCAAGATGAACTCTAGCACCAAAAAACTTGACCATATGCTAGATGTTGGAAAGAGGCCAAGTGACAAGAAGGGGCTTGGGTTTGAAGATGACAAGATGTCCTCCACTCCAAGCCAGACCATTTTTGTAAGAAGCATGAACTTCAATAGGTCCTCTCCTCATCAATCGCCTAGGAAATTACTTGACCTAGGAGAGTGTTCAAGTAGTGCTTAAGTGAAGGTGGCACCAAGAAGCCTATCTCATGCCCATCCTTTAAGGGCTCCTCAAGTTAACTTCCCTCAACCGAAAGCTCATAAAGGGAAGATACCTACCATGCAAGCTCAACCAAGGAAGCAATCAAGTCTTGCTCAACAATAAAGAAGGAAAGCTTCTCAACAATAATCAAAACAGCCACAAAGACATGTGAAAGCTCCAATGCATCCTCAAGGTTATGGTATGATTCCTAATTTCATTCCTACATGTCATTTTTGTGGTATTGATGGTCACATTAGACCAAATTGCTTTAGATATATTAAATTGTGTAGAATTGAAAGCATGATAGAGAAGAAAAAGACTAAAGCCATGATGCATGTCACTAGGAAAATGGAACACCTTTGCATGATCTTAGGACACTTAGAGCCCATGTACCATTGACCATTAGGAAGAAAAATATTGCACCTAGATGGATTAGAAAGGATAAACACTTTTTCCATGTTGCATAAATCGCCTTGAAAGCTCATTCTTGTGATTTTTGGTATTTGGATAGTGGGTGCTCTAGGCACATGACTGGAAATAAGAGTTTCTTTGAGACTCTTGTGATAGAGGAGGGAGGAAATGTCACCTTTGATGATAGATCCAAAAAGAAGGTTAAAGGAAAGGGAACCATTTCCATTCCTGGATTACCCTTCTTGTCCAATGTTTTGTATGTTGATGGTTTGAAAGCTAATTTGATAAGCATTTCACATCTTAGTGATGAAGGACTTTCCGTCTTGTTTAGGAAAGATGATTATTCTATCCTATTGCCAAATGGACAAACCTTGTTAAAAGGTATGAGATCTAGCGACAATTGCTATTGTCTTGAGGCTAGAGGTGTCTCTTGCAATGTGTCCAAGGATGAACAAATTGAGTTGTGGCATGAAAAGCTTGGTCACATGAACTATAGGGATTTACGAATCTTAGATAAGTTCAATGTTGTGTGAGGCTTTCCCAAGCTTGGGAAAAAGGTAAATGGTTTGTGGACCTTGCCAACAAGGGAAGCAAACCAAAAGTATGCACAAAAAGGGCAAGTATTTATCTACCAAGGAACCTCTAGAGCTTCTCCACATGGATCTTATGGGTCCTATGCAAACCGAGAGTTTAGGTGAAAAGAGATACATTTTTGTGTGTGTATATGACTTCTCTAGGTACATTTGGACTTATTTTCTAAGAGAAAAATCTGAAACCTTCGACAAGTTTAAAATGCTTTGTTCCAAAATTTAAAATGAAATGAACTCCAAGATTAAAAGCATTAAAAGGATTAGGAGTGACCATGGGAAGGAATTTGAGAATGCTCATTTTGAAAAAAATTGCAATAATCTAGGCATCTCTCATGAGTTTTCGGCTCCTAGGACACCTCAACAAAATAGAGTTGTTGAGAGGAAAAATAGG
Organism: Dipteronia dyeriana; assembly: GCA_032871835.1. Taxonomy (NCBI): domain Eukaryota; kingdom Viridiplantae; phylum Streptophyta; class Magnoliopsida; order Sapindales; family Sapindaceae; genus Dipteronia; species Dipteronia dyeriana. The sequence goes on from CM065303.1 coordinate 18,392,025, forward strand.
GTTCTTCAAGAAATGTCCCGTGTGATTTTGCTTAGCAACAAAGTCCTTAGGAATCTTTGGGCCGAAGCCGTCAATACAGCGTGCTACATAGGAAATAGAGTCTTTTTAAGGCCCCATACTAGGCAAACCTCCTATGAGTTATGGAAAGGAAGAAAGCCAAATGTTAGCTATTTCCACACCTTTGGAAGAAAATGCTACATTTTAAATGACTGTGATTAACTTGGCAAATTTGATGATAAGAGTGATAAGAGTATTTTCATTGGCTATGCCTTGAATAGTAGAGCCTATAGAGTTTTCAATCTAAAAACTAGGACCGTAATGGAATCATCTAATGTTGTCATTGATGATACTAGGCTCAAGTCTAATGACCATGAGGAGGAGGTAGATCTAGTTGATGACTCCCCTTTGGAGAAGGTTGTTGATATTTCTAATATTGAAAAGACTAATTTTGATGATAACACAACATAATCTATTGATAGGATTCCTCACTTGGACTCAAAAGAACCTGCTCCATGGGTTAGGAAACTCCATGACAAGGATGATATCATTGGGGAGGTTAGTGAGGGTGTTAGGACTAGGCGTCAAATGGCTAATCTAATTAGCTACACTTGCTACAACTCTCAAATAGAACCCAAGAAGGTTGATGAAGCCTTAAAGGATGAATTTTGGGTTCTTGCTATGCAAGAAGAGCTTAACCAATTTGAAAGGAATGAGGTTTGGACTCTAGTTCCTAGGCCCAAGAACACCAATGTGATAGGCACCAAGTGGGTATATAGGTACTAATGATCAACTAGCAGATCTATTTACTAAACCCTTAGATGCTACTAGATTCAAGACTCTTAGTAGATCTATTGGGATTTGTTTCATGGAGTGATGAGTTGTGGTCTTTGACTTTATAAGGGGAACTCAAGCAAAGAGAGCTATTATATACTTGTTGCATGCAATTTTTTTTGAATGTTTATGCTCCTTCATTGATTGCTTGAGTAGCTTGGTTGCACTTATACTATAGTATATTGTATTTTCTTCAATAAGTGTGAACTTTGCTTTGATTACAATCCATGTCATATTTATGTTCAAACATGCATTTTTGGACTAGGAGATCTACATAGGAAGTACATATTGAATGACCTATAATTATCTCCATGACACGATGATTCTTTAATGACATGCTAATGAAAAATGATAAAGCATGAATTGATGATTGCAATTGTTGATTGCAAAATATTGTGTAAAAAAAAGCTAGTGAGACTAAAATGTTTCATCAATGTCTCTCTTTCTTTATTAGTTGAACATGGCTACTATCATACGGGTTTCCTACCCGAAAAAATCAAATAGGGTGAAAAGTTGCTCATGCCCTGTTTCGCTTATAAAGTTGGATATAGTGCCATTAAAATTTGATATCTATAAAAAATCTATATCCTTGCTTCTCTCATGACAAATGGTGAAATTGGTTTGAATTATATTGGAAACTTTTGTCATTTGCTTTGTCAAATACCGTTGTTTTTGGACTTGAATGCAATATGTCTTGTATGCAAAGCATTCTTGATTCACACATTTTCTTCAAATAAATATCCTTGTTTCTCTTCTATTAATTGAGTTGCATAAATGTGGTTTATATAATTATGCAACAATCTTGTATGCTCATTTCTTTCTTTGCCTTGAGTGACCCGGTTGGGGACTTCTCCTTTGCCTATATCATGACAAAAAGGGGGAGTAGCTTTGACCAAACATTGTGGTGTTAGGGGAGTAGCATGTGGTAGCATGTGTTGGCTTTAAGGGGAGTAGTACTTGTTTTTGGATTACATTTAGGGGGAGTAACCCTTTGAGGGGAAGCATTGTATGATGTGGTGCATTACTCATATTCATATATGCAAATGTTTTTGTTTTCTATCCACTTGATCATCTCACATGCACTTGGTTTGGAAAGTGTACTTGTTGTTTGTTTTGTGTGTAGGGTTGATGATTCTACAAGAGATTGAAGATTTGAAGTTTTTTTTTTATGAATATCTCTTTGTAATGTAGAATATCTACCCGTTGTTTTATTTTGCCTTGTGAGGATCAATGTGAGTGGTGGTTTTGTCACGAAATAGCCAAGGGGGGAGATTGTAAAGTCCTCATTTATTGATTATCTTATTTCGTGAACAAATCACATTTTTGGGGTATTATGTAAGGGTAGCTTAGGCTCTCAAGACCTCAGGAGGAGAAGCACCAAAGGTAAAATTCTTGTCCTTCCTTGCTTTGAAAAGATAGTTGCACACACTCACAATTTCATGCATAACTCATATTTCATATATGTTGTGTGTTTATACTTGTATGCATTTTGGTTTAGATGACTCTTGTTGTTATATTTGCATATTGTTATTAAAGTTTTATGTCATGTTAGGCATTAATATATGATGCATCTTCATCACTCTAGGACTTGTTGAAATAGTGTGTTTGAGTGTTGAAAAAGTGGGCATTACGCTGGTGGTGCGCTACTCGACTAGCGCAACCTTACCAGCGCAACATTCCAGTGGAACGCCGCTTGTCATGTGCCACTGAGCTGGGCCACTGCACCCGTGTAAAGTTGAAAAAGTGGGCAGTGCGCTGGTGGTGCTATACTCGACTAGAACAGCCTCACCAGCTCAACATTCCAGTGGATCGTCGCATGTGATGCGCCACTGAGCTGCGCCACTCGTCCAACGCCTATTGAAAAAATTATGTTGTTCGCTACTCGACCAGCGCACGTCACCAGCGCATATAGAGGAAGCTGGAACGTTTTTTTTCCAAAACGACCTCACTTTGTTTGGATCTCATATATATATATAACTCTTTGCATTAAGGTCGAGAAAGAGTTCATAACATCATATCTTTTCCTTAGAACTCATCTTTAAACACTCAAAGCATTCCTATGTGCATAAAAACTTAATCTTGCATCATCTAAAGCCATTTAGAGTGCATCTATGGATAGTTTTGCTTCATCACATCTTGTTTGGTAAGTTCTTCACTATCTTCTTACAAGTTAAGTGTTTTGTTTGCTAAGCCATCTCTTTAATCATTTGTATGTTCTTAGAACATATTTTAGATACAAATTAGAGATTATTGTGATGACATGATTGAGTGTTGTATTGTGATAGCTTCACAGGGTTGTTTGATCTATGTTTTCCTATGCTTTTTGAACATGTCATTTAGCTTATGATATCTAGGATTGCATTAATTGTCATCTCATTATCCTAGATAAGCATATAAGGTTTCCTAGCCTTGTTTGTTCTTTGAATATCATCATATATTCACATAGGAAATTTAATCTCTTCATTGAGAAGTAAGACTTGTGTTGCTTCCGGGAGTAGGTAGCTTAAATCGCAAGCAAGATAGACTAGGTTCACTTATACCGGGATTAGGTAGTGGTGGTGGATTTAAACCGAGATTAGGTTGTAATTCTTTTGCTATTAGTGGATTCGAGGTTCGAGTTTGGCGCACATATCAGCCCGTGATTTTTCCCATTTGGAGGATTTCCACATAAATCTCAAGTGTCTTTATTAATTCCACACCTTTTACACTTGTGATATTTTTGTAACTAGCTAGGGGCATTTTCATCAACTTGACCTTTAACGAAAATTGGGTAAAATTATTTAAAATCTATTCACCCCCCCTCTAGATTAATATTATACACACCATAATATTTGTTTCAAGAGGAAATATCATCTTATTCGATAGATAATGCAGAGTGAAGATGTGACCGTGACCAAGATAGCGACACAGGTCAATCATGCTGATCCATTACGAAGACCTTACCGGCTAAAGTGTTTACGGGTCACCTAGAGGGTCTAGGTTTGTGAGACATGTCTCATATGCTTTAGTGCAAGTGAGAGATTGTTGCAGTTTTTACCCTAAAACTTGTAAATTGTAAATGTGAATTGAACATAAATAAAAGAAGTAGTTTATTCATTCAAATTGTCTCATACATTTATATAACGTGTGTACTTAACATCCAAGATTGCCGGATGTAATTTCGAACTGAGTATACGAATGTCATATACGGATGGATTCAGTTTGGGATGAGCAATCTAAAGAGTCCTGTTATTGGTAAAATTTGGACGATATGACACGATGACAAAAGATAAGGGTCGAAGATGCCACGTCACCAAAAGATAACCTGATCGAATAAACCTAAGTTGACCAAAGAACACTTGTCTAAGTTCTTGACCAAGAAGACACAAATGATCGGGCAAAAAGACCCGATCGGGTTTGTCAAGATGGTCGGGGTAAAGGTCGTGATCGGGTAAGATCACCAATTAGGGAAAAGCGGGTCTGGTCGGGTTCAGCAGATGGTCGGTTGCCAACATGTGGACAACGTTTAGATTTAACGAAGTCACAACCCAAAGTACGTAGAGAATGAATCATACTTAAATAAGGTATCTATAAGTATACTTTGATGAGAAAATAAATTTCCTTGTAGATATCAAAGTCCAGATTAGGCAAGAGATCTAATACAATCGAAACACAATCAACAAAAGATAGGGAAGAAGGGAAACACGACTCTAATAAGTTAGAGTTTCATAATTACGAGAACTTCCCTTACTTGTACATCAAGAATTAGAGTTCTAAAATAGACCTAAATAACACCAGAAAAAAGGGGTGAATGTGAATTGAGAATAAGAGAGAGCATGAGATATTATGTGTGCATTCTTTTGACGGCTTAATGGATTCTTTTTCTCTTGCCATTACCGCCAACCGTGGATGTTTCCCCACCATGGGGTTTTACCATGTAAAATATTACGTTGCTTCTTGCTTTTTATTTATTTTGATTTGCAGTTTATTTATTTTTTCTTATTATAGGTTTAATGAGTGGATTCCGGGCGTAGATCCACCAGGAGGAAGGTTACCACCCCCATGGTATTGGTTTAGGTCTCCAAAATTTATCAAGTGATGTGATCTTCTGGGTCATCTGCCATGAATGAAGAATAGTCTATGCCTGGCAAAGGGCCAACAACAATCCGCTTGGTTAGGGCGCCGCTCTCTTTGCCTGTATGAAAAACCACCAGGGAAGACTTCGAAGGAAGCTCTAGGTGCATAGGATGGGGATCCTTCCCGATAGATCTACAGTAGGCCCTCCACCTGATCCTTTGATTCTTGATGTCTTCCAAGGACTCATCCTTATGCTTCTTAATAGTTCTGTCCCATTTTCGGTGAGCCTCTATTGAGGACCTCGTCTTGCCGCCAAAGAATACTCGAGCAGTGGCCAACCCTCTTTCGAACTCCCTCAACATGACAGTGTCAAAAGTGGTTATTAACGAAAGTTTAATGTTTCCCATAACTATTTTTGGTTTCTCTCCCATTTTTTTTATAAATAATATTTTTCAATTATTCTAATATTTTTCAAAAAATATAGATAATTTTTGAAAAATAAAAATAAATAAATATAAAAATATAAAAATATAAAAAAATAACTACCAATAAATAAATTATTTACAGAGTTAAATGAAGAAAATTAAGTTTAAAAAAACAATAAAGAAAATTGAAATGTGAAAAAGTAACAATAAAAAAACAAAAATGAACTTAAAAAAAATCACAAATACATTTTTTATTTTAAAAAAGGATTAATCAAAGGGTGGATGTGCTTTGAACGTTTGAGTTCTTCTCATCCGACTTTTAAAATAAATAAATAAAATTCATTACACCAAATTTATCACACTTCTAATTTTCTCAGACATCACAACCCACAACAAAAACCTACTACAAAAACCTACAACACCACTATAACTACCGATGCGCTACCTGTCGTGGCCGCTCTCGCCGCCACTGCCGCACTCATCGTCGCCGCACACAACATCTCCATTTTGGAAGAGATTTGGTTTGATCTCACCAGAAGAGATATCTAGGCGATCTCAACATGGAGATCAGTAACCCAAATCTCCAATGAAAAAAAAATAAAAAATTAATGCCCAAATCAGCATGATCCAAAATTTAATTTTAATCTTTTTTTTTTTTTCATACTGGAGATCTGAGCGATCTCAACAGTCCAAATCTCCATTATCCAAATTTTGTTTTTAATCTTTTTTTTTTTCAAATGGAGATCTGGGCAATCTCAAAGGTCCATATCTCTAGTAGTATTTTTTTTCTCGTTTTTATTATTTTATAATAAAATATATTTCTTTTCTTTACTTGTAGAAAGACCATTTTGCCTTCCACTATTAAGCCAACCGTTAAATCTAACCTGGTCAAACTAGTCAGTGGTTAGTTAAGGGTATGTTTCTATAATAAGCGCAAAAGTAGAATATTCATGTGTTATTGTTAAACGCCAGGGTATCTGAGCGATCTCAACAGTCCAAATCTCCATTATCCAAATTTTGTTTTTAATCTTTCTTTTTTTCAAATGGAGATCTGGGCGATCTCAAAGGTCCATATCTCCAGTAGTATTTTTTTTTCTCATTTTTATTATTTTATAATAAAATATATTTCTTTTCTTTACTTGTTGTAGAAAGACCATTTTGCCTTCCACTATTAAGCCAACCGTTAAATCTAACCTGGTCAAACTAGTCAATGGTTAGTTAAGGTTATGTTTCTAGAATAAACGTAAAAGTAGAATATTCATGTGCTATTGTTAAACGCCAGGTATCTGCAATTAACACCCCCCCATGTGCATCAAATACATTTCTTCCTTAGAACACATTTCAAAGGAAAAACACTTCCAAGAACTCATTTTTAATCACTCAAAGCATTCCCATGTACATCAAATCTTCATCTTGCATCTTCTAAGTTCATCTAGAGTGCATATATGGATAGGGTTGCTTCATCACATCTTGTTTGGTAAGTTCTTCACTATCTTCTTACAAGTTAAGTGTTTTGCTTACTAAACCATCTCTTTAATTAATTGTATTATCTTAGAATATTTCTAGATACAAATTAGAGATTATTGTGATGACATGATTGAGTGTTGTATTATGATAGCTTTATAGGATTGATTGATCTATGTTTAGCTAAGCTATTTGAACATGTCATTTAGCATTTGATATCTAGGATTGCATTAATTGTCATCTCATTATCCTAGATAACCATATAGGGTTTCCTTGCCTTGTTTGTTCATTGAATATCATCACATATTCACTTAGGACACTTTATCTCTTCATTGAGAAGTGAGACTTGTGTTGCTTCTGGGAGTAGGTAGCTTAAAGCACAAGCATGATGAATTAGGTTCACTTATACCGGGAGTAGGTAGTGGTGGAGGATTAAACCGGGATTAGGTTGTAATTCCTTTATCATTAGTGGATTCGAGGTTCTAATGTGGCGCACTCATCAGCCCGTGGTTTTTACCATTTGGAAGGTTTCCACGTATATCTCAAGTGTTTTTATTATTTCCGCATTTATTACACTTGTAGTATCTTTGTAACTAGTTAGGGGAATTTTCGTCAACTTGACTCTCAACAAAAATTGGGTAAAAGTTAATTAAAATCTATTCACCCCCCTCTAGATAAATATTACACACCATAATATTTGTTTCAGGGGAAATGATGGATAGTGAACCACAAGATTGCTAATACACTTATATTTATAATTAGATAATATAATTTTATAAATTGTCGTTTATTTCTAGGGTAATGACTCTAACGAGTGAGCTGTTCTCTAAAGAATTTTATGAATGGAATTTTTCAGCATATGATCGCTTGTGATGCTTTTTCCCTCTAAGTCAGTCCAATTTTATTTTAAAAAAAATGCTGGAAATGTGACCACACAAAAAATGCAATAATATTTAGCAGCTGGATTGTATAAATTTAGCTGACTAAATTAGACATTAAATATAGAAAGAAATGATTACTTGCAAGAAAATTAATGTAGTCTTGATATTTTTTTTCGTCTTTTCAATTTATAATATTATTTATTATCCATACTTAATTTAGCTGAGTCTTAACCCCTATCTAAAAAAGTGTGCATTTGAATTCAAATTGATGTATATAGTATATGAAAAGTGATAATTTGATTTTATTAGGCCACAAAATTCTCCGATCTTTAAAAGTCTTTTACGATAATCATTTATCAATATCTAAGCATTCCCTTTGGGTGCGTTTGGTACACGGGACAGGACGGGACGAGACAATGTGGAACAATTTTTTGTTATCCCACGTTTGGCGTGCTATTAACCTGGGACAAGACAGGACAACATGAGACAAAAACCATAAAAACTTATCCCACCTCAGACCCTCGACCAGACTTGTGATTTGTCCCTAGGACAAGTCACAAAAAGATATTTTTGCCCTCAAAACTTTCAAAATTTACAAAAATATCAACTATAAAATAAAAAAATTGATTGTGAAATCAGGGTTTCACCCTTACTCTCTCATCATCATCCGCTCCTTTTTATCTCTCACACCCACCACTTGTAGATCCATCCTCATCGGGGTCGCGTGAACTTGCCGCCGATGCCGCCAACAACAGTTTTTGTCTTTCTTCTTCAAAGCTAGGTTTGTGTAGAACTCAAATTTTATCTTTTATCTTTTTGTTTTTCGGATCTCTCTTTTATGTCTTCTTTTTGTTTGAATCATGGCTTTTTACCATGACATTGTGACTGTTAAAATATGGTCTGCGTTTTGTGGTATAGTTGGGTATTCTATCAATTTTGTTATGAATGTTAGATAAGAAATGGATTATTGATATTTTGTTTGGGATTTATGAAAGGTGGAATTTTGATTATCTTTTTTTTTTTAAAACGAATTTTGATTATCTTTTATATGTATTTCTGTCTTTGACTATACTCTACTTTGATTTTTGAAATGAATTTTTGATTCAATAATACAAAGATCTGCAAAATTAGGGGAATCAATGGTGAAATTTATTATTTTTAGCGGTTTCAGAAATATGGGGTATGTTATATATTGATTTTGGTTTATCACATTTGGACATGATCGGATGTCGCTGTGTTGTTCATTTTGGAGATTTTCCATGTGGGTTTAGCTTCTCTTGTTTAATTTCGTGTTGTATTGATTCTAATTAGATAGACTTGTGGTTTGCTATAGTAGTTGATTATGATTGGATTCATTCCCATAATTTTTTTTGACAAAAATCAAGTAGTTGTATCGATTATAATAGATTGGTGTATGATGCATATCCTGTTAATGTTATGTTTTTATTGTTTATTTTATTTTTTTGTTTAGACTAAGTGTGCGAAGTTGTATTGTGTTTAGATATTAGGTACTTTTATTGAATGTAATTAGCTACTATTTTATTTGTTTAAAAATATGACACTCCTTGTATTCTTGATTTAGCTTTAGCGAGGTACATGGATTAATTTGACTGAATATATGATTGTTTTGTTTGATTTGTGAAATATGAAGCTATGGATGAACATGAGAATCACTTGATTTTACTAATTAAAACGGAAATAAGACAAACCAGTTGCGCATTTGGAATGGCTTGATGACTCTTACAAGCCAGATTTCGTGAAGTCAATTCTAGAGGAGTGAACACTTTCATTTATGATTTTGTGAACATGTTTGAAGCATATATTTTGTTTGAATTGTGAACCCGTTAGTGTCATGGATGATATTATGTTGTGAACTAAGAAGTCTTTATTTTCAATTAGATGAGATACTTGTGATGTTGATGACTGATGAGTTGTCGGATTTTATTCTAATTCCATGCTAATTAATCAACTATCTATCAATTTATAGTATATGTTTTTTTTCTTCCATTGTTACATGTCAAAATTCACCAGAAAGAACACATCATCAAAAAGGGAGAAACTGCAGACCGAAAATCGAAGGAACCAGCAAGAGGAGATGCAAACACTCAACGTGGAGAAACTATTCGAAGTCAACGAGAAATACCAAACCCGTAATCCCGAGTAAAAGCCAAGTAAAACTAGGATGCGATAAGCAGAACGAAGCATGTTCATCCCAACTCGGCATGAACGTGAGGGAACTACATGAAGTTCTCTCCACTGCCCACAAGGTAAACAACCATCAACTAGAAGTCAAAAGTCAACTATGACACTTCTGCCAAGAGTCTAGTAAGGTAACAAACAGATCCACTCATACAATTTAGGCGATCAGAGATAGAAGCGGGATAGGATACGATTGCATTTATAATGCAATAATGTAGGAAAGATATCCCGAAATCAACTCTGTAATCTTTTACTTGTGCACCACAGCTAAAACCTTGGCACTACCGTGTATATATACCCCTTCAAAGATACAGGAAAAGAGGCAAGCGATTAGAAAGTAAAAGAGATAAAAAATGTGTACTACTCAAAACGTTTATAATTTATTTGACTACGTTGCCAAGGCAATAACCCGTGGATGTTTCTTCGATCATCAAAGATTTACCACGTATTTCATTTTGTATAATTCTGTTATTTCCATTACAACCTTTTCTTTTCAATCATATATGCAGGTCAACACTGATTTGAGTCGTTGATTCGTGAACGACCAAAAATTCACCGTCAACAATTGACGCTAGGAGGAGGGGGAGGCGAACCTCCGTATTTAAAGTTTCAACTTCAGGATCCCTTTGAGAAGCAATGGCTAACGAAGGAGATGGTGATGCTGGAAACTGTTCCAAGAGCTCCTAAGGATTACCAAGCAATATGCAAGGAAATGGCTCCACACCCAACACCACCAGGCCTACAGTTGTTGATATAACAATTGATAACCAACCAACAATCCTGGTTGGATCTCAAAGGGTTCCTTCGGCCAGCAGGGATATTGTTCAATGATTCTAGGAATCCCTGCAACAACTTATAGCCAATGTGTCTAGACATGAGGTTAAACTTTCTACCTTAGAGAATTTAACCTCACCCTACGATCTGTACACCCAAGACCAGCTGCAAGGCAGACTATACTCCGTAGTTGTTGGCCCCGAAGTCAGATGTAATGGATCGAAACCCTATAAAACCAGGGATTCATTCAGAAAGGCAGGAGCGGGTCAGTGAGGAGACTCGAGAATGGCTACACCATTAAATGCATGATTCTAACCAGACCAGACTAGACCAGAGAGGGCCAAGACCGACCTAATAGGCATACACGTAGGAGAGATTGATCATTATCGTTCGGAGAGAAAGATATGCACCACCGTCGAAGGCACCGAAGGGTGACAATCCAGTTATGAGGATTGACCCGAGAAGGCCGTAAGTGAAATGATGAGGAACAGAGACCAAATTTAACTGTCAGACAGAGTTTTGATCCCGGTGGCGAACCATACGGTGAGAGGGATGTACTCATACAGTGCTTGTCCCGTGATGTCCAGAACAACATGCGGTAAATGAAGGCCATAATTTGGCGTTATGGGCGCAATGAACTATCAGATAATGAGTCTGACAGTTCTTTCACCAATAATGTCCTTCATACCTCGTTCCCAAACAGATTCAGGATACCACATATGGAGCAATTCAATGAAGGATACGGACCCGAAAGAACATGTAAGGCGATACAAGAGCATTATGGCTTAATTCGCTTAGAATGATGCATTCTTATGCCTTAATTTTCCCTAAACCCTCGGGGATATAGGATTTTGGTGATTTGGAAGGTGGCCCAAAGTAAGTATAGGGACTTTTAGTGATTTGGCTAAGGCTTTCTCAAGGAAATTCCTTGGAAACATGCACAGAAAAAAGTCAATGGCTCACCTCTCCCAGCTCAAGCAGAGAAAAAGCGAATCAGTCAAAAAATATCTCGGAAGGTTTGGACAGGAAGTGTCAGAGGTTGGAAGTGCAAATGATGAAGCTATCATCGCCGCGTTCATCACAAACTTACGGAATGGCTAACTCTCTTTTGATCTGAGGAGAGCTCACCTAACTACCTATGCAGACATGATGGACATGGCGGGGGGTACACCTTAGTCGAAGAAGAGGAAATCACTATATGTGGAAATTTTATACATGGTAGACATTTAGAGGAAAAAGCCAAAGATAGTGGATCAAAGTCTCAAAGCTAGAATGAGATAGACAGAAGGGTAAGGCTCAGGACGGTCGAGACAATAATCGGAATCACGACCATGAAAGAGAGAAGTTACAAGGGTAGTATACCAATTACACCCATCTAAAAAAGAAACAGGAAGATATCCTCACGATTTTAGAGGAGAAGAATTTGTCAAAGAAAACCCCAAGGTAGCCACGGTTTACTCATAGGGATACCATAAAGTATTACCGTTTTCACAAGAAAAACGGCCATGAAACTTCCAAATGTTTTCAGCTCAAAGACTATATTGAGACTCTTATCCGGGAAAGGCACTTGAAAGATCTTGTCCTAAAAATAACCAAGAAAACGGGCAGACATGGGGGTAACCGATAACAGGATCGAGGAAGAAAAATGAGCCCGAAAAGACCCGAAAAGGCGACAATAAACACCATCTTTAGTGGATCATCAACAAATAGGAGTAACAAAGAGAGAGAACAGGAAATTCGAGAAGCTATGGAAGTTAGAAGAGATTTCGATGTGAACTCTATAGATCCAAATCCAAAAAGAATCAAAGAGGGTTGGGACCCAATAATATTTACGGAGGCAGATTCTCTTGAGGTGGATATTAAACCCAATGATGTGATAGTTATAATTACTCGGATCAATCATAGAGAGGTTCATCGAATACTGATCGATAATGGGAGCTCGACAGATATTTTGAGCACAGATGTGTACGATCAACTGAGGCTAGAAAGAAAAGACTTACTCCTTTTCCGTACTCCACTCAGAGCATTCAGGGGAGCCGAGATCAGGCCTCTGAGTACGATAAAGCTGTCAGTCAAGGTCGGAGAAGCCCCTAGCCAGAAAACGTTATTGCTCAATTTTGTAGTAGTATATACATAAATTTTGCCCTACAACGCCCTATTAGGCTGGCCATTCCTAAATAAAACAAAAGCAGTTACATCCACTTACGCCCTAATGATGGATCACAAGAAATGGCATGAAGGACGAACCTCATTGTTTATAAGAACAGAGAGGTGAGAGAAGATCAAGTGTGCATACTTCAGCTGGCTGAGCAAAATTTGGATGAATCAAAAGCTGAAGTTCCTATAGCTTCTAAGTTAGACCCAAAACAAGAACCAGAAACTAAGAAAGAAGAACCAACAGAAGATGTAACCCTGGATGATGGTGAGCCGACTTAAGTGGTCAAAATAGGAGCAAACCTGTGGGAAAAGAACAAAGCCAACCTGACGAATTTGCTAAGGAAGCACAAAGATGTGTTCGTATGGAGTCACGAAGATATATCAAGGATCAATACAAGGGTATTTTCACATTGCCTAGCTGTCGACCTAGAATACAGACCAAATGTCCAGAAGAGACGGGTATTTAACCAGAAAAGAAACACATCAATAGAGAAAGAAGTGGAAAAATTGCTTGCGGCAGGGTCAATCAGGGAGATCAAGTATCCGTAATGGGTGGCCAATGTGGTGTTGGTAAATAAGAAGAACAACCAATGGAGAATGTGTATGGATTTCAACGATCGAAATAAAGTTTGTCCGAAGGATATCTTTCCACTCTCAAGGATAAACCAGTTGGTAGATGCCACAGTGGGACATGAACTGCTCAGCTTTATGGACGCTTACTTGGGATACAGCCAGATCCGGATGAATAAAGCAGATGAAGAAAAAACAGCGTTCATAACTGATCAAGTGCTATACTGTTATACAGTGGTCTTAAAAAATACTGGAGTCACTTATCAAAGGTTAGTAAACAAGATATTCGCCAGGCAAATTGGATGAAACATGGAGAAGTATATAGACGACATGTGAACCAAGAGAGTCACACAAGATAGACACGTGATGGATTTGAGGGAAACCTTTTAAGTACTAAGGAGATGCAAGATGAAGCTAAACCCGAACATGTGTGTGTTCGATGTTTCTTTAAGGAGATTCCTCGGTTTTCAAGTAAATCATAGAGGAATTGAAGTGAATCCTGAAAAAATCAAAGCCCTTGTAGATATGACTTCGTCTAAAACTCTCAAGATAGTACAAAGACTTACTGGATGTCTTGCTTCCCTCAGTCGATTTATATCAAAGTCAACGGATATGTGTTTGCCTTTCTTTAAAGCAATCAAGAGAGGGATATGGCTCGAGTGGAGCCAGGAGTGAGAAAAAGATTTCTGGAAAGTAAAAGAATACTTAGGTCGAATACCAATTTTCTCCAAGCCCGAGCTTGGAAGACCCTTTATTTATATTTATCCCTTACAGATGTAGCAACCTGCTCTGTATTGGTTCGAGTAGAGGAAGGGGTTCAGAAACCAATGTAATACGCAAGCAAAGCCCTGTTACCAACCGAGACGAGATCACCAACAGAAAAAATGGCTCTCGCACTGGTCATGACAACAAGAAAAATGAGACCATACTTTCAGGCACATACGATGGAAGTGTACACTGACTACTCGTTTAGACAAATCCTGTAGAAGCTAGAAGTGTTAATGCGACTGACTAAGTGGGCAATAGAGCTAAGTGAGTTTGACATCAAATAAATGCCTAAGGCTTCAACCAAAGGGTAGACCGAGGCAGATTTTGTAGTTGAGTTCACCGAGCCAAATGTCGAGGTGAGAAAGATTATGAGAGAAGAACAATGGAAGACTTTTCAGTGGAGGTTGTACATGGATGGTTAGTCAAACATACATGACAGCGGTGCGAGAATAGTAATATCTACCTCATAAAAGAACACTGTGGAGTGTGCCAAGAGAATTGACTTTAAGGTGACCAAACACCAGATCGAGTACGAGGCCTTGATAGGTGGCTTAAGAGTATACATCGCATTAGGAGTCGATGGGGTAGAAATTGTTAGCGACTCACAGGTGTTGGTCAATCGGGTTTTAGATAAGTACTAGGCAAGATACGAGTATATAATGGCTTACTTGGATATAGCAAAAAGATTGCTCCGACGTTTTAAAGAATTCGGAATCATCCAGATTCTGGGAGAAGAAAACGAGATGACGGATGCTTTGTCCAGACTAGCATCAGCGACTCAAATTAAAGCAAGAACAATCCCAGTTGCACACTTGACTAGGCCACGTATATCCGAGTCGAAAGAATTAATAGTAGAAATTTAGGAAATCCGAGTGCAGTCGAACAGTTGGATGACTCAGCTCAGGAAATACTTGGAAGAAGACATCCTCTCGGAGGACACCATGGAAGCAAAACGAATAAGGTACAAAGTAGCTCGGTACAATATTATCGAAAGAGAACTATACAGAAATGGATTCTTGAATGCATTACAAAGGTGCATTGCAGAAGAAGAGGCTGAGCAAATTTTGAGAGATGTCCTTAGCGATGTGTGTGGAAATCACACTGGGGGTAAGAGCCTGACACACAAAATACTCAGGCAGGGGTTTTATTGACCGACCCTATTTACAGATGCTCAGCGATTCGCGGAAAGTTGTGAAAAATGCCAGAAAATAGCAGATGACATTCGACCCGAATTGCTTAGGAGTCTTACTTGTCCTTGGTCTTTCGCCATGTGGGGTCTTGACATTATTGGGCCAATGTCGATAAGAGTAAAAGGAGTAGCAAAACATGTGATTGTTGTAGTAGACTACTTCACCAAGTGGGTTGAGGCGGAGGCTCTCGTGCACATTACTGAGGCGAATACCACCAATTTTGTCAAATGAATATTTTTTATAGGTTCTGGATCCCGAATACCATCATTACAGACAACGACATCCAATTTGACAACCAGAAATTTAAGAAACTATGCAGAGACCACAAGATCGTGAACTACTACTCCTTGCCTGCCCACCCTCAAACTAATGGATAGGTTGAGGTAGTGAACAAAGTGATTAAGCACACCTTGAAGGCAAAACTGGATGTAAAGAAAGAAACCTGGGTGGAAAAGCTCCATGAAGTACTACGGGCTTACCGAACAACAGCTAGAACAATAATAAGAGAGACACATTTTTCCTTGGGAGATGGAACTGAGGCTGTCATTCAAATAGAAACATCTTACATATCTCCTAGAGTCCAATTGTATGACTCAGACCATAATGTTGATAAGTTGCTCCAAAATCTGGATGAGCTGGAAGAAGCGAGGGACGGTACTCAAGTAAGAAATGTTGTACACCAACAGAGGGTGGCAAGGTACTACAACTCAAATGTCCATGTGCGTAGGTTCCAGCTTGGTGATCTCGTACTAAGGAGAGTGCCGCCGAATACTCTAGACCGAGTAGCATGATCCTTTACCGATAAGTGGGAGGGATCATATATTATAGATGGCATAACGGTACATAGAGCGTACATGATAGCTCGACCAGGAGGGGGGTTTTACCTCGACCATGCAATGCACAATACGTGAAAATGTTCATCCCATAGAGGGCTCCATCATTTTTTGTTTTCAATATTGTTTAGTTAGTGATCAATTTTATCTTTTAGTTTTAGGATTGTTTAGTTAGCGATCATTTTTATCTTTTAGTTTCAGGATATTTGTTTATCACACCATGTAGCGGAATTGCTGAAATTTGCATACCCAGATTCAAGAAATAAGATGGGACCTTATGGGACCATAGTTATTCGCAGAAGTAGAAAGCATATGACAATAAGAACAAGTAGCAAAAGAAAAACATGAAATTATAATAACATAATTCGAGCACCATGAAACCGCGTAGAACATGTAGTAAGTGTTCAAAGAGCTGAGAAGCTGAAATAGCACTCCCTTCGAGCAGAGATCAAACAAAATTTGTGAAAAGGCAAACCCAAGGCACCATGATTACCTAGAAAACTGCTTGGGGCACCACCCGGGGACACTTGGTGAGATGGGCAGTCGTGTTAGCTGGTATACATTACCCCAACGATTCAACAAACCTCTGTGACAGACAAAACCAGACGACGTTCTTTGGTTACATGTTCAGGGACCTAAGTGTATGGTCGTGGTGAGCCTCGGCATAACATGAGATGAGAGGAAACCATGATGTAAAATCATAACTGCCAGTTAATAAGATACTTGGCCTAACATTGTGTTATCCAGTTCAAGCAAAGATTACTGAGATATTCGGTTTGAACATAAAACGATGCCAAAAACTATTTTTTACAGAATAACCGAGTAAGAATACAACAACAAAATATATAGATTGATCAAATAAAGGTACAAGGAATGCTCAGAACAATCCAAAGGACAGTTAAGAAGGCGTTAGGGGTTGAGAGTTGCTGCCTCGGTGGATTGGATCAGGTTCCATCACGTACTCGCTCAATAGACTTTCATCTGAGGGCCAAATGATCTCTTCTTCTTCGTCATCCATCCAGGCATTATAATCCCTCCTGGGCAAGGGTCCAACATCGGGCTCCTCACCGTTGATCCCTGCTTTCTGACAGGCATAAAAAGTAGAGAAAACACTCTCAGTAGGAAACTCTAAATGCGTGGGATGTGGCATTTTTCCTATGCTTCGACAATACGCTCGCCACTCCCTCATCTGGACCCGAAGATAATCTAGAGATGTTTCCACATGCTTTTTGATTGAACGATTCCAGTTAACCCAAGCCCGGTTAGTCATCCGGTTCTTTATTTAAAAAAACTCACTCTCTGAAACCATACCCTTTTGAAATTCTTTAATAAGCAGGGCATCATATGCGGGGGACCTTTTGAAGCGGTTGACCCTCCAAATTTCTAGTTCTAGCTTAGCTTCTTTTGATAATGATTCAACAATCAGGGTCTGGCGCTCTAAATCTTTAATTCGGTGTTTGTAGGATGACTTGGCCTCCTATGTCGTATGCTTAGCCTGGAGTATCTTTTCCTGAGTAGAAGACAACAGATCTTTCAGGTGTTTAATCTCGTCGGCAGTAATAGAAACCTTTTGCTCAGCCTCTATCTGGCTTGCTAGGCAGCGATCCATGAATTCCTGGTGTGATCTATTATTCTCCTGTCAACCCAGTTTAGTTCGAGCACGATTCTCCTCGCTTTCTTTTAGTTGGGCTTATAAACGTCTTATTCTATCCACCTGAACCCTGTTGGTCAGACAAGACTCGGACATCTCAGCGACCATATATGCATTAAAAAAAATCAACAATAATATGAAGTATAGGTAAAAGTTTGTAGAGCCCAAGCACCGTATAAAAAGAGAACTTATATAGAATGTGCTGTTAAAAAACGTTATGGAGCCGTTATGATGAAGTTCCAGTCTTGAAACGGCTCCAATGGTCTTCCTCGATGAAGTCACGACCCGAGGACAAAGCCTTCAATTTATCATAAGTGGAGGGATCCCCAATTAGACCCAACAGTACTGCACCCCCTACATTAGCATGTGGCACAATGAGAGGATCCACAATGTTTGAATTCTTGATTGGGTTCCCCCGGGTAGGTGTACTTGCAAAATACTTAGCGGGCCTTTCCGTCTGAACTCCCCCTCTCACTTCCTCAGCACCAGCTCCAGTCACCTCGTCGCTAGAGGAAGAATCAACATAATTGATGACCCATGGAACTTTTATAGGTCGATCAGGTGAAAAAGGGGCTTTCCTCTTCCCAGACTGTCTACCCTGAGTATTAAGGTCAATAACGGGGTCTTCTGTTTCGGCTTCATCTTCAACGATGACCAGGGAATTTTCAGTGGCAAGTATAACAGAAAAAAAGGGCACTTTAACATGTGCTCCTTTAGCAGCAGAATCTGTCTCGTTCATCTCGACAGTTGTCTCACTTACAGTGCAATCCCCCTGCCTACCTAGATCACTAGGCTCCCTTTACTCATTGGGAATATTTACCGATGAGATACCAGAACTTCCTAAATTCCTTTGCCTACTCTGCTCGCCTTTAACGTTAGGAAGAATCTCTTCAGAAATATACTTAATAACACCTCCATCAGCCTCGATATATTCAGATCCCCCATCTGACTCGTCTTTCGGCAGGGCAATCCTGGCGGCCCTTTGATGAGCAACTTCCTTACGGCTTATCTCCAAAATAGACTTTACCTGGCAAGTCTGAGTTTCGCAGATGTCATTGGCATCGAACATTGAGGAAATTAACCGAGTTAGTAAAAAAAAGATGACTTAGGAAGAAGACTCACGACGTCTGTGGCGAGCTGAAATCTGGTGGAAGAGACCTGCTTTTATAGGGTATTTCCTGTTTCTCCAAGGGACGCACGGCATCCCTGCCAAAATTGGGGGGCGTCCGGTTCCTATCCTCAGGTGAGCAAAAATAGCGAGGAACCTTTCGAGTCATCCTAACTCCTTCAAGGTCTAAATAGATCGAACAACCCCAACCGCCTCCAGCAAAGAACCATTTGTTTTTCTAGAATTTATTCGAGGTAGGGAAACCCTAGATGAAACCTTTCTTCTTATCATTTTTGGTTTCCTCGATTGTCCCGTCAATTTCAACCCCGTCCGGGATCTAGTTGTAGGATGGCTTGAAAGAAGAAAGTATGTCTCTATCTAACCCAAATGCCTCAGGGTGTAAAAATGCCTAATCTCTTTAGAAGTTGATGGGGGTAAGCCCATCCTTTTCCCCACATGCCACATGCACATCATGTAGGGAAAAAATGGTTCAAATTGCAACGGAAGCATGAGAAAATCAGAATTAGGGTTTGCGTATAAATAAAAATTTCCTCTTTTAATAGCAAGAACCTTAACCCCAGATTAATTGACATATATAAAAAGTAGCGTACCTTTTTTTTTGTGACGATTGAACTAGCTTCGAATTGAATCCGCAAGATCTTCCAATCCAATCACGAACGTGAATCAACTAGGAGTGTGGACTCCCTTTCTTTAAATTGTATACCTAAGGATGGAAACAAACAAAATCTTCTTCTTTGTTAGTCACAATAATCCTCCAAGAGAAAAACCAAGAACGTCCGGTCACTTTTGAATTATCAATCAATTTGATTGAAACTCGCGCGAACCTTGATTCGATGTTGTACACAAAGCCATTTTAATGCAAATGATACTAGTGTACTATTGAAAACAAAAACGTTCCCTCTTTTCTCTATGCTTGGCCAAATTCTTCACATAATGAGTTGGACGAAGTTTTTTTTTATTATATAACAATAAAAAACAAATAAAAAACAACTTCTCACACCAAAAACTTAGGCTTGGTCGAAATTTATAGGTAGTATATATAGGAGGCCAAATCCTCCCTAAGAAGAATTTACTTGGTGGGCAAGAATCCTTTCCTTAGGTGGATTTACTTAGTGACCAAGAATCATTTTCCAAAAAGAATTATTTCTTACACCAAGACTCCTAATCCAACTCATTAGTGTATTTGTGACCATATTAAAGACTTCCTAATTCGACTAGATAAATAATTCCTTTTGTTTATCTTCTTATCAAATATAGTTTTTAATATTAATTATACTACTAACAATAGTATAATATTAGGAGCATTCTCATAATAAAAAAAATATTTTGACTTTTAATTAAATAATTAATTAATTACCAATTAATTAATTTTCATTTAATTAAATAATAAAGTAAAAATAATATAATTAAGCTATTTTAAATAGCCTTGCCGCCCAACACAATATATAGGCATATATATTATTTTTCTTATTTTATTAAATCCATTGGACTTTTATAAAAAGTCCACATGTGAACTAGACCCATTATTACAAAAAGAAACAAGTCAACATGCCTTAATACAATTCTAGATGGACCCCTAAATTGTCCGGTAGAATATATCAAGTGATCCATGCAAGTTCGTGTGGATTGAGGATCTTGACGGGCTATCTAGAATTAAGCTCTAATAGACACAACCCAATTACAATCAACAAATAATTCACTTAGGTCCGATCTATTTAATTTTAGTTCATTCCACTAAATAACTAAAATTGAACTCTTAAATAAAGATAGAATAAGTTGATGTTATTCATTCATACCCTAGACAACCTTATTGGAGAAAGTGTATCCTCGTGAAGAATACCAGTAATCACCAAGAGCTCATAGACCACCTATAGCTCTCCAAGTTACCATATTTACTCATATGACCACATTTTGAACTTGAATATTTTGACTTGTCCAGAAGCCATGTTTCAATAGACACTATTGAAAACTTAACGTTAAGATTTAATATCCAATACCTCAAAATATCCATATGATGATATTCAACTCTCATTTAATAAATGGAACCACAATGTCCATATCTATAAATGAAGTCCTCTATCGATTAACAAATGAATACCACCAAACTATCGAGGATAGATTATGCTATATAATCGTACTCATTGATAGCTCAAATGATAACACTTGCAACCATAAGTCCATCATTTATCTTAAGATTGAGATAGACTCTCCGATTGTCTTTAAGTGAAAACTTTTATCCATTGACGGTTCTAGATATAGTAATTCACTGTGATCCTATTCAATGCACCCAGTGCACTAGATTCTTTTGCCCAAAGACACCACACTTTGATGATTTTAGACTCATCATAACATATTTGATCCCACTCAAATGCTATCAAAAGAATCTACAACTTTGACAAGATAAAGACGCCCAACCTTTTATCTTAAGTTGTGAATAATATTCAAGACTAACTAAAGAATTGTGTCTACCTCATACATATCTAGATGTATGAACAATTCTTTTTTTTTCACATAGTCTTTTGACCTTATGATTATTTACTTTTGACAATTATAATAATTAAACTATAAATGCCATAAGATTTGTTAAACTAGAAATCATTTTATTAATATGAAAAGATTGTCAAATAAATTATTATACTTTTGCAATCGAGCATAATCCCAACACATCAAAATCATGTAACTGTTTGGGCCGTAACACCACAGCTAAGCATCGCACCGTAAATCGCCACCATCCTAGGCGAGGGATACCACGCGGTTCTGTCTTCAGCCGGTTGCAACTGAACAAGATCACTGTCTAAATCGAATTGGTGAATATATTTATCGATCTCGTTAACACCAACCATGTTCGGCTCTACATCATTAGTACACACCCGCTCGGTGGAAAAATGAATACGGCTTGCTTTATGCTCTTCCTCCATATTTTTTACGTTTAGCACTAGGGCACCAAACCTGATAATATGGGAGAAAGCGTGTTTGAACACCCAGTGTTTGCTATCGTGTTTTTCCATTGTTTTTCAAAGGTGGAGATTACTGCGGGCAGAAACAAAAGAGTCAAATTGAGTCTGAGATTGGGAAAACTCAGAACTGAGGGTAGGGAGACTTAACAGAAAAGCCCCAAAACATCTACATTCAAAAACTAAGGTTGATCAGGGGGTGTTTCCCCCAACAATTTATAGATATACGAAGCCGTGAAAGTGTCATCGCGTTCAAGGGCACTCATCCCAATAACGTAGATGTGATGTCTAGCTATAGGATCCATAGAAACTAACCTTGAAATACTAGAAGCAGGGCGGATCAACGTACTGTAGAAGAACCTCAGAAATGAAGTCCCGTGATGAAGAATTTTAAAACCTCAAAAAAAAGATGAATGGTCAATAGAATGAAGGTCAAAACAAGAATGACTTGAACAATCAGAAGATCTAAAGCACTGACAAAGAAAACAAAAAATTAAGAAATTTAGGGTTTTTCTTGGGCTAAAACAATGAAAGAATGTTGGCAACGATGAGTAGGAGAAAAGCAACAAAAAAAGTGATAACAAATACTTTCCATACTTGTTTAAATGGGCAAGGAACTGGTTTCAAAATTTAAAACCACAACTCAAGTTCACAGAGAAGCGGGAAATGGAAAGGCATGACAGGTCAAATGGTTTACGTATTAGACGACCAAAACGTCGTGTCCCATAAATGCCACCAACCATGCCTAATCCAGGAGGACAGGTGGAAACTGCATAATGTATCATGCTATCAAACCTACTAAACGTCAACATCAAATGATTTTTGTTTGAAAGAAAAATCATGTGTTCATGGACGTAATTAAGACACATCATTAATAGTTCAGATTTATGAGGGATAATAATTCCTGTATTTGTGCGGCATTTATGGGGAAAATGACAAAATTCGAGTGGAACCAGCAAATTCGGATGAAAACCGAATGAAAGTTAAATACTTTTGCCGATATATATATATATATATATATATATATATATATATATATATATATAGCTCGGCTCTAGTATTTAAGGGGGCATTTTTATATGTCAAAATTCACCAGAAATGACACGTCATCAAAAAGGGAGAAACGACTTAGCCATGCAGACTAAAAATCAAAGGAACCAATAAGAGGAGATGTAATCACCCCACGTAGAGAAACTATTCAAAGTCAGTGAGAAATACCAAACCAAAAATCCTGAGTAAAAGCCGAGTAAAACCAGGATGAGATGAGTAGAATAACGACGCATGTTCATCCCAACTCGGCATGAATGTGAGGGAACGTGAAGTTCTATCCACTACCCACAAGGCAAACAACCAACAACTAGAAGTCACAAGTCATTTATGACACTTCTGCCAAGAGTCCACTAAAAACCCAAAGTTGTATTCTCTCAACTGTAGACACTTTTACATAGACCGATACAACTCGGTGTCCATCGATATAGCTATTACAAATGGTATGATCCTCCACAATAGTTCATAATTAGAGCTGGGTCATAATATCCATTATACCCCTTTAATCACATATATCCTATTTCCTCACGGAATTAGGAGAGAGCTCATATTTTTCAAGCCTTAACCCTTAAGGGAACTACCATCTACTTCTCATAAGAAAGAGTGGATTCCACTATTGTGTACAAACCTTCGTAGCCACGAGCCAAACCGTAATCTGTTAGGTTTTAGATTGTGTTGGCATTAATTCCATATCAAAATGATGTTTACTTGTAATGATTTAGTTGTTTAGATTCATGATGATTCAAGCTTCAAAGAAGAAGGAACAACTAGTTAAAGCAAGTTCAAAGTCTTCAAAGAGAAAGGATGCCATATGGTTCTACAAAGGTATAATAAGACCTTATCTTTCTCTTACAAGGCTTAGGCACACACATAAAATTCATTCATATGTGTCCCTACATCATTGTGCACCATGTATAACACATTCACACACTTGAAGATGAATGTTCATGCATTGGTATGAAAATAACATGTTTTGTAAA
Source organism: Dipteronia dyeriana (assembly GCA_032871835.1). Classification (NCBI taxonomy): domain Eukaryota; kingdom Viridiplantae; phylum Streptophyta; class Magnoliopsida; order Sapindales; family Sapindaceae; genus Dipteronia; species Dipteronia dyeriana. The sequence continues at coordinate 18,415,934 of CM065303.1, forward strand.
ATGCATGATTGAAGACTATCTCTATATAGGTTGCATTCTAGTGTGAATTGTGTTTGTATGTATAACATGGATATTGAACTTGATTTTAGTCTTAAATCATTCTTGATTGAGTTCTGGTCATTTCGGTTACTCATACTATTGATTTCAAGCTCTAAGTCAAAAGATACTACACTTTCAACTCATGTTGCATACATTGTCTTCGTCTTCGTATATCGAGTCAAATTATTTTTTTCTGGGTTAAGTATCTTATATTTCCATGTCCGTGAGAGAGTTATAGTTCGTAATCAGTAAACAGATTCAAAATTTGAGTTCGGAGGCCAAAGAACGGTCGAAGAACGCGAGAGGAGTGCAATGGAGGTGCACCATGGCCAAAGGCCATCAAATGGTGCAAGCCCGAGATGGCGCGTGGCCATCTCGGCCATAACTCCTTGCTGCCTTGAGATGCCCACATGCCATCTCGGGGAAGCATTCTCAAAGGGGGTATTTTGGTCCTTTTGCTTCTATTCTTTCCCTCTCCTTTATATATTCCTTTCCTCTCACATTTCATTCTAAGAAGAGATTAAAAAACTTGAGTGCAGAATTTTCTCTCCATATTTTCTCACCTTCCAAACACCATAACTTCTTCATTTGAACTCCGATTTGAGTGATTCAAAGTTGAGAGTGTTTGTCTATTCATCCTCCATCGTTTCTCTGAAGGTTTGAGTTAGTTTTATTGCTGTTTTTGGAGTTTAATCTCATAAAACGGGACTGCACCAAAATCAACTAAGGTATTGATTTTCTCTCAAAGTTTTCTTTTAAAACTTGGTCAATTGCCTTGGGTTTTCTTCTTCAACGTATATATGTGTCTTGTGATAGTTTTGATTTGAGTTTTGAACTCATTTAAAGCTAGATTGAGTTTCAATTGAAATCTCACATGTTGAGTTAGGTTTTGATTTTGCCTATGTTTTCACATGTTTGGGATTGTATTGTGCTAGCTTTGATTCTAGGACTATTTGATGATCTTTGATTGATTGATTTTGAGAAAAATAGTTCCTCACATGTATTAGGCTCTCTTTGGCTGAAATCTCACAATGATACATGTGCTTGTGTTCTTTTGAGCTATTCATGTGCTTTGTTGTATCTATGAATAGGAAATATGCTCTAGAACTTTAGCTTTAATCTAAATGATTATTTTCACATGATTTTAGCATGTTTTTGATTTATGAGGTTTAAACCTGATTATGTGTTAATTGAACATATCTTGTGATTCAAGTTTTAGATCTATGCATGTATCTAGATTGTAATTAATGTTGAACATATCTTACATGATCTAGATAGATTAAACATGCATGATTGACTAGACTACATTTGTTTTGTGTATTCATGCTTATGTCTAGTATTTTCCATAGGATGTATTGATCATAACATTCTATGTTGCATGCTTGTTTGTGTTTTGAATTCATGATCACCTAGATGCCTTGTGAGAAGGAAGTCTTGACAATAAGTGTGAGACCTATGTTGTTGAGCAAGAAAGTCTTGGCAAGAGGTGGGAGACCTCGGATTGTCAAGCAAAGAAGTCTTGCCTAGGGTCGTGAGAATCCGGAAGAGTGAGCAAGGAAGTATTGACTAGAGTCGGGAGGACTCGGATAGTTGAGCAAGAAGTCTTGCCTAGGGTCGTGAGGATCCGGAAGGGTGAGCGAGGAAGTCTTGACAAGAGGTGTGAGGCCTCAGATTGTTGAGCAAGAGGGCGACATCTTCATGAGTAGGATAAGAGGGTAGTTTCTAGATGAAGGGGTCACTTGAGAGATTGTACTTGTCTTATCTACTAGTGGATTCTATTTGCCAGTGGTTGCTAACCCGTGGATGTTTCCTCTTCGGAGGTTTACCATGTTATATCTTGTGTCAACTTTTCTCTATCCTTATCTCTCTTATATTTGTATTTGTTATTTGAATACTATGGATAGAACTTTTTTTGTAAGTTGACTTCCTTTCTATAATATAGATTGTGTGTGTGTTATGATTAATTGTTTGTATCACACTTTACTTGTTTTATATACATTGATTAAGTGTCTTTAATTGATATATATATATATATATATATATATATATATATATATATATATATATATATATTGTGCTACAAGCAATCTAGAGGGATAAACTTTTGTTTGTTTCTAAGGGAGTCGAAAAAGGTGCCTAACCTATTCACCCCCCCTCTAGGTTATCCTTGAACATTTAACCGTGTTTGTTTTTTCAAAATCCCAACATACAGAGTATATTGATTAGGAAATACATCTGATCTCACACACGGTACATCAAATACCACGATCTAACCTGAAGGAGTCGATAAGACATTCAGGATTAAGATCACCCACATATAGCCATCATTAGTTGATATATATGAATCTCATCGGCAAAAGGATCTTGGTGAGAGATTCATATAGATCATGACCCAGTCCTATTCGATCACATCAAACAAGGTGCCTTCATTCTCATATCTCATATGAATGATTCAGGATATAATCATTGTACATTATGGAATGGACCGAAGCTATAGATTAACCACAAATAAAGTCCCCAGCTTTATTTGCTATCTATGGACTTGAAAGTTCTCTAAAACGTGTGTGTCTATAAACCTAGAGGGAGGGAGGGAGGGAGGGAGGGAGGGAGGGGGGGGGGGGGGGTGAATAGGTTTTAATCGAATCAATTACCGATTTTTTGATTAATCAATATTAAAACAAATTACCCTGAATAAACAAGCATTCAATAAAATCAATTATGCTTAAAACAATAACAATACACAATATTTACGTGGAAACCCTCCAAATGGGAAAAATCATGGGCTGATATATGTGCCACGCTCGATCCTCAAATCCACTATTGAATGAAAGTTTACAACCTAGGTTGACCTTCTGTCACACCCTCCAGTTTATAACCCTTTCACTCTACCCAACGGGCCTTAATAGTGATTCTTGATCTATTTGCTTGTGCACTAACCGCTTAGTCACAAGAGTTAACCTCACTGAAGAGTCAAAACAACCTAAGTGAATATGATAAAATATTCAAACATGCAAGTAATGCTAGGCAACACTAAATACTTATCTAGGAATTCAAGGATGTCAATAAAAGCAATTACTAGATATTAATGTCTATATGAATGCTCATAAGACCTAACTAAATATAGATATGAAAGTTTAATATCTAGTCATCAACAAAAGCCAATCAACATAAGTTGTCATAAAACATGGCAAAGAACAATCAATGCAATCAACAAATGCAATCAATTAGACCTAAACAATATCTAAATGCAAAGTATAAAGATTTAGCTTGAAGGGCAAAATGGTCACAAATCCTAGCTATCACAAAACATAAATCTCAACAATTAATCAACAATCCAAGCATGTTATATATGCAATTAAACTCAAAGACATGCATTTAATCAACAATAATTGCTAAACCCAGGCATACATGTCATAAGAATGGAACAAGAGATTCTAGGGTATGTAGAGATTACCTAGTCAAAGACAAACAAGAAAATCCATGCTTGGAAGATGCAAGAAGATACTAGATGCTCATGGATTGGAGTTTGGTTGAGTCACAATGGGTTCTTGGGAGCTCTCTCTCTATTAGAGTCAATTTCTCTCTCTATAATTTGCTTGGTCTCATAAAAAATGGCTTCTTGGACTGCACAAACCAAAGAGAAGAGAAGAGAACATATATATATATATATATATTGTACCCTACACGAAATTGCATTATTTTGGACAAAGGGCAACTAATTCCAGTCATGACTGTTTTGCGTGCCGCGACCTAGGCAAGTGTCCAGACCGCGGTCCATGCAGCATGGCACGACTAGACATCATCACTGCCTAGGTCGCTGGCTAGGCATGTGCACCAACAGTGGTCTAGACCATGGTACACGTCTGGGAACCTCCGTTTGGGAGACCGTTGTGCATGCAACGTGCACAGGCCGCGGTAGAAGCAGCGTGCAACATCTGGAGAACACCGTTGTGCATACCGTGGTGGAGGCAATGCACAGGGAGCGGTCCCAACCATGGTCAAGAGGAAAATCCTCTTCTAAGGGTAAACTAAATGCATCAAACACCCAGGCAAGAGTTATGGAAAAAAACTCACAAATTGACATATAAGCAAGCGTGCAAGATGATCAAAACATGCATGAGAGAGTGTGTGTGTGCACTAAAAACTCTTCAAACAAGGTTAAGGAAGTGATTTACCTTATGAAGCTTGAGCTAGGTCTTGAGAAATGATGGCCTAAACTACCTTTACACATTTATCCCCAAATGTGGTTGTCAACGAAATGAGCCAATCAAAAATTGAGGAACTTACAATCTCCCTATTTGGCTATTTCGTGGGAAAACCACCACTCATAATTCATCCTCACAAATAAACAAAACAAAAGACAGGGGTCAACAAAGTTTTTCTATATTACAAAGAGATGCCTAATAAATTAGATCTTCAAGTCATCCATCTCTTGTAGAATCAACATCCCTACAAAACAAAATATCTACACTTTCCAAGACAAGTGTATGTGAGATGATCAAAGAAATAAAAACAAGAGCAATTTGCATACAATAGAAACAAGCAACATGCATCAACAATGCAAATGCAAATGCTCCCCCTCAATAGGTTAACTCCCCCCTCAACGAGTCAAACTCCCCTCATATGCAACTCTTAAATCCCCCTTAAATCAAGCCACTCTCAACTCCCCCTAAATCCCCCTTTTTATCGTGAGATAGACAAAGAAGTACCCCCTTAAGAAGGCATTAGCAAGGAGAGTTTATGGCACAAGACATATGCATAATCATACAAACAAATTTATGCAACTTAATTAAGAAGAGAGAATAATGGAGTTTTATTACAAAAAAAAAGAAGTGTGAACGAATGCTTTGCATACAAGACAAGTTGTATTCAAGATCAAAACATGGTATTTGGCAAAGCAAAATAACAAGGGTTTTCAAGAGAATTCAAACCAATTTCACCCTTTGTCATGGAATAAGCAAGATATAGATTGTAAAATAAAATCATTTTAAGAACAACTATATTAAACTTTACTAGCAAAACAAGACATGAGCGACTATTGCACCCTTTCTGATTTTTTCGGATGGAATGCCCCTATGATAGTAGCCTTGTTCAACAAGTAAAGAAAGAGAGACTTTTGGATTGTAAAATCCTTGAACTAGATACAAGATCCTTATTGATTGAAGTCTTATAATTGCTTTCACACATAAATTTTTGCATTCATTTTAGAGCATTAAAAAAAATCTCATCATGCATATCAATTTAAAGCATGTCATAGAAATAATCAACATGTCATGGAGAACAATTCTAGGTCATTCAAAATGTACTTCCCAATCAATTCTCCTAGTCCAAAAATGCATGTTTGGTCATAAATAAGACATAGATTGCATGTTAAGCAAAGTTGCACACTTATTAAAAATAATTATGTACAACCAATCATCTCAAGAAATTAATAAAGAAGAAAAAAATTATCAATGAGCACAATGCATTGCCAATTTGCTCTCTTTGCTTGAGCCCCTCATATGGGGTCAATCAAAATAAGTCAATAGGGGATATGAGTCCCTATAGTCTTACAAAGTCCATTGGACCTAGCTGAGCCTATGGGTGAACCCTTAGCACAATGGCATGTTAGTTTATCTTTTCTGATCTACTTAGGTGACACATTATCATTCTGTTAGGTTTTAGTTTGTGTTGACATTAATTCCATATCAAAACGATGTTTACTTGTAATGATTTAGTTGTTTAGATTCTTGACGATTTAAGCCTCAAGGAAGAAGAAACAACAAGTCAAAGTAAGTTCTAAGTCTTCAAGAGAAAGGATGCAATATCGTTCTACAAAGGTATACTAAGACCTTATCTTTCTCTTACAAGGCTGAGGCACACACACACATATCATACATTTGTGTCCCTGTATCGTTATGCACCATTATAGGCACACACATAAAATTCATTCCTATGTGTCCCTGCATCGATGTGGACCATGTATAACACATTCACACACTTAAAGATGAATGCTCATGCATTGGTATGAAAATAACATGTTTTAGAATATGCATGATTGGAGACTATCTCTATGTAGTTTGCATTCTAGTGTGAATTGTGTTTTGTGTGTGTATTTGTTTGTATAACATGAATATTGAACTTGATTTTAGTCTTAAATCATTCTTGATTGAGTTCTGGTTATTTCGGTTACTCATACTATTGATTTCAAGTTCTAAGTCAAAAGATACTACACTTTCAACTCATGTTTCATACATTGTCTTCATCTTCATATATAGAGTCAAATTATTATTTTTTGGGTTGAGTATCTTATATGTCCATGTCTATGTGATAGTTATGGTTCATAATCCATAAACGGATTTGAATTCCGAGTTCAGAGGCCAGAGAATGGTCGAAGAACGTGAAGGAAGGTTGAAGGAGAAAGAAGCAAGCAAACACTTCTTTCCCGAGATGGCGCGTGGCCATCTCGGGGCAGAAGGCTTGCTGCCCCGAGATGCCCATGCGCCATCTCAGGCAATAAGCTTGCTTGGTTTCATTTTTCCCCTCTCGGTCATTTCACATGTCCAAGTCTCCCACTCCTTTATAAACTCTTTCCCTTATCACATTTCATTCTAAGAAGAAATTCAAATCAAGTGTGCAAAAATTTTCTCTCTAAATTTTCTCTCCTTCCAAACATCATAACTTCTGCATTTGAACTCCGATTTGAGTGATTCAAAGTTGATAGTGTTCATCTATTCATCCTCTATCTTTTCACTGAAGGTTTGAGTTAATTTTACTCCTTTTTTTGGTGTCTAATCATACAAAAATGTTACTGCACCTAAATCAACTAAGGTATTGATTTTCTCTTAAAGTTTTCTTTTAAAACTTAGTCAATTGCCATGGGTTTTCTTCTTCTACATATATTTTTATATTGTGAGTGTTTTGATTTGTGTTTTGAACACTTTCAAAGCTAGATTGAGTTTTAATTGAAATTATACATGTTGAGTTAGGTTTTGATTTTGCCTATGTTTCACACGTTTGGGATTGTATTGTGCTAACTTTGATTCTAGGACTATTTGATGATCTTTGATTGATTGATTTTGAGAAAAATAGTTCCTCACATGTATTAGGCTCTCTTGGCCGAAATTCTCACATAATACATGTGCTTATCTTCTTTTGAGTTATTCTTGTGTTTTGATGAATCTATGATTAGGAATATGCTCTAAAACTTTAGCTTAAATCTAATTGACTTTGTCATATGATTTTAGCATGTTTTTGGTTTGTGTGATTTAAACTCTATATTGTGATTTAGAGAACACATCTTGTGATTTAAGTTTAGATCTATGCATGTATCTAGGTTGTGATTATTGTTGAACATATCTTACATGATCTAGATTGTCTATACATGCATGATTAACTAGACTACATGTGATTTGTGCATTCATGCTCATGTCTAGTATTTTCCATAGGATGTGTTGATCATAGCATTCTATGTTGCGTCCTTGTTTCTGTTTTGCATTCATGATCGCCTAGATGCCTTGTGAAAAGGAAGTCTTGACAATAGGTGTGAGACCTATGGTGTTGAGCAAGAAGTCCTGGCAAGAGGTGTGAAGCCTTGGATTGTCGAGCAAGGAAGTCTTGGCAAGAGGTGTGAAGCCTCGAATTGTCGAGCATAGGGCAGTAACTTCTAGAGTTGGATAGGAGGGTAGTTTCTAGGTGAAGAGGTCACTTGAGAGATTGTACTTGTCTTATTTACTAGTGGATTTTGTTTGCCGGTGGCTGCTAGCCCATGGATGTTTCCTCTTCGGAGGTTTACCACGTTATATCTTGTGTCAACTTTTCTCTATCCCTATCTCTCTAATATTTGTATTGTGGATAGAACTCTTTATATATGTTGACTTCCTTTCTATAATATAGATCATGTATGTGTTACAATTACTTGTTTGTATCACACTTTACTTGTGTTTATATATTGATTAATTATCTTTAATTAATATATATATTCTGATACAAGCAATCTAGAGGGAAAAACTTTTGTTTGTTTCTAAGGGAGTCGAAAAAGGTGTCTAACCTATTCACCCCCCTCTAGGTTAGCCTTGAGCATTTAACCGTGATTGTATTTTCAATTGGTATCAAAGCAGGACACTAGATTGCACTTAATGTGAGTCCGGGGTGATACTTTCACTGTTTTTGCAAGGTGTTTGAAGTCATGGGTTTACAAGATGATGTAATAGCAAAATGAGCCTAAAAACTAGGTCACCATTACTTCGTTGCACTAACTATGGGTATTGAAAGTTGAGGATGAAAGCCTACATCTGCTCTATTGTTGAAAGGGCTTGGATGGTAGTGGAAGAAGGTTATAATCCTCCTACCTAGGTTTTAGAGGATGGAACCATGATACTCAAGCCAAGGAGTGAATGGACAACAAATGAGTTTGAGGTTGCTAAATGGCACCATCGTGCTATGAATGCCATCTTTGGAGGAGTTGATGGGCATCAATTCTCCTATATTCAAAATCTTGAATCTGTAAAGGAAGCTTGGGATACTCTCCAAGTTACTAATGAAGGAACCTTAGCGGTGAAGAAATCAAGGCTTCAAATGTTGGCATCACAATTTGAAGGTTTAAGTATGGGTGAGGAAAAAAAGTTTGAAGACTTCCAATTCTAGCTTCTTAACATAGTTAACCAATGTCAAGCACTTGGAGTACCTATCTCAAAATAGTGTTTAAATTGGAAAATCCTTAGGTTTCTTCCTAAGAGATTCAAATCAAAGGTGACGGCCATTGAAGAAAGCAAGGATGTGGATAGTATGAATATCGATGAGTTGCTTGGGTCTCTCTAAACTTATGAGATGTGCTTAAAGCCAAAGATGAAAAGTAAGGGAATCGCTCTCAATGCTTGAGGAGGAGAGTGATGATGAAAATGAAGGGATGGCTCTTTTGGTTAGAAGGTTCAAGAAGTTTCTAAAGAAGAATGTCAAGCCTAGAGGTGAGTCTTCTAAGGAAAAAGGAGTCAAGAGAACATCATCTCCAAGGATTATGAAGAATAGTCAAGCCATGAACAAGAAAGAGGTTTAATGCTATAATTGTCAAGGTTTTGGTCACTTTTCTAGTGAGTGCACCAAGAAGCCATCTAGAAAAGACAAGAAAGGCAAAGTGTTGGCGGCTACTTGGAGTGATGATAATTCTAGTGATAATGGGAGCTCTAGTAGTGAGTCTTCAAGTGATAAAGAGTTGGTGAGCAACTTTATAGCTCTAACGGCTTCTCATTCTCCACTAGATGTTGGTAGTACAATATCTTTGAACAAGAACCTTGATGCAAATCATGATGGAAGCTCTAGTTCCATTCCTACTGATCTTGAGTTGTTGAAAAAGATAGAAAAGCTTGAAGAAGATAGAGACAATGCTCAATGAGAAGCAATTGAAAAGGATGATTTGATCAAGAAGCAACTAGATGAGTTTGTGGTTGTTACTCGTAGACTTCTTAGTGAAAAAGGTGATATTATGAAGAAGTTTAGAGAACTTGAAGTAATAAACCTTGAGAAGGATAATAGGATATCTTCTTTGAATAAGAGAGAACAGGAATTGATGGAAGAGATAGACACGGCTAAGGAGGCTATCAAGGACTTAGTGAATGATTCGGTTAGTGTGTCTAGTGTTAGGAATCTTGTTAAGTCTTATAGTGGTGAAGACGATTTAATAGTTGAAGAGGAGCTCTTGGAAGCACCACTTCCTACACACTTTGATGAAGTCGTGATTGATAAGAAACAACACAAGAAGAGAAGATCAAAAGCCAAGAAGAAGTTGGCAAACAAGGTATCTTTGCAAACTCCTAGTGAAGCTAGTTCAACTCCAAAAGGTACAATCTCATCTTTTATTCCAATTTTCCATTATTGCAACACAATAGGTCACATTAAGCCTAAGTGTTATAAATATATTGAAAAATAAAAATTAGGAAATGAATCTAGAGATAAAGAGATTAAACTTCAACTTGAACATGCTAAGGTCTTGAAAGTTGAGAAACATGATAATATTGCTAAGCATGAGAAAAAATTGTGGAGTAGAAAGAATTCTAATCTTGTTCAACTTGACAAAGCTTGTGTTGAAAATGCTAAGGAAGAGTGTGTTAATGATATTCTTGTTAATTAAGTCATTGAAGGACTTTACTCTAGATTTAACATTGTTGTCAAGGATGATATTGGAAATGTTTGTGCAGGTACACCCAAGAACAAGTGGTTCAAGGGTGAGTGCTCTTATCATTAAAATAAGAAGCACATGTGAGATAGCTTTGAGGCTATATATCAATTGTGTTGAGAATTCTTGCTTACTAGCTTTGAATACTCCATGTATTGATATGAACTTGGTTATCTCACATCATGATTGTTATGATGGTCAAAATTTGTTGATTAACTTTGAAGAAGTTCTTTTGTTATATGTGCTGATTGAGTTGAGATATTATGCTTTTTATACTCTTGTTGTGAAACATCGTCAACTTGGTGTCATGAGGACATTCAAGGCAAGAGTGCTCATAAAAAGGGCAGAAGTATGAAATTTGGTGAATATAATGTGCAAAAAGGTATCTCTATACTCTAATGCATGCTCTCTTAGATATTCATTTTTTGACTCAATTCTTGACATACATCTCATAGCATGTCATGTTAGAGAATTTTGTATAGCATACATATGGTTCTCATTGACATTTGCTATTTTAGGATCTAATAGTGATGTTGTTCACATTTATCTTAACTTTGATGATTGTTTGTGTATAGTATATTGAGTGGCATTACTTTTAAAAATATGAGCTTCATATTCTTTGAAAGCTACTCATTAGAGAAGTAATGATCTTGAATAAGTCTCTACTTATTGCTCTTAGATCATGTGCTTATGAGCCATAAAAATTTTGGTTTCTAAAATTTGCACTATTTTTCTCTTATATTTTTTGCTAGTAGGTTGAGTTTACAAATATGTAAACATTGGATACTCCTTAAAGTTTTTGTGCTTAAGTACGTTTAAAATAACCTATGGTTAGTATCCATTTTGCTTCGGCAATTACATAGAACTCAATGAGCACCGTCTTGAAAAGGGCTACACACATTGGTTGTGAAAGCTACCCAATGTTGGAAAGAGCTACACCATTGTGATGAGTGAAAGCCGTTATGAAGTGAATTTTGATTATGTAAGAAAAAAATGGAAAAATCAAAGAAGTGTTGAAAGGAATTCATAAAAAAAATCTTTAATTCAAAGCCTAAAAAGAAAAGGAGGAAGGCTTAAAAAGAAGTATAGTTGAAAATCAAACGGGTTGAAAAACAGAAATGGAATGATGAGCCACATGCACACACAATCTCATGTGTTGAAATCTATTCTCTTAAAAGCAAAAATTCCAGATGATAATCGGTTTGACTTTTAATGGAAAAAGTTAAGATGAATAGTTGTTGGAAATTGTTTGCATGTTGATTATCAAACTACTTCTTGATATATATTTGAAGCATATTTCAAACACACACTTTGTTTAGGAGTATGATCATATCTTTGCAATTGTTGAAGAATTATGAGAGAACTTGAAAAATCTTTGTGTATCTCTCTTAGCATATGAAGCTTATTTTGTTGATATTTCTTCAAATTGCTTGAATGTGTGATTGTGTGAACATCTTTGTGAACCTTATGCTATCATGAATTTTAGTTATAGCATTTATCAAGGGGGAACATTGTATGCTAGACATTGTTCTCTTTTATGATATGTTCACATGCTTCATTTTGTTACATGTTGGCATATTTTGGCTTAATGATACTTGTAAGATATTACACACTATTTTTTGTCTTGCATGATGATTCATTCTTAAGTCATATGCCATTGTGTTTATATATTTGTGACTAATATGTTTGTTTTGTCTTTCACTCACTTTTGTTGTATGTATATAGCATCATATTTCACAAGAACAAATGGGAAGAACTAAGGTTACCGGAAGTGGAAATCAATCAAATCCCATTGTGAAAGCCAAGTCTACCTCAAAGGGATCCAAAGCTTCAAGGTCAAAGGATTTAGGGATCCTTGCAACTAAAAAGATATTTCAAGAGAGAGGCATTGACTTAGGTAAATGTAAAGATTCTTATGTTCTTAAATGCATTAAGGATAGAAATTGGGAATCTTGGGTGAGCATGCTAGGAATAGTGAATGACACTATTGTTAGAGAATTTTATCATGAATATAGAGAGAGTGCCACCTTATTGGATGCTTTGATGGAGATTAGGGGTTTTGTGTTTAGAGTTAACCCGGTAAACATTAACAAGTTTCTTGGGCTATCTAGTGATATTGATTCAAACTTTCTAGATGTTGATATCATTGAGAATCTTAATATCATGGGTAGAACTCTATGTGACAATGCTTCTTTTGAGTGGAAAGGTAGAGCATATATTAGTCAACATGAGTTAACTAAGGCAAGTGCATTTTGGCATCTTTTCATTAGCACAAATATTATTGGATCTTCGAATTCAACCGAGTTGAATAAAGACAAGATCAAAATAGTATATGCCTTGGTGACTAATCAACCTATAAACCTTGGGGATTTGCTTATGTTTTACTTAGATAATGCGGCTTTCTCAACTAGAGGAGATAAGAAGCTTACATTATCGAGGTTTATAATTTCTTTGTGTTTAGCTCGTGGTGTTCAAAGTAGTGGAGATGATATGTTGGTACAACCCTTGGAAAAGTATAGTGATAAATGTGTGTCATACATGTCATATAAGGATAAAGGTAAGACATGTGATACTTTTGAACTATTTAGTAGTTCACAAGTTGATTGTCAAGAGACTAGCATAAACATTCTTCCGGATTGGGCTTTACATTTGAAGAAGAAGGTTGGTGAGCTTAGTGCTATAGTTGAAAAACAAGATGCTAGAATAAAAGAGTTGGAGGAGTGTATTGCATCAAGTTCAAGACCACCTTTCAAGCATTATTTTAGGTCAACTACACACACATCTTTCTTTGGTGGATATAGTAGCTAGTATTTAAGTCTCATAGTGTGTTTCTTACCTTTTGGCATCATTTCATGTCAAAAAGGGGGAGAAAGAGTTGTTAAGAGTTGCTAGTTACTTACTTTCATTTTTATGTTGTTTTTGTGAACTTTTGAACTTACAATGGTATGTAATAATTAGTCTTAAAATTTGGTTAAGAACTCTTGTATTTGGCATGTATTGAGGGAGAGATACATGTATTTGTGGACTTAATTGTATATTCTTATCCATATTATATGTTACCATTTGTTGTTTTTCTCTTGTATATGCATTGTGCTTTGAGATGATTTGTAGGTTGCTTCAAGAGAAGATCAAGATGAAGTTCAAGAGTTGGTGAAGATTAGTTATAGGAATCTTACTCATTGTAATGTGAAGGAGTGATTTTGTGACCAAACTTCATTTTTATATTTGTAGTAAATGTATAGGTGTTTTGACATGGAATTTGCCAAAGGGGAAAATCGTTAGGTTTTAGTTTGTGTTGGCATTAATTCCATATCAAAATGATGTTTACTTGTAATGATTTAGTTGTTTAGATTCATGGTGATTCAAGATTCAAGGAAGAAGAAACAACAAGTCAAAGCAAGTTCTAAGTCCTCAAGAGAAAGGATGCAGTATGATTCTACAAAGGTATACTAAGACCTTATCTTTCTCTTACAAGGCTTAGGCATACACACACATATCATACATTTATGTCCCTGCATCGTTGTGCTCCATTATAGGCACACACATAAAATTCATTCATATGTGTCCCTGCATCGTTGTGCACCATGTATAACACATTCACACACTTAAAGATGATTGCTCATGCATTGGTATGAAAATAACATGTTTTGGAATATGCATGATTGGAAACTATCTCTATGTAGTTTGCATTCTAGTGTGAATTGTGTTTGTGTGTGTATATATTTGTATAACATGAATATTGAACTTAATTTTAGTCTTAAACCATTCTTGATTGAGTTCCAGTCATTTCGGTCACTCATACTATTGATTTCAAGTTCTAAGTCAAAAGATACTACACTTTCAACTCATGTTTCATACATTGTTTTCATCTTCATATATCGAGTCAAATTATTATTTTCTGGGATGAGTATCTTATATTTCCATGTCCGTGTGAGAGTTATAGTTTGTAATCCACAAACGGATTTGAATTCCAAGTTTGGAGGCCGGAGAACGGTCGAAGAACGAAAAGGAAGGTCGAAGGAGAAAGAAAGAAGCAAGCAAACACTTCTTTCCCGAGATGACGCGTGGCCATCTCGGGATAGAAGGCTTGCTGCCCCGAGATGCCCACGTGCCATCTCGGGCAGCAAGCTTGCTTGGGTTCATTTTCCCCTCTTGGTCATTTCACATGTCCAAGTCTCCCACTCATTTTTAAACTCTTTCCATCTCACATTTCATTCTAAGAAGAAATTCAAATCAAGTGTGCAGAAATTCTCTCTAAATTTTCTCACCTTCCAAAAACCATAACTTCTTCATTTAAACTCCGATTTGAGTGATTCGAAGTTAAGAGTGTTCATCTATTCATCCTCTAACTTTTCTCTAAAGTTTTGAGTTAATTTTACTTCTTTTTTTGGTGTCTAATCATACAAAAACGGGACTGCACCTAAATCAATTAAGGTATTGATTTTCTCTCAAAGTTTTCTTTTAAAACTTGGTCAATTGCCTTGGCTTTTCTTCTTCTACATATATTTGTATACTGTGAGTGTTTTGATTTTTGTTTTGAATGCTTTCAAAGCTAGATTAAGTTTCAATTGAAATCATACATGTTGAGTTAGGTTTTGATATTGCCTATGTTTCACATGTTTGGGATTGTATTGTGCTAGCTTTGATTCTAGGACTATTTGATGATCTTTGATTGATTGATTTTGAGAAAAATAGTTCCTCACATGAATTAGGCTCTCTTGGCCGAAAGTCTCACATAATACATGTGCTTATGTTCTTTTGAGCTATTCTTGTGTTTTGATGAATCTATGATTAGGAATATGCTCTAGAACTTTAGCTTAAATCTAATTGACTTTGTCATATGATTTTAGCATGTTTTTGGTTTGTGTGATTTAAACTTGGTATTGTGATTTAGTGAACATATATTGTGATTCAAGTTTAGATCTATGCATGTATCTAGGTTGTGATTATTGTTTAACATATCTTACATGATCTAGATTGTTTATACATGCATGATTAACTAGATTACATGTGATTTGTGCATTCATGCTCATGTCCAGTATTTTCCATAGGATGTGTTGATCATAGCATTCTATGTTGCGTGCTTGTTTTCATTTTGCATTCATGATCACCTAGATGCCTTTTGAAAAGGAAGTCTTGACAATAGGTGTGAGACCTATGGTGTTGAGCAAGAAGTCTTGACAAGAGGTGTGAAGCCTTGGATTGTTGAGCAAGTAAGTCTTGGCAAGAGGTGTGAAGCCTCGGATTGTTGAGCATAGGGCGGCAACTTCTAAAGAAGGATAGGAGGGTTGTTTCTAGGTGAAGAGGTCACTTGAGAGATTGTACTTGTCTTATCTACTAGTGGATTTTTTTTGCCGGTGGCTGCTAGCCCGTGGATGTTTCCTCTTCGGAGGTTTACAACGTTATATCTTGTGTCAACTTTTCTCTATCCCTATCTCTTTATTATTTGTATTGTGGATAGAACTCTTTATATATGTTGACTTCCTTTCTATAATATAGATTGTGTATGTGTTACAATTACTTGTTTGTATCACACTTTACTTGTGTTTATATATTGATTAATTGTCTTTAATTAATATATATATTGTGATACGAGCAATCTAGAGGGACAAACTTTTGTTTGTTTCTAAGGGAGTCGAAAAAGGTGTCTAACCTATTCACCCCCCTCTAGGTTAGCTTTAAGCATTTAACCGTGATTGTATTTTCACATTCCTGGTGGTCAAGGTCATCATATTACTTCTAGGATCATTGACACTAGATTTCCTAGGCATATGCATATTGGCTCTAGCTCCTTTTCTTTCAATCATGCTTTTAGTTCTACACATGTTAATGTACTTGAAGCAATATGGTCTAATATGACCATCAACACCACAAAAATGACATGTAGGAATAAAGTGAGGGGTCATACCATTCCTTTGTAAGGACAAAGGTGCTTTCCCATGTCTTTGAGCTTTCTTTTTATGTGATGTTGGTTCTCTTCTCTCTTGTTGTTGAGTTGAAGAAGATTGCTTCCTTGGTTGAACATACAGGAAATGCTTCTTTGCTTGATGGCTTTTAGGTTGAGGGATGGTTGTTTGATATGCTCTCATTGGTTGAGCTTAAGCTTGACTCCTTGGTGCCATCTTGACTTGGACATTCTTAGAGTACTCTCATAGTTCAATTTTCTTCCTAGAATGAAGTGGAGGAAGGGGCTCTTTGAAGTCCATGCTCTTGACAAATACCGTCTTGCTAGGAGTTGATGTCTCATTGTCATCTTTAAACCCTAGGCCTCTCTTTTCACTTGGCTTCTTTCCAACTCCCAACATATGGTCAAGCTTCTCCGTACTCGAAGTTATCTTAGCAATTATCTCTCTAGTTTCTCTAAGCTCCTCTTTCAAGCTTTCTTCCACCTTTCTTCCATTCTTCACTTTCTCACTTAAGTGAGTCACTTCGGTTGATAGCTTGAGGATCTCTTCCTTTATCTTTCAAACTTTTTTCTTCATATTCAACCTTGAGCTTTGAAACTGCTTAATGAACACTTCAAGGTTCATACTCTCTACATTTCCATTTGTAGAGTGAGATGAGGAACTCTCATCACTAGAGTCATTATTAGTGTCTTTTGTTGTCACATTTGCAACACTTTCATAAGTAGCTTCATCAATCACACTTCTAGCTACTTTATCTTCTATTTCTCCTATAGAGTCACAAATTAAGGCCTTGTTTCCTTTTTCAATATCTTCTACAAGGGAGTCACCAAAAGCCGTGTAGTTAAGAATAACCTCTTCATCACTTCCACTCTCACTTAATGAGGCAGCCACCACTTTTCCTTTCTTCTTCTTCTTTGAATTAGCACACTCGGTGGCTATATGACCAAACCCACTACACTCATAGCATTGAATGCCTTTTCTTGTAGGCTTCTCTTGCCTTGGCTCAATCTTCTTCTTTGAGTCATTCTTGTGAAGTTTCATAAACTTCTTGAATCTCTTCACCATAAGAGTCATCTCCTCATCTGAGTCATCGTCCTCCATCTCTACTTTGGATGTCTTCAAGGCTATGTTCGTTTGCTTCATAAGAGATGTAGGTGTAGAAGTCCACCTAGACTCATAGGCTAGACGCCTTCCAATCACTTCATTCGGCTTCATAGTCTTGTAGTTGTTATTTTCTTCCAGTGCCGTCACCTTGGACTCAAATCTTTTAGGGAGTGACCTCATGATCTTTTGCTTGATCTTTCTATCCGAATATAGGTCACCTAGTTGATGGCTATGATTTACAATGTCCATTAACTTCACTTGGAAGTTATTAAAGCACTCGTCCTCTTCCATCCGAATTGTCTCAAATTGAATTTGAAGGACTTGAAGCTTGGAGTCCTTGACCACTTCGGTTCCTTCATGAGCCGTTTGTAGAATCTCCCAAGCCTCCTTTGCATACCTAGTATTTTGAACAAACTTGTATTGATTGTCATCCATGGCACACAAGATTGCATGCATAGCCTTTTTGTTCCACTTAGAAGCTTCAAATTCTTGTGTGCTCCATTGAGACTTAGGCTTGAGAACTTCATCTCCATCATCATTGGTCATCTTCGGAAGAGTGTACCCATCTTCAACTTCCATCCATGCATGGTCATATATTTGGCAAATATAAGACTCCATATTGCCTTTCCATGAGGCATAATTATCATCTTTAACCAAAGGTGGTCTTATATTTGATGCTCCCTCTTTGCTCATCCCAAGCTCACTCATAGTGTTTGGGTTATAAATGAATGAAATGCAAATGTAATACGCCACACAAGATGCAAACAACAAAAATGCACAAGCAAGACACACACAGAGCACGGATCACCTAAGTATATCTAGGCACCAACTCTGATACCAATTGAAAGTTCCCTAAAACGTTTGTGTCTATAAACCTAGAGGGGGGAGGGAGGTTAATAGGTTTTAATCAAATCAATTACTATTTTTTCAAATAAACAAGCATTCAATAAAACCAATTATGCTTAAAACAATAACAATACACAATATTTACATGGAAACCCTCTAAATGGGAAAAATCACGGGCTGATATGTGCGCCAAACTCGATCCTCAAATCCACTATTGAATGAAAGTTTACAACCTAGGTTGACCTTCAGTCACACCCTCCAGTTACTAACCCTTTCACTCTACCCAATGGACCTTAATAGTGATTCTTGATATGTTTGCTTGTGCACTAACCACTTAGTCACAAGACTTAACCTCACTGAAGAGTCAAAACAACCTAAGTGAATATGATAAAATATTCAAACATGCAAGTAATGCTAGGCAACACTAAATGCTTATCTAGGAATTCAAGGATGTCAATAAAAGAAATTCCTAGATATTAATGTCTATATGAATGCTCATAAGACATAACTAAGTATAGATATGAAAGTCTGATATCTAGTCATCAACAAAAAGCCAATCAACACAAGTTGTCATAAAACATGACAAAGAACAATCAATGCAATCAACAAATGCAATCAATTAGACCTAAACAATATATAACTGCAAAGCATAAAGATTTAGCTAGAAGGGAAAAATGGTCACAAATCCTAGCTATGACAAAACATAAATCTCAACCGACAATCAACAATCCAAGCATGTTATATATGCAACTACACTTAAAGACATGCATTTAATCAACAATAATTGCTAAACCTAGGTATACAAATCATAAGAATAGAACAAGAGATTATAGGGCATTTAAAGATTACCTAGTCAAAGACAAACAAGAAAATCCATGCCTGGAAGATGCAAGAGGAAGCTAGATGCTCATGGATTGAAGTTTGGTTGAGTCACAATGGGTTCTTGGGAGCTCTCTCTCTATTACAGTCAATTTCTCTCTCTATAATTTGCTTGGTCTAATCGAAAATGGCTTCTTGGACTTCACAAACCAAAGAGAAGAGAAAAGAACATCATTTGTACCTTACATGAAACTGCATTGTTTTGGACGAAGGGCAACAAATTCCCGTCATGACCGTTATACGTGCCGCGGCCTTGGCAAGTGTCCAGATCGCGGTCCATACAACATGGCACGGCTTGACATCACCGTTGCCTAGGTCGCTGGCTAGGCATGTGTACCAAAAGCGGTCTAAACCATGGTACACGCCTGGGAACCTTCGCTTGGGAGACCGCTGTGCATGCAACGTGCTCAGGCCGCGGTAGAAGCAGCGTGCAACATCTGGAGAACACCGTGGTGGAGGCAATGCACCGGGAGCGGTCCCAACCACGGATAAGAGGAAAATCCTCTTCTAAGGGTAAACTAAATGCATCAAACACCCAAGCAAGAGTTATGGCAAAAAGACACACAAATTGACATATAAGCAAGCATGCAAGATGATCAAAACATGCATGAGAGTGTGTTTGTGC
This sequence comes from Dipteronia dyeriana, assembly GCA_032871835.1. Taxonomy (NCBI): domain Eukaryota; kingdom Viridiplantae; phylum Streptophyta; class Magnoliopsida; order Sapindales; family Sapindaceae; genus Dipteronia; species Dipteronia dyeriana. The sequence goes on from CM065303.1 coordinate 18,435,483, forward strand.
ACTAAAAACTCTCAAACAAGGTTAAGCAAGTGATTTACCTTTTGAAGCTTGAGCTAGGTCTTGAGAAATGATGACCTAAACTACCCTTACATATTTATCCCCAAATGTGGTTGTCAATGAAATGAGCCAATCAAAAACTGAGGAACTTACACGTCTCTTAATGTATCCATTTCTATATGACACTCATATACACAATTCGAGATTACATCCGATAATCTTGGATGTTAAATATATGCACAAGTTATAAAATAAATAACACAACTAGAATTAATTAAACATTTTCTTTTATTTAATTCATAAATCCATTTACAAATTACATCTTTAAGACATAAACCCCAACAATCTCCCACTTGCACTAAAGCATGTGAGGCATGTTTCGTAACCTTAGACCATCTAGGTGACCTGAAAACACTTAAGCCGATAAGATCTTCATAAATGGATCAACATGATTGTCTTTTGAGACTATCTTGGTAACGACATTTCCTCTCTACACTATCTCTCTAATGAGATGATACTTTCTCTCTATATGCTTCGCTCTCTTGTGGCTTCTTGGTTTTTTAAAATTAGCCACATCACCACTGTTATCACAATAAAGTGTGTGGCTTATCCAGATCTGGAACAACATCAAGATTTGAAATAACTTCCAGATCACTCAAGAACTTACGGAGCCAAACAGTCTCTTTAACAGCTTCACAAGCGGCTACATAATCGGCTTCCATGGTGGAGTCAGCAATGCAAGATTGCTTAATACTTCTCTACACAATAGCTCCACCATCTAGGTTGAATATTAATCCAGACGTGGATTTCCTAGAATCCCTGTCTGACTTAAAATCATAATCTGTGTATCCTAACGGGATCAAATCCTGTCCGGAATACACTATCATATAATTTCTCATTTCCGAAGATACTTGAGAATATTCTTGACAGCAACCCATTGATTCAATCCTGGGTTGGACTGGTACCTGCTGACTACTCCCACTACATAGCAGATGTCCGGTCTCATGCATACATAGCATACACTAGACTACATACTGCTGATGCATAGGGTACACATCTCATATCCTCAACTTCTTGAGGTGTCTTAGGGCTCTGTTCCTTAGACTAGTGAACTCCATGTCTGGAAGGTAAATTACCTTTCTTAAGGTTCTGCATTGAAAATCGTACAAGAATCTTATTGATATATGATGTCTGAGATAGTGCTATAAGTTTGTTCTTACGATCCCTTATAAGCTGGATCCTTAGAACATAACCCGTCTCTCCCAAATCTTTCATTTGGAATTAGCTATACAGCCAGCCGTTTACATCAGACAACACTCCTACATCATTACCAATAAGTAGGATATCATATACGTATAGAACTCAGAAAACAACATTTTTGTCAATGATGCGCTTGTAGACACAAGGCTCATCGACGTTCTGCTCGAAGCCAAAGGTTTTGATCACATCATTAAACCTGATGTTCGAAGATCTAGATGCTTGCGTAAGTCCATAGATGGACCGTTGCTGCTCTTGATCTGGAGACATGAATCCCTCTGGTTGCATCATATAAATGCTCTCATCAATATTGCCATTAAAGAATGCAGTCTTGACATCCATTTACCAAATTTCATAATCGAAATAGACAGCAATGGATAAGAGAATCCTAATAGACTTAAACATAGCTAATGGCGAGAAGGTCTCTTCATAATCAACCCCCTCTTTCTGAGTATAACCCTTGGCCATTAGCCTTACCTTGAAGGTCTCTACCTTTCTATCTACTACTCTCTTTCTCTTGTAGATCCACTTACACCCTATGGGTTTTACCTCATTCGTTAAGTCTATAAGATCACAGACTAAGTTAGAGTACATGGACTCCATCTTGAGATTTATGGCCTTAAGTCATTCCTCTTTATCAGGATCTTGCATTGCATTCTTAAATATCAGTGGATCATCCACACTAACAGCAGAGACAACACCTTGTCCCTCACTTATACCTAAATAGTGTTCAGTTTGTCTCACAACCCTCTCACTACGTCTAGGTGGTAGTGTATCCTGATCAGAAACCATTTGACTCTCAGATGTTTGTGGATCAACAACTCTTGTTGATGAAGCACCAGTCTCACCAGGCTCACCAGGCTCCATCTCATTCAATACAATCTTAGAACTAAAAAATACCTACAAGGTTATACTAAACAACCTAGGGGCTGAATAGGTTGTCTCTTACTTTTAACAACTCTTTTGAGACTAGTGACAAAACCTTGATAAGCATACAAATTAACAATCTACTTCATTGTCATGAGAAAAACAATATATTCAATTATGCTCAAATTGCCACTCGTAGTCTACAAAACTACAACAAGAATTAATGTATCTTATGAACAAATATATTCAATGTAGAACAAAATTCAATAAGTTGTACTTAGAGTATTACAATGTGATACTTTACAACTTGAATGGAATATCACAAGATACAAAGTTATCTAACATATACAAACAATATTGTGTAAGGAAGTCAATTACAAATGTGACAATATACAAAATATCAATTACACATATATAGATGAGAGATAGGAACAGAGAAAATTGACACAAGATTTTTACGTGGTAAACCTCCGAAAAGAAAACATCCATGGGTTAGCAACCACCAGCAAAATCAAATCCACTAGTAGATAAAACAAGTACAATCTCTCAAGTGACCCATTCACCTAGAAACTGCCCTTCTATTCTACTAATGCGCTTGTTACCACCTTGCTCACCTTTTCGGATCCTCCCGACACTAGGCAAGACTTCCTTGCTTAGTTATCCGAGTTCTCCCAACTCTAACTATGACTTCCTTACTCAACATTCCGAGGTCCCCTACCTCTTATCGAGACTTCCTTGCTCAACATTTCGAGGTCTCCCACCTCTTGTCGAGACTTCCTTGCTCAACACATCATATGCCTCATGCCTATTGTCAAAACTTCCTTCTCACAAGGCTTCTAAGCGATCATGAATGCAAAACGCAAACAAGCACTTAATATAGAAAATTATGATCAACAAATTCTATGGAAACTAGAATTAATCAATAAGCACACAAAGTATATTTTCTAGTTTATAATCCAAAATTGACACCACACAAGATGATGCATGAGCATATGAAATGTATGGATTAGGTACACTCCATGAAGATCTAGACATAGACAATAAAGTTCACAAAACAATATGGTCTAGATCTTATACATGAATGAAAATCTAGAGCATGCCAAATTTCCAAACACACACTTTAAACCTAGATTTTATTTATGTCAGCTTGAAATAAACATGTTCGTGAAGCACATATTCAAGACTTTATAACTGAAACAAAAACGCTAGAAACACAAGATATGATCAATCAAATCTCTATAAATCATTTAGAGCATATATTCACAAAATAGTCAATTAAACTCTTATAGATTCTAAATATAAAATCAAATGTTCTATTCCTAGATCAACTCAACAAATGAGTTCTAGCACATGATAAGACTATTAATCATGAAAATAAAGTCAATCAAAGCACAAATATTCCTAGATTCAAAGCTAGCACAATACAATCCCAAACATGTGAAAACATAGGTAAAATCAAAACCTAACTCAACACGTGAGATTTCAATTGAAACTCAATCTAGCTTTTAATTGAAGATCTATCACTCATCAACATATGTTCAAGTCAAATACACATAAGTAGGAAGAAGACCCAAGGTATTTGAACATTAGAATCAAAGAAATCAAAAGATAAAGAAATACCTTGTCAATTTCAAGTGCAGTCACGAAAATGGTGTGATCCACCAGAAAGCTTGAACAAATGAATTTAAGGTTGCTTGGAGACGATAGAGAAATTCAATACGAAACTTCTCCAATTTGAATCACTCAAATCGGATAAGAAATGAGAGAGATATGGTGATTCAAAGTTGAGAGAAAAAACCTGGAAATTTTCTGCACTACATTTTTCTTTTTCCTTAGATTCAATTAGAGAGGAAGAGATATATAAAGGAGAGGGAAGAGATATATGTGAAATGACCAAAAATACCCCTTTGATAATGCTTCCCTGAGATGGAACATGGGCATCTCAGGGCAGCAAGGCTTTTGGGCCGAGATGGCCACGCGCCATCTCGGGCTTGCACCATGTGATGGCCTTCGGCCATGGTGCTCCTCCCTTGCACTCCTCCCGTGTTCTTCAACCGTTCTTTGGCCTCCAAACTCCAGATTCGAATTCGTTTAAGGATTATGAACTATAACTGTCTCATGGGCATGGAAATATAAGATACTGAACCCAGAAAATAATAATTCAACTCGATATATGAAGACAAAGATAATGTACACAACGTGACTGGAAAGTATTATAACTTTTGACTCGGAACTTGAAATCAATAGTATGAGTAACCTAAATGACCATAAGAGAATAGATTTCAACATATGAGTGTGAGTGTGCATATGGCTCGTCATCCCATTTATGTTTTTCAACCCGAGCAATCACAATTTTTTAACTAAACTCTTTTAAGACTTTCTCCAGTTCTTTTTAGGCTTTGAATCAAAGATTTTATTTTATTGATTCTATTTCAACACTTCTTTGATTTTGTATAAATAAACATAAATTCTTCATGACGGTTGTCACTCATCACAATGGTGTAGCCCTTTCCTACATTGGGCGGCTTTACAACCAATGTGTGTAGCCCTTTCCATAAAGGTGCTCGTTGAGTTCTTTGTATTTACTGAAGCAAAATGAATACTAACCATATGTCATCTATCAAGTACTAAGCAATAAAATTTTAGATGCATCCATAATCTACACATTTTCAAACTCAACTACCTAAGCTTAAACATATAAGAGAAGCAAAGTACAATTTTTATAAAACAAGGTTTTATAGCTCATAAGCACATGATCTAAGAGCAATAAGTAGAGACTTATTCAAGATCATTACTTCTCTAATGAGTAGCTTTCAAAGAATATGAAGCTCATATTTTTAAAAAGTATGTCACTCATCATTCAAACAAGCATTTCAAGCATCATGAATAAGATCATTGTGAACATATCCGTAAAAGATCTTTAGAGAGCAAATGTCAACAAGAACCATATGAATGCATTACTAGTTCTCTAATATGACATGCTATATGATGCAATGCAAGCATAGAAATGACTTTCTCCAAAAGTCTTAACAAGATAATCAACAAATAGATTTCATAAAAGTATCCTCTCAAAATTTAATCAATGGATTTTGACTGTCAAAATAAAGTTAAGTGAGATAGCTAAGTTCGTGTCTAGACGTGGAGTATTCCAAGCTAGGTAGCTAGAATTCTCAATGCACTTGACACTTAGCCTTAAAGCTAACTCACATGTGCTACTTACACTAGCAGTAAAAGCACTCACCCTTAACCCATTTGGTCTTGGGTGCACAAACACAGAAACCATCATGATAATTTCTCATGACAAAATTATATCTAGAAGATAAATCATCAACAATCTTCTCTATAGAGATATTACTCATGTCAAACACCTTATTATTGCCATTAACAAAGATATTATCATGATTATGCATATGATCATGTGAAACACTCATTTTTACCCAAATCTTCTCAACAATTTCCTTCACACGATTATCATTATTACACACAAAATTCAAAGTGTTATCATGCAAGAAACATTTGTAGAAGATTTTCACATCTCATTATCATGCATCACATTCCCTAGTTTGCATCATCTAATATACACATGGAAATATAGCAAAACATAGCAAACCTGAATAAATTTTGAGAAGTTACTATTTAGGTGAAAGTGTACCGATGGTGAAGACTCCTTACTCTTCTTGATTTTACAGTTGACCTTGGAAGACTTGGCCTTTGAAATCCTTTTGTTCCTTAGTGACTTGCCTTTAGTTTTAGGTGACTCCAATTGCTCATCTACGATGCTTAAGTCACTTGAATCTCCATAAAGATTGCCAAACTATTTGGCCTTCATGATTGTCAACTTCTCTTCCTAGTCTTCGATCGTTTCCTACAAGAAACAAAAACAAATAATTAGAAAAATTACTCATTAATCTATCTAACACAAGAGCCTCTTCAACCATCTTCTTTTCTAGACAATTGATTACTTTATTCTTCACTTCAATTTCCTTTATTGCTTCATCTCTTTCCTTGTAAAGAGTTTGAGCTCTTGCCATCAAGTAGAAGTTGGCGGTCTTTGACACACAATTCTCTTTATTGAGTTGAAAAGACAAGTAATCATGTCTAGATCAATCATCCTCCGGAAAAGCTTCTTCATCTTTGCTTTTGTCATTAACATTCTTTTAAAGCTTATCAACAAAATTTTCAGTAGACAAATGAAATATAAAACAAGAAGAACCTTTTTCACAACCAACAAAGGTGGACAACCAAAAATAAACAATTGTAGACTAACGGTTGTTATCCATGACTAGTAAATAGCTTTGTAGATCATGAATCACACTAATTACTTTAAGTTACCTGCTCTGATACCGATTGAAAAATACCTACAAGGTTATACTAAACAACCTAGAAGGGGGGGGGGGGGGGGTGAATTGGTTGTCTCACACTTTTAACAATTCTTTCTAAAATAGTGACAAAACCTTGATAAGCATACAAATTAACATTCAACTTGATTATTATGAGAAAAACAATTCAAGTATGCTCAAATAGCCACTCTTAGTCTACAAAACATACAACAAGAATCAATGTATCCTATGAACAAATATATTCAATGTAGAACAAAATTCCATAAGTTGTACTTATAGTATTACAATGTGGTAATTTACAACTTGAGTGGAATATCACAAGATACAAAGTTATCTAGTATATACAAACAATATTGTGTAAGAAAGTCAATTACAAATGTGACAATACACAAAATATCAATTACACACACACACACACACACACACACACACACACACACACACACACACATACACACACACACACACACACACACACACACATATATATATATATATATATACGAGAGATAGGGATAGAGAAAGTTGACACAAAATATTTATGTGGTAAACCTCCGAAGAGAAAACATCCACGGGTTAGCAACAGAAAAATAACCCTTGAAAGTGTGTATGTCTATACCTAGGGGGGGTGAATAGGTTATAATCAAGTCAATTACCAATTTTTCTTGATTAGTCAATATTCAATATTCACTCAATAAAACAAACATACAACATCAAGTGTAAAGATGCAGAAATATAAATGACACAAGATGTATACGTGGAAAACCCTCAAAACGGGTAAGAATCCACGGGCTGTTAAGTTAGCCACACTCTATCGCAGAAATCCTCTATATGAGCAAAGGTTACACCCTCAAGTGATTCTCGGACCCTCACTCTCGACAACCTCAGGCTATGGCCACTGCCACTGCCACTGCCACTGCCACCTACCAGTCTTGGCTCAATCCCTAGTGATATCCCCTAATACACTCCTCTTGGCGTGAACGCCTCCTACTCTACCCCCATGGGCCTTTTATAGTGGCACCCGACCAATTGCTTGCCAACCCACCATTGGTTCCAAGAGTTGAATTGCTTGTGCACTACACACCGGTAGTCACAAGACTTAAATCTCAAGAAGAGATCAACAACCTATGGGAATATGTAAAATATTCTAAATATAAATAATGCTAGACAAAACACAAAATGCTTATCTAGGAATTTAAGAATGTCACTAAGTACAATTCCTAGATATCAATGTCTAAATGAATGCTCATAAAGACTTAACTAGATATGAATATGCAAAACTACAATCTAGTTATCAAACAAAGTCATTTCAACATATGTTGTCAATAAGCATGACATGAACATTAATGCAATCATCAAAATGCAATTAATATGACCTAATTAGCTAGAGAAATGTGACATATATGCTAGCTATCACAATACAACAATCCAAACATCAACAACAATCTTTACTTGTAATATAAATCCTAATATATAGGCATACAAGTCATAAAAGAGATATCTTGTTAAGATAGAACATAAGAATGATGAAAATGGTGTTCTACTTACGAAGTTACATGTGTTGATGAAGACCCATGCAAGAAAACAACTTATATGAAGCTAGATGATATTTGTTTCATGCAAGAATGATAGGTCTTTGGGTTTTGAGAGTTAAAGAAGCAAGCTTGGTGCTTTCTCTCACTACGGGAACTCTTTCTCTCACTAAGATCTGGAAATTCTGAGTTCTAGGTCGAAATGGGAAAGAAGATGAAGTATATTTATGATCCAAATCAAAATACGATGTTTTGGAAAAGAAAAAATGATTTCTGGGCGTTAGAAGCGACATTAGGGTGACTTTGAAGTGAGTTCGCCTTGAGGTCGCTATGCTCTCGGGAAAAACGTGACATCACAACAGCTTGAGCTACAAGCGACCCAAAACATGACCAAACGACATCCAAACATTTCATATAATATACCGTTGGAAAGGTATGGAAGTCTACTTCTACTCCAATTCACAAAACATGATTTCAATGTCTATAGAAAGAGTTATGGTTAATTGAGTGACCAAACATCGGATTTGGACTTTAATAAGAATGCCCAAACTCATGGAATAAAATCATGTGACCAAAGACCAAACTAAATGAAGAGTGGGACCTTCTTAAATGGTCACTCAACGCACTAAAACAAGCACACCATTGGGCAAGCACGGACATATCCGGTCAAGCAACAGAATAGGAATAAAGCACACAACAATCACAACACTTAAGACTAAGAATGAAATGCATGATAACACATGTAACAACTCAAAAACATGAAGTGTGTGTGTGTACAATAATAAATGCATGTCAATATAAATGCATATATATGAAATGTGAGTGTGTGTAACTAAATATCTTCACTAAGAATTAGGCACAAGTGAACTACCTCTTGAAGCTCACCGGGATCTTGGACGCTTGCCATCAAAAGCCTAAGCTACACATTACACATTGAATCCCCAATGTGATTTGTCATGTGACACTTCATAAAGAAGTGTTTCTACTCCCAAGTAAAAGAGTGTCAAAGTAATAAATTAACCAGTAAGACCGGGTCGAACCACATGGAGGTTTATCACTTGTCTTTGTAGAATTAATAATCTAGATTAATTATTAAGCTTGTTTTAAAATGTAAATCAATTAAAATTAAAACTGGGGCTAAGGGATCCACTGTTGGTAATTCGAATATGATCCAATAATTAATATTTAGTCCAGATTAATGGGAGGGTATTCCACTCCACTGACCACTCTCTGATAGATATGGGTAAAAGTACTCACTGTGCTAGACAACATCTGTCTATCTACAGTGAGTCAAAACTCCATAAAGATCAGAGGGGATAAATCACTCTCTGATAGATATGGGTAAAAGTACCCATTGTGCTAAACAATATATGTCTGTCTACAGTGAGTCAAAAACTCTACAAAGATAAGAGGGGAGAAACCAATCTCTGATAAATATGGGTAAGAGTACCCACTGTGATAGACAATATCTGTCTGACTACAGTGAGTAAAAAACTCCACAAATAACAGAAGGGAGAAAGAAAAAAATAATAAACTTACCATAATTGGATCATATTTTCCATACCAATAGTATCACCTTTGGCCCCAGCTATATAAAATTAGCCGGATATAATTTAACTAGAAAATAGCTATTTTATTTAAATTGAGAATTTGAGAAAAAAAGAGAGATAATTTCACAAATCTAATATCAGATTTGGATTCAGAATGTGTAAATTAGGGGGAAAGGTCCTCTATTTATACAAAATACGGATGATAATTAACCATCGGATGAATTTAGAATGGAACGTCTAGATTTTGCCATGTCATCAATGAATAGTAAATAATGAACAATGACAGTGAACAGTAAGCACATATGTGAAAGTCAATAATGAACAGTACACCGACTTCTAAAATATGATTTCTACAGCATGTGTACGGTGCACTCACAACTCGGGCCAATAGAATTGTATCACGTCATCGGTCAATAATTTTCTAGAAAGTCAACTATGAACAGTGCACCGACTTCTAGAATGTGATTCTCTGCAGCTGCGTGTATGGTGCACTCGTAGTTTGATCCAATAGTAATGTACCACGTCATCAGGAACTGTAAAAGTCAACTGTAAACAGTGAAAGTCAACTGTGAACAGTGAATAGTCAAAATTATAAAAATGCCATTTATGGCATTCCTAAATTTTTTGACGTTCTAAACTTGAAAACGATGTTTGTTTTGCCATCTGGCTTCTCCATAATTTTGAATTGATCGAATTGCCTCTGAAATACAAAGAAAAATACATTGATTACTACACAACACATTTATTTAAGCGAGCGAACGAAAATATATCTAAATTGGGGAATTAATCATATTGGAAGTGTAAAATGATGATATTATCCCTTAGTAAACATACACTTTTCAGTGTTAATCACACCCTCCAACCAGCTTATTGCTAGTCCATAGCAACTAAAGCGAAAATAGTAAAAACTCAAATCTAAAAAAAAACTACCAAATAAACAAACTCTCCTAGACTTCTTTTCTCACCCTTTGTCAATCAGTCATCAGTCGAGATATCAGTCAAACTTTCTTGTGCTCAATAAAGATCAACACAATAACTATGAGATTCAATTGAAATCAAACAACATTTTCATTCTGAAATCTCATCAGGGCTTTTTCTTTAGGCAACAGTTTTTTTTTTTTTTTTTTAATATAACAAAATTGGAAACAAACATTCCATCTTTAATCCATGTAGCGAGCTTTAGGCCAATGACTCCCAAACCAGTTGGCTTTAGGGAATTAAGTGTTAAAATACTCCTACGGGCTTAATTATTCGGATTGCAGATTTTTTTTTAATAGTACAATTCCCTTAAGCTTTCTCTTTAACCCCGTGTAACAAGCTTTGGGTCAATGACTCTCAAACCAGTTGGTCTTAGGGAATTAGGTGTTGAAACACCCTTCAGACTTAATTGCTCGAGTTAAATAGGCTACAAAACTGCACTTTATTCTTATCCAGACTCTACCGTTTTACGTGAACACTCTATGCTTACTGAGACATGAGGCCCGACTACTAAGTAAGAGTTTTTGTCACAACACAAAAAATTATTATTATTATTATTACTATATATTTATATTTAAACAAGACCAGTGCCTTTGGTTGTTACCCTTGAATGATATTTCAGAACTAAATATCGTAAAATCTCAACTTACTGCACATAATCACGTGTCAATGTGTGTGTGTGTGTCTAGAATAGTTCAAAAAATTTCTCAAGATGACTTAATGAACAAAAGGATTAGCCAATGATATCACAATGGAGAATTTATAAATTTGAATAGTCAGAAGAGAGGAAAAAAATGCATCAGAACTACAAAGATGCGTCTCAGAAGTATCTAAAAGATCTCCTTACTCGGGCATCTTTACAAAAAAAATGGTCAGAAGTTAGTTTTTTTTTTTAAAAAAAAAACAAAAGTTATTGAATCAACCATCCCCTCCCCCAACCAGAATGAGACATCGTCCCCAATGTCTTTAGAAAGAGGTAAGGTTTAGAAGTTATCACCTGAACAACTTGAAAGACAACACAATCCTGCAAAACAACAAAAGAAATACAAAATAAAGAAAAATAAAATGCATAAAAACCATATGACAATCACAAACTGAGATTCAGATCAATTCTGCGTTCCTTGTTCTCTTCATCAATGGACCAATCTATTTTGGAGGTTGAGGGATCTGACTCATAATTAAAAGCTTGTAACTGGTCAATTAGCTCATGAGAACTTGAAGAAGAGATAAAGATTTTTCGAATTGAAGGTGGAATGTAATAATTTTTCTGAGCATGATCAAGAAATGAAAGCAAACCATCATAAAATTTATTAACATTCAACAAACCGATGGGTTTCTCATGTATGTGTAGTTGTTCCCAGGATGCCATTGTAAAGATTTATTCTAAGGTTCCAAAACCACCTGGCAAAGCTATAAACGTACCATCATGATGTAACATAGCAGTCAATCTTTCAAGCATACCTGAAATAGCTAGCTCTTCACCATTTGTCTTTCCGATGATGTCTGCTGCGGCTATAGGTTTTGGGACAATACCCAAAACTTGACTACCTCAGTCTCGTGCAGCTCGTGAAACACACCCTATTAATCCCAAGTTACCTCCTTCATACACTAGGTGTATTTTTCGCTCAGCCAAAACCTTACCAAGTTGAGTTGCAGCCTCAACAAACTCTTTGTATTTCCCATAATTAGTGCCACCAAACACACAAATGTTTGTGAATCGTTTAATTGAAGGTGACGCCATTAATGCACTCTCTGAAATTTTCTTTTGATTGTTTATGAGTGCTTGAAGCAAAAAGGAAAACAAATGCTTGTATTTATAGATACCGAAAAGGTAACACAATGATACACTTATATTTATAGGGCGGCGTATTTGTCAATGATATTAGATCCAAATGGTTCAAAAATCAAAAGTAAACAACAATAATTACAAAAGACATTAAATGCGGAAGGAAAAAGATAATAAAAACAAAAGGATATTACTAGTAGTTGTGATTGTGGCTCACGTCTTCCTCTAGTTTTACATCCAGAAACGGGTTCAACATCCTCTATAGGTTGGGGATATGCTTCTCATCCAATTTTCTTATAAATTGGCAAACAGGGTCTTTTAAAGTCAGATTCCCAAGACTATAATGTGCATGTTCTTTTTGAAATTGTGGTCATAATCGGTCAATTGCCATTTGCACATATCCACTAGGATGTGTATCAAGAGTCGTTAGGATATTATCCAATGACTCCCTACGCAAACCATGCCTAATGAATAAAATTTTATCTTCCCGATTATTAAACACCATTCCTAAAGAATGACAACGTGTGTTGCAAGTTGTACGTGCACATTTGTGACAAGTAACCCCTAACTTCTTAGCTCTTCGTTTTTTTGCAAGGTTACTTTTTCCAAAACCTGACATGTAAGATATAAATGAATCAGCATACTCACTTGCTAGACGTACCTTAGCTTCGATCAACCAGCGAATTTCAACAGGAATGTTGTTTATCATTAGTAAGCATAATCTTTATGAACGTGCTTTGTAAATATTTTTCAGAGCATTTTGGGGCAACGATGGAAAATGTTTTCGCAGGTTTGTGAAAATTTCATCCATGCCTTGTTTTGGGGATCAATTATTTGGGAAACTGAATTAAACCGACTTAAATTGTAACGGAGTACTGTTATCCGCCACTTAACTGGGGTTATATAGCAAAACACACCAAGCAAAAATTGAACCTAGAAATTAATCATGTAAAAATTCAAAACGTAAAAAGCGAACAAAAACAAAAATAATAATTGGAAATACAAATAAAGTCAAAAGCAAAAGGTTTGTTTACTCACCTTTGTAACAAGGGTAAAAAAGGACAGCAGAGTCTTTTTGAAAATCTATATTTTCTAAGATTGGTTACACACGTTGTACATTTACTTTAAACACATTACCATTCCTAGGATTCTCAATGTCAAGGGCACCATATGGATACACGTGTTTCACAACAAATGGACCACTCCATTTTGATTTCAATTTGCTAGGAAATAAATGAAGTCGAGAATTATAAAGCAAAACCTTTTGACCAACTTCAAATGATCTTCTTAAAATTCGTCTGTCATGAAAGGTTTTAGATTTTTCTTTAAGAATTTTTGCATTTTCATATGCATCATTTCTTAATTCTTCAAGTTCATTTATTTGCAACTTATGCAATTCACCAGCATTATTTATGTTAGAATTGAAAGCTTTAATGACCCAATATGCTTTTTTCTCAAGTTCAACAGGTAAGTGGCAAGGTTTTTCATAAACTAAACGATAATGAGACATACCCAAAGATGTTTTGAATGCAGTGCGGTAAGCCCAAAGTGCATCATTTAGTCTAAGAGACCAATTGTTTTGACTAGGGTTAACCGTTTTTTGCAAGATATGTTTTATCTTCCTATTTGCTAACTCAACTTGGCCACTTGTTTGAGGGTGGTATGGTGTGACTCCATATTTATTTATTAAAGACTCAAAAGGTTTGTTACAAAAGTGTTTGTCTCCATTAGTAATAATGGCTAGAGGGATTCCAAATCGAATCAAAAGATTTTCCTTTAAAAACTTAATCACTGTTTTGTGATCATTATTTCGAGAAGGAATTTCCTCAACCCATTTGACACATAATCAATGGCAACCCATTCGACTCATGTTTCGCTTGGAAATGGATCCTAACTTTTGACAATTTTCATAGGTTTTACATAATGCATGTGCGTCTTTAAACAAGGTGGGCCAATAAAATCCACACTGTAAGATTTTTGCATCCATTTTTTTAACGAAAAATGACCACCACATGCTTTAGAATGACAAAATTCAATGACACTGCTTACCTCATTGCCTGGAATACACCTTCGAACAATTTGATCAGGACAATACTTGAATAAGTACTGATCATCCCAGTAAAAACGTTTTACCTCGGTCAAAAATTTCTTTTTGTCATGTGCATTCCAATCGAGTGGCATCATTCCTGTTGCAAGATAATTAACAATGTCAGCATACCAAGACAAAGTTGTGATAGAGAATAAAAGATCATCAAGAAAAGAATCATTGATGAGTGCTTTATCAAATGACGACTCAACGGTGAGTCGAGATAAATGGTCTGTAACGACATTTTCAGCACCATTTTTGTCCTTGATTGTGAGATTGAATTCTTGTAGCAACAAAATCTAGTGAATCAATCTTGACTTTACATCCTGTTAAGACATTAAATACTTCAAAGCAGCGTGATCATTAAAAACAATGGTTGAATCGCCAATCAAGTATGACCGAAATTTACCCAATGCAAATATCACAACAAGTGATTCTTTCTTAGTGGTGGTGTAATTCATTTGTGCACAATTCAAAGTTTTACTTACGTAATAAATTACAAAACGCTTACCTTCTCTTCTCTGTCCTAAGACAGCTCCAACAGTAAAATCACTCGCATCACACATCAACTCAAAAGGCAAGGACCAATCAGGGGATTGCATGATAGGAGCAGATGTTAAAAGGTCAACTATCTTTTTAAAAGACTCTCCACACTCTTATGTCCATTCAAATTTTGCATCTTTTAATAAGAGGTTACAAAGTGGTTTAGATATGACACTGAAATCTTAAATAAACCTCCTATAAAATCCTGCATGCCCTAAAAATGACCGCACATCTTTGACTATTTGTGGTGATGGTAACTTTGAAATGACTTCAATTTTTTTTATCAACCTTGATACCTTTTGATGACACAACATGACCCAAAACAATTTCAGACGTGGTCATATAATGACACTTTTCCCAGTTAAGCACAAGTCCTTTTTCTATGCAACGTTTCAAGACTCTATCTAAGTTACTAAGACAATTATCAAAAGAATTCTCAAACACGGTTAAATCATCCATAAAGACCTCTAAACAATGTTCAATCATGTCACTAAAAATGCTTAGCATGCATCGTTGAAATGTGGCCGGAGCATTACACAAACCAAATGGCATTCTTCTAAATGCAAAGGTTCCAAAAGGACATGTGAATGTGGTTTTTTCTTGGTCTTCTAATGCAATGGGAATCTGATAGTATCCTGAATACACATCAAAAAAGCAGTAGTAGGGATGTTCTGCTACTCTTTCTAAAATTTGGTCAAAGAATGGAAAGGGAAAATGATCTTATCTGGTGGCATCATTTAATTTTCTATAATCAATGCACATGCGCCAACTAGATGGAACACAAGTTGGAATTAACTCACCCTTTTCATTTTTAACAACAGTGATTCTAGATTTTTTTGGCACAACTTGTGTAGGACTCACCCACTTACTATCAGAGATAGGGTAGATAATTCCCACGTTAAGTAATTTAAGGACTTTAGTCTTGACAACTTCTTTCATGTGTGGGTTAAGTCTTCTTTGGGGTTGTCGATATGTTTTAGCATTTTTCTCTAAATTTATTCGATGTGAACAAATCAAAGGGTTAATACCTTTCAAATATTTCAAAGTCCAACCAATTGCATTCTTATTTTTCTTTAAAACATGTAACAACTGACCTTCTTGCTCTTCTGTGAGGTTAGAAGAGATTACCACTGGGTAGGTCTGGTTGTCTCTAAGGTAAGCATATTTCAGTCCTTCTGGTAAGGGCTTCAAATCCAGTTTATGTGTTTTTTCTTCTGACAAGTCATCTTGTTGTTCCAATTCTTTAAAATCTGAAGTGTCTCCTTCTTTTTCGACAACCTGCAAACAATCATCAAGATGTGAATGCATGCGTGACTCAGGTGAATTGAACAAACAAATTTCAGATGAGTTAAAAGAATCCTTTTGAACATGATCTTCAACAAAGGTTTTAATAATGTCTACATCTTCATCTTCATGTTCATCATCAAATGGTTCTTTAGACATGTTGAAAACATTAAGCTTAATTTCCATATTTCCAAAATACATGCTCGTTATTCCATTCCTCCAATTAATCAAGGCATTAGCAGTAGCTAAAAATGGTCGGACCAATATAACAGGAATTAATTTGTGCTCATTAACAGTATGTTGTGTTTCCAAGACAATAAAATCTACTGGATAGATAAATTTATTGACTTGTACTAACACATCTTCCACTATTCCTTTTGGTATTTTAATTGACCTATCAGCAAGACAAAGTGTGGTTGAAGTCGGCTTTAACTCACCAAGTTTAAGTCGCTGATAAACTGAGTATAGGAGCAAATTTACACTAGCACCTAGGTCAAGTAAAGCATGCTCAATTTTACAGTTACCAATTAAGCAGGAAATAGTGGGATAGCCAGGATCCTTATATTTCAAAACATTTTTACTGGGAATAACAGAACTTACCTGTTCAGCCATAAAGACTTTCTTTCTTACCTGATGCTTCCTTTTCACAGTGCACAAATCCTTCAAAAATTTGGCATAGGAAGGTACCTGTTTGATTGCGTCCAACAAAGGGATATTGATCTTTTCCTGTTTGAAAATTTCAAAAATCTCTGGGGAATGCTTCAATTTCTGTGAATTTTTAAGAGCCTGAGGATATGGAAGTGTAAGTGAGGATTCAATTATTTCTTCATCAACAGTGGTTTCATCAACCCCTTCCTTACCCTTGGAAAATGACTCATAATCATTTTTACCAGATTCAAGAATAGGTTTTTCAATGAGCTTACCACTACGAAGAGTGATAATTGATTTGATTTGATCTAGGCATTGGTTATTATCATAGGAACTTGACTGACTCTTGGGATTTGGTTGTGGTTGAGATGGAAACTTACCTTTTTCGTATGTGGTGAGTGTAGAAGCAATCTTTGCCAAAGTATCTTTAACATCTGTCAAGGTTTGTGTTGTTTGGTTGTTAATGGCTTCTTGTTTATCAATGAATGAGTGCAACGTGTCTTCAAGGTTTTTCCTAGATGGTGGGACATAAGGTGTATAACCTTGAGGGTTTTGGAAATTCTGGTGTGTTTGTGGATGTGATGGACCTGGTGGTTATGAAGACTAGGCTTGATTGTTGTTCCTCCAACTAAAGTTTGGATGATTTCTCCAACCAGGATTGTAGGTTTGTGAGTATGGGTTGGAATTTGGCTTGTTGAGGGCGTGCAAAACATTGGCTTGTTCATGAAGGAAATCTTTTAAAGCTGGTAAAGTTGGGCAACTATGAGTGATATGATCATCAGAATCACATACATGGCACATAATTTATTGTACAGATTTTACAAGTTCACTCTTTTTAGTTTCTAAAGCTTCAACTTTCCTGGCTAGGGATGCAAATCTAGCTAGAAGGTCATGATCTTCCCTAAGATTGTAAATGCTTCCACTAGATAGAGATGGTTGTGGTTTGCTCATGGACTCATAGGAACCAATGGTGTCCCAATTTTGAGCATTTTTAGCATTGTGGTCAAGATAGTCAGGTGTTTCTTCGGGATTTTTGTCCCTGAACTTCCCATTACACACCATTTCAATGACTTGTCTACTTTGGGGTGTGAGTCCCTCATAGAAATGTGATACTATCCTCCATGTTTCAAAACCATGATGTGGACAGACATTTAACAACTCTTTAAACCTATCCCAACATTGGTAATGTGTTTCCCCAGGTTTTTGGGTAAATGAAGTGATTTGCCTCTTAAGAGAGTCTGTTTTATGAGGTGGAAAAAATTTCCTTAAGAAATATTGTTGCATGTCATTCCAAGTTTGGATTGATCCTGACCTAAGTTTTTGTAACCAAGTTTTAGCTTTATCTTTTAAAGAAAATGGAAAAACTTAAGCCTGATTATATCCATGCTAACATTTTGGTTAGTGCAAGTGTTACAGACTTCCTCAAACTCCCTAAGATGCAAATATGGGTTTTTAGATTCAAGACCGTAAAAATTGGGTAAAAGTTGAATGATTTCCTGTTTAAAATTAAAGTGTGTTGCATTTGGTGGGAAAGCTATGCATGAAGGTGCTCCGGTGCGTGTGGGGTTCATATAGTCTCTAAGAGTTCTAGGTGGATTTGGGTTAATGTGTTGGTCATGATCAACATAAGGCGGATGGTTGCTGTGTTGAGATATGTTGTCAAGGTTGTCTAAAAGGTTTTTGGCTTGGTTTCTGGCTTGGTTTCCTGCTAGATGTCTAAGTGGGTTTTCAGCCATGTTGTTGGTGAATGTGGGTGATTGTGATCTCCTAATTAATCTACCACTAGATGTTCGAGACCAACGTCTCATGCAAATTTAATGAGGGTTCATGAAGGTTAAATACATAAAAATAAAGAAAATAAAAGAAAAATTGATAAAAATAACAAGATGCAAAATTCTAGGGGTGTAAATGCAAATATGCACAAGTGTTGGGGTAAAAGTGTAAATATTTATAAATATAGGGACTAAAGTGAAAATATGATAATTGCAGGGATTGATATGCAAAAATGAAAAATAAAATGACCTATGTGCAAATACAAACTAGATCTAAGCTAAAATGCAAATAAAAAGTTAAAGGACTAAAATGCAAAAATGTGATTAATGATTACAAGTGCTTTTTTTTTTAAGTCGATGAAGTTTATGATTGAGATGAGTGATGCAAAATTGAATGCAAAAAAAGAACAAAAAAAATAGCAAAACTAAAATAAAATTAAAAAGAAATTACTTCTACAAAGAAAATGTGGACTTACCTCCCCGGCAGCGGCTCTAAAAACTTGACACGTCCTAAAGAAGTGTTCTTACTCCCAAGTATAAGAGTGTCAAAGTAATAAATTAACCAGTAAGACCGGGTCGAACCACAGAGAGGTTGTTCACCTGTCTTTGTAGAATTAATAATCTAGATTAATTACTAAGCTTGTTATAAAATGTAAATCAATTAAAATTAAAACTGGGGCTAAGGGATCCACTGTTGGTAATTCGAATATGATCCAATAATTAATATTTAGTCCAGATTAATGGGAGGGTATTCCACTCCACTGACCACTCTCTGATAGATATGGGTAAAAGTACTCACTGTGCTAGACAACATCTGTCTATCTACAGTGAGTCAAAACTCCACAAAGATCAGAGGGGATAAACCACTCTCTGATAGATATGGGTAAAAGTACCCACTGTGCCAGACAATATCTATCTGTCTGTCTACAGTGAGTCAAAAACTCCACAAAAATCAGAGGGGAGAAACCACTCTCTGATAAATATGGGTAAGAGTACTTATTGTGCTAGACAATATCTATCTGACTATCTACAGTGAGTCAAAAACTCCACAAAGATCAGAGGGGAGAAAGCAAAAAAATAATAAATTTACCACAATTGGATCATATTTTCCATACCAACATTATCACCTTGGGCCAACTATTTAAAATAAGCCAGACATAATTTAACTAGAAAATAGTTATTTGATTTAAACTGAGAATTTAAGAACAAAAGAGAGAGAATTTCTCAAATCTAATATCAGATTTGGATTCAGAATGTGTAAATTAGGGGGAAATGTCCCTTATTTATACAAAATACGGATAAAAATTGGCCATCAGATGAATTTAGAATGAAGCGTCCAGATTTCGTTACGTCATCAGTGAATAGTGAACAGTAAACGCATCCGTGAAAGTCAATAGTGAACAGTGCACTGGCTTCTATAATATGATTCTCTACAGCACCTATACGGTGCACTCACAACTCGGTCCAATAGAATTGTACCACGTTATCGGTCAATAATCTTCTAGAAAGTCAACTATAAACAGTGCACCGACTTCTAGAATGTGATTCTCTGCAGCCGCGTGTACGCTGCACTCGCAATTTGATCCAATAGTATTGTGTCACGTCATCAAGAACAGTGTAAGTCATCTGTGAACAGTGTAAGTCAACTGTGAACAGTGAATAGTTAAAATTACAAAAATACCCTCCATGGCCTTCCTAAGGTTTTTGACGTTCTAAACTTGAAAATGATGATTGTTTTGCCATCTGACTTCTCCATAATTCTGAATTGATCGAATTACCTCTGAAATATAAAGAAAAATACATTGATTACTACACAACACATTTATTTAAGCGAGCGAATGAAAATATATCTAAATTGGGGAATTAATCATATTGGAAGTGTAAAATGATGATATTATCCCTTAGTAAACATACATTTTTCAGTGTTATTCATCATGAGATAAGCCAATCATAAAATTGTGTTTCTTACAATCTCTCTTTTTGGCTATTTCATGATAAAATCACCACTCACAAAGCAATCCTCACAATACAATAAAAAATGTAGCTATTGTTCATGAGTGTTCATTCTACGTTACAAAAAGAGATACCTAATATTCTAAGTCTTCAAGGTCTTCAATCTCTTCGTAGATCATCATACCTACACACATTAGAAAGAAAGTACTTTCCAAGAACAAGTGCATGTGAGGTGAACAACCATAAAAAGCAATTGCACTCAATAAAATAATATATAACAAATGCTTGTCCAATGCTCCCCCTAAATGGGTTACTCTCTCTCATGATCTCTCCCCAAAGCATAACCAATGCTCCCCCTATATTTCTCAAGACTTCTCCCCCTTTTTGTCGTGAGATAGGCAAAGGAGCTCCCCATATCGGGTTGCTTTGGCTAAGGGAGCTATTAGCACAATTATGATGCATAATCATATAAACAAACTTTACGCAACACAAGTAATTGAGAGAGATTCAATGAGTTTTATTTAAAGAAAAATGTGTGACAAGGGTGCTTTGCAAGCAAGACATGTTGCAACCAAATCCAAAACAAATGGTATTTGGCAAAGCAAACATCAAAAGGGTTTCCAAAAGAATTCAAACCAATTTGTACCCTTTTGTCATAAGCAAACTAGATATAGTTTCAAAAAAATTGAAAATAAAGCAACTATATCAATCCTTAAAGGCAAATCAAGACATTGGACCAATAGATCCTATTAGATTTTTCCGGATAATTATCCGTATGATAGTAGTCTTGTTTCACCATTAAGAAAAGAGAGAAGACTAATTTGGATATAAAATCCTTATTAATTGCATGGATACAAGATCCTTATTGATTAGTCTTCTCATTTGCACTCACACGCATTTGCATTAAAGCAATCTAAATCAATTCATGCATATAATTTTAAGCATGTCATTATAAGCAAGTTCACATGTCATGAAGATAAATTATAGGTCATTCAAAGGTACTTTTCCAATTAAATCTTCTAGTCCAAAAATATATGTTTGAACATAAATATGACATAGATTGCAAACAAAGCAATGGTGCACACTTATTAAGGAAAAAACATATAAGCACATATGTGCAACCAAGAATCTCAAGCAATTATCAAAAGAGTATAAAATAAACCAAATTTTTGCACATGGAAAATCATGCAAGTTCGCTATCTTTTCTTGAGCTCCCCTCATGGGGTCAAAAACTGAACCGTATCAAGGAAAGGGGCAAGTCCCACTAGACATACCAAGTTTATTGACCTAATAGAATCTAAGGGAGAAATTTTATCACAAAGGATAGGATGCATATTTTCCTTATCCAACCTAGGTTTCACTACATCATTTTTAGTGGTCAAGATTTTATCCGTACTAGGATTCCTAGGTTTATTCAATTTAGCCCTACAGTTCATTTTTCTTTTCTCTCATGCTCTTAATTCTACATGACTTGATGTAGTTAACACAATTTGGTAAAATGTGACCAATCATACCACAATAATGACAAGAAGGTATAAAAGAAGAATTCATACCATTGCATTTAGCTCTCATCGAGGCATGGCCATGTTGATGAGGTTGTCTTTGAAGCCCTGGTTGGCTTTTCTTGGGAGCATTAGCTAGATATTGATGCCTTTGTGGTTGAGCATGAGAAACTTGCCTCAAAGAATGGTTGAACTTTGGTTGATGCATCCTCAAGGATTGAGGTTGAGCTTGATTCCTTGGAAGAGTCTTCAAGGATGAGCTCTTATATGATTAACCCACAAAAAATGTTTTCTTGGGGTGTTGAGACCAATGTGGACAATTAGGAGAAGGCTCCTTCACTAATTTAGTCTCGCCCAAGGATGATGTGGTCTCATCATTTTGACAAACGAGCACATGCTTGTCATTTGGCTTCATTTCAACGTCAATCATTTTTGGACCTGAAGTCATCTTAGCAAGTGTACTTCTTGCATCTTCAAGTTCCATCTTCAACATGCCTTCACTTTCTTTTAGATATCTCACTTCTTTATCCAAGTGAGTCACTTTCAACTCTAGTTGAAGGTTATCCTTTTCAACTAAAGGATATTATTCTCTTTCATCTTCAAACAGTTTTGAAGAGAGTTAATCAACTCTTGATAATCCATCATAGTATCACAAGAGTTGCTCAATGTGTCGATCATAGCTTCTCATTTCTTCTTGTTCTTCAAGTTACCACACACGGAGGCTATGTGATCAAATCCGCCGCACTCGAAGCATTGGACTCCTTTCCATGCTATCATGGCTTTTCCTCTCCTCTTATTCTTCAAGTTAATGCATATGAGAGCTATGTGACTAAATCCTTCACATTCAAAGCATTGAATGACATTTCTTGAAGGCTTGTCTTGACTAGCTTCAACATTCTTGACAGGCACCTTCTTCTTTAACTCCATTTCTTTGGAGTTCATTTTCTTCTCCTCATTCACATTGGAGGTCTTACTCTTCTTGTGAGATTTTGTGAATCTCATAAATCTCTGAACCATGAGAGTTATCTCCTCATCAGAGTCATATTCTTCCCTTTCAATTTTGGAGGTCAAATCTCCCTCTAACATATCAATGTCACTCATAGTGTTTAATGAATGAGATGAATGCAAATGATTGCAACAATTAAATGCAAACAAATGCAAGACACACAAACAAGAGATTGGATCACCTAAGTATATCTAAGAACCTGGCTCTAATACCAACTGAAAAATAACCCTTAAAAGTGTGTATGTCTATACCTAGAGGGGATGGGGGTGAATAGGTTATAATCAAGTCAATTGCCAATTTTTCTTGATTAGTCATGTTGACGTCGATTTCTGGATTAAGTCAGAAAGGCCAACAAGGATTGGATTTCAGCTATTGACTCAAGAAGAAAGAGATTCAGAGAGAGTAACGAAGATAATTTTTACGTGGTAAAACTTCGATGACCGGAGAAACGTCCACGGGTGGTTGAAGGATCAACCAAGCCAAAATCCACTATAAGAATATGATGTTTACAAGCTCTCGATCTCTCTTTTTTCTCTCTATATTTGGTATGATTGCTGTATGTTATATTGCCTATATCTTTTTGAGCCAGATTATGGGTCTATTTATATGCTTATAGAACCCTAATATGCTTTGTACAAGTAATACAAAATCTTTGTATTTAATTGTGATTCAGTTACTTGCTTGAGGTTGATTTGTCTTCTTTCCTGTTTCGGAGTCTCTTATGGAAATCGAGTGGGATTCTAGTAGTGTAGTTCAATTTGGACTCGTTTCCTTATAAGAATGTAGTCTTCGTAAAGAAATCAAGTTATTTCCTGATTTGGGACTCTTCTAACTTAATGTTCCATTTTATTTGGGATTCCTTCCTGATGGATATCTTCGCTTGTTTTATGACTTAATCCGTGTGAAATAAGCACCAAGTTCTTACTCAAGTCGTATTTATTCCCGACTAAGAGCAATACCTGAAGGTCCCGAGTAGCGTCGTTTGAGCCCGAGTGGAAGCGTTGTTTAACCAGTCCCGAGTGCTGTTAACTGATCCCGAGTAGGTTTCATTCAATATATGCTTACTCGGGCTTTCTTCTCTTTAATGATGCCTCGTAGGATATTTCCTGAGTGCCCATTTGGGCGTCCACCTGGCTATTTTCTCCTTCCTGTCAATGACGTGTATGATTGGTAAAATTCACATACGACAATACCCCCTTAAAAAATTTTTACCGAGTAAATTTCAATCCGGGCAAGAGTATTTTAATAGTCTTAATTTTTACTAGTCAGAATAGCTGTCTTGTCATAAAGGCGTGTCTTAATGGTGACTGTAATTTTGATTCGCTTTATCACGCGAGATCTTAAATGATGGCGACGTTTTGAAGTTTTGACGGTCGAGGGCTACTTCCTGTTTTAACACGCGTCCCTTGTCTCTTCGTTTTTCAATATCATTTATGAGAAATGATTTTTGCGTTTCCCCAAACGCCGCCTACGTCATCGAGTTTCTTCATAAGTTTTATCCCGCCTTGAAATCCTAGGGTTTCGTGCAGTCTCGTCTTTAAATTCTTTGCTGAGAGACATTGTTGGTTTATTCTCAACAATTATCAGCATAAATTTCTTTAAACTCAGATTTCTTTATCCAGAAGTTCGCGATTCTCCGTTCGAAGATCTTGCATCAATCTCAATTCAAGGTTAGTTTTAATGGGGCCATCTTCCAGCCATCGTCTCTTTAAAATCGCTTTTGATGCATTAGAACGTGGGGATTTCCAGTTAGTTTCTTGTATTAAATGATTACTGGGGATATTCCAATAGATGAACCTCCATTCTTAGAGGTTGATGTTTCTGGGCTTCACCCTGACGTCACTTTCAGCCCTGTATCGAGTTCTCCATCTAGTTATGATTCTGATATTTCTGATCACAGGGTATCTTTTCAAAGGATGGGTAAACATCAGAGCAGAAGTAAGGTATACAAGCACGGCTCGAGCAGCGTTCAGACCAGGGATTAGACTGCTAATGAGGGTGACGTTGATGAAGTGTACAGGGCATCTCGTCTTTCGTTTTCTGACACTCGCCCGAGGGGCTTTGATACTGAGCCTAATGTGGTCGGGACAGCTGAGATAGAAAAATATCGCTCCCGATTCGACTTGCTAAACTCAGTCACTTGGTTCCTGCGGGGGATAGAGCCGGATGGAATCCTCCTGAGGGTATGGTCGCGATTTATGGATCCATGCTTTGATGTGGTGTCACACTTCCCCTTCAGCCTTTTATTGCCTGGTTTTTGGCTGACGCAGGGATAGCCCCAGCTCAGTTGGCCCCGAATAGTTACAAAGTCTTGATATGCATGTGGCACATGTTCAGTCGAATGAACCTTTCGCCGCCTTCCCCGAATGAAATCAGGCATTTCTTTACGCTGAGGCAGGTTAGCAAAACGGGGACCTATTTTCTTGCGTCTACACATTCGGACGGTTGGGTCCCCAAAGAAGCAAAGGTGAATCGGGGGGTCGATGCTTCTGATGACCCAAAAAAGAAGGGTTTCATATGGGGATTCCCTACATCCAACAAATTTGAGAAGAACAGTTGGTTTTTCGCTTGAGGGGCTCTCGGGTTCTACGTCACTGTTCGATCAGGGGATTCCCGAACGGTGTTGGGTGTTCCCCGTTTCTTCTGTTCTCTCGAAGTGTGGAACAAGAAAATAATTGATTATAGTGATTCTAAGCTGAAGAGGCTGACTCGGGCAGCTGTTCGTACTTTTGAGAAGAGGAGCAAAAGCTACCTTTTTAAAGAGGAGGATTTGATAAAGCTTGGCTTCTTCAGACAGATTTCGGGCCATCGTAGGCGATGTAAATAACCTGGGGCCCTTTCTATTGTATTTTTCTGTTTTTCATTTTCTTTTCTAACATAAATATATATATATATATATATATATATATTAGTGTTCGATACGGACATTGTCAGCGATCTTCAGGCTCGCCAGATAAAGGCGATTCTGCAAGCAAGTAGAAAGGAAGCTTCCTGTCAGGGCGATAAGGGTATTGCTCCACCCGAGCCTGATGAGGAAACCAACACTGTTGAGGAACGAATTCCGGAGTGCGTTGTTCAGGGTGCTCAGCCTCCTACTCAGGATTTTGCTGGTCCAAGTGGCCAGAGTGAAGGCCCGTGTGAAGTGCCTGTTGGACGGTTTGAAGCTGACGACGGTGGTAACGTCTTGATGGATCAAGTGCCTACAGGTGTTGAATTCTTTGAGTCTTTTCGGAACGATCAGTAGGAAGATCCTGCTGCAGATCTTAACTTCCACCGTTCTGGGGGTGAGAAGCGAAAGGCAGTTAGTTCGCCGTCTCGTCATCTCAAAGTTCCTGGGGTTATCTCATTTATTGACTCTAGTGACGAAGATGTTGCGGATGAGATTGCCCCGAGTGTTGGCGCTGGAGCATCAGTAGATACTGCCGCTTCAGAACCGAATAGGGCTTCTTCTACCCCCAAAGTTGGAGATACGGGGGCTGAACCTTCAGGGGTTCCTTCTCCATCCTTAGAACCAAACAGGGCTTCTCCTGCCCCCGAGTTTGGAAATCTGGGAGCTGAACCCTTAGGGGTTCCTTTATTCCTTTTTTCCTAGGATATGCTACGGGAGATGTCATTCGGTCAGGCTTTTATCGGGGAAGACCTTTGGAGCAGCTTTCGGGATGGTTCCCTGACCGAACGTCTCCAAAAATGTTTTAATGGTGCATCTTATGTAAGTTGAATCCGACTCCTTTATTGTTTTGCTTCTGCCAGATTTCTAAGTATATTCCTTTGCATATGGTGCCCGAATTCGCCGAGCTTATTCAGACGCAGCGACATCAAGCAGATCGAATAAGGCGTCTAGAGGCTCAGCTGAAGGCTAGTGAGGAGGGCTGTGCTCGAGCCAAGAAAGCTTACCAACAGGAGATCTGTTCTGTACAAATATTTACCGACCATTGTCTGGCGAAGAAGGTTGAAGCCGAGAACAAGGCATCTCTAGCAGAGGAGAAGGTTGCATCACTTCAAAATCTTCTATCTTTTGCTGAAGAATCCATGCTCAAGGAAGAGCAGGAGGCGGAGCAGGCGAAGTCGGCGTATGACCAAAAAATTGAAGATCTGGAGCGCCAAGTGCTGACAGTTGAATCCCTTTCCCGAGAGGCCAGGTTGGAATTAGAAGTCCAAGGGGTGGATCGTTTTAAAAGATCCCCTGCTTACGATACCCTACTTCTTCGAGAATTTCAACGTGGGCTAGTTTCGGCCGGCGAGTTCTTCAAATAAGAATAGGACGACCGAGAAAGCCCGAGCTAATTGGGAGCTGTGAATCAAACATCATGTGGACCGGTCCTTAGAATCTCTTCGGATTCAGATGAAGGAATGGAGAGCCTGCTGTCGTAGTCAAGGCAAAGAGCCCCATCCCAAGCATTTAGAGATTCCGTCTGAGCATTCTCTCTTGACCTTTTATGCAAGTCAAGAGTCGGTTGAGGGTGCAGTCCCAGATGTCGGGCCAATCCCGGGTGAAGATTACAGCCAGTGGATGGATGATACTGTCGATGATATCACTTGGCCGTCTAATGAGAGCCTGCTTCGTGAGTACGAGATGGTGCCAGATCCGAGTATTGGCAAAGGCTCGAAATCCTCGCATCCTTAATTTTGTAGAATTGTAGAAAATTTTGATTTTTTTTTTACTTGTACAGAACCATTCTTTAAACTGTAACCATTCTTTTAGGAGCAATAAAATTCTATTTTATTTTCAATTGAATGGTCTTGATCTGTTTATTGCTGATTGTTACCGAGTGCTGTATTAAACTGGCTGATGTTCGGGTAACATAACCGTGTATCTTATTAAACCGGTTGTTACCCGAATGATTTCAATTGCTAAGTATCTTATTAGACTGGCTTTTTCGATGTTCGGGTAACTTAACCGAGTATCTTATTAAACCGGTTGTTACCCGAATGACTTCAATTGCCAAGTATCTTATTAAACTGGCTTCTTCAATGTTCGGGTAACTTAACCGAGTATCTTATTAAACCGGCTGTTACCCGAATGACTTCAATTTCCAAGTATCTTATTAAACTGACTCTTTATTATTAACCGAGTCATCTTGAAACAGAAGTTTACACTTGTGTTTCATATCCGGTTGCTACCCGAACGTTACATCAAGGCTCACCATGATCACACGTTCGAGTCCTTACGCAATACCAAGGACGTCTCCCCAGTTTTTATGCGTAAGGATTTGCCGAATCGTTGAGCTTTTTTTTTTTTTTAAAGTTACTTCAACACAGCTACGCATTTCACCTGAATTTCTCCCGATAGAGTCCAGAGCATTTTTCCAGAGTCTGGTGCATCGGGTTTGCCTTTTTACGAAGGTCATTTTGACCCTGCTCGGTTGGCATGCTTCTACGAGCTTCTCCGCCTATTCGGGATTTGATGGTCCCTAGAATTCTATTTGCATGTTCTTATTATCATGCTCTGCTTCCATATGTTTTTATTATCATATGCCTTCTTTTGGAAATCCCGAGCTAGATGCTATTATTTCGAAAATTCTGAGTAGTTATATTTATTACTGCAAAAAATCGACAGATTTAAATTACAGTTTAATATTTATCCTACCAATATTGTCCTGACTAGAAAAAAGAATAAAATATTCAATATAAATATAAATATATATATATATTTTAAGGACAGAAAATCTTCATATATTGGGCATTGCATGGTCGGGGTAACACTCTTCCATTGGGTCGAGCAATCCAATAAGCTCCATGGCCAGCTATCCCCTCGATGTTGTATGGCCCTTCCCATTTGTCAGCCAGGGATCCTGCGACTCTATTTTTTATGTTCAATGACACATTCCTGAGCACCAGGTCTCCTAGCTGGAATTTCCTGATCCGAACACGAGAGTTGAAGTGGCGAGCCACTCTTGTTGATATGTTGTATTTCTTATTCGGGACTTTTCCCTTTTTTCTTCTAGCTCATCCAAACTTTGTAGTAGCATATCAACATTCTGTTCTTCATCATATAGCCTGACCCGGGGGGACGCATACGATGTTTCTACGAGGATGACAGCTTCTTTTCCGAACGTTAAGGTGAATAGATTTTCTCCTGTTGAAGTCCTTGCTATCGTCCGATATGCCCATAATACTTCAGGAAGCTTTTTAACCCAGCTTCCTTTTTTGTCATCTAACTTTGCATTAATGGTGTGCTTGATAATTTTATTTACTGCTTCTACTTGCCCGTTTGTTTGAGGATGAGCTGGTGTCGCATAGTAGTTAGCAATCTGAAACTTCTCGCACAACTGTCTGAACTTTTGGTTATCAAACTGAGTGCCATTGTCGGTGATTATAGTGTCCGGAACTCCAAACCTATAAAGTATGTTTTTCTTTACAAAATTTGTGGTGTTGGCTTATGTGATATGAACCAGCGCTTCAGCTTCTGCCCATTTTGTGAAATAATCGACAGCTACTATGGCCTGCTTTGCTCCACCCCCTGTCCCAGATGGCATTGGTCCGATCAGGTCTAGGCCCCACATGGCGAATGGCCATGGGGCAGTTAGATTTCTGAGCTTTTCTGGGGGTTGTCGGATATAGTTAGCAATCCTTTGACAGGTATTGCAACTTTTCGACCACTGCTGTGCATCTGAGAAAAATGTAGGCCAGTAATAGCCTTGCCTGAGTACCTTATGCACTAGACTTCTACCCCCAGTATGGTTCCCGCAAACTCCTTCATGGATCTCTTGAAGTATTCGGTGTGCATCTTCTTCCGGTACACATCTCTGGAGAGCTCGGGAAAACCCCCTTCTATATAATTCTCCTCTAATCATGGTATATCTAGCCAATCGATACCTGATGCGCTTTGCTAATACCGGATATTTCGGAAGCACACCTTCTTCCAGAAACCTTCTCAGCTGGACCATCCAACCGTCTTGCGGTGTTCAGATTTCTAAAATTTCCAAATGCTTAGGTTCAGCTGTACTCGGTTTAAGGAGGTGTGCAACTGGAATGGTCTTTGGTCTGATTGAGGTTGTTGCTGACGCTAATTTAGACAATGCGTCAGCCTTTTCATTTTCTTCCCTAGGGATCTGAGCGATCTTCTATTCTTTAAATTTTTGGAGGAGCTGTTTCGTGATGTCACGGTAGGCTGTCATACCTTCATCTTTGGCCTGGTACTCGTCCATAACCTGGTTGACAACTACTTGTGAATCACTGAATATCTCAACTTCATCTGCCCCGAGAGCTATGCAGACTCTTATTCCAGCTAACAATGCCTCGTACTCGGCTTGATTATTGGTTGCTTTAAAATCAAATCTCATGGCACATTCAACATCATTTCCTTCTAGGGTGCGAACTACAATCCCTGCCCCGCTGCCATGAGTATTAAAAGAGCCATCAACATACAGTTTCCATGGGAAACTCTTTTCCAAGAGTATTTTTACTTCCAGTTTTGGTTCTGTGAACTCGACTATGAAGTCTACCACAGCTTGTCCTTTGAAGGAGGTTCTGGGGGCATAATGAATATCGAATTCACTTAGCTCGATTGCCCATTTGGTAAGTCTTCCTGATATTTCTGGTTTTTGTAAAATTTGTCTTAATGGGCAATTGGTGAGAGCCTGGATTGTATGGGCCTGAAAATATGGTCTCAGCTGTTTTACTGTTGAAACCAATGCTAAGGCCATCTTCTCTGCCTGTGAGTACCTGGTCTTAGTGGTACGAGTGCCTTGCTGGTATAATACACTGGTTTCTGCACTTCATCTTCTATTCTGACTAAGAATGAACTTGCTGCAAGCTCGGTTATTGACAGATACAACTGGAGTATTTCCCTCTTTTACGGTTTTGAGAGAACGGGAGCCTGTCCCAAGTACTCTTTTATTTTTAAGAATGCTTTCTCGCACTCTTTATTCCACTCGAGTCCTTTCCCTTTTTTGATTATCTTGAAGAAGGGTGCGCACCTGTTTGTAGCCATTGAGATGAATCTTCCCAAGGAGGCTAAACACCCTGTTAAGCGCTGTACCTCTTTCAATGTTTTAGGTGAGGTCATTTCTTGCAAAGCCTGGATCTTCTCGGGATTAACTTCGATTCCTCTTTGATGGACCTGAAAACCCAAGAATCTCCCAGAATAGACTCCGAATAAACATTTGTTCGGGTTTAATTTCATCTGGTATCTTTTCAGAACATCAAATGTCTCTCGGAGGTCCCGGGCATGCTCATCTGCCTAGACGCTTTTAGTCAACATGTCATCAATGTACACTTCCATGTTCCTTCTTATTTGCCGAGTGAAGATTTTTTTGACCAACCTTTGATACGTAGCACCTGCATTTTTTAAACCGAAGGGCATTACTGTGTATCAATATAAACCCTGATCCGTTGTGAAAGCTCTTTTTTCTTCATCAGCTTTGTTCATCCGGATCTGATTGTATCCCGAGTAAGCGTCCATGAAGCTGAGCAATTCGTGACCTGTTGTGGCATCCACCAGCTGGTCTATCCTTGGAAGTGGGAAGCTATCCTTTGGACATGCCTTGTTTAGATCCGTGAAATCTACACACATCCTCAATTGTCCATTTTTCTTCTGACTAGGACGAGGACTACGTTGGCGACCCACTGAGGGTACCTGACTTCTCTGATTGATCCAGTTGCTAGTAGCTTTTCCACCTCTTGTTTGATTGCTTGACTTCTTTCAGGATTGAACGATCTTCTATTTTGTATTACCGGTTTTGCATTCGGGCTAACTGCGAGGTGGTGGGATATTACTCGGGCATCTATTCCGCTCATATCTTCGTGACTCCAAGCGAATACATCTTTGTACTCTCTAAGCAGATTGGTTAAGTCTTGCTTGACTTTTCCATCCAAGTTGGCCCCGATCTTGATTTTCTTGTCCGGTTTGTCTTCTTCAAGTACTACTTCAACCAATTCTGTTTTGTATTCATTCGAGCCCTCCCTTGGATCCAGTTCGAATGACAAGAATTCTTCACACTGATTTGGCTGCATTATGGTGCACACTTGTTCAGCATCATGCTTATCTTTGTATACTGACAGGTTTGCTCTTCGGGCCATCTCTTGGGATCCCTTGACTATCCCAACCCCTTGTTCTGTTGGGAACTTGATCATTAATGCATAAGTGGCCGTCACGGCCCTTGTTTTATTCAGGAATGGCCGGCCCAATAATGCATTATACGGCCAATTATCCAAGTCAACTACCACGAAGTCGAGCAGGACAGTCCTCTGGCATAGTGCCGTTCCGATCTTCACTGGTAGTTTTACCGTCCCGAGTGACCTGACCTCTATCCCCCCAAACCCTCTTAATGGAGTATGGAAAGGTTATAAATCTTTTCAGTCTAGTCTTAGCTAGTCGTATACGGCCACGCTTAGGATGTCTGCTGAACTCCCATTTTCTATTAAAATTATCCGGACTTCCCTATGGCCAATCCGGGCACTTATAACCAAAGCGTCATTAGGTCGAACATCGACGCCATAGGAATCTGCCTATGTAAAGACTATTAGGTCTCATCCTTCCTTTACCCTTTTCGGGTCTGGCTCAAGCGAGTTTACGTTGAAGTTATTCCTTGCTTCTATTGGTTCTCTAATTTCATGAGTTCGTTCTCGGTTGCTTCTCCCAGTAGAGGGTTCTTTGAAAATTGTATGTATTACTTGATTGGCTTCGGGGCTGGTTCTTTGATTTTGATTAGGGTTGTGATCAACCTTGACCTCTTTCTTAGTTTCTGATCTCTCATCTTTTTTCAAGATTACATCCTGCAGGTGCCCTTCCCGAATAAGAGTCTCTATGTAATCTCTAAGCTGAAAACACTTTGAAGTCTAATGCCCGGTTTCTTTGTGAAATCTGCAATACTTGGTTGCATCTCTCCGGGTGAACTGTGATTGTCGCCGCGGCTCTTGCACCATATTCTTCTCTTCCAAGATGGCTAAAATTTCTTCTTGTTTTTTTCGAAGAGGGGTGTAATTGGTATATCTGCCTCGGTATTTCTCTGTGGACCGTTTGGCGTTGAACCCATTACCCCCATCCTTGTTTTTCTCCTTGCCATTCCCTTTCCTTTTTTCCTTTTGATTCTGCCCCTTGGATTCGGTATTCTTCTGTTCGGGCTTTCCTCCATGCATATAGCTTCCTCCTGTAGCTAACTCTTCTTCCTCGGCCAGAGCGTATCCTCCTACCATATCCATCATGTCGGTATACCTAGTTAGCCGTGCTCTTCTCAAATCAAAGGATAGTCGTCCATTTTGCAAGTTATAGGTGAAGGCAGCAATAATTGCTTCATCATTAGCACTGCCAATTTCTGACACTACTTGGCCAAACCGGCCCAAGTACTTTTTTAATGACTCGTCCTTCCCCTGCTTTATTTGAGAGAGGTAGGCCACCGACTTCTTCCTGTGAACATTGCTCAGGAATTGCCTTGAGAAGCTCCTGCTCAGCTCGCTGAAATTTCCGATGCTCGCCGGGGGTAGTCTTCCGAACCAACCCTGTGTCCCCCAGTGTTTGCGGAAAGTTGAGACACAATAGGGGGTCACTGCGGGCATATTGAGCCATGGCAATTTTATAGCGTCTAACATGCTCCTTTGGATTTGTATCTTTTTTGAATTGCTCCACATACGGCATCCTGAATCTTTCTGGGAAAGGGGTCCGCAAAATCTCCATGGTGAATGGACTGTCAGAGTCATCGTCTGATAGATCGTTACAGCCACAACGTCTGACCAATGCCTCCATCTGTCGCCTGTTATTCTCAACTTCTCGAGTTAGGCTCTCGATCGTGACATCTCTGTCCCCCATCGGACTTCCCCGAAGGTTAAACCGTTGGGTTATCGTCATTCTTTCCTCAGACTCTTTGCTCTGATGTCGGTCCTCTCGTGTGACTCCATGATGACGTTTGCGATGGTGTGACTCCATGATGACGTTTGCGATGATGTAGTCTTCGTAAAGAAATCAAGTTATTTCCTGATTGAGGACTCTTCTAACTTAATGTTCCATTTTATTTGGGATTCCTTCTAGATGGATATCTTCGCGTATTTAATGACTTAATCGGTGTGAAATAAGCACCAAGTTCTTACTCAAGTCGTATTTATTCCCAAGTAAGAGCAATACCTGAAGGTCCCGAGTAGCGCCGTTTGAGCTCGAGTGGAAGCGTTGTTTAACCAGTCCCGAGTGCTGTTAACTGATCCCGAGTAGGTATCATTCAATATATGCTTACTCTGGCTTTCTTCTCTGTATTGATGCCTCGTAGGATATTTTCTAAGTGCCCATTTGGGCGTCCACCTGGCTATTTTCTTCTTCCTGTCAATGACGTGTATGCTTGGTAAAATTCACATACGACAAGTCAATATTCAATATTCACCCAATAAAACAAACATACAACATCAAGTGTAATGATGCGGAAATTTAAATTACACAAGATGTATACGTGGAAAGCCCTCCAAACGGGTAAAAAACCACGGGCTGTTAAGTTCGCCACACTCGATCGTAGAAATCCACTATATGAGCAAATGTTACACCCTCAAGTGATTCTCGGACTCTCACTCTCGACAACCTTAGGCTATGGCCACTGCCACCTCCCATTCTTGGTTCAATCCCTCGTGATATCCCCTAATACACTCTTTTTGGCGTGAACGCCTTCTACTCTACCCCTTTGGGCCTTTCATAGTGGAACCCGACCAATTGCTTGCCAACCCACCTTTGGTTGCAAGTGTTGAATTGCTTGTGCACTACACACCGGTAGTCACAAGACTTAATTCTCACGAAGAGATCAACAATCTATGTGAATATGTAAAAATATTCTAAATGCAAATAATGCTAGGCAAAACACCAAATGCTTGTCTAGGAATTTAAAAATGTCGCTAAGTACAATTCCTAGATATCAATGTCTAAATGAATGCTTATAAATACTTAACTTGGTATGAATATACAAAACTACAATCTAGTTATCAAACATAGCCATGTCAATATATGTTGTTAATAAGCATGGCATGACCATTAATGCAATCATCAAAATAAATTAATATGACCTAATTAGCTAAAGGCAAATATGACCTATATGCTAGCTATCACAATATAACAACCTAAACATCAACAACAATCTCTACTTGTAATACAAATCCTAATCTAGAGGCAGACAAGTAATAAAAGAGATATCTTGTTAAGATAGAACACAAGAATGTTAAAAATAGTGTTCTACTTACCAAGTTACATGTGTTGATGAAGACCCATGCAAGAAAACATCCTAGATAAAGCTAGATGATGTTTGTTTCATGCAAGAATGATGGGTGCTTGGGTTTTGAGAGTTAAAGAAGCAAGATTGGTGCTTTCTATCACTAAGGGAACTCTTTCTCTCACTAAGATCTCAAAATTCTGAGTTCTAGGTCGAAATGTGGAAGAAGATGAAGTATATTTATGATCCAAATCAAGCTACGAAGTTTTGGAAGAGAAAAAAAATGATTTTTGGGCATTAGAAGCGACCTTAGGGCGACTTGGAAGTGAGGTCGCCTTGAGGTCACTATGCTTTTGGGAAAAACGCAACAACACAACAGCTTGAACTTCAAGCGACCCAAAATATGGCCAAACGATATCCAAACCTTTCGTATAATATACCGTTGGAAAGGTATGGAAGTCTACTTCTACTCCAATTTACAAAACATGATTTCGATGTCTGTAGAAAGAGTTATGGTTAATTGAGTGACCAAACTTCAGATTTGGACTTTAATAAGAATGCCCAAACTCATGGAATAAAACCATGTGACTAAAGACCAAACTAAGAGAAGAGTGGGACCTTCTCAAATGGTCACTCAATGCGCTAAAACAAGCACATCATCGTGCAAGCGCTGTCAAATCCGGTCAAGCAATGGAATACGAATCAAGCTCACAATAATCACCACACTTAAGACTAATAATGAAATGCATGATAACACATGCAACAACTCAAAAACATGAAGTGTGTATGTGTGTACAATAACAAATGCATGTCTATATAAATGCATATATATGAAATGTTAGTGTGTGCAACTAAATCTCTTCACTAAGAATTAGGCACATGTGAACTGCCTCTTGAAGCTCATCGGGATCTTAGACACTTGCCATCAAAAGTCTAAGCTACCCATTACACATTGAATCCCCAATGTGATTTGTCATGAAATAAGCCGATCATAAAATTGAAGTTCTTACAGCAACAACCGGCAAAAACAAATCCACTAGTAGATAAAACAAGTACAATCTCTCAAGTGATCCCTTCACCTAGAAACTACTCTCTTATCCTACCAATGAACTTGTTACCAACTTGCTCTCCTTTTTGGGTCCTCCAGACCCTAGGCTAGACTACCTTGCTTAGTTATCTGAGTCCTCCCGAATTTAACTAAGACTTCTTTGCTTAACATTCCAAGGTCCTCTACCTCTTATCGAGACTTCCTTGTTCAACATTCCGAGGTCTCCCATCTCTTATCGTGACTTCCTTACTCAACAAATCATTGGCCTCACACCTTTTGTCAAAACTTCCTTCTCACAAGGCTTCTAAGTGATCATGATTGCAAAACGCAAACAAGCACGCAACATAGAAAATGATGATCAACAAATTCTATGGAAACTAGAATTAATGAATGAGCACACAAAGTATATTTTCTAGTTTATAATCTAAAGATGACACCACACAAGATGATGCATGAGCATATTAAATGTATTGATTAGGTACTTAGGTACACTCCATGAAGATCTAGACATAGACAATAAAGTTCACAAAACAAGATTGTCTAGATCTTATACATGAATGAAAATCTAGAGCATGCCAAATTTCCAAACACACACTTTAAACCTAGATTTTATTCATGTTACTAAAGCTTGAAATAAACATGTTCATGAAGCACATATTCAAGACTTTAGAACTAAAACAAAAATGCTAGAAACACAAGATATGATCAATCAAATCTCTAGCAATCATTTAGAGCATATATTCACAAAATAGTCAATTAAACTCAAATAGACTCTAAATATAAAATCAAATGTGCTAATCCTAGATCTATTCAATAAAAGAGTTCTAGCACATGATAAGACTATTAATCATGAAAATAAAATCAAACCAAGCAAAAATAGTCCTAGTTTCAAAGCTAGCACAATACAATCTCAAACATGTGAAAACATAGGTAAAATCAAAACATAACTCAACATGTGAGATTTCAATTGAATTTCAATCTAGCTTTTAATTGAAGATATATCACTCATCAATGTATGTTCAAGTCAAATACACACAAGTAGGAAGAAGACCCAAGGTATTTGAACATAAGAATCAAAGAAATCAAAAGATAAAGAAATACCTTGTCAATTTCGAGTGCAGTCACGAAAATGGTGTGATCCACTAGAAATCTTGAACAAATGGCTTCAAGGTATCTTGGAGATGATAAATAAATTCAATACAAAACTTCTAAAACTTGAATCACTTAAATCTGATAAGAAATGAGAGAGAGATGGTGATTCAAAGTTGAGAGAAAAAACCTGGAAATTTTCTGCACAACATTTTTCTTCTTCCTTAGATTTAAATGAGAAAGAGAAGAGATATATAAAGAAGAGGGAAGATATATATGTGAAATGACCAAAAATACCCCTTTGATAATGCTTTCCTGAGATGGCACATGGGCATCTCGGGGCAGCAAGGCTTTGGGACCAAGATGGCCACGTGCCATCTCGGGCTTGCACCATGTGATGGCCTTCGGCCATGATGCTCCTCCCTTGTGCTCCTCTCGCGTTCTTCAACCGTTCTTTGGCTTTCAAACTCCAAATTCGAATCCGTTTATGGATTACGAACTGTAAATGTCTCATGGGCATGGAAATATAAGATACTGAACCAAGTAAATAATAATTTGACTCGATATATGAAGACAAAGATAATGTACGCAACATGATTGAAAAGTATCATAACTTTTGACTCGAAACTTGAAATTAATAGTATAAGTAACTGAAATAACCGGAACTCAATCAAGAATGATTTAAGACTAAAATCAAATTCAATATCCATGTTATACTAACATATAAACATACAAACACGTTTCACACTAGAATGCAAACTATATAGAGATAGTCTTCAATCATGTATTTTCCAAAACATGTTATTTTCATACCAACACATGAGCATTCATCTTTAAGTGTGTGATTGTATTATAAATGTGACACAATGATGTAGGGACACATATGAATAAATTGTATGTGTGTGCCTTAATGGTGCACAACTATGCAGGGACACATATGAATGATTTGTGTGTGTGCTTTAATGGTACACAACTATGCAGGTACACAAATGTATGAATTGTGTGTGTGTACCTTGGCCTTGAAAGAGAAAAGAGAGGTCTTAATATACCTTAGCAGAATCATGAAGCACTTTTACCTTTAAAGACTTGAACTTTCTTGATGAGTTGCCAAATCTTCTTTGAAGCTTGAATCATCATCAATTTAAGACAACTAATCAATACAAGTGAATGTTGTTTTGATATAGAATAATGCCAACATAACTCAAAAACCTAACAAGAACGAGGTTTATGGTCACTAATATAATTGTCCTTAAGAAACGTTGCATTTGTCGATACAAATACTTTGTTATCTTCGGGACTATAGAAGTGTCCACCTCTGGTCTTCTTGAAGTATCCTATAAACAGGCAGACCACAGACTTGGAGTCTAGCTTTCCACTTCTGTTCTTCAGCACGTGTGCTGGACACCCCTATATGTGGAAATGTCACAAACTACCTTTACAACCATTCCACAACTAAGGAAGTCTTAGGAACAGATTTGGATGGCACTACATTCAAAATGTATGCAACTATTTGTAACGCATATCCCTAAAAGTAATTTGGTAATGATAAGAAATTAATCATAGATCTCACCATTTCCATTAGGGTTCTATTTCTCCTCTCTGTAAAACCATTTTTGTTGAGGTGTACCAGGAGCGGTGAGTTGGGAAACTACCCTATGCTTTACCATGAAGTCTTCAAACTCTTGGTCAAGGTACTCACCTCCATGATCTGATTGTAGTGACTTAATAGTCCTACCTAATTGATTCTCAACTTCAGCTCGAAATTCTTTAAACTTTTCAAATGTTTCCGACTTCCATTGTATTGGGTAGACGTATCTGTATCTTAAGTAGTCATATATAAATATGACATAATACTCATAACCACCCCTAGCTTTAACATTCATTGGTCCACAGATGTTTGTATGTATAAGCTCTAGTGGTTCTTTAGCTCTAAGCCCTTTTCCAATAAAAGGTCCCTTAGTCATCTTACCTTCCAGATAAGATTCGCAGACAGGTAAGGTGTCAACCTTTAACTCACTTAAAGGTTCGCTTTTTACTAGTCTGATTATCCGATCAAGGTCGATATGACCAAGCCTTAGATGCCAGAGATACGTGTCATTATCTGGAGAAATCTTATGTCGTTTAGTTTTTAGTTTTTCAACCTTAAACATTTTAGTGTTGAGCAGTGTAGTATGTATTAACAGTCTTAAAACATACAAATTTTTTTCATTAATTCCTGAACAAATATTCAAACCATTCTTTCCAGTAATAACAAACTTATTATTAAAAGAAACATAACATTTTTGTTCTAACAAATTAGAAACGGAAATCAAATTCCGTGTAAATCCAGGAATATAAAATACATTGTCCAACAATATATAATTATTATAAAAACTTAATCTAATTATGACCACTGCTCGTGCCGACACGACATCCCCTAACCCCACATGCATTAAGGAGGCTCCCTCCTCTAGCTGTGTCTAAGAATCAGTCCATTGCAAAGAAGAACAAACATGGTTAGTGGTCCCCGAATCAACTATCTAGGGTGAAGAATCATCTTCCACTAAACATGACTCAAGAACAAGTAAATCATATTTACTTTCTTGGAGTTCTTCTTGTTTTGAAATTTCTTGGGTTTGTGTTTACCCTTCGCCTTCCCATAAGACCTCTTCCTCTTACTGTTATAGGAGGAAGATGGTTCGACAACATTTGCCTCACCGGTCTTACACTTGCAGTTCTTAGTCATGGACTCAAAGGTAGTGAGCTCATTGAGTAACTATGTATGACTGAACTTTAACTTGTTCATCTCGTAGCTGCTCTTAAACTGATCGAAACTCTTTGAAAGAGTCGTCAGTATGATGCTCACTTGAATGGGTTCGTCAATGGCCCCACCATTGACTTCTACCGTGTTGAAGTAGGACATCATACTCAGGACATGTTCTCTAACTAATGTACCTTCCTTCATGCGAGTGAGCATAGCGGAACAAACAGCTTCGTGTCGTTTTTGCTTGGAAGGCTGCCTGAACATAGCTTGCAATGACTCCATGATTTTGAATGCGGAAGTCATTGCTTCGTGCTTTATGACAAGCACGTCTGTCATAGAAGCCAATAGATATGTTTAGGCCTTGTCATCAAATGAGACCCATTGCTCGTATGCCTCACGAACAGTTCGTATGGCATTGGCAGCAGGAGCTGAAGGACATTCCTCCATAAGCACAAATTTGCATTAATGTTTAGTTTACACTTAGTGTAGTTATCACCAGTTAATTCATCGTTTGCAAGAATTTGTAGTAATGCAGAAGACATAATTGTTGAATTAAATAAAACATTCATTCAATCATTTATTAAAAATAAGTGCGAGTGCTTTGGTATAAATTTAAACATGATGCACGAATATGTTTAACGAACTAGAACTATCCTAAAACTAGTTACTATACCACGACAATCCAACATACCATAAAAAAAGGTGCCGTCTTAGGGTCAGTCAAGTCTTTGCATGTTGGATCGAGACATTCTCAATAAAATAATATTCTAGAATAACTCTGATTCCATATCAATCAATCATTGTTTTCAGGTTTTTAATTAACAAAACTTAATCAAAACCTTCGTGAGTTTAACCCACCATTTTAGATCTCACGAGCTTACCTCGAGAATTGCAGCCTTAGGGTCGGTCGATCCCGAAATACCCTCAGAAATCCTATCCGTTAGAAAGTCAACCTTGGTATTGAGCATTGTGGAAACCCTCTTTAGGGAGGACGAAAGCAAAGCCGTCACGAGACCCCACTCGGATCTCACGGTGTTGAACTAAGAGTGGAGACCGCGAGATATATATGTATATATCCCTCTCCCGCTCACTATTTTGAAATTAGGGTTTTCTATTATCCGTTAATGTACATAGACTCTACAGAATAAAATGGCTAACTTTAATCAAGTTATCTAGCGTATTAACTAATTCATTATTAGAAACAAATTCTAATTAACTAATAAATTATTTATGATTTTTAACTTTTAAAAATCTAATCAATTAGTTAATAATCTAAGCCTTTTGTAAACTATTTACTAAGGTCAGATTATTATGATAGTGTTTACTAAGTTTTAACTATTAAAACTCTAACACTTTATTCGGTTCATTTATTATAATGTAATTAATCATATTAATCCTAATAAATGACCCTAATAATCTAACTTAGTAAACACTTTAATAACTAGATTAATTTTAATAAGAATTACCAAGTTTTTTAACCATTAAAAACAAATCTCATTTTCATAGCCAATTATGTATTTACCTATTTTAATC
Source organism: Dipteronia dyeriana (assembly GCA_032871835.1). NCBI lineage: Eukaryota > Viridiplantae > Streptophyta > Magnoliopsida > Sapindales > Sapindaceae > Dipteronia > Dipteronia dyeriana. Next base: position 18,477,116 of record CM065303.1, read on the forward strand.
ACATTAAAAAAATACATAAAATATTAGGCTATGATGCATGTATAACATATCAAATATATTTGTGTAGACACATCTAATCTAAATGACATACGTATGCATGACAGTGTTTTTGTCATTACATAATATAAAGCATACATGAATTGACCGAGTACCTTGGATTATTTAACCTAAAAAAGTAGGAATCTAAAATTACAAAAATACCCCCAAGGCATTCCTTGGTCTTCTTGTAATTTTCAAGTCTTTTAGTCTTTTTGGGCCACTCCAATTCATCACATGAATCCGAAATAGAAAATCTGCTCGGACGCACTAGGCAACACTTGCAACGGAACCGTGCAAGACAATGTGAACAGTGCCGCGTGAACAATACCGTTGAACAGTGTACAATGAATAGTACCCCGTTGTGCGTGTTTCCGGTTCTTCGTTTATAGGTTACATTATTTTAGATTATAATAACAGTAAAAAATATTATACAACCCATGAACCCTAAATCCACAGTAGATCAATCATGTTTTTGTAAACTAAGAAATTTAATATACATATAAAACATCATAAAGTCAATTTAAATCATACCTACACAATCATACGTACAGGAGTATCAAAAACAATTTCATGTTCTGAAAAAAAAATGGCGCTAATACCAATTGTTGGAACCCCAATTCACCGATAACGCAACGGAAGTAGTTTTCAAATTTTTTTAATACAGATCGTAAACGACTTGGGATCATAATTTTTTTCCAAAACTTATACATATAAATTTATTATAATAATAAAATATAAGTAAATACAAGAAATTGTAATCGATATAAATAAAAGAAGAAAATAAAACAAAACCAAAGTTTGGAGGCTCCTTCACTTTTCGATATGCTCATTTTCTATACCACTGATCTACCAAACTATTACCTGGACTGGTAACTATGTGTGGGAGTGTCACATACTCAGGAACTTAGGAGGATAAAGAGAAGATTGAAGAAACTTTTTCTTCCAAATGGAAACTACCTAGAACCATTCTAGTTGTCAAAGTAATGATAATATATATATATATTATGCTTCAGTGCAACGACTTGCACCCCACCTTAATATTTCTTTCTTTCTTTTTAAGGGGCTGGCTCTTGTGCAGTTTAAAGGAAATTGGTTGTATGATACAGTCATGAACAGTAACATTTCAATCAATGAATGGCCGCCACGTGGCAAGTAAATAATAAACAATGTCATGGGCTTTCCGGTTTCCAACCGGTTGTCCCTAATTTTTTTTAAATCTTCCAACTTATTTAAACTTATAATTATATACTTTTAAAAATTAAAATAAAACCTAAAAAAATAAGTTAAAAAATTTAAAAAATAATTTACTTAAGATAAATTAATTAATTAAATATTTTTATATAATTTTTTATATTTTGACTTGTAACCATTTTCACGATGATGATAACCATTTTGACAGAACCAGTAACCATTTAACGGCTTTGGTAACGAGTTTTTAACTTTAGAAATTTTGAATTGTAACCATTTTAATGGTACTGGTAACCATTTTCACGGCTTCAGTAACAATTTTATGGCTTCGGTAACCACTTTGTAATTTTTGATATTTTAACTTGTAACCATTTTCATGGCTCCAGAAACCATTTAACAGCTTTGGCAACCACTTTTGAATTATTGAAATTTTGAATAGTAACCATTATCACGGCACTGGTAACCATTTTCACGGCTCCGGTAACCATTTATAAGGCTTTGATAGCTGTTTTTTAATTTTTGATATTTTGACTTGTAACCATTTTCACGGCAATGATAACTTTTTTCACAGCTCCGGTAACCATTGTACGGCTCTGATAACCACTTTTTAATTTTTTAATTTTTTAATTTTTACTTGTAACCATTTTCACAGCATTGGTAACCATTTAGACAGTTTTGGTAACCATTTTTTAATTTTTGATAATTTTATTTGTAACCATTTTCAAGGCAATAATAACCACTTTCTCGGCGCTGGTAATCATTTTATTATTTTTTATATTTTAACTGTAACCATTTGCACGGTATTTGTAACCATTTGTATGACTCAGGTACCATATTAAGGCTTTGGTAACCACTTTTTTATTTTTTTTATTTTGACTTGTAACTATTTTCACAGCATTGGTAACCACTTCCACGGCTCATGTAACCATTTATACGGTTATGGTGACTATTTATTAATTTTTGATATTTTGACTTGTAACCATTTTCCTAGAGATGGTAACCATTTTTACGGTTGCAGTAACCATTTAACGGCTTTGGTAACCACTTTTAAATTATTGAAATTTTTTATTGTAACCATTTTCATGGCACTGGTTACCATTTTCACGGCTCCGGTAGCCATTTATACGGCTTTGGTAATTATTTTTTAATTTTTAGTATTTTGACTTGTAACCATTTTCACAGTAATGGTAACCATTTTTACGACTCCGTTAACCATTGTACGGCACTGGTAACCACTTTTTAATTTTTAAAATTTTTGCTTGTAACCATTTTCACGGCATTGTTAACCACTTTCACGTCTCCAGGCTTTGATAACCATTTTTTTTTTTTGATAATTTGACTTGTAACCATTTTCACGACAATAGTAACAACTTTCTTGGCTCTGGTAACCATTTTTTAATTTTTGATATTTTGACTTGTAACCATTTTCACAGCAATAACAACCATTTTCACAGCTCCGGTAACTATTGTACGGCACTGGTAACCACTTTTTCATTTTTAAATTTTTATTTGTAATAATTTTCACGGCATTGTTAACCACTTTCACGTCTCCGGTAACCATTTATATGGCTTTGGTAACCATTTTTTTTTATTTTTGATAATTTGACTTATAACCTTTTTCACGACAATAGTAACAACTTTCTCGGCTCTGGTAACCATTTATACAGTATTGGTAACCATTTTATTATTTTTGATATTTTAACTTGTAACCAATTTCACGGTATTTGTAACCATTTGTACGGCTTTGGTAACCATTTTAAGGTTTTGGTAACCACTTTTTTAATTTTGATATTTTAACTTGTAACCATTTTCACGGTAAAAGTAACCATTTTTATGACTCTGGTAACCATATATACGGCTTTGGTAACCATTTTTTAATTTTTGATATTTTGACATGTTAATCATTTTCACGGCAATGATAATCATTTGCATGGAATGGTTCTACACAGACGCATTCGGGGGTAGCGTCCCTGGAGCTTTTTTTCAATTTATATTTACAAAAGGCTTGAGCCATTATAATTACAACTAATTAATTTTTCTATGTAAATGAAATAAACAACTAATTCAACTATGTTTAAACAAAACACGTATAATACAACCACCATTAATTATGTAACATGTACGGATTTTAATTTCAGAAAAAATAACACGTCGTTTACTGCTTAAAATATTTTTAGAAATAAGATAAAAAAAATTGAAAAACGCGGTTTCTGGTGGTTGGGCCTAGTTAACAAAGTTGTAGGAGTTACACACCATTCATTTTACAGTTTTTTGACAATATCTATTAATTTTGGACAATGTATTAATTTTTATTTAAAGATTTTTCTATTGGTAGGATTCAAGTCGGGGACACCATTTTTCGACAGGTAATTTGACTCCAAATATCAACTAAACGTTAATATTTATTATAAAATTTAGAATATTAAATAATAAATTAGTGGTGCTATTGGCACACCCCCTATAGGTCTATTTATACTTCACTTTTTAAATTTTATTGTATTATTTTTTCTTTCCTTTGTGAAAATTATTAATATTATAATACAATTTAATTATAAAAAAAATCTTATACAAAGTATATATATTATGGAATAGTTTGCGAAAGATATCAAACATCTAGAAGTCTCGTCTACGAGTGACATATTACTTTTGCAATAATTGTCTGACATTTATATTAACCGTCTGCAATAATTATCAGAGAACGATTCCAAGCATGTAGAAACCTTTTCATTCCGTTGAAGTAAGTCTTAAGTTAACTTTTTCTTTTGAGTTATATCAACCTGGCGTTGTGTTGAAACATGTTATTTTTTTTTCGTTTTTGTATTGATTATTATACTATATCATGGTTCCTTCAAATTTTATAACTTCTTATACTATCGTGGCAAGTACATTGTTTTTTTTATTACACTAATCAATTTCCTACTTAACATTCAAATTCTTTTCAAGTATGTTTGAAAAGGCAAGTATTTATCCAGTATTTTAATAGCATTTTTTCTTTGTACAATTTACACTTATTTGTCTAAGTACATGCTTCTTTACAACTGACTTCTTGGAGCTTCATTTTTCTATTTTGGGTTACTTTGAAGAAATATTTTTTTCGTTCTGTATTTTTTAAAATTTCCTTGTATTCATCTGATTTTTTTGATTAAATTTATAATTTTCATATGTTATTTGCATGAGCTATGAGTTCTGCTTATGGATGAAAGAAAAATGAGATGTCGAGGTAGGAAATTTTGTTGTTGTAGAAATTAATGGTAGTAGGAAAGATAGGTGATTCTGTCATCCAACCATTTTGTTGTTGCAAGAGTTATTGGCAGTTGACAAAATCTGCAATTTTCACATCCAATTTTTTGGCCTTTATATATGTGTACAAAAGGACTAGCATATCACATATTGAAGGTTTGTGTAATACATGCTTGCAATAATTATATGTTTCACTTTTATTTAGTGCCACTTATTAATGTTTTGCCTAATTTTATTATATCTTTGAAAAAATAAATCACTTTCTAATGATTATGTTTCATTTTTTTTAGAATCAAGTTCTGAATCTTGTTCGGTTAGAAACGATTTATTGTATTTTGATCAAAATACCCCTAATTACAAAACATTTATAATAACATAATATATTATTGATAAAATAAATAATAACATATGAAAGAATAACCAATTTTCTATTTTTGAAATGTATTTTTTTTCCAATTTTTCAATAGGTTTGTATTCCCATCATTGAACATTTTTTCCCCTTAATATGTTTGTTTAAATGGATTACCTCCAAACATATTGAAGGTTTGTGACATACATGCTTGCAATTATTTTAGGTGTCACTTTTGTCTAGTACCACTTATTTATGCTTAAACTAATTTCAAGGACTTCCCGTGTAGGTTGATTGACAGGGTTGCTGTGTCAAACTTAGTAACTAGCTAGGAACAAAGTTCCCGCCGAAGAATTCCACAATTTAATATGAGTAGGTTTCCAAAACCTAATTCTCAGACCACATCCTTTTGCAAGTCTGAAAAGATAGACATCATCTGAGAAAAACGTGCAGGAGTGCAGTGAGTGTGGAATGATTGAGCATTGGTTTCCTTATATGTGTCACCCATATGGACCTTATCTTCAACAACCTCATTCTTATGCATTGTGAATTACGATTTTTCTTCTCTAGAGAGATTGGTCCATGTAAGAAGTATCTCATTCATTGACTGATAACAAACAATGGTATGGACGATGTTATTTTATGAAAGTAAAAAATAAAATTCGTACTATGTACAGTAATTGCAAAGCAATAATAAAAATAGTATAAATTGTAAACCTTTTTTTTCCTTCTGGATTTGTAATCTGACACTCTTGTTTACTGAAAAAAAATACAAATATAGTAAGCCGACAATGTCAAAATACAATAATTAAAAACTGTTCCTTTACAAATATATGATGCAAGGTATAAATACTTCAAATTGCATTCAAATAATTTTATGCTTCAACTTACCACAAATGTTTTCAATAAAATTATGTAGATGCTAAAGAGATCCATTTTGGTTGAGCTTCAAGTATAGATTTGTAGGCAATTAATGGAAAGTGATTGATGTAATCAAATTGGTTGTGTTGAGTAGGATTTGTAGGTGTTATTTAATTTTATTTATGATCAACTAGGTCATTGAACATATTACAATCGATAAGCAATGCTGTAATTTGTGGACAAGTCCTGAGACGTTACAGATATGGAGCCATTTATAGTAACTTTTCCATTATATCAAACCTATGTGGACTGTAGATATGGCTAAACTTACGTGGACTCTATATTGGGGTCAATGTGAATCCGTTCATAAGGCAGTAGCTAAAATATTAAGAAAATTATGTTAACTTACTGAAAATTTATCCAAGCCATATTATCAAGCTTCAACTTTGCACCAATTGTGAAGTGAGTGCCACATTCATTAGAGACGGTTTCCTCACTAACAGTCTTTCTCCACTTACGAATTGCATACACCATTTTAAACTGTAATAATTAGTTGAAAACAGTAAGCATAACATGTTCTTATTACAATTTTTAATGTTTAAATGAGGTTGACAACATACCCGGATTGCATAATATCAGGACTATATAAATTGATGGATTATGAACAGCAACAACAAGTGCTAAGCATCCTCCAAATGGAATCTCCTACCAAATAATTTAACTTGTCCTTGACACAAAAAAAAAAGATTAAAAGTTACTGATAACGTTAGAATTGCATATGATTGTAACAAATCCTCTACCAAATTATTTATCCGGTCTTTTATGGTTCCTCATACCATTGTAACCTCTAGTTTTACTTTAATAGATACTAATAAGTACATTACATAGGTATGCATATGATTTTGTCAAATTAAATAACAAGTTTTTATGTTGAAGGTTTTATTTGGTCCTCCATTTTCCTACATCTTCTTCAAATTTTCCTGAAAATTTTATCATCATAGTCTATCGAGAAAACACGATCAATAAGAGAATTTAAAATCAACAATGTAGGCTGCTTGTTCACTCATGCTTAGAGCCTTAGAGATATGACGCTATAATCTACGATTTTTGTATATGGCTCTTTTGTTTTATTCTTTCTTTTGCAATAAAATTTTGTTTCCTCTAGAAGATTTTAATGAGAGAATAATATTTCTCTTGTTATTTCTTTTCAATGAGAAACAACTAATATTTACAAGAATATATACAAGAAGGGACATCACCTAATCTACCACTAAATCAGGGATATGATTACTTCCCGAACAAAAACTAATCACCCCGCTAAACAAGGTACATTAAAGGTAAGATTTGAGAATAAAATCTCTTTATTAAAAACACAATTCCTATAATTTAGGACTAATTAAAACAGAATCTCAACATCTATATAAAATAAGGTTCTAGTTCAATTTACTTAATTCTAATTGCAAAAGATATTTTTGTAAATTAAAATGCTAATGTACATGTTTCACATCCTCATGTTATTGGCCCTCTAATTAATCCAAAAGTACTTCTTGAACACTCTTATCACTCATAGCAAAAATTTCCAGTAATTTTGTAGTATCATGAGGTCATGACTGCCTTTTTTCCTAGGAATGAATTTTTTTTTTGTCTCTTCTTCTCTCCTTTTCTTTACGTATGTATATTATCAACCTATTAACTTTAAACACAAATGACACTAAGATTTCTTAAGTGCATAACTGTGAAAAAGCCTTTAAAACTAAAATAATGCCATGAATCTAGAAAAAAAAAACAACAACATATACTAGCCTTAAAAAACCAATTAAATTTGTTTATGGATTTATTTGGTGACCCTTGCATTTTCTAGAGTGCATGTTGTAATATTTTACAGAAACAAGGTTGACTCTTCAAATCTCTTCTCCTTGCATTTTAAATTGAGTCTTTGACTCTCCATTTGTTTGCAAATTCTTTCTCATGCACTCTTAATGCTTGCATCATTTCTTTTTTAATTTGGTTGCAAACTATAAACCGATCAACCAAATCAAATCACACAAAAAGTGCAAGACCTTGATTAATCCTATCAAATTTAACAACTCCATCCACTTTTTAAATCAATAAGAATTAATGTTTTCAATTTTCATCTAAATGAGATCTCACCAATACAAGAATAAATATTTTACATTGTATATTGACATAACTTGCCTCAACAAGTCTGTCATTTAGAAGTACAAAAATTAATGTAATGGAAAAATAAAACACCAGAACCAAAAATCTCTTTTAAATTAGAGCTCAATGTACGAGGGAGGAGAGGACAGGACAACCCCAGGCCCCTAGCTTACAAAAGCTGCCATAATCAACAACAAAAAAATACACAAAAACCAAAGGACAGACCTATACAAAGAGTGCTCACACAAATGAAAAGAAGAAGCACCTCATGATATTAGGCAGTCTCCCAATCAATGAATTAAAGTAAATTAAACTACTACTTTTCAGGCAAACATATAACAACAATATTTACCGGTTTAACAAGTTATGCAAAAAAATACTAACCGTATCGGAGTTTTCAACTACAGTCCAGGCAAACTTCGTCATTGGATGCTTTTCATACAAAGGCCTCTTAATCTTTTGAAGAGCTGTAAAGTATTTAATATTCAGAATATCTTAATTTTGAAATTGATTTAAGAAATCAAGCATAGGCCTAAACATCTTTAGAAATAAAATGGAATACGTCAAAATCATATTTCTTTTTATACCAAGAGGACTCTCAAGAATGCTCCCAGGCTGAAGAATTTTCTTTTGCAAGTCCTTATTTTGTAAAAACAAAATAATTATAAATGACTGTTACTCAAGTAACTCAACAAAATTTAATCACCAAGAATAGGAGAATCAACCATTTTATTCATTAAGCATCAAATTTACAAAGCATCCTACTTGTTGACGAAACGATTGTGAATTATAAATGATCACCAAACCTAACAAATTATAAAATACTCCAAATAACACAGTGAAACAAAAGACAACAAAATATTTAGAAGTACCTCTTTTAGGAAATTTATTTCTGCCTCGGATAAACCTCTCCTGAAAAAGATTTTAAAATAAGAGATTGACACAAAGGATCAATACAATATTAAACAACTTGGAAGACAATGCTAGAACATCAAAACAGTAAAACACCATAAACAGAAAATGGGCCAGAGAGTTTATAAGCAGAGAAAATAGCTTAGATTATCATGCATATTGCAACAAAAACAAGATGTAGCAATAAAATGAAACTGAATCACAAAGCACTGTCATTAGTTCAAAAGATCAATCATCATAGACAAAATTTAAAACAAATGCCACCCAGAATCCAGAGTAGAAACAATAACAAACCAAGAGGTGGCTTCTGGACAGCTTGGTTGTGACTGGTGTTGGGTGATACGTTTTTGTTTTGGGTGTTTTTATTTTGTATGTAGCTTTCTTTCGATCTTGTTGCTTGTGCTCATTATCCTCTGTTCTAGGGTCTCTGTATTGCCTCATGTGGGCGAACAATCTGATGTTTTCAAGCAAAAAATACTAAGAACTGACAAGAATGAAATTGATGGTGGTGGCGTTAGCGTTGGCGCTGTCGACAGCGGACATACCGAGAAAATGGAATTGATGGTGGTGGCAGGAGAACTGGAACTTAGAACTGAGAATGTAAGTGATGATGGCCACGATGACATCGGCAGCGGTGTCGATCTGCAAGCGGTGGCGGTCGGAGCAGATGTGGAAGCCAAGGAAATACCAATCGATGAGAAGAAGATAACGTGAGAAAGAGAGATCTGAGAATAAATAAAGTCAACAGGGGAATAGATAATGTGTTACAACTTAAAACCGATTATGCTTGTTTTTTTGTTTATTTAATTTTTCTTTCTTTTTTATTAATACTGAACCGTTGGATCAAGTTGCTGAATAATTCAACGGACCGAATAGATTACTATTCTTAACTGTATCATATAGCCAATTTCTCAATGATTGCATAGCAGCCAGTCCCTTCTTTTTAATGCACAAAGCCCAGCAAAGCTTTTGACTTCTCTTTTTGATATATCTCACGCACACAATCACATGTGTCTCACGCACAAGCACTATTGCCAATCTCAATTGGCTTATGAGTATGTGTTATATCATGAGAGATTATGAGTATGTGTTATATCATGAGAGAAAAACAGCTGATGTCTTCTCTTTGTACATGTTTTTGTGTTGTTGTTTTTCACGCTCAATCAAATTGTATAGTTACAAAAACACTGATGTGTTCGTTAATGTGTAGTCTCACGCACCGCACCTATAATCGATTTGCATCCTATGCCAACTCTCATTAGTGCATTGATATGAGTGGATTTGTTTTTCAAAACAATATATCTCATATGTTTTTATCTTTTTAAAACCTCGTAACATCCTTTGATTTTTAAAACTCTTTTAAAAATCAATATCTCATATCTTTTGATTTGATTTTAAAAATATTTTAAATAAAAAATATCTCATATCTTTTATTTAAAAATAGTAAAATATTTATTTTGAATTTAAACATTTTAAATTCAATTTCAAATATTTAATTTAATAAAATAAAATAATAATATTATCTTATTTTATTTAAAATCAAATACTAACTAACACCCTCCATGTAGTGATTAATAACGTAATTAAACAATCTTATTATTTAATTTATTTAATCACCATTATTCATTACTTAAATAATTTTATTATTTAATTAATTTCCGAATAAATATGTGTCACTTTCGAAACACAATTAATTGGACAATCCAATTAATTAATTGTGACTCTTGTTCCCTAAATCGATCGGGCTAGCAAGGGGATCTAATGACCCATGGTATTTTGAGCTCCAATAATCTTCGAAAAAATTAATTAAAATCTTTAATTAATATTACTTGATTATTAACTCAAGTGTTATTCCACTAAAAACCTGAAGCTTCACTCTCTCAATTGCAGACGCTTTTACACAGACCGATACAACTCGGTGTCCATCGATATAGTTATTACATATGGTGTGATCCTCCACAATAGTTCATGTTATATGTATATTTTATTAAATGAGCACGTCACTGACAAATATGACAGCCTCCCAGGAAGATTGCCATATACTCATCTAGGCTAGCATCTGGAAAACACCATCGGCGGTATCGCCCAAACACGAGAACCCGAGTAAGACCGAATACAAATACTCAGCACATTCAGCTTTACTCGGGACACCTATTGAAGCCCGAGTAAAGAAGTTGTCAAGAAATATGTGATCCGCACAAGTAAATGAGCCCAAAGAAGGAATCTCGAATCACACTCCAATACGGAAACATCCTTAGTTCATTCCCCCGTATCAGAAAAGGAAAGAACTTAAAAATTTCTAGAAGGATAAAACACCAAACAGGAAACGAGTCTAAATCAAGCAATAACTACTCTTCTAGAAGATTGCACGTCGATTAGGAAATAAGTACTAAACGAACTGTGCAACTAGAATCCCACGAAGATTCAGACTCGATCCACAAGATCTCTGAAACAGGAAAGAAGACAAAGACGACTTCAACAAGCAACTAGTTATAATTAAACACTATCACATTTCCTTACTTGTATTAAGGATTATGGTTCTATTCACGTATAAATAGACCAATAATCTCGTTGGAATAGGAAAGAACACACAGAATAGAGAGCAGAATGAAATCCCTGGAAAAGAGAGGCAAGAGAGATTGAGAGGTGTAATTTATTATTTAATAGTGGATTTGACATGGTTGTCCATACTACCACCCGTGGATGTTTCTCCGGCCATTGGAGTTTTACAACGTATACTCGTGTCATAATCATATCTATTGCATTATCTTTCTTTTTCTCTTTTGACAGGTCATAATCAAACCAAACGTTGTTGACTTTCTTGACTATCAAGAAATCGAAGTCAACAATTGGCGCTAGAAGGAGGGGTCAAACCTCCGATCTGTTTAAACGATGTCTGGTGATGGAAGTAAAGGCGATTCCAGGGATATACAAAAATCACCAGATAATGCTCGTAAAGGGGGGAGGGGACCACTCACGATCCCACAACAACCACTGGGAACCAACCGGTATCCCTAGATTGCATCCAGCGAGTCCCTCTAACCAACGAGGACATAACGTATCGTTTTGGGGACGCATTGCAACAGTTATTGGCATATGCAACGGAGGAAGGAATAAATCTAGTAGCTGTAAGAATGGCGAATTCGCCAAACCCACCATCACCCTCTAGGCTCCGATCGGTTATAGTTGGGCCAGAACCAGATGCGTTAGCACCTGTTAGGAGCTCAGATCTTATCAATCAAACTGGGGGTACATCGCATGACCAGGATCTTGAGATGCCCATAGAAGAACGACCTCACCAAAGCCGAAGCCATAGTCAAGAGGGGCATGATAGACACCGCAAATAAGATCGGCAAAGGGATCGGTCATTATCATCAGAAGACAGTGACCGTTATCATCGTAAACGCCATCGTGGAACCAAACGCTTACAAGGATTAGCTCGTGAGACTCGGAGGCAGGATGAAGAAGAGTTGGTGACATGAGGTAGTTATATGCATGGGGGGAAACCCGATCAAAAAGATGGTGAGTTAAAGCCACAGAACCATAAAAGGAAAAAAAGAAAATAGTAAAGAAAGAAACAAAGATAAGGGAAGCGGACATAGTACTGACCAAACCAGGGAAAATTTTCAAGGAAAGTATACGAACTACACCCCGTTTCAGAAAAGACAGGTCGAGATCCTGACTATACTAGAAGAGAAGAATCTGGTCAAGGAGTCACACCGGCAGTCACAATTTGCCCGATGAGACACGACAAAGTATTGTATATTTCAAAAAGAAAGTGGGCACGAAACCTCAAAATGTTACCAGCTCAGAGATCATATAGAAACCTTTATCCAAGAAGGGCATCTACAATATATTATCTTGAAGAAATATGAGAAGACAGAAGCTCGAAAACAAACCAAGTCTGGAGATCACAACTCATATAGGAACAAAAAGGCCAATTTCGAGGCGAGCTGAGCAATACAAACCATATTTTGAGGACCTTCAACTTGGAGATGTGATCGAGAACGGACTCAGGAAGTCTGAGAAGCGGTTGAAGCAAGACATATTTTTGACATCAATTCCATCGAGCTTGATCCAAAGAGAATAAAGGAAGGATGAGACCCAATAGTGTTTACTGAAGCTGATTCACACGGGGTCAACATCCGACCAAATGATGCTCTCATAATTATTGCCTGAATTGGACATAGGGAAGTTCAGAGGATACTAGTGGACAACGGTAGCTCATCAGATATTCTCAGCTTAACTATTTATGATCAGCTTAGACTTGATCGCAAGAACCTGTAACCTTTTCATACCCCGCTTTGAGGGTTTGGAGGAATCGAGGTTAGGTTCATAGGAACAGTAAAGTTACCCTTAAAAATCGGTGTAACACCTTACGAGAAAACAGTGCTACTCGACTTTTTAGTGGTGGACATGGATAACTGGCCTTACAATGCCCTACTGGGTCGACCTTTCCTGAATAAAACAAAGGTAGTAACGGCAAACTACGCCCTGATGATCAAATTCTAGACTGAATGGAGGGTAGGAATGATTAAGGGTTCATAAGAAATGGCTAGAAGATCCAATCTCTCCATTTACAAGGACAAGGATAACAACGAACACCAAGTTTATACTCTGACTCAATCAGATCAGATTAAGCAAGGAGAATCATTGATGTTCGAGTTCGACCCAAGAGAGGAACCCGAGACATCAAATAATGAGCCAACAGAGGAAGTAATCTTAAAGAAGGATGAACCAACAAAATAGCTCAAAATCGAAGCTAATTTAGAAGAAAAGTTCAGAACAAATCTTATCAATTTGCTTAGAGAATACAACGACGTATTCACATGAAGTTATGAAGATATGATGGGGATAGACGCGAGAGTGATATCATATCACTTGGTTGTGGATCCGAGCGTAAAACCTGTAATTCAAAAAAGAAGGTCTTTTAACCTCGAGAAGAGTCGGGCAATCAATTAGGAGGTAGAGAAGTTGCTCGTTGTTGGATCAATCAGAGAAATCAATTATCCACAGTGGGTAGTGAATATGGTGTTGCTCCAGAAGAAAAATGGTCAATGGAGAATGTGCATGGATTTCACATATTTGAACAAAGCCTGCACAAAAGATAGTTTTCCACTTCCCAGAATAGACCAGTTGGTCGATGCTACATCAAGTCATGAACTGCTCTGTTTTATTGATGCCTATTATGGATACAATTAGATCTAGATGAACAAAACAGATGAAGATAAAACAGCGTTCACAACCGACCATGGTCTATGCTGCTATATAGTGATGCCCTTTGGGCTAAAAAAATTAGGGGCCACATGTCAAAGACTTGTCAACAGAATTTTCGCTCGCCAAATAGGAAGAAACATGGAAGTCTACATAGACGACATGTTAACCAAAAGTATCACGGCAGCCAAGCATACTTCAGATTTCGTGAAACATTTGATATCCTAAGAAGGTATCAGATGAAGCTAAATCTGAGCAAGTGTTTATTCAGAGTCCCTTCGAGACAATTCCTCGATTTCCAAGTTCACCAAAGATGGATTGAAGTAAATCCCGAGAAGATTAAAGCCCTCCAAGGAATGATTTCTTCGTGAACTTTAAAGAAGGTACAACGTTTGACGGGATACCTATCTTCCCTCGACAGATTCATTTCGAAGGCCACAGATAGATATGCCCCATGTTTCAAAATAATCAAAAAAGGGAAGGAACTTGAATGGAATGCAGAGTGTGAACAAGAACTTCTAAAGATAAAACAATACTTATGACAGGCACCCATACTCTCGAAACCAAAGGAAGGAGAAGTACTTTTTATGTACTTGTCACTTACAGAATTAGCAGTAAGCTCGGTCCTAGTCAGAACAGAGGATGGAATACAAAAGCCAGTATATTATACCAGTAAGGCTCTTCTTTCTACTAAAACCAGATACTCTCATGCAGAAAAAATGGCTTTAGCATTAGTTTCGACAGAAAGGAAGTTGGGGCCGTATTTTTAGGCACATGCAATCAGGGTTTTTACTGACTATCCGCTTAAGCAAATTCTACAGAAACCTGAGATTACAGAGAGACTAACCAAATGGGCAATCGAGCTGAGTGAATTCGATATTAAATATATGCCCAGGACATCACTCAAGGGTAAAGCAGTGGCAGATTTTGTAGCAGAATTCACAGAGCCCGATCTAGAGGTAAAAAGAATGTTGGACAGAAGCTTCTTGTGGAAATTATATATTGATGGCTCCTCGAATACTCATGGCAACAGGGCAGGGATCGTGGTATGCACCCCAGAAGAAGATGACGTTAAATGCTCCATGAGAATCGACTTCAAAGCTACAAACAACCAAGAAGAGTATGAAGAACTACTGGCAGGACTTAGAGTTTGTATCGCACTCAGAGCAGATGAAGTCGAAATATTTAGTGAGTAGTAGGTAGTCGTCAACCAAATTCTAGACGAATATCATGCCAGGGACGAAAGAATGATGGTTTACTTGGGCATAGCAAAACAACTCCTCCAATAGTTCAAAAAATACAGGATTGTCCAAATACCACGAGAAGAAAATGAAAAGGCAGACACTTTGTCCAAACTAGCATCAACAACAACCACGATCAGACCATGGAATATCCCAGTCACACATCTCCTCGGGCCAACCATGATCGGCAACACCGCCAGACGATTGGAGGACCCAGCTAGAACTACAATCTGAACATCGCCAGACGGTTTGATGACCTAGCTAAAAAGATATTTGGAAGAGGATATACTTCCAGAAGACCATTTAGAGGCAAAACGCATCAGGTATAGGTCAGCCAGGTATACGATAATTGGAGGAGAATTATAAAGAAGAGGGTTTTCCCGAACACACCAAAGGTCCATATCAGAAGAAGATGCACATCCGATATTAAAGGAAATCCATAGTGGCGTGTGTGGAAACCATACAGGAGGCAAAAGCTTAGCACACAAGGTACTCAGGCAAGGTTTTTACTAGCTTTCTCTATTCGCTGATGCACAGCAATGTTCAGAAAGTTGCAACGCTTGCCAAAGGATCACCAATGACATTCGGCAACCCCCTGAACACCTCAGAAGTCTCACATCCCTACGATTGTTGGCCATATGGGGCTTGAACTTAATTGGTCCAATGCCAGTAGGATCAGAGGGTGGAGCAAATCATGCAATTGTGGTTGTTAATTATTTCACTAAGTGGGTGGAAGCCGAAGCATTAGTGCATATCATGGAAGCAAATAAGACAAACTTTATGAAGAAGAACATAATCTACAGGTTTGGAGTCCCGAATACTATTATCACTGATAACGGCACCCAATTTGACATTTTAAAATTCAGGCAATTGTGCAGCGAGTACCAGATTTCATATTTTTATGCTACACCTACCAACCCTCAAACAAATGGATAAGCTGAAGCAGTGAACAAAGTCATCAAGCACACACTCAAAGCAAAGCTGGATGCTAAAAAGGGCAGCTGGGTTGAAAAACTTTCTGAAGTATTATGGGCTTATCGGACAACGATAAGGACTTCTATAGGAGAAATACCGTTTTCTTTAGCATTCGAAACAGAGGTCGTCATCCCGGTGGAAACATCATATATGTAACCCAGAGTCAGGTTGCATGATGAAGATCATAATGTTGATATGTTGTTACAAGGACTGGATGAGTTAGAAGAAAAAAGGGAGAAATCCCGAGTGCGAAATGCGGCATATCAACAAAGGGTGGCTAGGCATTACAATTCTCATGTCTGGGTTAGGAAGTTCCGAATGGGAGACTTGGTGCTTGTAAGAATATCGTTGAACATAAAAGATAAAACCGCGGGCTTGCTGGCTAACAAATGGGAATGCCCATACAAAATTGAAGGAATGGTCGGGCATGGAGCAGATTGGATTCCCCAACCAGATGGAGGGGTTTTACCCCGACCATGCAACGCCCAATACCTGAAGATCTTTTATCCTTGAAATTTCCTCATTTTAGGCTTTATTTATTTTTAGTCATGATGTTTTATTGTAATTTATTCTTAGAAATCCTTTGAGATTTTTTCATATTTTGTTAGTTTTACAGAATTATGAATAAAAGCCTGACACGGGATTCCCAAAAATATGGACATATGATAATAAGAACATATGAAAAGACTAAAGAATTGACACTCACATGCAATAAAATGCTCAGGACCATTAATTTGTTAAAAATCCTGAATGGGCGGAGAAGCTCAAAAGAGCACGCCAGACGAGCAAGGTCAACCAAGACTATATCCAAAAGGCACACCCGATGCACCAGATTTTGAAAAATGACTCGGAGCGCCATCGGGTAAATCCCGGTGAGTTGCACAACTATGTTAAGCAAATCAGAGCTTAACGATTTGGCAAACCCTTGTGCAAACAAAACTAGGAGACGTCCTTAGCGACATGCGTAAGGACTCAAACGTATGATCGTGGTGAGCCTCGATGCAACACTTGAGTAGCAACCGAGTACGAAATACAAGTGCAAATCTACTTGCCTTTATTTCAAGATTACTCGGTTAATAATATCAGCCAGTTAATAAGATACTTGGCATAGCCAATTAATAAGATACTTAGAGGTTTAAGCAAGGTACTTAATAAGATACTTGGCATTTAAAATTATGTTGCTGAGATAATGATATCAGCCAGTTAATAAGATACATGCCATAGCCATTTAATAAGATACTTGGCGTTTTGAGCAAGACAGTTAATCAGATACTTGACATTTTAATATTTAGCATTTCAACATTCATAAGAACAAATTCACGACAAAAAGCAATCACGCAAATATGGAATTTTATATACTGTCAATGAATTTTTACAAGTCCATTAGGGTGGAGCTGAGGATTTCGAATTCTTATTAATGCTCGGATCAGGAACCATTTCATATTCATGGAGAAGACTTTCGTTCGAAGGCCAAACGATTTGTTAACCAGATCATCCATCCAAGCACAATAGTCCTTTATGGAGACCGGTCCAACATCAGTCTCCGACTCGTCCACCCAGTTTCTTGATTGGAATAGAAAGTTGAAAGAGAATGCACGGTCGAGACCTCCACGTGCGTAGAACAGGGTTCATTACCTTAGTTGCGACATAAGCTCTCCACTCCCTCATTTGAGTCTGAAGAGCCTCCAACGATCAATCCACGTGATTTCTAATTGACAGCTCCTAATTGTCTCGGGCCGTATCAGTTGCCTGGTTCTTTACTTTGAAGAACTCACCAACTGAAACCAACCCCTGGTGAAACTCTCTGAGGAGTAAAGCATTATAAGACGGGGATCTCTTAAAGCGATCAACTCCTTAAACTTCAAGTTCCAGCTTGGCTTCCTTCGAAAGGGACTCAACCGTTAGAGCCTAGCGCTTAAGGTCTTCAATTTTTCCCTCATAGAATGACTTTGGTTTTTCAGCCTCTTTTTCAACCAGAAGCATTGACTCTTGGGCGATGGAGAGCAAGTCTTGCAAAGATTTAGCCTTCTCATATTGTCCAAGCCCCGAATCAACCCTTAAGGGAACTACCATTTACTTCTCACAAGAAAGAGTGGATTCCACTATTGTGTACAAACCTTCCCAGCCACAAGCCAAACCGCAATCCCAACGTACGGAGTATATTGATCAGGAAATGCATCTGATCTCACCCATGGTACATCAAAGACCACGATCTAACCTGAAGGAGTCGATAAGACACTCATGATTAAGATCACAGACATATAGCCATCATTAGTTGATATATATGAATCTCATCAGTAAATGGATCTTGGTATGAGATTCATTTTAGATTGGCCCAATCCTATATGATCACATCGTACAAGGTGCCTTCATTCCCATATCTCATATGAATGATTCCGAATAGAATCATTGTATATTACGGAATGGACCGTCACTATAGATTAACGACAAATAAAGTATCCAGTCTTATTTGTTATCTATGGACTTTTTAGATTGCACGTCTCTTACTGTATCAATCTGTATATGAAATTTATATACACATTTCGAGATTACATCCGACAATATTGGATGTTAAATATATACACGAGTTATAAAATAAATAACACAACAAGAATGAATTGAACCTTTTCTTTTATTTATTTCATAAATCCATTTACAAATTACATCTTTAGGGCATAAACCTCAACAATTCTCCCCCCTGAAAAGCAAAATATTCGACACTTTACCCCTTCTAGTTTCAGTAATGGTCATTCTCCTCCCTGAAATTTAAAATTTTAGACATTTGACCCCTTGACCGATAGGAATTCCGTTAGTCAAGTACTTTGACTGTCAAAAAATCAATTAAATGACCTTATTACCCCTTAAACACAAGAGTTATGCCCCCTAATGATACCACTAATTATTTTTAAAGAAAAAATCATAAAAAAAACTAATAAAAGTATTTTAAAAAATAGAATTGAAAATAAAAAATTAAAAAATTAGCAACAAAAAAATCCAGTATTTCAAAAAATAAAAAACAATTCGATATTTCAAAATAAATTTTAATATTGTTTTAGTTTTTTTAAAATTATATTATTTTATTATTCTTTATATTAATGTTTTCTTAATGATTTTTTTTATTTTTACATTTAATTCTTTATATTAATTTTTATTTAATTAATTTTTTTATTTTTTTATTTTCAATTTTGCTTTTTTAAATACTTTTATTAGTTTTTATTTTATTTTATTTTATTTTTTTCTTTAAAAACAATTAATGGTTTCATTAGGGGGCATAACTCATGTGTTCAAGGGTAATAAGGTCATTTAATTAATTTTTTGACAGTCAAAGTACTTGACTAACTGAATTCCTAACAGTCAAGAGATAAAATGTCTAATATTTTGGTTTTCAGGGGGGAGAATGGCCATTACTGAAACTAGAGGGGGTAAAGTATCTAATATTTTATTTTTTAGGGGGAAGAATGATCATTACTGAAATTAGAGAGGGTAAAGTGTTTATTATTAAAATCTATAGAGGGAAAATGATTATATCCCATTACAATATAATAATGTGTGAGTATATGTTTTAGGCCTTTACCGAAGTCCATTGCTTTGGCGTACTGACTGAGAAACAGACCCACCTCCAGACTGGAACGCTTTGGATACATAGGAGTACACTAGCTGCAATTATTATATTTTCCCATAAACTACCTATATGCACAAAACAATAAGGGACAAAAAGAAATAATTTAATAAGACCAAGTTAAATAGATTGCGCATGAATGAGACCCCAATAAAATAGTGAAGGGTGCAACTAGAAACTAGTATTTATTCAAGTCTCTAAAGAGATAGAGAGAGGAAGTTCTCCAAAGGTACCCGTAAAACAAACTTAAAAATTATCACCCAATCTGTAAAAATGAAGTTGAATTTCATTAAAATAAGGGTTATTATGATTTTAGTCCCTCTAGTATACGTTTATCTGTGTTTGGTCTACTAGTTTTAGAAATTACTAAGTTTAATCTACTAGTTCTTTGACAATACATATTCCAGTCTCTATCGTCCAATTCCGTTAGAATTTTGTTGACTTCCATTAGGTTAACAAGGGCAATAGGAGAAATATGACGAAAGCTTCTAGAAGCTTTTCATAAACAAAGGTAAAAATAGTATTTAACAATGTAAAACTTTAAAAATGTAAAAAAATTATTAAAATAATTAATATTAAAAATAATTTGTTAACGGAGAATTTACTCGAGTTGAGAAATTCCTGTTAACACCCTCGAGACCACTACCACGTAGGTGGTGGCCGGGGTTGGTACCTTAGGTACCTAACCTGACAAAATAAAGATGGATGTATGAATATGAGTGCAATGAAGATGGGAATGTAATTGCTTTGTTATCAACTAGGAATATCGTACAAAAAGACTCTTAGACATTCTTAATCTCTCTGGGATACAGTAGGGTGGCAACTTCGTACCTGTCGAATAGTAGATAATTGTGGAGGTCGTGTTCTGATTACAAAATTTAAGCCGAAGACTCAAAAACTCTCTTTCTATTTGCCCTATGTTGCTCTCTTCCTTGTCCATTTTTTTTGTCGATCTTTTTCCTTTCCTCTTTACGACGGGCATATTTATACATGGTCCAGGTCGTTCAAACAGTGAATCTCCCGTAATAATTCACTGAATTTGTTCCCTCCTTATCGGGCGAGATCTCTTATTTCAAAGTCATTGACTTTGCATTAATAACGGATTCGAGAATATCTTAGGTGGAGATAAGTTTGTTTCCTTTTTAGATACCTCACGCTTCACTTTGAAACTTCAAATTTTCAAAAATCCCTATCTTTTGCAAACTTCTTCAGCTACGCCTCTGTTCTTAATCTTTTTCTCAGCCTTCAAACCCTATTCCATCATGTCGAAGATCAACCATAACTATGTTGATTCCCTCGTTGATGGCACAGAGGTTTCCAGTCTTGCCCAAGAAAAGCGGGCTCAACGAGACCTTGACGGGGATGACTCACCTCCTACCCCGTAATATCATCGATCAAACGGGAACGTAGCTATCGGGACTGGTTTTTCTAATCGACTAGATAATCCTCAGAGCTTGGTTGATGAGGTTTCCAATGAGGAAAATAGGGACGGCGTTCCTGGAAAGGGTGAAGTCACATTTGTCGGTCCTTCTCAAGAGAGACGTCTTTCTTATGACTTCAAGGTCAGTCCAGACTCCACCTTTGATCCGTAGTCGATCAGTCGTATAAGGTCCAAATATTGCATTCCTGACAGCGTCACCCTCACAGTCCCCCATAGAAACTACGATGTCTTCAATATGCCCAAAGGCGTGCTCCCCATCCACGTGGCGGCCTTCGAGAATGGGGTCAAACTCCCCCTTCATCCTACTCTTTGGCAGGCTCTCAACGCCCTATAGCTAGCTCATGTTCAGTTTACACCCAGCTTCTGGAGGCATCTGATCGGCTTCCTCGTGTTATGGAGGGAACAATGCAAGCTTAGCAAGGTTACCCATGAGCCCGGAGCTGAGGAGCTAGCATACTTCTTTCAGATTGAAAGCTTGTCTGGGGCTCCTCGAGGTTAGTTCTATGCCAAGGCAAAGAATAAGCTCAATTTCATCATCCCTGACACTTCGAGGAAAGATCCTACTTGGAAGGAGGAGTGGATCCTAGCGGGCAATGATTGGGGAAACTCGACCTTCATAGGCGGGAATGATTTCACAGTTTCCACTGCATTCAATGATAAACCCTCGTGGGGCCGAGATTCCTTGCCTGCTGAGTCTGAGGTGGTGGTGAAGGCCATCCTTGCCAGAAACTATTTGAATCTGAAGTTCCCGACTGCTGACCCTTTCGATTCTCATCGGGTAAATCGCTATCTGTGAATATCTAATGATACTCCTTGTAAGTACTCTGAACCATCATGCTTTGTGTCATTGAATAGTTTAGTTCTAATGGTTCTACCTTCTTTCTTAATTTTTGTTTAAAGTTTTTGTTGTTGCTCCAGCTTCCGGAGAAGCCCAACAAGCTCTCATTCCAGGAAATCCCTCTGGCTTCCTTAGAGAAAAGAGGCCAAATGCTCCTATTGGGGTTTCATTTTCTCTTGCTCCATCATATTCCCAGAATAGGTCTAACCTATCACTCCTCGCATCCCGGGCTACCATGGTACCGGGTAAAGGGGCCTTTGTTTCTCAAATCGCTGATGCAGCGACATCAGGTTTTGCTATAATTGTCTCTACATTTGCTTTTGCTCCTGTCGCCCCGGATTCAAGCTTGCCAGATGCTTTCGTCTCTCCATCTACATTCCCTACCCCCCAAGCTTCAAAGGACCCCGAGGATAGTGTTGAAGGGGTTTCCCCTGTTCGCCCGTCAAATCAGTCCGGCTCTGCCTCTCAAGGCGAGATCATAGGGCGATTCGTTGCTTCCTACCCCAAGGGCAGTCTGTCTATGATGGCTTCAATGCCCATAGATATTTTAAACACCAAGGGAGCTGCCATCTTGGTTGAGGTAATCATCACTTTTTATCTTCTTATGCAGTAGTTTGGTTCGCCACTTTCTAACTCGCACTCTTTTACAGGCCTTCAAGTTCAACGTGGCCATAGGCCACCATATGGATTCTCTCCGTGAACGGGCAACCAAAGCTGAAGCTGAAGTTGAGCAGGCTATGGAGTTATTGGTACAAGCTCAAGACTTAGTACAAGAGATGGCCTCTAGTCAAAGGGGAATGGAGGCGGAGTTAGCCGAGCTTCGGTGTGACCAAGAAAGGACAAAGAAGTCCCTTGACTTAAAAACCCTTTGGTCTGAGCCTCGAGCCAGTCAGTGGGATTCTTGTAAAGAAAAAGCAAATGCACTGGACATTGAAAACCAAGGTCTATAAGCCTAATTTGCCAAGCTTCAAACTGAGGTGGATGTCTTCTTCATCGACGAATACTTCTATGCTTCCTACCAGGTTGATGAAGCCCTCCCTTCCCCTTTTGGCCTATCAGCTAAAGCCAACTGGGATAGGAAGGTGATTATGACCAAGGCTGCTGAGATGTCTCATCCTGAGGGTGATGGGGCTGAAGCTAGGAAGAAAGTAGTTGTAACAGATCCTCCTCTTTCTCCTTCAATCTTACCAGTATCAGGTCCTAGGGAGACCTTTAGTGGGGTTTTGTCAGCACAAAACGAGGGGGACGTGCCAAAAGCTCTGGGAGAGGTCCACAACCGTCCTAAAAAAACCTCTAAAGAAGGACTGGAGGTTGAACAAAATCGGGTAGAGTCTTTGGCAAACTTTCTTGATGTAGCCATCCCTCCTAAGGTTATGGCGGTGTTAATGAGGTCTTGAAGAAATAGCCCGTTGAGCAGCAGGCAGTAGAGGATCCCCAAGAGGAGGGGGTAGTGGACAAAGGCAGCCATGGCAAGCGACTACCTGAGGGAGAGATAGGTGGAGCAGGGGACGAGGTTCACCAGGAATGGGAAGCAGCAGAGAGGAATCAAGAGGAAGCAAGAGTCTGATATTCACAACTTGCCTTTACAGCTCGGAAAGAGGGGTAGGCACCCCACTTTATTCATGCCTGACCATCATCATTTTTTTTATAGCCCGGAGACATCTTCTATCTTTA
Organism: Dipteronia dyeriana; assembly: GCA_032871835.1. Taxonomy (NCBI): domain Eukaryota; kingdom Viridiplantae; phylum Streptophyta; class Magnoliopsida; order Sapindales; family Sapindaceae; genus Dipteronia; species Dipteronia dyeriana. The sequence continues at coordinate 18,500,867 of CM065303.1, forward strand.
TTCCTGATCCTGACCTAGATGCGACCTCTGAAATAACTTGACTTACTCAAATTTGATGAAAATATCGAGAAATTAAATTTGATTAAGTGCAAAACTAGACAGTTAGGTTGAGCTTTCAGCTCTTAACAGAAGCTTGTAGATTTATGATTTTAGTGAGTAGACCCCTTATGTGATTGTAGGCTAGTTTGTACCTGTCACAACGAGCAATCATATACACATGGAAGATTAGTAACTAGTAATAACTAGAATAATGGAGTTTAAGTAGGAGAGCTTTCTAATCCTGAACCCCTTTGGGGGATTTATTGCCCGATTGAGGCATCAGGAGCTAGCTATTTCTTAGTCCTATGGTCTGGATGACAACTATGATCTTATACTCCGACCCTTCTTGGGGGTGGTAGCCTGACCAAGGCATCAGGAAGGCTATCTAGCTATTTCCTGGTATCGAGATTTGTATGGCAACTATGCTTTTATACTCAGACCATTCATGGGGGTGGTAGCCCGACCAAGGCATCATGAGGGCTATCTAGCTATTTCATGGTCTCGAGTTCTAGATGGAAACTATACTCTTATACTCAGACCCTTCTTGGGGGTGGTAGCCCGACTAAGGCATCAGGAAGGTTATCTATCTATTTCCTGATCTCGAGGTCTAAATGGCAATTATGCTCTTATACTCAGACCTTTCTTGGCGGGGGGTGGTGCTCTGTCGAGGCATCAAGAGCAGCGAAGGGGCTTCCCTGGCTAATCCTTGGTCTTGAGATGACTATGTTGGACTTACCTGTGTAGACCCTAGTTGGACAGGGATAAATTATTGTAAAATACAGTCGAAGATAGAGAAAGCAGACTTTGTTTATAAAAAATGGAGTACATTATTGTTTAAGGTTTTATCGAAACCTAAATAGAGGTAGTCTGCTCATTAGTCCCCTGTCTAAGGGTAATACTTCCTCAGGCGATCTGCATTCCAAGTGTGATCGATGTGTCAGTCATCCATGTCCTCACACTTATATGCCCCGTTGTGTACCACTACTTTTACCAAGTAAGGTCCTTCCCAGTTGGGCCCCAGAACCACGTCTGACCTCTTCCTGGTATTAAAGGTTACTTTCCTTGAAGTTTTGAACTTTAACTCTCCTGTTAAAGTACCTAGCGATCTTGCTCTAGTAAATCGCTACTTTCTCAGCTACCCGATCTTGTTTAACTTCCAAGAGATCTAGGCTAGCTCGAAGCTTATCCTCATTGCTTCTGTACTCAAAATGTTGAACTCTGAATGAGGTTAATTTGTGCTCGATGGTAAGAACTGCTTCAACCCCGAAGGTTAAAGAATAGACTGTTTCTTCGGTGGCTATTTTTCTTATAGTACGGTAAGCCTAGAGGACCTTGGGAAGCTCTTCGGCCCATTTGCCATTTCTCTACTGTAACTTCTTTTTCAACAGCTTCTTGATGGTTTTATTGGTGGATTCCACCAGCCCGTTAGCTTGAGGATGAGCTACTGAGGCGAATCTAAGGTCGATTCCCAAGTCTTTACAAAAGTCCTTGAATCGATCGTTATCAAATTGCTTTCCGATGTCAGCCGTAACGATAAGAGGGATCTCGAACCTACAAACTACATTGTTTATGATGAACCTTGTTGTATTCTCTTCCGATATCAGGAAGAGTGGTTCAGCCTTGACCCATCTTGTTAAATAGCCGATTGCCACAATATCATGTTTGGCTTGTCCAAAGGCGATTGGAAGTGGACCGATCAAGTAGACTCCCCACATAGCAAAGGGGTAAGGGGTGGGAGGTGGCTCAAGTTGGAGGTCTTCTGGCATGGTTCACAGGATTGAACAAAGTTTTTTGTAACTTGATGGATAGTTGACCAGTAATACCCCATGCGGAGTACTTGATATGCTAGAGCTTCCCCACCAACGTGGTTCCCATATTCCTTAGAGTGAACCTCTCTTAATGCCCATTTGGCATCATCAGGATGCAAACATCATAGCAGGGGAAATGACCTACTCCTTCTATAGAGGCACCCATTTACTAGGCAATATCTGACTGAGAGCCTCTTAATTCTTCTAGCTTGGATGGGCTCCTCGAGAAGAATTCCTTCTTAGAGATAAACCACTATTGAGTCCATCCAACATGGTTGTGGATCCAGGGTATAGGACTTCTTGCCCGCCACTATGCTTGGTAGGGAGATTACTTGGAGAGAGACTCCTTGTGGTAAGGCCTAGCCACAATTTGCAGCTATCTTGGCTATGACGTCAGCTCGACAATTTTACTGTCGAGGCACCTGCTCGATCTTAAATCCCTTGAATTTATTCTTAAGCAGTTGAACTAGCTTAAATAGGCAATCATGTTATCCCTTCTGGCCTGATAGTCCCCAGAAACCTGATTAACTATGAGTAATGAGTCACTATTGACCTGAAGGTAATCGATCCCCGAGCTTAACAACCATCTTCATCCCGATTATAAGGGATTCATACTCTACTTTATTGTTAGTGGCCTTAAATTCGAATCTGATGCAATTGCAAAACTAAGTCCCCTCTGGGTCTATCAGGACTACGCCTGCTCATCCCCCGGCTTCTCCGGATGCTCTATCAGTGTAAGGGATCCATGACTTGCATCCTATCGACTAGTTATAGGACTCTAGAATCCTTTATGAGCTATATTTGTCACTGCGAAGGTCGCTTGACCTGAGGGCACTGAAAGCTCTGCCACAAAGTTCGCCAAAGTCTGGGCTTTAAATGTGGTCCTGGGTTTATACCTTAAATCAAACTGGGTGAGTTCCATGGCCTATAAAACCAGTCTTCCAGACACATCCGACCTTTGCAGGAATTGATGGAGCAGTTGGCCCGTCACTACTGCTATTGAGTGAGCTTGAAAGTAGGGACAGAGCTTCCTTGCTAAGGTTATCAAGGCATAGGCGAGCTTCTCTGGAAGGGTATAACTCTTTTCCGGCTTGGTTAGGGCGTGACTCATGTAGTAGATAGGTCGTTGGACCCTATCCCCACATTCCTTGACCAAGGCCCTACTCACTGCAGTTTTCAAAATGACAAAGTAGATTTGCTGCTCCTCTTCCAGACTTGGCTTGACCAGTAACGAATGGCTTGACAGATACTTCTTCAAGGCTTGAAAAGCTTGCTCGCTCGCTTTACTGGTCCCATTTCATGTTCCTTCCCTCTTTGATAGCTTTGAAGAAAGGGAAACATTTATCGGTGAACAGAGAAATGAACCTGTTGAGTGTCATTATCTGCCCGGTCAAGACTTGAACCTATTTAAGTTACTTGGGGGATTTTAGATCCAGGATAGCTCTGATCTTTTCTGGGTTAGCCTCTATTCCTCTCTCATGAACCATGAAGCCATAAACTTTCCCGCAGTTACCCCGAAGGCACATTTGGAGTGATTCAATCTCATCTAGTTTTCCCTTAGGATCATAAAAGTTCTACGAAGGTCGTCCTGAAGTCCCTCTACGGTTTATGACTTGGTAATCATGTCGTCGATGTACACTTCCATTGATCTTCCAATCTCAGGCTTGAATAAACGATTGACCAACCGTTGATATGTAGCTCCCGCATTCTTAAGCCCAAACGGTATCACCTTGTAGCAGTACAGACCCTACCCGGTGATGAAGCTGGTCTTATCATGGTCTGCAGGGTGCATCATGATCTCCGAGAATGCATCCATGTAGCTAAAGAGCTTGTTTCCGAACATGGAGTCAACCAATTGATCGATCTTTGGTACTGGAAAGTTGTCTTTCGGATATGCCCGGTTGAGGTCGGTGTAATGGACACACATACACCACTTCCCATTCGCATTCATGACCATGACCATGTTGGCGATCCATTCGGGGTAGCGTGCCTCTCTGATAAAAGCCTGCTCTAATAAACTTGTCCACTTGTTCCTGAATAGCAGCATTTTTTTCAGCATTAAAGTGACGCCTTTTTTGTTTGACTGGCTTGAAGGTTTGATCTAGTGCCAAACATTTTGCATTCAATGATATCGGGATCCTGGGCATCTCGTCGTGACTCCAAGAAAAGATGTCATTGAATTCTTTGAGGAGCCCGATCAGACCTTCCTTCACCCCTGGTTTGAGGGTGGCCTCGACCTTGATGACTTTCGAGGGGTCATTAATCCAGATGGGAATCTCTTCTAGCTCATCCACTGGATGCCTGCTGGCCCATTCCCTACTCTGCTCCTTTTCGCCTGGAATCTCGAGATTACCCTCTGGGTGATTTATGGGCCCTACATACTCAAAGGTCATCCCGGGGGTTGCCCCATCATGTATCATCGTAACCTGTGCAAACTGTTTTGTTTTAGTTGTTGGGTTGGCAGACACTGCATAGCACTTCCTGGCTGCTTGTTGGTCACCGAGTATTTCCTCTAACTTGTCTCCTACTGAAAACTTTAGGACGTTGTGGTAAATGGACAAGACCCCTTTCAGGGATGATAAGAAAGTTCATCCCAATATCGCATTGTAGGCCGATGGGGTATCCACCACCACGAAGTCCGTCATGATATTCTGCTGAAGGAGGGTTGTTCTAGCGATTACTGGAAGGATTTTTGACCGCACAGGTATGATCGAGTCCCCAATGAATCCATACAACTGGGTTGTGCAGCTATTGTAACACCACTGTTTCAAAATTAGCTTTTCCAAGGTATCTTTAAAGATGATGTCGATGCTACTGCCTGTGTCAACAAGCACGCGATGGACCATGCAGTTGGCAATTTATACAATGACCACCATGGGATCGTCATGGGGTTGCACAGTGTTGTAGACATTTGCCTCGGTAAAAATAATCTGCATAGACTGGGAGGGGTCAGCTGGGCTCTGGTCGACCTTAAAGATACCTTGCCCTTCATCTACACGAGGGACCTTCCTCGCATGATTTATTTTGGAATTAGTGGAGGTACCAGGCAATGGTGGCCCTCCGCTGATGGTATGTATCACCTGGATTTGTTGCATCATATCCGCATGCTCCTCTTTTCTCTTCTCGGCTTGCTCGCGGATCTCAAGTTGTACTTCCCTCCCATTCTGAATGTTGTCTATAATTTGCTGCAAGAACTCAATCAAGCATCCTCCTCTTATCAAAGCCTCGATCTAGTTGCGTAGGTTAGAGATCTCTGAAGTGTTGTGACCCACGTCTTCATAAAAGTCACAGTATTTATACTGGTTCCTCTTATCGACGGGGGCTTTCATGGGTATGGGCTTCTATAGTAGCCTCTTATCCCGGATGGGGAGGTAGATCGTTTCACAGGATGCATTTAAGGGGGTTTAATGGTCGTATCCTCTCTCATCTCGCGTTATAAGGGATACTGTCCTAGGAGGAGGCGAAGCCCGTAGAGGGGTTCGCCTTGTTAGATACCTTTCTTGCTTGGGTTGAGAAACGGGGAAACGGAAGTTTGGCCTGTTGGGAGGTTTGTTCTGATTTTTTTGAACTTGTTTAGGTCTGAGAGTTTTCTTCTTCTTTCATTTTACCGTTCTCATGTCGTCATGCTTTATTTTTACCTTGAGATGCTCGTCGACTTCAACTTGCTCTAGAGCCCGATCATAGGCCTCTTGGTAGATCTCCGGAGGTCACTTAGCAAAGGACCGAAAAAGCTTACCCACCCATAGGTTCCGTCTGAAATTGGCAAGGGTCACTTTCTTAGTGAAGACCTCCATCTGGATGACTTCTTGTTGGAACTACTCCTTATAAGCCAGGAGGGTTTCCCTCTCTTCTGGATCACGTACTGTAAATGGATGGATCCTTCGTCAAAGGTTTGATTCCCTGGAATTACAAGCAGAAATCAGTTGACAGCTTTGTGAAGGAGTCCACACTGCCCGTGAGTAGCTTCCTAAACTAGGTCTTGGCGTAGTCGGTTAGCGTAGTTAGGAACATCGTACATATAGCAGCCCTGGTTGTATTCTGGACTTCCATCTCTTGGACGAAGCTCTCCAAGTGGCTCAAATGATCCTATGTGTTGGAGAACTTGTCCGATAGCATCTTAAACTTTGGTGGGAGCTTTACCTCCCGGATTCTTCAGGTAAATGGGGTGTTAATCTCGCTCAGGGATCCTTTTTGACCTCATTAATCTTCCCTCTTTTCAACTGTTACATCTTGGCTAGCTGGTTCCTCAAGTGCTTATTCTCGTGCTTCTTAGAGTCGACCTCAAAGCTCTCGCTGTCAGATCCCCCCAATGAGCTTGGTACTTCAACTTTGTCATTCTTAAGGATGGGCACTGTTCACGCAGTTTGCCAGCTCTCCCTAGCTTCAGCTTGAGGTTCCCTTCTGGAGGTCGCCGGTCGAGGAGGGCTTCGAGGTAATCTCTGCGGAACGTCGGCTGTCGACTTAACCTGTCTAGGTAGATTGTTGGTTGTTCTATCCAGGACTGGGGGCTTGAGCCCTAGCCTATTCCAGATGGAAGTTACAGGTCCTGTCCTGTGGTAATAAGGGACTAGTGGGGAGAGGGGGGGGGGGGGGGGGGGGGGGGGGGGTCCCAGTTGATCTAAGACTGGCTGCCCAGCCGTAGGTCGGCTCGCCTCTCCTCAGATTCCTAGGCCTACCAGCTGAGGATCAATTCCTTCTGCAGCTAGACGGAGAAGGACATTTTCCATAATAGCTTATGCATGTTGATGGATCACAGCTTGACTCACCGCCAGAGGGGTTAGACCCTGCTCTACGCCTGACTGATGAGACGCTGGCTTATGGTGCTTGGATTTCTTTCCTTTTTTCTATCCTTTCTAGGTGGAAGGGGCAAATGGATGTCCCGAGGTTTCGAGTTTCCCTTGAGAGGAGCGAACCCTCAAGATTACTGCAAAACAACAAGCTCGTAAGTGTAAAAATGTGGTCGTGGGTGGTTCGTTTCCCACATACGCCATCAGAAAGTGTTAACCGAGAATTTACTGGAGGTGAGAAATTTCGGTTAACACCCTCGAAACCACTACCAAGTAGGTGGTGGCCAGGGTTGGTACCTTAGGTACCTAACCTGAAAGAATAAATATGGATGTATGAATATGAGTGCATTGAAAATGGGATTGTATTTGCTTTATTATCAACTAGGAATATCGTACAAAAAGACTCTTAAACATTCTTAATCTCTTTGTGATACAGTAGGGTGGAAACTTCGTGCCTATCGAATAGTAGATAATCGTGGAGGCCGTGTTCTGATTATAGAATTTAGGTCAAAGACTCAAAAATTCTCTCTTTCTATTTGCCCTATGTTGCTCTCTTCCGTGTCCATTTTTCTTGTCGATCTTTTTCCTTTCCTCGGTCCAGGTCGTTCAAACCAGTGAATCTCCCGCCATGATTCTCTGAATCTGTTCCCTCCTTATCGGGCGGGATCTCTTATGTCAAATTCATTGACTTTACGTTAACAACGGATTCGAGAATATCACATACACAAAGTTTCGATATTCTTTGGAGTGTAGATTTGATCTTGTGTGTATTTATGGCATAATCCTTAATGGAGGTTGTTGAGTTAGTTGTTCGTTGTAATAGTTTTGGTACCAGAAGGTCGGCATGACCTTTCCCGGTCCTTTAGACCTTGAGATGGCCTTATGGGCACTCATTAGAGAGGAAGAGCGTGGATTATACGAGCTTCCTTTTTCCCGTCCAGATGGGTTCAAGCCTTTCTTAGCGAATGGGAACGTGGCTATTATATGAACCTAATATCTTTAAAAGTCCCCGTTTCTATGCCTGAAAGGGGTGGCGGGATTCTGGAGAGGTTACAATGGACTCTTGATCTCAAGAAGCCCAGATAAAAACATATCGGGCATTGCCCGAGTTCCAATATTGGTGTAAGGGGCTCAATCTAGTCGTGTTGGGCTTCATTATTGATAGTTGTGAAGCTCGATGACTCTTTCTCGCTTCTGCGGGGTAGCTCTATGGCTTGCCCTTAGGACCCGGTGTTCAATGACTGGTGAACTCGGGCTTTGATTCGAGTTAGGAGAGTAGAAAATTTCTCTTTGGTCCCTTAGCTAAATTTTGCTATTAACAGAAGTCCCCTCTGACTTGAACACCGGTGATTGAGTTGGGGTTGGAGTTAGATTCCTTGTTTTAGTTGGTAAATTTTCCCTCTTTTACCGTTACCAAATCTAGGTAGAAATCTCCTCATTAATTATACCAGTAACGTGGCAGGAAAAGACCAGTGTATTCCCCGAAATAATTTGGCTACGTTACGGCTGCTCCCGCGATTCGAGGCAATCCTTCCAAAGATTTCGTTGACGTCACTGCCTCTCCCAGCTCTATATAAACCCGGCTTCCTCATCACTTTCCTCACGCTTCACTTTTAAACTTTAACTTTTCATAAATCCCTCTCTTTTGCAAACTTCTTCAGCTCTGCCTCTGTTCTTTCTCTTTTTTCTCAGCCTCCAGACCCTATTCTATCATGTTGAAGATCAACCATGACTCCATTGATTCCCTCATTGATGGCACAGAGGTTTCCAGTCTTGCCCTAGAAAAATGGGCTCGACTAAACCTAGACGAGAGTTACTCACCTTCGATCCCGTAACGTCGTCGGTCGAACTGGAACGTGGCCATCGGGACTGGGTTTTCTAATCGACCAGATAATCCCCTAAGCTTGGTTAATGAGGATTTCGATGAGGAAAATAGGGAAGGCGTTGCTGGAAAGGGCCTAGTCATAGTTGTCGGTCATTCTCTAGAAAGGTGTTTTCCCTATGACTTCAAGGTCATAGGGGACTCCACAGTTGATCTGCAGCCAATCAGTCGTATAAGGTCCAAATATGGCATTCCTGACAGTGTCACCCTCACAGTCCCCCACAGAAACTACGACGTCTTCAATCAGCCCAAATGCGTGCTCTCCATCCACGTGACGGCCTTAGAGAATTGGGTTAGGCTCCCTCTTCATCCTACACTTCGGCGGGCTCTCAACTCTCTATAGCTAGCTCCCCTCCAGTTGACACCCAGCTTCTAGAGGCATCTGATCGGCTTTCTCGTATTGTAGAGGGGATAATACGAGCTTAGCAAGGTTGCCCGGGATCCCGAAGCTGAGGAGCTAGAATACATCTTTCAGATTGGAAGCTTGTTTGAGGCTCCTCGAGGTCAATTATATGCCAAGGCAAAGAACAAGATCAATTTCATCATCGCTGTCACTTTGAGGAAATATCCTGTCTGGAAGGAGGAGTGGATCCTAGCAGGCGAGGATTGGGGAAGCTCGACCTTCATAAGTGGGCATGAGTTCACAATTCCCACCGCTTTTAATGATAAACCCTCGTGGGGCCCAGATTTCTTACCTACCTAGTCTGAGGTGGTGCTGCAGGCTATTCTTGCCAAGAACTATTTAAATCTGAAGTTCCTGACTGTTGACCCTTTCGATTCTCGTTGGGTAAATTGCTATCTGCGAATATCTGATGATACTCCTCGTAAGTACTCTGAACCATCATGCTTTGTGTCGTTGAATAGTTCAGTTCTGATTGTTCTACCTTTTTTCTCAAGCTTTTTTAACAGTTTTTTGTTATTGCTCCAGCTTCTTGTGAAGCCCAACAAGCTCACACTACTCCCTCATCTGCCAAATAGAATAGGGAAATCCCTCTGGCTTTCTCAGAGAAAGGGGGTCTAAATGCTCCGACTGGGGTATCGTCTGCTCGTGCTCCATCCTCTTCCCAGCATAGGTCCAAGCTATCACTCCACGCATCTCGGGCTACCAAGGTACGGGGTAGGTCTTTGTTTCTCAAGCCCCTGATGCAGTGATGTCAGCTCCTGCTATAATTGTCTCTACATCTACTTCTGCTCATGTCGCCCCGGCTTCAAGCTTGCCAGATGCTTCTGCCTCTCCATCTACATTCCCTGCCCCCCGAGCTTCAAAGAACCACAAGGATAGTGGTGCGATCTCCACATAATTCAATTAAAAAAAAATCAATTTGTGTGACATCTGGTATGGCATCAGATCTTCTCTTCTCTCTATTCAACCAAAATCTTCACTTCTCTCTCTTTCATCATCCTTCAATCTTCTCTTGATTTCTTTTTTTAAAAAATTATAGGTATGTTGCCCTCCATCGAGTTTGAGATTATAGAAGATTGATTTGTGTTTCACATTGAAGAATATGGATTTGTGTTTGAAAGTATGAAAAATTGATTTACAGAATAAAAAATCTTAATATTTGTTGACGGAAAATTTGCTCAGGATGAGAAATTCCTACTAACACCCTCGAGACCACTACCACGGAAGTGGTGGCCGGAGTCGGTACCGTTGATACCTGACCTGTTTTAGAGGTAAAAGAGAGGCTAGATTGTAAGGATACAAATGGGAGCTTTTATTATTGATTCCTAGCTTCGATATATAGATTACTCTCTCATATGCTCACAGTCTCTCTAGGATCTAGGAAGGTGGCAATTTTATGCTTGTCGAATAGTGGAAATAAAGGCGGTCGTGTTATGAATACAAATTTAGGCATTCCCTTCTTCTTTTCTTTTCTTTTCTTTTCTTTTCTTATATTTGTCGTTCTTCTTCTGTTTTTCGCCAACTTCTCCTTCACTTTTTTTTTATATATCTCTTCGTGTGTCATGCTTGGCCCTATTTATATATGGTCCAAGTAGGTTTGAATTTGCTGATATCTCGCCACGATCTTACGAATCCGTTTCCTCCTTATCAGACGGGATTCTTTAAAAAGTTGTTGACCCCGAGTAAATAGCGGAAACGATGATATTGTTAACGAAAATGAGTTTGTTTCCTTTTAGGAATCAAACTCTTGTCTCACACGTATACGGATTTAATGTTGGTTATCACATAGATTTGATCTTGTATGTTATCACGGCATGGTCTTTCATGGAGGTAGATCCATGCTTTCTTGGGAGCTTGAGGTGTCCCTGTAGACATTCCTGGGAAGTAGCCGGGGTAGTGTATATTTAGGCGTGATTCCTCTTTCATGCCCAGTAGGGACAACAGGCTTATGGAGAGGTTGGTGGGCTTCTGTCTAAGACTACTGTTAAGCTTGTCCGCTGAAGGTCTTAACCCGGAGGGGGCCTACTTTGCTTGTCGAGCTTCTTTCGAATGTCTCTTGAGCTTGGAGACCCCCCAAGGCTTTCACGGGGTGGTTAAGGAGCTCGAACTCAGGAACCGAGGTTCCCCAATAGATCGCCTGGAGAAGCCCGGGTTCCAGTGTTCGTGTGGGGCTCTTCTTGGTCGCGCCTAGCTTGCTTTCTGATAGTTTTGAAGCCGAGCTGGCCTTCCCTGCTCCTGTGGGGTAGCTTTATGGTCTGCCCTGGTTTCATGAACGTCGATTATGAGTTTTGACTTGTGGCGGGAAAGTGGAAAATTTCTCTTTGACCTTTGGCCAAATTTTACTATTAACAGAAGTCTCCTCTAACTTGAACAACGGAGGTAAAGTTGGGGTTGTAGTCAGATTCCTTGTTTAATTGGGAAATTTTTCTGTTATAAAACAATTAATGAGAATTTCGAACGTAATTTCTCATTAATTATCCACTATTGAAATTGAATTAGTACGTTCTTCGGAAAAAAACAGCTGCACTACGGCTCTCTATGTGGCTCTAGGTGATCTTCTCGAGAATATCGTCGACATCGTTACAGCCCTAACCTTTATTTTTACCCGGCCTTACCATCACATTCTTCACGCTTTCTCTCCATTTTCAAATTTTCAGATTCCTTCTTTAGCTCTCCTCATTCAGCCATGTAGAACTCTTCTGATATCATCAAAGCTCTGGTTGAGGGCACTGGAGGCTTTAACATGGTTCCTCAAAAACGGGTGCGAGGAATTTCGAGTGATGAGGACACCTTCCCTGTCCGCCAGTGCCGTCGTTCTAGTAGGAACGTCTCCATTGGCTTCGGCTACTCGAATCAGCCCGATAACCCTCTAAACTTAGTTGAGGAGGATTCTGATGCTGGGAAAGGGTCGACGCCGTAGGGAAGGTTCAGGTTACGATGGCAGGGATTTCTTCAGCGACGACTCTTCCTTTAGAATCCAGGGTCATTCCTGATTCAACTGTTGACCCTAAGTCGATTGGTCGCCTTCAGGATAAATACGGCATCCCTGACACTATCTCTCTCACAGTCCTCCACAGAAATTATGATGTCTTCAGCCCGCCCAAAGGCGTATTTCCTATCCATGTTGCGGCCTTCGAGAGCGGGGTAAGACTCCCTCTCCATCCTACCCTTCGACGGGCTCTCAACGCCCTTCAACTGGCTCTGCTTCAACTAACGCCCGGCTTCTAGAGACACCTAGTTGGCTTCCTCATGCTATGGAGGGAGCACTGCGAGCTAAGCAAAATAACTTTAGAGCTCGAGGTAGAGAAGCTCGCTTTCCTTTTCCAGATTGGGAGCCTGGTTGGGGTCCCTCGAGGTCAATTTTACGCGAAGACCAAGAACAAATTCAATTTCATCATCCATGGGGCTTTAAGGAAGGACCCCGCTTGGAAAGAAGAGTGGATACTAGCGAGGGGAGACTGGGGGAGCTACGTATTCATCGGTGGTCATAAGCTCACGATTCCCACTGCTTTCAGTGACAAACCCTCATGGGATTGGGACTCCTTGACTGCTGAGTCTGAGGTTGTGATGAAGACTATCCTCGCCAGAAATTATCTGAATTTGAAGTTCCCAACTGCTGACCCCTTCAACCCCCGCAGGTTGAACAAGTACCTGTGGGTCTCCGATGTTACTCCTCATAAGTATCTTGCTCTATCACGCTTTGGGGTTGTTGAATGGTTCAGTTCTGATGGTTTTAACCCCTTTCTTAACAGTGTTTGTTGTTGCTCCAGCTTCTCACAAAGCCCGACAAGTTCAGACCCCTCCTCCTCCTCCTTCCAGATTGTCCCATAGAGCTTTCTCGGCTGCTTTGAAAAAGTGGCAACCATTATGGCTGCTACCTTGCTCGTTCATTCTCCATCACCTTCCCAGGTGAAGTCCAAGATAGCAGTTCTTGCGTCTCAGGCAACAAAGGATCTAAACCAAGGAAGGCCCGTTTCCCAAGCCACTGATACATCCACCCCTACCCCCTCACCAGTGGTTCCTGCTTCAACTGATGCTTCCTCAATTATATTATCTCATTCTACTGATCCAGTTGTATCGCGGGTAGTTCAGGTTCCCAGGGATCCCGAGGTCGGTACTCCTGAAATCCCTCCCCCCCTCTTCTCACCCCTACCAGCAGTCAAGCTCGGCGGGTTATGACGAGGTCCTGAAGCAATTTATTGCATCCTGCCTTAGTTGTGAGCTTTCCAGGATGACCTCAATGCCCGTGGACATCATGGTTACCGAAGGGTCTGCCCTTCTAGCCGAGGTGATCGTCGCTTTTACTTCCTCATTCAGTAAATTGAGTTAACATTTCCTAACATGAATTCCCTTTATAGGCCTTCAAGTTTCAAGTAGCCATGGGACATCAGGTAGCTTCTCTCCATGACCGGGCAACTAAGGCTGAGGCTGAGGCTGAGTCTGAGCGAGCCATGGGATTGCTGGCGCGGGCTCAAACCCTGGTCAAAGAGATGACCTCTAGCCATAGGGGAATGGAAACACATCTGGCTGACCTCCAGTGCAACCACAAGAGGTTGAAGCGGTCCTTTGATCAGGAAACTCTTCGGTCGAAGCAACGACCCCGCCAGCCAGCCAGATGACTGGAATGGAAAGGCTCAGGCGCTGAATGTTGAGAACCAAGCTCTGCAGGCCCAAGTTGCCAAGCTCCAGGTCGAGGTGGAAACCTCTTTCAGTGAAGGGTATTTCTATGCCTCCTTTCAAGTTGCAGAAGCTCTCCCCCCCCCCCCCCCCCCCCCCCCCTTCAATTGATCTCTCTAGCATCACTGACTGGGACAGGGAAGAGGTTATGTCTCGGGCTGCAGAGATGCCCAACCTAAAAATGATGAAGCAGGTCCTTCTACTTGGAAGGGTGCTGGGAAGCGGTTTGAAGTACCAGATCCTCCTCTTCCTATTTCTACCTTCCTAGCGTCAGGTCCTGGTGAATCCTCGAGGGGGGGGGGGGGGGGGGGGGGGGGGTCCAACCTTAGAAGCTAGAAGAAGACCTTACCGAAGCCCGAGATCCTTTCATGGTGCTTTCATGAAAGGAGACAACAGTGGGCAAGATTATGCCAGAGTTAGTGGTCAATCTTCTTGATGCAGCCATACCGCTTGAGGTTATGGCGGTGATCAATGAAGTTGTGGAGGAGGACCCCGCTGAGCATCAGGAAGTTGAGGAGCATCCTCGAGAGGAGGTGGCAGAGGTGGTAGAGGCAGCTAACCAGAATGAGCGACCACCAAAAAAGGGAACAGGGGGCGAGGTTCATCCGTTGGAAGAGGAGGCTGGAGGACATCGGGAGGATGCAGCAGTTAACTCACTTTTCTTGTAGTTTGTTTTAAATGCCCGAAAAAGGGGGTGGGCATCCCATCTTTACCCATGCTTGATCATCAATCATTTCAATTTTTTTTGTAGCCCGGAATCAGGGGTTGGGCTCACTAGCTTCTATAACCTTACTGGGGAATAGGCTCCCCCATTTATTAATAAAACTTAACTCGAGATCTGGTTCATATTTTGACTTACATGTACTTGCTTCTTTTCTGATCTCCCTCTAGGTTCAGCCTCTATTGCAAATTGACTTAGCTTGGGAAAAATAACAAGATAAGAATATCACTTAAGCGTAAAAGCAGACAGCTAGCTCAGGCTTTCTAACTACAAAGACTTGTAGCTCAACGTCTTTAGTCAATAGTCCCCTTGTTTGATCGTAGACCTGTTATAGTAATCAATCACATGTACAAGGAGAATTAGTAACCAACAGTAACAGGGATATTTAGAGTTTAAGTAAATTGAGCCCTCCGTCCTTGAGCCCCTTCAAGGGGTTATAGCCCGAGAGAGGCACCAAGTAAAAAACTGTTTAGCCCTCTCTTAGGCTAGGTATCAAGAGGGCTTTCGCGCTCTTAAACTCGAATCTTTCTTGGTGGTGGTAGCCCGACCAAGGCATCAAGAGGGGTTATCTAGCTATTTTCTAGTCTTGAAATCTGGATGGCAACTATACTCTTACACTCAAACTCTTCTTGGGGGCGGTAGCCTGACCAGGGCATCAGAAGGGCTATCTAACTATTTCCTGGTCTCGAGATCTGGATGGCAACTATGTTCCTACACTCAGACTCTTCTTGGTGGTGGTAGCCCGACCAAGGCATTACGAGGGCTATCTAGCTATTTCCTGGCCTCGAAATCTGGATGACAACTATGCTCTTACACTGAGACCCTTCTTGGGGGTGGTAGCCCGACCAAGGCATCAGGATGGCTATCCAGCTATTTCCTGGTCTTGAAATCTGGATGGCAACTATGCTCTTACACTCAGACCCTTCTTAGGGTGGTAGCCCGACCAAGGCATCAGGAGGGCTATCTAGCTATTTCCTGGTCTTGAGATCTGGATGGCAACTATGCTCTTACACTCAGACTGTAAAGTCCTCATTTATTGATTGGCTTATTTCGTGAACAAACCATATTTTTGGGGTTTTATGTAAGGGTAGCTTAGGCTCTCAAGACCTCAAGAGAAGAAGCACCAAAGGTAAAATTCTTGTGCTTACTTACTTTGAAGAGATAGTTGCACACACTCACATATTCATGCATAACTCTTGATCTTATATGTTGAGTGTTTTCTTGTGTGCATTTTAGTTTAAATGACTCTTGTTGACCTATTTGCATCTTGCTATAAAAGTTCTATGTCATGCTAGGCATTAAAATAGGAAGCAAATTCATCACTCGTGAACTTATTGCTTTTGTGCTTTTGAGTGTTGAAAAAATAGGTCTTGCGCTAGTGGTGCGCTACTCGACCAGCGCACCTCACCAGCGTAACTTTCACAGTGGACTGCCGCTAGTCATACACCACTGAGATGCGCTGCTGCACCCGCGCTTAGTTGAAAAATATGGGCGTGCATTGGTGATGCGCTACTCGTCTAGCGCAGCCTCACCAGCGTAAACTTCCCAGAGAATCTGCGCTTGTGTTGCGCTACTGGGATGCGCCACTCGACCAGCGCCTGTTTTAAAAATAGGTTGTGCGCTGCTCGACTAGCACACGTCACCAGCGCACGCAGAGGAAGCTGGAACATTTTTTTCAAAACGACCTAACTTTGATTGGATCTTATATATATATAACTCAATGCCTTAAGGTCGTATATGAGTTCAGAATATCACATTTCTTCCTTAGAACACATTTCAAAGGAAAAACACTTCCAAGAACTCATTTTTAATCACTCAAAGCATTCCCATGAGCATTAAATCTTCATCTTGCATCATCTAAGTTCATTTAGAGTGCATAAATGGATAGGGCTGCTTCATCACATCTTGTTTGGTAAGTTCTTCATTATCTTCTTACAAGTTAAGTGTTTTGCTTACTAAACCATCTCTTTAATTAATTGTGTTCTCTTAGAATATTTTTAGATACAAATTAGAGATTGTTGTGATGACATGATTGAGTATTGTATTGTGATAGCTTCATAGGATTGATTAATCTATGTTTAGCTAAGCTATTTGAACATGTCATTTAGCACTTGATATCTAGGATTGCATTGATTGTCATCTCATTATCCTAGATAAGCATATAGGGTTTCCTAGCCTTGTTTGTTCATTGAATATCATCATATATTCACTTAGGACACTTTATCTCTTCATTGAGAAGTAAGACTTGTGTTGCTTCCGGGAGTAGGTAGCTTAAAGCACAAGCATGATGAACTAGGTTCACTTATACTAGGATTAGGTAGTGGTGGAGGATTAAACCGGGATTAGGTTGTAATTCCTTTATCATTAGTGGATTCGAGGTTCTAGTGTGATGCACTCATCAGCCTGTGGTTTTTCCCATTTGGAGGGTTTCCACGTATATCTCAAGTGTTTTTACTATTTTCGTATTTATTACACTTGTGGTATCTTTGTAACTAGATAGGGTATTTTCGTCAACTTGACTTTTAACGAAAATTGGGTAAAAGTTAATTAAAATCTATTCACCCCCCTCTCTAGATTAATATTACACATCATATTATTTATTTTAATTGGTATCAGAGCGGGTTCCTAGACATACATAGGTGATCCTTGCTCATTTTGGTATGTGTTTCATTTTGTGTGTGTATTGATCATTCATATACTTGCATTCATATCATTCATTCATTAAACACAATGAGTGGAAATGGTGGCAACGATGGAGCTTCTACCACTAGACCTCCATTTCTCACCGGATTGAATTATGCCTCTTGGAAAGGTAAGATGGAGTCGTACACTTGTCAAATTCATGATAGGGCATGGATGGAGATTGAAGATGGCTACACTCCACCCATGATGACTCCTACGGATGGAGGAGATGATGTACTCAAGCCAAAGGCACAGTGGAACGAACAAGAGTTTGAGGCATCAAAATGGAATGGGAAGGCAATGCATGCCATCCTATGTGCAATGGATGAGAACCAGTACAAGTTAGTTCAAAATACTAGGATAGCTAAGGAGGCATGGGATATCCTAGAGGTTGTACATAAGGGAACCGATGTGGTTAAGGAATCGAAGCTTCAAGTTCTCCAAACGCAATTCGAATTGCTCAAGATGGATGAGAACGAATGCTTTAATGACTTTGAAGTAAGGTTAATAGACATTGTGAATCAAAGTCATCTACTTGGTGACCTTTATTCGGATAAGAGAATCAAGCAAAAGATTATGAGATCTCTACCCAAAAGATTTGAGTTTAAGGTGACGGCTTTAGAAGAGAATAGTGCTTACAAGGATATGAAGCCGAGCGAAGTGATTGGGAGGCTACTAGCTTATGAATCTAGGAAGGGTCTTACCACCACATCTCCTAAAAAGCAAAAGGGAATGGCTTTGAAAGCCTCCAAAATTGAGAAGGAGGAAAGTGATGAATCAGATGAGGAAATGGCTTTACTAATGAGGAAATTCAATAAATTCTACAAGTCCGAGAGGAAAGGTTTTGGATCCAAGGGTCAAAACTTGAAGAAAAAGACATTTTAAGAAGTTTGAGTCTAGGGAAGAAAAGACCGAAAGGAAAGGGGTCCGATGCTATGAATGTGGAGGGATAGGTCACTTTGCTTCCGAATGTGCTAATTCGAAGAAGAAGAAGAAGAAAGGAAAGGCAGTAGCCACCTCATCAATTGATATTGGAAGTGATAACTCCAATGAAGGAGATGATTCTTCTAGTGATGAAGAGATTATTCTTAACTACATGGCTTTTGGAGCCTCCTTTGTAGAAGATGTGGAAAAAGGTAACAAGGCCTTAGTCTGTGACCTTGAAGAAGGATGTGATGAAAAATTAGCTAAGGGAGTGATTAATGAAGATACTTATGTTGATGATGCCAATATGGCAAGGGACATTAGTGATGACTCAAGTAATGAGAGTGTCTCATCTCACTCTATAAATGAAAATGTAAAGAGCATGAACCTTGAAAGGCCCATTGAGGATTTTTCAAGTCTAAGGTTGAAGATGGAGAAAGAGGTTCAAAGGTTAAAGGAAGAGAACCTCAAGCTATCAACCGAGGTGACTCACTTACGTGAGAAAGTGAAAGATGGAAGAGAGGTGAAAGAGAGCTTGAATGAGGAGCTTAGAGAAGCAAGAGAGTTGATTGCTAGGATAACTTTGAGTACGGAGAAGCTTGACCATATGATGGGAGTTGGCAAGAAGCTAAGTGACAAGAAAGGTCTAGGGTTTGAAGATGACAAGGAGACCTCAACTTCTAGCCATACGGTATTTATCAAGAGCATGGACTTCAAATAACCTCTTCCTCCACTTCATCCTAAGAAGAAAATTGAACTAGGAGAGTGTTCTAGAAATGTCCAAGTCAAGATGCCACCGAGAAGTCAAGCCCAAGCTCAACCAATTAGAGCACTTCAAGCAACTATCCCTCAAACTAAAAGCCATCAAGCCAAGAAGCATTTCCTGCATGTTCAACAAAGGAAGCAATCTTCTCCAACTCAACAACAAGGGAGAAAAGAATCAATACCACACCAAAGGAAAGCTCAAAGACATGGGAAAGCACCTTTGTCCTCACAAAGGAATGGTATGACCCCTCATTTTATTCCTTCATGTCATTTTTGTGGTGTTGATGGTCACATTAGACCAAATTGCTTTCGTTTTATAAAATTGTGTAGAATTGAAAGCATGGTAGAGAAGAAAAAGGCTAAAGCCAAGATGCATGTCTCTATGAAAAATGAACCACATTTGCTTGTTCCTAAGACATCTAGAGCCTATGTACCATTGACCACTAGGAAAGAAAATGTTTCACCTAAGTGGATTAAAAAAGATGAACCCGGTTATCATTGTGCTAAGTTTTCTCCCATAAGCTTAACTAGGTCCAATGGATTTAGTAGTCATATTGGGATTTGTCACATGGAATGATGAGTTGTGGTCTTTGACCCCATAAGGGGAACTCAAGCAAAGAGAGCTATTGTATACTTGTTGCATCCATTTTTTTTAAATGTTTATGCTCCTTTATTGATTGCTTGAGTAGCTTGGTTGCACTTATATATTATATTGTATTTTCTTCAATAAGTGTGAACTTTGCTTTGATTACAATCCATGTCATATTTATGTTCAAACTTGCATTTTTGGACTAGGAGATCTACCTAGGAAGTACATTTTGAATGACCTATAATTATCTCCGTGACATGATGATTCTTTAATGACATGCCAATAAAAAATGATAAAGCATGAATTGATGATTGCAATTGTTGAATGGAAAATATTGTGTGAAAAGAAGCTAGTGAGACTCAAATGTTGCATCAATGTCTCTCTTTCTTTATTAGTTGAACATGACTACTATCATACGGGGTATCCTCTCGGAAAAATCAAATAGGGTGCAAAGTTGCTCATGCCATGTTTAGCTTATAAAGTTGGATATAGTGCCATTAAAACTTGATATCTTTAGAAAAATTATATCCTTGCTTCTCTCATGACAAATGGTGAAATTGGTTTGAATTATATTGGAAACCTTTGTCATTTGCTTTGCCAAATACCATTCTTTTTGGACTTGAATGCAACATGTTTTGTATGCAAAGCATTTTTAATTCACACGTTTTCTTCAAATAAATCTCCTTGTTTCTCTCCTATTAATAGAGTTGCATAAATTTGGCTTATATAATTATGCAACAATCGTGTATGCTCTTTTCTTTCTTTGCCTTGAGTAACCCGGTTGGGGACTTCTCCTTTGCCTATATCATGACAAAAAGGGGGAGTAGTATTGACCTAGCATTGTGATGTTAGGGGAGTAGCATGTGTTGGCTTTGAGGGGGAGCACTGCATGAGTGTACTTGTTTGAGGGGGAGAACCCATTGAGGGGGAGCATTGCATGAGCATTTCACGATGTCATACTCATATTATTGAATGCAATTGCTTTTGTTTTATATTCACTTGATCATCTCACATGCACTTGGTTGGAAAGTGTATTTGTGCTTTCTTTGTGTAGGGTTGATAGTTCTACAAGAGATTGAAGATTTGAAGTTTTTTTTTATGTTTATTTCTTTGTAATGTAGAATATCTTCTCGGTGTTTTATTTTGTTTTGTGAGGATCAATGCGAGTGGTGGTTTTGTCATGAAATAGCCAAAGGGGGAGATTGTAAAGTCCTCATTTATTGATTGGCTTATTTCGTGAACAAACCACATTTTTAGGGTTTTATGTAAGGGTAGCTTAAGCTCTTAAGACCTCAAGAGAAGAAGCACCAAAGGTAAAATTCTTGTGCTTACTTGCTTTGAAGAGATATAGTTACACACACTCACAACTCATGCATATTTCTTTTTCGTATATGTTGTGTGTTTATAAGAGTGTGCATTCATGTTTTGATAAGTCTTCTTGCATGTTTATATTGTTCACATCTTTGCATTTGTATTGACATGCATTATGTGTTGCTCACACACACACTTACTTGCATTTGATTGTTATGCATGTGTGCTTCATTGTTGTCTATGTGCATTCATAGTGTGGTTTTGTGTGTTGTTCACACTTGCACGATGGTGTGCTTGTCTTAGCGCATTGAGTGACCATTTGAGAAGGTCATATTCTTCCCTTGGTTTGGTTATGTGGAGTAAGGTGTCTAATTTCAAAATATGGATTTCAAAGATTTAAATGTTTTTCAAAACTGACCTTTGCATGATCTTGTAACCATAACTTTTTATAAAATGCCTGAAAATATGTTCTAAAAAATTCTGTAAAAACTAGACACCCATACCTTTCCAACGATATATTTTTCGTAATATTTCATGACTGTTTGGATTGGTTTTGAAATCTCCAAAGTGACCACAAAAACAGGGCATCTCTGTTGTTGTCTGTTTCTGACCTTTGGTCACTTAAATGACCATAACGTTTTCTAAAGACATCCAAATCATGTTTTGTAAATTGTAGTAGAAAGTAAACTTCACTGCCTTTCCAACGGTATATTATACGAAAGTTTTGGATGTCGTTTGGTCATGTTTTGGGTCGCTCGAATCTCAGGATATTGCGCTGTTGCGGCTGCGTAAGTCCACAAGCGCCCTCACCAGCGCCCCTTGTGCAGTAGGTGTGCACTGGTGTGGCGTTTGTCGACCAGCGCAGTTCACCAGCGCACTGAGTAAATTTTGGGCATTTTTCAAAGCGATGTAGTTTTGTTCTAGGGCTCATATTTATGTGTCATCTTCTTCCTCACTCGTTTTTCAGAGCTTCCAAACCATTTTTAGAGTGAGAAAGTATTTGCTTTGAGAGAGAAGCTCCAAGAGTTATTCTTTAACTCTCCAAACCCAAAACCCATCATCCTTCATGCATTATTGATCATCTTTAGACATGGGTCTTCATCATTTTATGACTTGGTAAGTAAGAACAAACTTTTATCTTTGATTATTGTTCTTAAACTCCATGGGTTCGTTTTTATTGCATAGGATTTATAGAAATCGTTTTTGAATGCATATTTTTGTTGAATGATGACATGATTGGGTTTGTATTTTGATAGCTTAATTGATTAGGTCATTTTTGACTAAAAGCTAGGTCATAAACATTCTTGTGTGATTTATTGTTGACTAGGTTGATAGATTGTTCATTAATCAACTTGTTAAGCTTTTGAATGTTTATGTGATGTTTTTGTGACAATTAGTTTGTTAGAAAATCTCTACACAACTAATTGAGTTTGTTATTGATAGACATTGGTCTAAAACTTGCATTTATTGTGTGGCTAAATGCTTTGTCTCCATCACAAGAATATATACTAAGTATATGTTGAATACATTGTAAGCATATTTGTTGATTCATCGTGATTGTTTGTGATAGCTAGGATTGTTGTTATTGATAACTTCTAGCTAAATCTCTATGCTTTGCATTTAGATATTGTTTAGGACTCATTGATTGCATTTAGTGATTGCATTACAGTCCTTGCCATGCTTAATGACAACATGTGTTGATTTGGCTTTTATGATAGCTTCATAGGATTTTTTGTTCTATGTTTAGCTAAGCTTTATGACATGTCATTTAGCTCTTGATATCTAGGATTGCATTTATTGCCATCTCATTACCTTAGATAAGCATATAAGGTACCCTAGCCTTGTTTGTTGTTTGAATATCATCATATATTCACATAGGGTGTTTATCTCTTAATTGAGAAGTAAGTCTTGTGTTGCATCCGGGAGTACGTTGCTTCAAGCGTAAGAAAATTGGACTAGGTCTACTTAATACCGGGATTAGGTAGTGGTAGTGGGTTATATACCGAGAGTAGGTTGTAACGCCTCTATCATCAGTGGATTCGTTGTTCGAGTGTGGCGCACTTAACAGCCCGTGGTTTTTCCCATTTGGAGGGTTTCCACGTATATCTCAAGTGTCTTTATTATTTCCGCACTTATTACACTTGTGATAATATTGTGACTAGTTAGGGATATTTTTGTCTAATTGACCATTAACAAAAATTGGGTAAAATTTGATTAAAATCTATTCACCCCCCTATAGATTGCTATTAAACACACCATAATAATTGTTTCACAGACCCTTCTTGGAGGTGGTAGCCCGACCAAGGCATCAGGAGGGCTATCTAGCTATTTCCTGGTCTTGAGATCTGGATGGCAACTATGCTCTTACACTCAGACCCTTCTTGGGGGTGGTAGCCCGACCAAGGCGTCAGGAGGGCTATATAGCTATTTCCTGGTCTTGAGATCTAGATGGCAACTATGCTCTTATACTCAGACCCTTCTTGGCAGGGGTTAGTGCCCGACCGAGGCATTAGGAGTGGCGAGGGGGCTTCAACGGCTTACCCCTGGTCTTAGGGTGATAATGTCGAATTTTCCACATAGACCCAAATTATTGTAGAACATAGTTGAAGATGAAGAAAAAAAGAAAAACAGGCTTTATTGATACGATGGATAGAGTACATTATTGTCGGAGATAAAAAAAAAACTAGGTCGATGCCACCTTTTCATGAGCCCCCTGTTCAATGGTAGAATTTTCTTAAGTGATCTGCATTCCAAGTATGATCGTTGAGTCGGCCATTTATATCATCGAGTTTGTATGCCTCATTACGGATCATCATTTTTACTAGGTATAGTCCTTTCCAGTTGGGCCCTAGGACCCCGTCTGACCTCTTCCTGGTATTCAACGTTACTTTCCTGAGAACTAGACCCCCTTCTTTGAAGTTTCGGACCTTTACCCTCATGTTGAAGTACCTGGCAATCCTGCTCTGGTAGACTGCTACATTCTCGCTATTCGATCTTGTTTCTCTTCAAGGTGGTCCAAGCTAGCTCGGAGCTTACTTTCATTGCTCCCTGGTTTAAAATGTTGGACTCTAAAGGAGGTTAATTTATGCTCGATAGGTAGGACTGCTTCAACCCCGAAGACTAACGAGTAGGGCGTTACCCCGATAGTTGTTCTCCTTGTAGTGCGGTAAGCCTAGAGGACCTCGGAAAGCTCTTCTGCCCATCTGTCTTTCTTCTGCTGTAGTTTTTTCTTCAGCAGCTTCTTAATGGTTTTGATCGTGGATTCCATAAGACCGTTGGTCTGGAGGTGGGCTACCGAAGCAAACCGAATGTCGATTCCCAAGCCTTAGTAAAAATCTTTGAATCAACCATTATCGAACTATTTTCCGAGGTCAGCTATAATGGCAAGAGGGGTTCTGAACCTTTAAACTACATTAGTCTTGATGAACCTTGTTGTGTTTTTTTCTGATATCTGGGAGAGCGGTCCGGCTTTGACCCATCTTGTGAAATAATCAATTGCCATGATAGCATGATTGGCCTAACCCGGAGCGGTAGGAAGCGGTCCAATCAAGTCGACTCCCCACGTAGCAAAGGGGTATGGCGAGGTAAGGGACGAAAACCGCTCCAGAGGGAGGTAACTCAAGTTTGCGGCCTTCTGGCAAGCCTAGCAGACTTGTACCAAGTTCTTCGTGTCTTAATGGATGGTTGGCCAATAATATCCTATACGGAGAACCTGATATGCCAAAGTCTCCCCACCAATGTGGTTCCCGCATTCACCGGAATGAACCTCTCTCAAAGCCCACTTGGCGTATTTAGGGTGTAGACATCGGAGTAGGGGAAGGGATCTTCCCCTCCGATATAGATGCCCATCCACCAAACAATACTGGACCGGGAGCCTTTTGACTCTCCTAGCATGATCGGACTCCCTGGGAAGTTTCCCATCTTGTAGATAATCCACTATCGGATCCATCCAACACGGTTATCAATCCAAGGTATAAGCTTCCTTACCTGTCATTGTGCTAGGTAGGGGGATCACTTAAATCAGGACTCCGTGGGGTAAGGTCTGGCCACCATATGCAGCTATCTTGGCAAGTACGTCAGCTTGATGATTCAGTTTTCGAGGTATCTGCTCGATTTTGAATCCCTTAAATATGCTCTTGAGTTGTTGAACCAATTTCAGGTAAGCGATCATATTATCCCCTTTGCCTGATAGTCCCCGGAGACTTGGTTGACCACGAGCAAAGAGTTGCTCTTAACATTTAGGTAATCAACCCCGAGCTCTATGGCTGCTCTTATTCCTGCTAGAAGGGCTTCGTACTCTGCCTCATTGTTCGTGACTTTAAATTCAAATCTGAAATAGTGGCAGCACTCAGTTCCTTCTAGATCGACTAGGACTATGCTCGCTCATCCCCCAGCTTACCCGAAAGCTCCATCAGTGTAGAAGATCCACGAAGCGCAACCTTCTGGCCAGTTGTCAGATTCTGGAATCCTCTCGGGGGTTACATCTGCTATCGTGGTGGTTGCTTAGCCTGAGGGTACGGAGAGCTTTGCTACAAAGTCTGCTAGTGCCTGAGCTTTTATTACGGTCATAGGCTTGTACCTTAAATCAAATTGGGTAAGCTCCAGGACCCATAAAACCAGTCTTCCGGAAACATTCGACCTTTGTAAGAATTGATGGAGGGGTTGGTCCGTCACCACCGCTATTGAATGAACATGGAAGTAGGGACGAAGCTTCCTTACCGAGGTCACCAAGGCATAAACGAACTTCTCCAACAAGGTATAGTTCTTTTCAGGCTTGGTTACAGCGTGACTTACAGAGTAAATAGGTCGCCGGACCTTATCCCCGCATTCCTTGACCAAATCCCAGCTTACGGTGGTTTTTGAAACGGCCAAGTATATTTGAAGCTCTTCTCCAGGACTTGGCTTAACCAGCAGTGGATGGCTTGATAGGTGTTTTTTCAAGGCTTGAAAAGCTTGTTCACTCTCCTGATCCCATTTCATGTTTCTTCCTTGCTTGATGGCTTTGAAGAATGGTAGACACTTATCGGTAGACCGAGAGATGAACCTATTAAGCGCTGCTACCTGTTCGGTCAAGGCTTGAACCTGTTTAAGAGACAAGAAGGATTCTAGATCCAAGATAGCAATGATCTTTTTCGGGTTAGCCTCTATGCCTCTCTCAAGGACCATGAAGCCCAGAAACTTCCCTGCAGTTACCCCAAATGCGCATTTGGAAGGGTTCAACCTCATCTGGTTCTTTCTTAGGATCATGAAGGTTCTACGAAGGTCGTCCAGATGGCCTTCCGAGGTTGAAGACTTGGTGATCATGTCATTGATATACACCTCCATTGACCTCCCGATTTCAGGCTTGAACAATCGATTGACTAGCCACTGATAAGTAGCTCCAGCGTTCTTGAGCCCAAAAGGCATCACCTTGTAGCAATACAAACCTTGCGCTGTGATAAAACTGGTCTTTTCCTGGTTCGCGGGGTGCATCATAATTTGATTGTACCCTGAAAATGCATCCATGAAGCTCAGAAGCTTGTTTCTGAAGGTAGAATCGATCATGTCATCGATATACACCTCTATTGACCTCCCGATTTCAGGCTTGAACAATCGATTGACTAGCCACTGATAAGTAGCTCCAGCATTCTTGAGCCCAAAAGGCATCACCTTGTAGCAATACAAACCTTGCGCTGTGATAAAACTGGTCTTTTCCTGGTTCGCGGGGTGCATCATAATTTGATTGTACCCTGAAAATGCATCCATGAAGATCAGAAGCTTGTTTCTGATTGTCCTTTGGGCATGCCTGGTTGAGGTTGGTGTAATCTACACACATGTGCCACTTTCCACTTGCTTTTGTGACCATGACCACGTTGGCGATCCACTCGGGATAACGTGCTTCTTGAATGAAGCTCGTCCGGGTCAGTTTGTCCACCTCTTTTTGAACCGTAACATTTCTTTCAGTGTTAAAGTGGTGCCTTTTTTGTTTAATGGGTTTGAAGGTCGGATCCACTGCCAATCGATGAGCAGCTAATGTCATCGGGATCACTGGCATCTCAGTATGACTCCAAGAAAAAATGTCGTTGAACTCTGTGAGGAGCCTGATCAAGCCCTCTTTCACTCCCGGCTCAAGGGTGGCTCCGATTTTGACTTCCTTCGAGGGATCGTCCACTCGGACAGGAATCTCTTCTAACTTATCCATTGGATGGCTGCTGGCCCATTTCCTTCTCTGTTCCTCCATGTCGGGTATTATGAGGTCATCTTCAAGGTGATCGATGAACCCTACATCTCCTAGGTTTAGTGTAGGGGATGCCCTGTCTTGGATCGTTGTCACCTAGGCGAGTTGTTTTGCTAGAGCTGCTGGGTTGGCCAACACTGCGTAGCAATTCCTGGCTGCTTGCTGATCACCCCGAACTTCCCCCACTTTGTCTCCTACTGGGAACTTCAGGATTTATGGTAAATGGAAATGACCCTTTTCAAGGATGATAAAAATGGCCTCCCTAATATTGCATTGTAGGCCGATGAGGTATCCACATCCTCAAACTCGGTCATGATATTCTGCTGGAGAGGTGTGGCTCGAATGATCACTAATAGGATTTTTGATCCCACGGGTGTGATTGAGTCCCCAGTGAACCCATATAGCGGGGTAGTGTAGCTATTGTAAAACCACTGTTTCAAGTTTAGCTATTCCAAGGTATCTTTAAACAGGACGTCAACGATGCTGCCTGTGTCGACGAGCACACGGTGTACCATGCCGTTGGCAATCTGTACCGTGATCACTATTGGGTCATCATGCGGCTGCACGGTGTTGTAGACATCTGCTTAGGTGAAAATAATCTGTGACAGTTGGGAGGGGTTGCTCGGTCTCTGGTCGACCTTAAAAATATTCTGCATTTCGTCCGTACAAGGGACTTTCCTAGCATGGTTTTGCTGGAACTGTTAGAGGTATCAGCCAGAGTATGCCCCTTGCTGACGGTATGTATTATCGGAATCTGTTGCATCAGGTTTGCCTGTTCCCCCTTTCTTTTCTCAGCATGATCTCGGATCTCGGGTTGTAATTCTCTTCCAGTCTGAATGTTCTCCCTGACTTGCTGTAAGAATTCCACCAGACATCCTCTTTTTATCAAAGCCTCGATCTGATTCCGCAGGTTGTAGCATTCTGAAGTGTTGTGCCCCACGTCCTCGTGAAAGTCATAATATTTATAGTGATTTCTCATATCGATCGGGGCTTTCATGGGAGCGGGCTTCTGTAGCAAACCCTTGTCCCGAATGGCGAGATAGACTGTTACATGGGACGCATTTAAGGGAGTGTAATGATCGTACCCCCTCTCATCGCGAGCTATTGGGGCCACTGTTTTGAGAGGTGGTGAAGCTTGAGGAGGGGTTTGTTTTTCTGGATACCTTTCAAATCTGAGTTGAGAAAGGAGGAAGCGGTATGTCGATTTATTGGGGGGTTTGTTCTGGCTTTTTTAAGCTGGCTCGGGTCTGGGAGCTTCCTTCTTTTATCGCTTTACGGCACTTATATCGTCGTGTTCCTTCTTGACCTTAAGTTGTTCGTCGTTCTCAATCTGCTCTAGAGCCCGATCATAGGCTTTTTGTTAGGTTTTCGGAGGTCTCTTGGCAAAAGACCGAAAAAGCTTTCTCACCCACAGGTTCCTTCTGAAGTTGGTGAGGGTTTCTTTCTCGGTGAAGACCCCCATCTGAATGACCTTCTTGTGGAAACGCTCGACATAAGCCCGAAGGGTTTCCCCTCTCTCCTAGATCATGTACTGTAGATAGATTGGGTCCTTCAATCGGGGCTTAACTTCCTGGAATTGTGAGCAGAAATCGGTTGATAGCTTGATGAAGGAATCCACACTACCAACAGGTAGTTTCCAAAACCAGGTTTTAGTGTAATCCGTGAATGTAGTGGCTAACT
This sequence comes from Dipteronia dyeriana, assembly GCA_032871835.1. NCBI lineage: Eukaryota > Viridiplantae > Streptophyta > Magnoliopsida > Sapindales > Sapindaceae > Dipteronia > Dipteronia dyeriana. The sequence continues at coordinate 18,529,352 of CM065303.1, forward strand.
GACCCCGAGTAGTATATGACATCAGTTGACCTCGGTAGGTTTTGTTCAATACTTGTTTACTCAGGCTTCTCTTATTTGGTGATGTCTTGCAGGATATTTTCTGAATGCCTATTCGGATGTCCACCTGGCAATTCTATCCTCTTTGTCAATGACATGTACGTCTAATAAAATTTACTTACGACAATAGTGTTTACCAAGTTTTAACAATTAAAACTCTAACACTTTATTCGATTAATTTATTATTGGGTTATTAATCTAACTAATTAAACTCTTTAATAACTAGATTAATATTAGTGAGAATTACCAAGTTTTCTAACCATTAAAAACTAATCTCATTATTAATAGACAATTATGTATATTGCCCATTTTAATCATATTAAAAAAATACATAAAATATCAGACTATGATGCATGTATGACATATCAAATAAATTTGTGTAGGCACATCTAATCTAAATGACATACGTATGCATGACAATGCTTTTATCATCACATAATATAAAGCATACATGTATTAACAGAGTACGGTGGATTATTTAACCTAAAAAATTGGAATCTAAAATTACAAAAAAATTCCCAAGGCATTCTTTGGTCTTTTAGTAACTTCAGATATCTTTCAACCTCTTCAGGTCACTCCGATTCATCTCATGAATCCATCTTCATGATTTTTCCAGGTCTTCAATATATGTTACATTTTTTTATATAATACAATAACAGTAAAAAAAAATATAAACAAAAAAAAATTCAACCCATAAACCCTAAATCCACAGCACCATATAATTAACGATCATTCATGTTTTTGTAAATAAAAATAATAATAATATACATACAAAAACATCATACAATCAATTTAAATCGTGCCTACACAATCATACATACAGGAGCAACGAAAACAATTTCTTGTTTCGAAAAATAAATTGGCTCTGATACCAATTGTTGGAACCCCGTTCACCGGTTACGCAGCGGAACTAGGTTTTAATTTTTTTTTTAATATAGATCATAATCTGTATCTGAGACCAATGAATTTAGGGTTGTAATTATTTTTCAGAGCTAATACATACAATATGTAAACACAGGAAATTGAAATCAATAAAATCGGAAGATGAAAAGCATACCAACGTTTGGAGGCTCCTTCACTTTATAATATGCTCATGCTTGAACCAATCTTACCAACGTTTTGAGATTCCTTCACTTTACGATGTACTCCTGTCTGAACCACTTGATCTTCCTCGCTATCTCACAGAACTAGTAACTGTGTGTGGGTGCGTCACGGTCTCAGGAACTTGAATAGATGATGTAGAGAGAATTTAAGAAACTATTTCTTCTAAAAGAAAAATTAACTAGAACCATTCTAGTAGTTAATATATATATATAATTTTTCTTTACAAACGCACACCTGGACTCTTATTTTCAAAAGAAAATAATATATATATATATATATATCAAAACTTTGTTGTGCGTTTTACTTTTTTTTTTTGATAAAAAATCAATACAATTTATATATATACTTGTTTGTATCCTATACAAACACATATATATGTGCACACACCAATTTGTATCCAATGCAATCTCTTGTGATATAATTGATATATATATATCTTTTAATTATCCTTTTCAAATATATCTAATATATTAAAAGTGATAATAAGTATTTCAAACTCAAATACTTATATAAATGATTTAGTAAAATAAAATAATCCTATTATTTTATCTTCACCTAAATCCATATATCAATTAACACCCTCCAATTAATAGTTAATTAATAATTCATAATTATCAATATAATTAAATAATCTAATTATTTAATTAATTTAACTATTGACATTTGTTAATAGTGAAATTTGGCCATGGGTCAAAGAGAAATTTTTCACCAATAATCGATAATCATGAAGCCCGGAAAGACCGTAAAGCCACCCCGTAGGAGCAGGGAAGGCCGGCTCGGTTCCAAAACTACCAGAAGACAAGCCAGACGTGACCAGGACAAGTCCCCACAAGAGTACTGAAACCCGGGCTTATCCAGGCCATCTATCGGGGAACCTCGGCTCTGAGGTCGAGCTCCACAAACGCGCCGTGAGTGCCAGAGGAAGTCTCTTAGCTCAAGAGACAGTCGAAAGAAGCCCGTTGTCCTTGTTGGACATAAGGGAAGAATCACGCCTAAATCTACACTACCCCAGCTACCTCCAGGGAAGGTCTACAAGAGCACCTCAAGCCCCCACGGGTCAGGGAAAATCCATCTTAAGCTTCTAAGAACAGAGCCAGAGCAGGGGTTTACCTCACTCTACGGCGCCAACGGGCAGCTGGCAGGGTGACCTTCATGAAGATCCATGGCACGAGTGAACACAGGATCATCTCCACATAATATTACATGCACGTCAAGAGTTTAATTCAAATAAGGGAACAAACTTATCTTCGTCAACGATATCATCGAATCCGAAAACAATTCAAATTTAAATGACGAATCCCGCCCGATAAGGAGGGAATGGATTCATGAGATCCCGGTAGAGTATTTGCAAACTAAAAACCTACTTGGACGATATATATGAGGGGCCAAGCATGGTAGAGATCAGACACAGAAAATCATACACAGGAAAACAGAGAACAATAGATACAAAAATACAACAAAGATTCGATAGACTGGGAAGGCCTTAATTCTTGATTCAGAACACGGTCACCTTCATCTCCATTAATCGACAGGCACCGAGTTGCCACCACCCTACGCCTTCGAGAGACTGTGAGCATACGAGAGAACAATTTGTACTCTAAAGCAAGATACCAATAATAAAGCTCCCATTTACTGTTCAGCCTCTCGTCTCTCTCTTAAACAGGTCGGGAACCAATGGAACCGACCCCGGCCACCACTTTCATGGTAGTGGTCTCGAGGGTGTTAACAAGAATTTCTCATCCCGAGCAAATTTCCCGTCAACACTTTTTGGCACTGTCTGTGGGAAACCTCTCACACCACCATCTCTTTACATTCAAAAAGTTCGTTGTTTCATAGTCATCATGAGGCTCCGCTCCTCACAAGGGCAGCAGGGCAGCAGGGCACCTCGGGACAGCCTAATGCTACATCGACACGAAAGGCCCCGAGGAAAGGGAGAAAATCCGAGCTCAAAACCAGATTCTTACCCAGCCAGCCACTGTGCGGGCTCTGGATCCCCCTCTGGGAAGCCAGGTCGAGCTTGACCAACAAGCGACGACTTTTGTAGAGAACGTCCGCCTTCGACTACTCGTTGAGGGTATCGCTATCCAACAAGCGGGTCTCTACAATCAAGGGGAGTCAAGCAGGCCAGGGGTAAGGCAACCCTCCTTTGATCGCTTGGGACCTGTCCATCGGGAATCAACACATAATAGAGCGGGGCTCCCGACCTCAATCTGAGATATGCTAGGGCCCATGCCCCATGTTCCCGAAGCACTGCCAAGACAAGACAGATCCACGGCAGATGTCCTTCCCTGGGGACGGGAAGAGCTCTTCCACCCAACAACGACAATGAGGGAAGCCCGGGGTAGAGAAGAAGAAAGTCAGCAAAGCCCCCGAGCGAGCCCCCTCCGAAGAAGGAATCGGGTAAAGATCGTCGATTTATTAGAGGGATCTGATGGTGAGGTATCCGAGATCGACTCAAGGAAATCCGAAAGCAAGCGACTAAGGGACTAGTTTGCAGAACTACAGAAAGAGGTCCGATTGATGAAGAAGGGGAAGTATAAGGAGGACAAGAAAGATCTTCCAAGTGAAATAAACGCCCCTTTCACCAGAAGGATCCAGGAGGCCTAAGTTCAAAATGCCAGCTGAAAGGTTCTCCAGGACTGAAGATCCTCTGAGCCACTTAGAGAGTTTCTTTCCACAGATGGAGGTCCAGAACACAACCAGGGCCGCTATGTGTCGAATGTTCCCTACTACACTCACGGATTATGCTAAGACCTGGTTTAGGAAACTACCCGCTGAGAGCGTAGATTCCTTCACCAAGTTATCAACCGATTTTTGCTCATAATTCCAGGGAGTTAAGCCCCGACTGAAGGACCCGGTCCACCTATAATACGTGATCCAAGGGAGAGGGGAAACCCTTCGGGATTATATCGAGCGTTTCCATAAGGAAGTCATCCAGATGAGGGTCTTCACCGAGAAGGAAACACTCGCCAACTTCAGAAAGAACCTGTGGGCAGGAAAGATTTTCCGATCTTTTGCTAAGAGACCTCCAGAAACTTACCAGGAAGCCTATGATCGGGCTCTGAAGCAGATTGAGGTCGACGAGCAGCTCAAGGTCAAGATGGAACATGACGACATGAGAGCCGTAAAGCAATAAAAGAAGGAAGCTCATAGACTCGAGCAAGCTCAGAAAAGCCAAAACAAACCCCTTAACAAATCAACATACGGCTTCCCCCTTCCTCAGCCCAGATTGGAAAGGTATTCCGATAGACGAGCTCCTCCTAAAGTTTTACCGCTTCCCAGGACAGTAGCCTCTATAGCCCGCGATGAGAGGGGGTATGACCATTACACTCCCTTAAATACATCCCGATAAACAGTCTACCTCACCATTCGGGACAAGGGTTTGTTACAGAAGCCCGCTCCTATGAAAGCCCCAGTCGATAAAAGAAATCGTTATAAATACTGCGACTTTCACGATGACGTAAGGCACAACACTTCAGAATGCTACAACCTGCGGAACCAGATTGAGGCTTTGATAAGGGGAGGATGCTTGATAGAGTTCTTACAACAAGTCAGGGAGAACATTCAGGCTGGAAGGGAGGTGCAAGCCGAGATTCGAGAACATGCTGAGAAAAGGAAGGGAGAACAGGCGGACCTGATACAACAGATTCAGGTAATACATACTATCAGCGGGGGTCCCACTCTGGCTGGCACCTCCAACAATTCCAGGAAAAACCATGCGAGAAAGGTCCCTCGTACGGACGAGGGACGGGATATCTTCAAGGTCGACTTGAGACCGACCGACCCCTCCCAGCTGTCACAGATCATCTTCACCGAAGCAGATTTCTATAACACCGTGCAGCCACATGATGACCCCATGGTCATCATAGTACAAATTGCCAACTTTATGGTGTACCGCGTGCTCGTCGATACAGATAACAGCGTCGACATTTTGTTCAAATACACTTTGGAAAAACTAAACTTGAAGCAATGGTGCTACAACATATGTAATACTCCATTTTATGGGTTCACTGGGGACTCCATCACACTCGTAGGATCAAAAATCCTACCGGTGATCATCGGAGCCGCATCTCTCCAGCAAAACATCATGACCGACTTCGTGGTGGTGGATACCCTGTCGGTCTACAATGCAATATTATGGAGGCCCTTTCTGTCATCCTTGAAAGGGGTCCTCTCTATTAACCACAATGTCCTGAAACTCCCGATAGGAGACAAGGTGGGGGAAGTTCGGGGGGATCAGCAAGCAGCTAGGAAGTGCTACGCAGTGTCAGCTAACCCAACAGCTCGAGCTAAACAACTCGGTCAGGTGACGACTATCCAAGATAAGATAACTCTAGCACTAAACCTGGAAGATGTTGGTTCCACCGATTGTCTCGAAGAAGAACTTGTGGTGCCCGATATAGAATAACAGAGAAGGGAATGGGCCAGCAGCCATCCGGTCGATAAGTTAGAGAAGATTCCTGTTCGACTAAGCGATCCCTCAAAGGTCATCAAGATCAGTGCTACCCTTGAGCCAGGAATGAAAGAGGGCTAAATTAGGCTCCTCACGAAATTCAACCATATTTTTGCCTGGAGTCATACGAAGATGCTGGGGATCCCGATGACATTAGCTACACATCGACTAGCTGTGGATCCGACCTTCAAGCCCGTCAAACAGAAAAGGTGCCACTTCAACACTAAAAGAAATATGGTGGTTCAAGAAGAGGTGGATAAACTCACCCAGTCAGGTTTCATTCGAGAAGCCCGCTACCCCAAATGGATTGCCAACATGGTCATGGTCACGAAGGTGAATGGGAAGTGGCGCTTGTGCATGGACTACACCGACCTCAACAAGGCATGCCCAAAAGACAGTTTCCCTCTGCCAAAAATTGATCAGTTTGTCGATTCCACCTTCCGGAACAAGCTTTAGAGCTTCATGGATGAGTTTTCTAGCTACAATTAGATTATGATGCATCCCGTGGACCAAGAAAATACCATCTTCATCACCGCGCAAGGCATTTACTGCTATAAGGTGATGCCCTTCGGACTCAAAAACGTTGGAGCTACTTACCAACGGTTAGTTAACCGTTTGTTCAAGCCTGGTATTGGAAAGTTTATGGAGGTGTACATCGACGATATGATTACTAAATCTTCAACCTCGGAAGGCCACCTGGACAACCTTCGTAGGACATTCATAATCCTAAAGGAAAATCAGATGAAGTTGAACCCTTCCAAATGCGTCTTTAGGGTAACTGTGGAGAAGTTTTTGGGCTTCATGGTCCATGAGAGAGGCATAGAGGCTAACCCAGGAAAAAATCATGGCTATCCTGGATCTGGAATCCCCCACCTCTCTTAAGCAGGTTTAAGCCTTGACCAGACAGGTAGAAGCGCTCAACAGGTTCATCTCCTGGTCTACCGATAAGTGTCTACCATTCTTCAAAGCTATCAAGTAGGGAAGAAACATGAAGTGGGATCAGGAGAGCGTACAGACTTTCCTAGCTTTGAAAAGATACCTAACAAGCCCTCCACCGCTGGTCAAGCCAAATCCTGGAGAAGAGCTTTAAATATACTTGGCCGTTTCAGAAACCGCTGTGAGCAAGGCCTTGATCAAGGAATACGGGGATAGGATCCATCGACCTTTCTACTATGTGAGTCACGCTCTAACAAAGCCAGAAAAGAACTATACTCTGCTGGAGAAGCTCGCTTATACCTTGATGACCTCTGTAAGGAAACTCTGTCCTTACTTTCATGCTCATTCAATAGTAGTGGTGACGAACCAACCCCTCCGTCAGTTCATACAAAGGCCGGATGTTTCTGGAAGGCTGGTTCTATGGACCCTAGAGCTTACCCAGTTTGATTTAAAGTATAAGCCAAGAACCGCGATAAAAGCTCAGGCACTAGCGGACTTTGTAGCCGAGCTTTCAGTACCTTCAGATCAGGCAACCCCTGTGGTAACAGATGTCACCCTTGAGAGGATTCCAGAATCTGGTAACTGGCCGGAGGGCTACGAGTCATGGACTCTCTACATTGACGGAGCTTCTAGGCAGTTTGAGGGAGGAGCGGGCATAATCCTCATCGACCCAGAAGGAACTGAGTGCTACCATTGTTTCAGGTTCGAATTTAAAGCCACGAACAATAAAACGGAATACGAAGCCATGCTAGCTGGGATAAAAGCTGCCATAGAGCTAGGGGTTAATTACCTGAATATCAAGAGTGACTCTTCACTCGTGGTCAACCAAGTTTCCGGGGATTATCAGGCTAAAGGGGATAACATGATCGCTTACCTGAAATTGGTGTAACAACTCAAAAGTAGATTTAAGGGGTTCAGAATCGAGCAGATACTTCGACAGCTAAATCATCGGGCTGACTTCCTTGCCAAGATAGCTGTCTATGGTGGCCAGACCCTACCTCACGGAGTCCCTTTTCAAGTAATCCCCCTACCTTGCATTATAACAGGTAAGAAAGCTTGTACCCTGGACCGACAGCCATGCTGGATGGATCTAATAGTAGAATATCTACATGACGGGAAACTCCCCGGGGGGCCCGACCAAACTAGGAGGGATAAAAGCCTCTCAGTCCGATATTGTATGATGAAGGGACATTTATACCGTATGGGGAAATCTCTTCCCCTGCTCTGATGTCTACACCCTGAAGATGCCAAGTAGGCTTTGAGAGAGGTTCATTCCAAGGAATGCGGGAACCATATTGGCAGAGAGACCTTGGCATATCAGGTTCTCCGCATGGGGTATTATTGGCCGACCATCCATCAAGATGCTAAAGACTTGGTGCAAACCTGTGAGGCATGCCAGAGGCCGTAAACCTGAGTCACCTCCCTCCTGAGCGTTTTTCATCCCTTAGCTCGCCATACCCCTTTGATATGTGGGGAGTCGATTTGATTGGACCGCTTCCTACAACTCTGGGACAGGCCAAGCATGCTATCGTAGCAATTGACTACTTCACAAGATGGGTTGAAGTCGGACCACTCTCCTAGATATCAGAAGAGAACACAACAAAGTTCATCAAGACCAATGTAGTTTGCAGGTTCAGAACCCCTTTTGCCATTATAACCGACCTGGGAAAACAGTTTGATAATGGCCGATTCAGAGATTTCTAAGAAGGTTTGGGAATCAACCTTCGGTTTGCTTCGGTAGCCCACCCTTAGACCAATGGTTTGGTGGAATCCATGAACAAAACCATCAAGAAATTATTGAAAAAAAAGCTACAACAAAAGAAAGGCAGATGGGTAGAGGAGCTTCCCGAGGTTCTTTAGGCTTACCGCACTACAAGGAGAACAGATACCGGAAAAATGTCCTACTCGTTGGCCTTCGGGGTTGAAGCAGTCCTACCTATAGAGCACAAGTTGACCTTCTTTAGAGTCCAATGATTCAAACCAGGGAGCAATGAAAGCAAGCTCTGAGCTAGCTTGGACCTCCTGGAGGAAAAGCAAGATCGAATAGCTAAAAAGGTAGCAATCTACCAAGGCAGGATTGCTAGGTACCTCAACAAGAGGGTTAAAGCCCGAAGCTTCAAAGAAAGGGATCTAGTTCTTAGGAAGAGGTAAGACGGGGTCCTAGGGCCCAATTGGGAAGGACCATACTTGGAATGTGGATCACCTAAGGAAATTCTACCCTTGAATAGGGGACTCAGGAATAGGCGACCTCCGACTAGTTTATTTTATTTCTTTTCCGATAATAATGTACTCCACCCTCCATATCAATAAAGCCTGCTTTCTTGTTTACTCCTTCGACTATGTCCTAAAATGATTTGGGTCAACATGGAAAGTTTCGACATTATCGCCTCAAGACCAAGGGTAAGCCAGGGAACCCCCCTCGCTACTCATGATGCCTCGGCCGGGCACTACCCCCCGCCAAGAAGGGTCTGAGTATAAGAGCATAATTGCCATCAGACCTCAAGACCAGGAATAGCTAGGTAGCCCTCATAATGCCTTGGTCGGGCTACCACCCCCAAGAAGGATCTGAGTGTAAGAGCATAGTTTCCATCTAGATCTCGAGACCAGGAAATAGCTAGATAGCCCTCATGATGACTTGGTCGGGCTACCACCCCCAAGAAGGATCTGAGTGTAAAAGCATAGTTGTCATCCAGATCTCGAGACCAGGAAATAGCTAGATAGCCCTCCTAATGCCTTGATCGGGCTACCACCACCAAGAAGGATCTAAGTGTAAGAGCATAGTTACCATCCAGATCTTGAGACCAGGAAATAGCTAGATAGCCTTCTGATGCCTTGGTCGGACTACCACCCCTAAGAAGGATCTGAGTGTAAGAGCATAGTTGTCATCCAGATCTCGAGACCAGGAAATAGCTAGATAGCCCTCATAATGCCTTGGTCGGGCTACCACCCCCAAGAAGGATCTGAGTGTAAGAGCATAGTTGCTATCCAGATCTCGAGACCAAGAAATAGCTAGATAGCTCTTCTGAAGCCTTGATCGGGTTACCACCCCCAAGAAGGATCTAATTGTAAGGGCATAGTTGCCATTCAGATCTCAAGACCGGGAAATAGCTAGATAGCCCTCCTGACGCCCTGCTCGGACAAATACCCTTAAGAAAGATTCGAGCTCATGGGATAAATCCTTCACTAAATACCTCACTCGGGTTTACAGCCCCCTAGAAGGACTCAAAGATAGAAGGCTCGACTTCTTTAACTTCTAAATATGCCAGTATGTTCAGGTTACTAGCTCTCCTTGATACAGGGTTACTTACTACAATAGACCCACAATCAACAAGGGGACTGTCACCTGAAGAAGTCGAGCTAGAAGTTTCATTAGTATGGGGGCTCAATGCCGATAGCCTTTTTTCTTATCTTAATTTTTTCCCAAAGATAGCTCGTTTCTATATAAAAGCTGGACGATTAAAGCAAGTACATGCAAGCCAGAGTTGGATCTGAGATTAAAATTTTATCATCAAGTAAAAGAGTCTATCCCCCAACAAGGCTACAACAAGCAAGGGGGGCCTAATCCTTGGTTCCGGGGTACAAAAGCAATAATAAAATGGCAAACACAGTTGAAGATGGGATGCCTTCGAGCTTCTTCGTCTTCCTGAAGACCTCGAACCTCCTCCTTCACAGAATGAACCTCGCCCCCTGCTCCCCTCTCCGGCCGTGGCTCGTCCTGGTCAGCTGCATCTACCGTCTCTGCCACCTCCTCCTAGGGATCAGCCCAAGATGCCTCGGGGTCAATAGGATCCTCCTCCATAATTTCATTGATCACCGCCATAACTTCAAACGGTATAGCTGTATCAAGAAGGCTGGTCACCGACTTAGGCACTTTCCCGCCTTCTGTTGACTCCATTTCTAAGAGCACTGCAGGGGGATCTCGGGCTTCAGTAAGGCCTCCTTATAGCTCCTTATTGTGAACCCCCTTTGAGGATTCATCGGGACCAGATGCTGGAAAGGCTGGAACAGGAGGAGGCAGTTCTGGCACCTTCAACTGCTTCCTAGCTCCCTCCCCAAAAAGACCAGCTCTATCTGTTTTGGGGCAAGACATCTGCGCAGCCCGTGACATGACCTCCACTATATCCCAACTAGTGATGCAAGAGAGCTTGAATGGGGGAGGATAAGCCTCTACAACCTGATAGGAGGCATAGAAGTACCCCTCGCTAAAAGAGGCTTCCACCTCTGCCTGGAGTTGGGTAATTTGATCGTGCAAAGTTTGGTTCTCAATATCCAGGGCCTTCGCCTCTCCCTTCCAGTCATCCCGTTGGCTAGCCCACCGATTCAACCAGAGATTCTCCTAATCAAAAGCCCGCTTCAACCTCTCATGGTCACATTGAAGCTCAGTTAGCTGTGTCTCTATTCCTTGTTGGCTGGAGGTCATCTTCTGGATCAGAGTCTGAGCCCACGCAAGCAATCCCATGGCTCGCTCAGCTTCAGCCTCAACCTTAGCCTTGGCTGCCTGATCACGGAGGAAGGCTACCTGATGCCCTATGGCTACCTGAAACTTGAAAGCCTGTAAAGGAAAATCATGTTAAAAAAAAATGACAAGTCAAGCAGCTGAATGAAGAAGTAAAAGCGATAATTACCTCGGCTAGAAAGGCAGACCCTTTGGTGGTTATGCTGTCCACAGGCATCGCGGTCATCCTAGAAAGCCCGCCGCCTGGACAGGATGTGACAAATAGCTTCAGGACCTCGTCATGACCAGCCGAGCTCGATTGCTGGTAGGGGTGAGAAGGGGCAACCTCAGGAATATCGGCAATGGGCTCCCTTGGAACCTCGACTACCTAGGATACAACCGGATCTGTAAAGAGGGGTAATATGACTAGGAGAGAATCGTTTGGAGCAGTGACTACAGGTGAGGGGGTAGGAATGGACTTATTGACAACTTGAGAGGCAAACCCTCCACGGTTTAGAGCCTTCGAAGCCGGAGATGCAAGAAGAGCCATCTTAGTGATTGCTGGTGGGGGCGAAAGAAAGAGGGAAGGAATGAACGGGGTAGCTACCTTAGTGATTGACTGAAACATCCGAGAGAGTTCCCGGGGATGATCTGAAAGGAGAATGAGGGATCCTTGCTCGTCGGGCTTCACGAGAAGCTGGAGCAACAACAAACACTGTTAATGAAAGAAATCAAGATCATCAGAACTAAACCATCCAAATAAAAAAAACAACAAAATAGATCGAGATACTTACGAGAGGTAGCACCAGATATCCGCAGGTACCTGTTTACCCTACGGGGATCAAAGGGGTCGGCGGTTGGAAACTTCAGATTCAAGTAGTTTCGAGCCATAATAGTCTTCGGCACGGCTTCAGACTCATTGGGCAAGGAATCCCGACCCCATGTGGGTTTGTCACTAAAGGTGGTGGGAACCTCAAGCTCATGCCTGCCGATGAAGACGGTGCTCCCCTAGTCTCCCCCCGCCAGTACCCATTCTTCTTTCCAAGTGGGGTCCTTCTTTGAAGCCCCAGGCTACCGATCTAGAAAAGGAAAGTAAGCTCCTCAATCCCGGGCTCCCCGGTTACACTGCTCAGCTTGCATTACTCCCTCTACAATACCAGAAAGCCGACTAGATATCTCCAGAAGCCTGGCATCAGTTGAAGCAGAGCCAGCTGAAAAGCATTGAGAGCCCGTCGAAGGGTGGGGTGAAGAAAGAGCCTCACCTCTCTCTCAAAAGTTACGACGTGGATAGGGAGAACTTCTTTGGGCGGGCTAAAAACATCGTAATTACGGTGGGAGACAGTTAAGGAAACAGTGTCAGGAATACCATACTTGTCCTGAAGATGGCCAATCGACTAAGGGTCGACAGTGGAGTCAGGGGTGACCCTGGTTTCGAAAGGAAGGGATACCACTGAAGAAAGCTCCGCCACTGCGACTTGAGCCCTTCTGACCGCATCTAATCTCTCCCCGACACAGAATCTTCGTCGACTAGGTTCAGATGATTTTCAGGCTGGTTTGAAAAGCCAGAGCCGATAGAAACATTCCGGTTAGAACGACGGCCCTAGTGAAGCAAGAAAGATTCCTCATCGATTTAAATCCCTGGCACCCGCTTAAGAGGAGATAGGTTAGGGCCCCCGGAGCCCTCCACCAAGGCATCAACACTATCTGTGGAAATCGACATTGATGGGTAAGAGAGGTGAGAAAGCAAGCGGAAGATAGAGGCAGAGAAAGGGGGGAAGAAGAAATTTGAAAATTTAAGATTTGAGAGAGTATGAAGAAAGTGACGGTAAGGCCGGGTTTAAATAGAGGAGTATTAGTGATATCCTCGGGAAAATCACCTTGAGCCGTAATGCATTTGTCTTTCTTCGAATAACACACAATCTAAAATTCAAATATTGGGTAATTAATGAAAAGAATTCGCTCTCACTAATTATCTTTATGGAGAAAAACTTTCTCAATTAAACAAGAAATCTGACTCCAACCCTAACTCTACCACAGGTATTCAAGTCAGAGGGGACTTCACTTAATAGTGAAATTTGGCCGGGGGTCAAAGAGAAATTTTCCACCCAAAATCGACAATCATGAAGCCCGGAAAGATTGTAAAGCCACCCTACAAACGCAGGGAAGGTCGGCTAGGCTTCAAAACTACCAGAAGACAAGCCAGACGTGACCAGGACAAGTCCCCACAAGAGTACTGGAACCCGGGCTTCTCCAGGCCATCTATCGGGGAACCTTGGCTCTGAGGTCGAGCTCCACAAACACCCCGTGAGTGCCAGAGGAAGTCTCCAAGTTAAAGAGACATTCGAAAGAAGCCCGCCAACCTCTCCAGAAGCCCGTTGTTCTTGCTGGACATAAGGGAAGAATCACTCCTAAATCTACACTACCCAGCTACCTCCTGGGAAGGTCTACAAGAGCACCTCAAGCCCCTACGAATCAGGGAAAATCCATCTTAATCTTCTAAAAACAGAGCCAAAGCAGGGGTCTACCTCGCTCTACGGGGCAACGGGCAGCTGGCAGGGTGACCTCCATGAAGATCCATGGCACGAGTGCACACAGGATCATCTCCACATAATATTTACATGCACGTCAAGATTTTAGTTCAAATAAGGGAACAAACTTATCTTCGTCAACGATATCATCGAATTTGGAAATAATTCAAATTTAAATGATGAATCCAGCCCGATAAGGAGGGAACGGATTCATGAGATCACAGTAGAGTATTTACGAACTAAAAACCTACTTGGACGATATATATGAGGGGCCAAGCATGGTAGAGATCGGACAAAGAAAATCATACACAGGAAAACAAAGAACAACAGATACAAAAATACGACAAAGATCTGACAGACTAGGAAGGCCTAAATTCTGGATTCAGAATACGGTCACCTTCATCTCCACTAATCGACAGGCACTGAGTTGCCACCACCCTACACCTTCGAGAGAATGGTGTACTCTAAAGTAAGATATCAATAATAAAGCTCCCATTTACTGTTCAGCCTCTCGTCTCTCTCTTAAACAGGTCGGGAACCAACGGTATCGACCCCAGCCACCACTTTCGTGGTAGTGGTCTCGAGGGTGTTAACAGGAATTTCTCATCCCGAGAAAATTTCCCGTCAACAACATTCATTAATTAAATAATCTCATTATTCAATTAATAACCGAATATTTGTGTGTCACTTTTGTAACACAATTAATTGGACAATCCAATTAATCAACCGTGACCCTTGTTACCTAAGTCGATCGGGCTAGCAATGGGACCTAATGGACCCACAGTATTTTGAACTCCAATAATCCTCGGAATCATTAATTAAACTCTTTAATTAATATTCCTTGATTATTAACTCCGGTGTTATTCCACTAAAAACCCGAAGTTGCATTCTCTCAACTGTAGACGCTTTTACATAGACCGATACAACTCGGTGTCTGTCGATATAGCTATTACACATGGTTTGATCCTCCACAGTAGTTCATAATTAGAGTTGGGTCATAATGTCCGTTATATCCCTCTAATTACATATATCCTTTAAGTACCATTGATTCTATAATGAACAATAAATCATATTTCCTCATGGAATTATGAGAGCGCTCATATTGTCCAAGCCCAGAAATCAACCCTTAAGGGAACTACCATATACTTCTCACAAGAATGAGTGGATTCTACTATTGTGTACAAACCTTCCCAGCCACAAGCCAAATCGCAATCCCAACATATGGAGCATATTGATCAGGAAATGCATCTGACTTTACCCATGGTATATCAAAGACCACGATCTAACCTAAAGGAGTCGATAAGACACTCAGGATTAAGATCACCCACATATAGCCATCATTAGTCGATATATATGAATCTCATTGGTAAACGGATCTTGGTGAGAAATTCATATAGATCATGGCTCAGTCCTATATAATCACATCATACAAGGTGCCTCTATTCCCATATCTCATATGAATGATTCAGGATAAATTCATGGTACATTACGGAATGGACCACAGCTATAGATTAACCACAAATAAAGTACCCAACTTTATTTGCTATCTATGGACTCTTTAGATTGCACGTCTCTTACTGTATCCATTCGTATATGACACTCATATACACAGTTCGAGATTACATCTCGTAATCTTGGATGTTAAATATATGCACAAGTTATAAAATAAACAACACAACAAGAATGAATTGAACTTTTCCTTTTATTTATTTCATAAATCCATTTACAAATTACATCTTTAGGGTATAAACCCCAATAATCTCCCACTTGCACTAAAGCATGTGACGCATGTCTCGTAACCCTAGACCATCTAGGCAAAACACTTTAGCCGCGAAGGTCTTTGTAAATGGATTAACATGATTGTCTTATGAGGCTATCTTTGTGACGATCACATCTCCTCTCTGCACTATCTCTCTAATGAGATTATACTTTCTCTCTATATGTTTTCCTCTTTTATGGCTTCTTGGTTCTTTAGAATTAGCCACAGCACCACTGTTATCACAATAAAGTGTGATGAGCCTATCCATATCTGGAACAACTTCCAGATCACTCAAGAACTTATGGAGCCAAACAGCCTCTTTAGCAGCTTCACAAGCGGCTACATATTTGGCTTCCATGGTGGAGTCAGCAATGTAAGATTGCTTGATACCTCTCCATGCAATGGCTCCACTACCCAGGGTGAATACTAATCCAGACGTGGATTTCCTAGAATCCCTGTCTGACTGAAAATCAGAATATGTGTATCCTAACGGGATCAAATCCTGCCTGGAATACACTAGCATATAGTCTCTCGTTCTCTGAAGATACTTCAGAATTGTCTTGACAGCAACCCAATGATCCAATCCTAGGTTGGACTGGTATCTACTAACTACTCCCACTGCATAGCAGATGTCCGGTCTCGTGCAAAACATAGCATACATGAGACTACCTACTGTCGATGCATAGGGTACATGTCTCATATCCTCAACTTCTTGAGGTGTCTTAGGACACTGTTTCTTAGACAAGTTAACTCCATTCCTAGAAGGTAAATTACCTTTCTTGGAGTTTTGCATCGAAAATCGCACAAGAATCTTGTCGATATATGATGCATGAGACAGTGCTATGAGTTTGTTCTTACGATTCCTTATAAGCTGGATCACAAGAACAAAACTCCCCTCTCCCAAATCTTTCATTTGGAATTGGCTAGCCAGCCAACCCTTTACATCAGACAACACTCCCACATCATTCCCAATGAGTAGGATATCATCTACGTATAGGACCAAGAAAACTATTTTTTTATCAATGATGCACTTGTAGACACAAGGCTCATCGACAATCTACTCGAAGCCATAGGTTTTGATCACATCATCAAACCTAATGTTCAAAGATCTAGATGCTTACTTAAGTCCATAGATGGACCTTTGCAGCTTGCAAACCTTTTGCTCTTGATCTGGAGACATGAATCCTTTTGGTTGCATCATATAGATGATCTCATCAAGATTGCCATTCAAGAATGCAGTCTTGACTTCCATTTACCAAATTTTATAATCGAAATAGGCAGCAATGGATAAGAGAATCCGAATAGACTTAAACATGGCTACTGGCGAGAAGGTCTCTTCATAATCGACCCTCTCTTTCTAGGTATAACCCTTGGCCACTAGCCTTGCCTTGAAGGTCTCTACCTTCTCATCTACTCCTCTCTTTCTCTTGTAGATCCACTTACACCCTATGGGTTTTACCCCATATGGTAAGTCTATAAGATCCCAGACTGAGTTAAAGTACATGGACTTCATCTCGAGATTCATGGCTCTAAGCCATTCCTCTTTATCAGGAACTTCCATTGCATTCTTAAATATCAATGAATCATCAACACTATCAGCAAAGACAACACCTTGTCCCTTACCTATACTTAAATAGCATTCAGGTTGTCTCACAACCCTCTCACTACATCTAGGTGGTAGTGTATCCTGATCATGAACCATCTGACTCTAAATGTTTGTGGATCAACAACTCTTGTTGATGAAGCACTAATCTCACCAGACTCCAACTCAATCAATACAATCTTAGAACGAGGTTTATGGTCACTAATGTAATTGTCCTCAAGAAATGTTGCATTTATCGGTACAAATACTTTGTTGTCTTCAGGACTATAGAAGTGTTCCACCTTTGGTCTCCTTGGAGTATCCTACAAACAGGGAAACAACAGACTTGGAGTCTAGCTTTCCAGTTCTGTTCTTCAGCACGTGTGCTGGACACCCCTATATGCGGAAATATCGTAAACTAGCTTTACGACCATTCCACAACTCTAGGGGAGTCTTAAGAACAGATTTGGATGGCACTACATTCAAAATGTATGCCACTGTTTGTAAAGCATATCCCCAAAAGGAATTTGGTAATTATGAGAAACTAATCATAGATCTCACCATTTCCATTAGGGTTCTATTTCTCCTCTCCGCTACACCATATTGCTGAAGTGTACCATGAGCTGTGAGTTGGGAAACTATCCCATGCTCGACCAAGAAGTCTTCAAACTCTTGGTCAAGGTACTCACCTCCACGATCTGATCGTAGTGACTTGATAGTCCTACCTAATTGATTCTCAACTTCAGCTCGGAATTCTTTGAACATTTCAAATGTTTCCGATTTCCGTTGCATTAGGTAGACGTATCTGTATCTTGAGTAGTCATCTATAAAGGTGACAAAATACTCATAATCACCCCTAGTTTTAACATTCATCGGTTCGCAGACATCTGTATGTATAAGCTCTATCTGTTCTTTAGCTCTAAGCCCTTTTCCAGTAAAAGGTC
Organism: Dipteronia dyeriana; assembly: GCA_032871835.1. Lineage (NCBI taxonomy): Eukaryota > Viridiplantae > Streptophyta > Magnoliopsida > Sapindales > Sapindaceae > Dipteronia > Dipteronia dyeriana. Next base: position 18,547,150 of record CM065303.1, read on the forward strand.
TCTTAGTCATCTTACCTTCCAAACAAGATTCGCAGACAGGTAAGGTGCCAACCTTTAACTCACTTAAAGGTCCGCTTTTTACTAGTCTGTCTATCCGGTCAAGATTGATAAGACCAAGCCATAAATGTCAGATATATGTGTCATTATCTGGAGAAATCTTATGTCGTTTAGTTTTTGGTTTTTCAACCTTAAACATTTCGGTGTTGAGCAGTGTAGTATGTATTAACGGTCTTAACACATACAAATTGTTTTCATTAATTCCTGAACAAATATTCAGACCATTCTTTCCAATAATAAAAGACTTATTATTAAAAGGAACAGAATATTTTTGTTCTAACAACTTAGAAACAGAAATCAAATTCCGTGTAAATCCAGGAATATAAATTACATTGTCTAACAATATATAATTATTACAAAAACGTAATCTAATTACTCTCACTGCTTGTGCCGACATGACATCCCCTGACCCCACACGCATTGAGAAGGCTTGCTCCTCTAGTTGTGTCCAAGAATCAGTCCATTGTAAAGAAGAACAAACATGGTTAGTGGCCCCCGAATCAACTATCCAGGGTGAAGAATCATCTTCCACTAAACACGACTCAAGAACAAGTAAATCATATTTACTTTTCTTGGACTTCTTCTTGCTTTGGGCTTTCTTGGGTTTAGGCTTACCCTTCGTTTTCCCAGTAGACCTCTTTCTCATCTTATCATTAGAGTAGGAAGATGGTTCGACAACATTTGCCTCACTGGTCTTACCCTTATTGTCCTTAGTCAATGACTCAAAGGTAGTGAGCTCATTAAGCAACTGTGTGAGATTGAACCTTAACTTGTTCATCCCGTAGTTGCTCTTAAACTGATCAAAACTCTTTGAAAGAGTCGTCAGTATGATGCTCATTTGACTGGGTTTGTCAATGGCCCCGCCATTGACTTCTGCCTTGTTGAAGTAGGACATCATGCTCAGGACATGTTCCCGAACTGACGTACTATCCTGAAAAGATTCGAAAAACCCAAAATCAGGATTAATTTGCTCATCTGAGGGTGCCTTGACTCCCTCATCTCCAACCGCAAACTGCTCGATGGGTGTTTCCTCAACCAGGGAACTCAGTTTTCCAAACACAATGCCACCTGGATATCCTGTATGTCTGCCCTCATCCTCAGACACCTTCTGAGCATTGTCAAACCCGATAGTGCGACTCGGGCAACTTGTTTACCCCACGGTCAGTCGAACGACCTCTTCAAAAATATGCTCCTTGATTTGTTCATCGACTTCATCAAAATTTTCATCTGATTTGTCATCAGAAGAAGCGACCCCTTCCTTATTTTGGTGAGAAGCTTCCTTTTGGCTCTTCTGAATGATCGATTTCACTTTACGACCGCAGATGATATCCAAGTCATATACTGCACAAGTCAGAGAAGAAAAACCAAGTCAGATAACATAGGAAGTAATAACGTAGGAAATATAGGAAATAGAAACGAGAGGTTCTACTTACATCGCCTGCGATAATCTGAAATCTGAGCAAAGAAGCCAAGTTCAATCATTTTCTTTTCGTTGAAAAGATAGGACATGCTTCTCTTTTTCAAACTACGCACAGTCGCCCGAGCAAGTCTAGTTAACTTGGCATCAGTGATAAAGAGTTTTCTTGTTCCAGATGTCAAGAGAATAGAAAAAACGGGGAACCCTTAGCACTTCCTGATTTTCCCCAGATTAGAGACTGACCTCAAGTCCCAAGACCCGCCAGCAAAAAACCAGTTGTTCTTCCAATGCTTGTTCGAAGGGAATACCCACACAAAGCCTATCTTCTTGGCATCAAAGGAAATATCAACTCCCTGATTCACTTTCGTCCCTTCATGGACACAGTAATCTGGCGAGTTGAACATAAGAAAATAAGTCCCAGTCCGACAAGATTGCCTTAGTGTGAAGAAATGCCTGATCTCGTTAGGTGAGGGTGGCGACAAGTTCATCCGACACCACATGTGCCATATACACATTAGTATTCTATAGTTGTTCGGGGCAAGCTGGGCCAGAGCAATCCCTGTCTCTGTAAGGAACCAAGCGATGAACAGTTGGAGAGAAAGCGTTACACCACAACAGAGCATGGACCCATAAATCGCCACCATGCTCAGAGGTGGGTTCCATGTGGCTCTTTTACCAGCATGAGTCATTATAACCGAGTCATCTAGGTTGAACCGAGCATAATACTTCTCGATTTCATCTTCCCCGACCATATTTGGCTCGGTATCATATCCACTCGGACAATCAAGAGAAAAAGGGATACGAGATACGCAGTGTTCCTTCTCAACATCATTCTTGTCAATTATTTGCCTCTTGATTTGGAAGCTGCTTGAGCCATGTTTATGAACGACATGCTTACTCTAATGTTTTCCCATCCTCGATCGCAAATGAACCTTGTGATGACCAGAAACAGAAGATTCAGAACTAGAACATTCAGAGCTAGAACTAAAGTGAGCATCAAGATGAAGCCCAGAAATATCAACATCCAGAAAAGGAGGCTCGTCAGGAGGAATTTCCCCCAATAATCTATGAACACAGGAAACCAATTGAAGGTCTCCGCGTTCGAGCGCTTCGAAAGCTATTACAAAGAGGTGATGATGGGAAGCTGGATTCATCGAAACTAACCTTTAAAGTAAGTGTAAAAGAATTCTGGAAAAAATTCAATAGAGAGTTGGAAGATGAAGTCTCTGCGTAAAAAAATCTGGGTTGAGTATTTGCTTCTGTAAAAATGAACCGGAGCAGCCTCTTTCAGTAAAACATTTAAAGGGGCAATGACTCGAAACCGTAGGGTCTCAAAAAGCAGGAAAAATCAAAATAAGGATTTGATGACGAAAGCGGTGCATCAGTTAACCCACCAATCGCGTCTCATAAATGCTACCAGAGAAATCGAGCGGCTAAAGGACACGTGTCGTGGAGAGAACTGACCAAGCCGTCAGAATTTTAAAACGTCATAATCATTGGGATTTCGTGTGAAGAGACAAATTGCACATACATGGTAGCCATTAAGACACGTCATTAATATGAAGCGCTATTTAAGAATTAATTATTCCAGTATTAATAAAGATAAAAAGCTAGTAGGGAATTCGCTTAAAATACTTTTGCCAATAACCAATTCCTATTCGGCAAAAATATTTTTAGGAGGTATTGTTATATGTATACTATCATCGAATGTACACGTCACTGACAAGGTGGATAATCCTTTAAAAATTGCGAGGTAGATATTCGAATAGGCATCCGGAAAATACCCTTCAAGACATTGCAAAGGAATAGGAACCCGAGTAAGTGAGAATATAAGTATTCAGAAAAGCCATGACCTACTCGGGGACCAAGTGATGACAGGTTCTACCCAGGACAGATAGGAGAAACTCGAATAAAGAAATCCAGCACATGATTTACACGTGGGAGAACCAAGAGTCATGCTCAAATACGCAAGACATCCATATCAAGAAGAATTTCTAGAATAATAAAATACCAAACAGGAAACAGGTTCAAAATCAGACAACAACTCTACTTCGAGAAGACGGCATATTTATAAGGAAATAAGTCCTAAACGGACTATGTCACCAGAGTCCCAATCGATCTCCAAGCAATCTCCAAAATAGGAAAGAAGTTAAAGACGACCCCAAAAGCAACTAATTGTAATTAAATACGAAATTATTTCATTACTTGTACAACAAGGATTAGGTTCTATGTATATATAAATAGACCCATAATCTCATTATTGAGGAGGGGGAATAAAAAATATACAGAAAATCCATAGCAGAGAGAGAAAAAATAGATCGAGTGGTGTAATTCTTTATTTTAATAGTGGATTTGGCTCGGTTGTATATTTAACCACCCGTGGACGTTTCTCCGATCACCGGAGTTTTACCACATAAACTTGAGTCTTATTAATTACAAAATTGCGTTCTCTTTCTCTTTCTCTTTGATAGGTCATAACCAAATCCAATCTTATTGACTTTCTCATCCATCGAAAAAGCGACGTCAACATCACTAAACACCAAACTATGAAATCTCAAAGTTTGTGCAAATGTGTATATGAAAACAAAGCTATTAAACAAACCCCACAAGCTCACATCATGAATCGTTTAAACTCAAGTTAAATACCTATTTGGATTCTCAACTGATCGATGGATCCTTTTAGCTTTTAAAGTGATTTTTTCACTATAAGAGGTTACTGTGTTATTTATCTGAAACTTTCTCAACTCAAAGTCGGATCGATAGTTGGAAAAGTTTCTTCGAATCAGTAACTAGCTAGATTGAAATGAATTAAAGTCAGACCAAAAATACAAGTTCATAAAACTGGAATCAAAGTGGAAGAGATAATGAAGTTTGACCAATTTGAAAAAACGAATGGATTTAAGAGATGAGATTTGAGTTCTTGAGAGATATATTTTGGGAAAATATTTATGGATTAATATGGCCATTAAAAGTAAAGGTTTGGGATCTTTTTGACAAAAATTAACGAGTCTATGACGGTTTTAAAACCTCACGAGGTACAATGGATTTTAAAAACCATTATGGACTAGTGAGGGGTTTTAAAAACCATCGTATAGGCATGAAAAATTTTAAAAACCATCATCAACGTATGATGGTTACTAGAACCGTTATGAATTTCCATCAACAATTAGCAATTTTCATGTAATGGATGCCAATAGCACCGTTCAAAATATTTTTATGAAGTCCCAACAATTTATTAGCACTATCTTTTTAAATCCATTTCAAAGTGTGCCCTAAAACACCCTAAACATTATCTTTTCAATATTATTAAAGGGCCAATTCATTTTCTATGTTGGCGAATAAATCGTCACTACGCGGAAGCGTTGCCGAATAGAACATATACAAACAATCGCAAAATAAAAGAATGAAAATACAATCACGGTTAAATGCTCAAGAATAGGTTAGACACCTTTTTCGACTCCTTTAGAAACAAACAAAAGTTTGTCCCTCTAGATTGCTTGTATCACAATATATATATTAATTAAGGATAATTAATCAATATATAAACACAAGTAAAGTGTGATACAAACAAGTAATTGTAACACATAGACAATCTATTTTATAGAAAGGAAGTCAACATACATAGAGAGTTCTATCCACAATACAAATATTAGAGAGATAGGGATAGAGGAAAGTTGACACAAGATAGAACGTGGTAAACCTCCGAAGAGGAAACATCCACGGGCTAGCAGCCACCGGCAAACAAAATCCACTAGCAGATAAGACAAGTACAATCTCTCAAGTGACCTCTTCACCTAGAAACTACCCTCTTATCCTACTCTAGAACTTGTAGCCCTATGCTCAACAATCCGAGGCTTCACACCTCTTGTCAAGACTTTCTTGCTCACCTTATCTGGATCCTCACAACCCAAGGCAAGACTTCTTGCGCAACTAAGTCCTCACGACTCTAGTCAAGACTTCCTTGCTCACCTATCCAAGTTCTCCCAACTCTAGACAAAACTTCTTGCTCGACTATCCAAGGCTTCACACATCTAGCCAAGACTTCCTTGCTCAACAATCCAAGGCTTCACACCTCTTGCCAAGACTTCTTGCTCAACACCATAGGTCTCATACCTATTGTCAAGACTTCCTTTTCACAAGGCATCTAGGTGATCATGAATGCAAAACGCAAACAAGCATGCAACATAGAATGCTATGATCAACACATCCTATGGAAAATACAAGACATGAGCATGAATGCACAAATCACATGTAGTCTAGTTTATCATGCATGTGTAATCAATCTAGATCATATAAGATATGTTCAACAATAATCACAACCTAGATACATGCATAGATCTAAACTTGAATCACAAGATATGATCACTAAATCACAAGATCAAGTTTAAATCACACAAACCAAAGACATGCTAAAATCATATGACAAAGTCAATTAGATTTAAGCTAAAGTTCTAGAGCATATTCCTAATCATAGATTCAACAAATCACATGAATAGCTCAAAAGAACATAAACACATGTATTATGTGAGAATTTCGGCCAAGAGGCCTAGTACATGTGATGAACTATTTTTCACAAAATCAATCAATCAAAGATCATCAAATAGTCCTAGAATCAAAGCTAGCATGATACAATCCCAAACATGTGATAACATAGGCAAAATCAAAACCTGACTCAACATGAATGATTTCAATTGAAACTCAACCTAGCTTTAAAAGTGTTCAAAACATAAATCAAAACACTCACAATATACAAATATATGTAGAAGAATAAAATCCAAGGCAATTGACCAAGTTTTAAAAGAAAACTTTGAGAGAAAATCAATACCTTAGTTGATTTAGGTGCAGTCCCGTTTTTATATGATTAGACACCAAAAACAGCAGTAAAATTAACTCAGACCTTCAAAGAAAAGATAGAGGATCAATAGATAAACACTCTCAACTTTGAATCACTAAAATCGGAAATCAAATGAAGAGGTTATGGTGTTTGGAAGGTGAGAAAATTTAGAGAGAATTTCTACACACTTGATTTGAATCTCTTCTTAGAATGAAATGTGAGAGGGAAATAGTTTATAAAGGAGTAGGAAACTTGGACAAGTGAAATGACCAAGAGGAGAAAAAATGAAGCCAAGCAAGCTTGCTGCCCGAGATGGCGTGTGGGCATCTCGGAGCAGCAAGCCTTCTGCCCCGAGTTGGCCACGCGCCATCTCGGGAAAGAAGTGTTTGCTTGCTTCTTTCTCCTTCGACCTTCCTTCACATTCTTCGACCGTTCTCTGGCCTCTGAACTCAGAATTTGAATCCGTTTATGGATTACAAACCATAACTCTCACACGGACATGGACATATAAGATACTCAACCCAGAAAATAATAATTCGACTCGATATATGAAGACGAAGACAACGTATGAAACATGAGTTGAAAGTGTAGTATCTTTTGACTTAGAACTTGAAATCAATAGTATGAGTAACCGAAATGACTGGAACTCAATCAAGAATGATTTAAGACAAAATCCAAGTTCAATATCCATGTTATACAAACATATATGCATATAAACACAATTCACACTAGAATGCAAACTACATAGAGATAGTCTTCAATCATGCATATTCCAAAACATGTTATTTTCATACCAATGCATGGGCATTCATCTTTAAGTGTGTGAATATGTTATACATGGTGCACAATGATGCAGGGACACATATGAATGAATTGTATGTGTATGCCTATAATGGTGCACAATGATGCAAGGACACAAATGTATGATATATGTGTGTGTGCCTAAGCCTTGTAAGAGAAAGATAAGGTCTTAGTATACCTTTGTAGAACCATATTGCATCCTTTCTCTTGAAGACTTAGAACTTGCTTTGACTTGTTGTTTCTTCTTCCTTGAAGCTTGAATCATCATGAATCTAAACAACTAAATCATTACAAGTAAACATCATTTTGATATGGAATTAATGTCAACACAAACTAAAACCTAACAAATAATTAAGATGAAAAGAATAAATCCAAACACACAACACAAGAATTTACGTGGAAACCTAAATCGGGAAAAAACTACCGCCGTCAAGACGACAAGAGAAAGTTTCACTTTGTAGTAAATTGTTACAGTCACACTATTAGGATTCTCTCTCTAAAATACCCCAAATCCAATTACACCCAATGCCCTTTTGAGATCTCTCTAGATTTGCTAATTTGCTCCACCCCCTTAATAGCCTAGCTATTATGGTCTATTTATATGAAATACATTTAGTTAAAGATAAAAGGTAATCCTACTCCTAAACATATAAGAATTACTCATTCCACATAAATATTATTTTCTTTTTATGACAAGTCCTCTTGTTTAAAAAAAATTCTTTTCTTTCAAGTACAGGACTTTCCTATTCTTTATGAAGACAAGCTCTTTTCCTTTTCCAATTTGCACAAGAACTTTAAAAAGAAAATACCTTTCCTATTTTCGTGTAATATTCATGATTTGGCCAAGATCCGTCATTACCGCGGTTTGGGTTACGGTTGGCCACCTGTGCCTAACACATGAATCAAACACTGTTAACCAACGCTCAAAATATCACGGTTGGTGCACTGCCTCCGCCGTAGTCCATGCCGTGAGAATCCACAGGAGTTCGACTGTTCCCTGTGCTGTGGTCTGTGTATGTATCCGTACCGTGGTCCATGCCACGGTACCTACCAAAATTTGTTTCTTCAATTCTTTCAGTCTTCAAGCTTCCCTCAAACACGATCTTTTACTGCCAAACGTATTCCACGTCTCTAGGAAGTCTCCGCATTGGTTGAATCCTGTTTGATAACCATTGGAAATTCAAGCCATATCCAACAATCCTCCCTTATGGTGAGAATTTCCAAAACTTCCGTCCATAGCTACGACTCTCAATACTGAGAATCAACATACCCACCACAAAGTATAATCACTTAGGAACACCCATCCCAAGATTTCACCGGAAAATGTCAAAATTTACCTTGCTGAAAATTGAGGTGTAACTCCTCACGTTTGGCTTCTCAAGGAGATCGTTCAACGATCGACATCCTTGTCCACCACACACCTTGCATCACTGCCTAACCAATGCCCCGTGCGTAAATTGTAGACCTGCTATCAATAATACATCCTTTTTCATGGCAACTAGCGGTCATGCCATGAGGATGTTTATGCCTCTTTAGAGGGCATCGCTGTAGTCTTCATACTTAAGAGAGGTGATTGCCGGATCCCCCTCTTTAGAGCCATTATACATACTTGTATTCTTATTTTTACAGTTCTTCCTTATATGTCCAGATTGTCCACATCCCCAACAAATGCATTTCTTATTGGAGCCTCTCTTCTTCCTATCAACCAACAAAGCAGAGTTATCAGAAGATTTATCTTCACTCTTTAGCCTTCGTTCCTCAGAGATTAGTTTGTTTGCTACATCTCCAAAACATATGATTGAACTCCCATGCATCAAGATTGGCTTCATGTGCGCATAGGACGGTGGAAGGGGCCAGATTAGTCTTAATCCTTTATCTTCTTCATCAATCTTCACTCCAATCGACTCTAGTTCGGAAACTATCCCATTGAGCACTCCCAGATGATCAAAAAATTTCTACCTTCAGACATCTGCAGTGTGTGAAACTGCTTCTTCAAGTAGAATCGGTTACAGACGGCCTTCGATTGATACAATTCTTCAAACTTCTTCCAAAGTTCTTTCACTGAATATGTTCCTTGAATATTTGCAAGAACATTTTTGGCTAAGCTCAATCGTATCGCACTTGCAGCCCTCTCGTCTAGATCTTCCCATTCACTATCACTCATTACATATTTTGCAGAACTAGTACCAGTCGTTTCTTTTCCAAAATCTCTAAAGCCTTTAGGGTTCGCAGGGGTTGGCTTGCCCTTCAACGCCTTTTGTAAACCGCATTGGATTAGCAGATCTTTGACTTGAATTTGCCACAAGCCAAAATTAATTTTTCCAACAAACTTCTCAACCTCAAATCTCGTCAACTTTGCCATCTCCAGTTTGTTAAGATCACTATCAAGCAACCAACGCTCTGATACCAGTTGTTGGCGGATAAATCGTCACTACACGGAAATGTTGCTGGATAGAACACAGACAAACAATTGCAAAATAAAAGAATTAAGATTAAGAGAATAAATCCAAACACACAACACAAGAATTTACGTGGAAACCCAAATCAGGAAAAAACCACGGTCGTCAGAATGACAAGAGAAAGTTCCACTATGTAGTAAATTGTTACAACTACACTCTCAGAATTCTCTCTCTAAAATACCCCAAACCCAATTACACCCAATGCTCTCTTGAGATCTCTCTAGATTTGCTAATTTGCTCCACCCCCTTAACAGCCTAGCTATTATGGTCTATTTATATGAATTACAGGGAGTTAAAGATAAAAGGAAATCCTACTCCTAAAGTACAAGAATTACTTGTTCCACATAAATACTATTTCCTATTTATGACAAGTCTTCTTGTTTAAAAGAAATCCTTTTCTTTTAAGTACAGGACTTTCCTATTCTTTATGAAGACAAACTCTTTTCCTTTTTCGATTAGTACAAGAACTTCCAAAAGAAAATACCTTTCCTATTTTCGTATAATATTCCTGATTTGGGCAAGATCCGTCATTGTCACAGTTTGGGTCTCGGTTGGCCATTCGTGCCCAACATCGCGAATCAAACACTGGCAACCACCGGTCAGAATACTACGGTTGGTGCATTGCCTCTGCCGCAGTCCACGCCGTAAGAATCAACATGAGTTCGACCGCTCCCTGTGTCCCGGTCTGTGCACGTGTCCTCACCGCGATCCAAGCCGCGGTACCTACCAAAATTCATTTCTTCAGTTCTTTCAATCTTCAAGCCTCCCTCAAACACGATCTCCTATTTCCAAATGTATCCCATGTCTCCAAGAAGTCTTCGCATTGGTTGAATCTCATTTTTTAACCATTGGAAATTCAAACCATATCCAACATGCTAATGGTTGAATATAAAAAAAATGATAATCCATAAATTTAAATCAAAATTTTATATTTTAAGTTGATTTAATCAAACCAGACTTAGAAAAAGGTTCTCAAACTCATCATTAATAAACGAGGATACATTTTAGATAATCATTAATTAGTTCTTTTGTAGTTTGAATACTTTCATTAATTATCTCTTCATCAAGATTCATTCATGCAAATTCTAGTCATGTACTGTATAAAATGAGGCAAGAATGAGAAGTATAAAATGAGTTTGACCTAGCTACAGTATCCTTAGGTGGCATTTGTTTTTTTGTCTGAAGTCCGAAAGACCTGAATGTAATCTGAAGTCTGAAAAGTTCTGAAAAAATATAACTTAACATCTTGTTTGTTTTTCATTTATGACGTCTGAATAGAAACATCTGAAAAATCATAATAAGACATACATACCCTTTTAACTAATTATCTTATTTGCTTCTCTGACTAATTGTTTTATATGTTTGTTATAGGGATTTTTTTGATAGCATGACAAGTCAGCATAATTAGATATGCCACATCACGGGAGTCAGAAAAGATCAACTCAAGACAATTAATAGATGATCTCAATGCCAAGTCAAGATTACCTAAGATGGTTGGTAAAGCTAACCGATCGGGCACAAATAACCTGATCGGGGAAACTAGCCGATCGGGTAGAGAGGACTTGGTCGGGACCATTCGATCGGGATAAAAGAAGTCTGATCGGGATCTGACAATTGGTCAATTAAACAATACATGGGAGATATTAAAGATAACTACGACTCAAATACGAAAAAGAATTATCTTACTTAAATAAGGAATCTAGAATCACAATTCAATAAGAAAATATCCCTATTTCTTTTCCAGTGTTAGAGAATTCTATTCAAGAAAGAACTTAAAGCTTCCAAAATGATAAACTCTAAAACAGGAAAGAAGACAAAGACAATTTCAACAAGTAACCAGCTCTAATTAAACATTATCACATTTCCTTATTTGTGTAACAATGATTAGGGTTCCATACACATATAAATAGACTCATAATCTCATTGCAAAATATATATAACCACCCGTAGAAAAGATATACAAAAAAGATATAGACGGAGACATATACGAGAACACATAGAAAATATACAAAAAAGATAGAGACAGAGACATCATAACAACACATAGAAAAGATACACAAAAGAGAGAGAGATATGCCGAAAATGAGAGATTCAGTGTGTAATATTTATATTATAGTGGATTTCTCGCCGTCACCAGCAACCATGGATGTTTCCCCACCTTAGGGTTTTACCACGTAAACTTATATGTGCATGATTTTCTTCATTTTTCCATCTTTCTCATAACATCTTCAACAATCTACAAAAACTTGTTAGACACGTGATCAATTCTACACAATCCAAAAATCACCGTCAACAACTGGCGCTAGAATGAGGGGCTAGAACTCAACTTCGAGGAACCAACATAAACATACGAAACACCGAGATAATCTAGCAAGCCTAAAATAATAAAAAGAGGTGATAGGGATGGATTATCTGTTTTATCAGCATCAGAGTGTACACAAGCGAGCAAATTTGAGAACAGAGTTCTCAAAATAAAACAAAAGAGAATTCCCAAAGCAGCAACATGACAAACGACAGAGATGGAAGCCAATGTCCAAATAATGTTGATACCCAACGTGCAGGTAACGATCCTGACCCAATAAGCGCCAACACTGTTGAGGGAAGCCTGCCCTTAGTGACTCCAACTTCAATTGGCCAGGCTGCAATGACCTCCATCAAAAATCCCCTAATAATTTCTCCAGATGCATTCCAGCATGTCCAAGAGTCCCTACAGAGAGTCATTGAAGACGCGCTAGACAGGGAATCAATATAACATCAACTGCAAATTTGGCATCGCCATATCAATTAACCATACCTATGGTGGCCCGAGACCCTAAGGTATGTTCTGAAATAATAGACGTGACCTCAGGCGTGCCCCGTAAGTCTAATAGAGAAGGAGCGGACCACAATGGAAAGGGGGAGCGACCTCAAATGGGAGATGAAGGAATTATTGGACGAAGGAGGCAAGATCGGTATCAAGCGAACTTTGAGTCAGATGAAATCCGCAGAGGTGTTTAGAGGCGGAATCGATCTAGCTCGTCAGATGATAGCGACCAACCACCCCGCAGAACACGTCGAAGGGGCAAGTCTCCTTTAAGATTCTAACATGGGCACATCGACCATCAGCAATCGAGAATGAATAACGAGCCAAGAGATAAGCGAGATATCCTGATACAAAAATTAACTCAGAAGGTGGAAGCATTAGAACGTCGTCATGGGCATAAAGATTTACTGGATGATGATTCTGAAAGCTCATTCGTGAACAACATTCTCCAAACCCAGTTCCCGGAAAGATTCAAAATGCCTCAGGTCGAACAATTTAAAGCAAACACGGATCCAAAAGAACACGTGAGACATTTTCAAAGTGCAATGACATAGTACGCTTACAATGACCCATTATTGTGTTTGACATTCCCGCAAACACTCGGGGACTTAGGGTCTAGGTGGTTTGGAAGACTCCCTCAGGGAACAATCAGTAATTTTTGAGAATTAACCCACGCTTTCTCACGACAATTCTTGGGAACATACATAGAAGGAAGTCAGTAGCTAACCTCGCCACCCTCAAACAAGGAAAGAACGAGTCACTAAAAAATTACCTGAAAAGGTTCTCTCAGGAAGTGTCCAGGATCCATAACCCCAATGATAAGGCTGTGGTAGTAGCCTTCACCAACAACCTACAGAAGGGTTGGCTTTCCTTCGATTTGAGGAGGAAGTGCCCAGATACATACGCTTACCTGATGGATGTAGCAGACAGTAATGCAATGGCTGAAAAAGAGGAGCTAGCTCAGCGGGTAGTTATGTATACGGGGGTTACCCCAGGGTGAATGAAAAAACAAGTGATGGCTAAATAAAAAACCAGAAAGGTGATCATCAGGAGAGTGATGGAACCAATCATAGAAACAATCGGAATGAAAGAAATTTCCATGGTCAGTACACTAACTATATTCCCCTCAATAAGAAACAAGAGGAAATCCTGACGATCGTAGGAGACCAAACGTTAGTCAAATATCCTCCTAAGAAGTCAATCTATGCCCGAAAAGACACAACAAAATAATGCAAGTTTCACAAAGAAAGTTGTCACGACACATCAAAGTGATACCAACTAAAAGACCACATCGAGACGCTTATTAGGGAAGGTCTCCTCAAAGATTTAATTCTTAAGAAGACAGATGATCAGCCTATGGGAAATCAGGAAAAAAAGCAAAGCCTGAGCTGAGACAACGGCGAAGGGACAGTCAACATTATCTTTTGAATACTCTTTAGTCTTTAAAAAAAAACCTACTCTTCAGGGAGAAAACTTAGTTGCTTTCAGTTTTTGTTTAAGATATTTCTAGTTTGATTTTCATTCTTAGCTTTTCTAATTATTTTTAGTATTGTTAATTTTCAGATCAATTAATAAAGAAGCCAAGAATGGTGTTCGGATTTTTAAATAATCATCTTTGTTGTCAAAGATAAACTCGCAGTGTCGACATCTGCCATGGTGGGTGAAGGTTTCCGAGAGGCTAAAAAGTCGGGGGTTAGAGACCTGACGCGTCTACCGAACTGGCTGGATGCATGTAAAGCACTGTCAGCAATCCGGCCACCCCGAGCTGCCGATTTTACTGGAAAAAAACACTCAAGTACGCTATCTGAGAAAACCTGGTGAAATGTGTCCGGTTGTGTTAGTATTGCACTAACGATTCGGCCAAACCCTTGTAAGGAGACAAAATCGGGAGACGTCCTTGGTGACTTGTTTACATGGGAAAAACAGGGGAAAATAAGGTAAGGTTCCCAGAACACATCTTGGAAGAAGACTCAAGATGGTCAGGAATTATCCTGAGCGAAAAGCCAGGACACAAACCGAAAAATAAAAACGGTCGGGAATTATCCTGAGCGAAAAGCCAGGACACCGACCTGACCCGACCCGACAAAGATAGTTGGGAATTATCTTAGGTAAAAATCCAGGACACCAACTGAATTAAGACGATCAGGAATTATCCTAAGCAAAGAGTTGGAACACCAACCTAATTAAGATGATCAAAAATTATCCTGAGCAAAGAGTCGGGACACTGACCGAATTAAGACAATGGGGAATTATCCTGAGCAAATAGTTAGGACATTAACTAGTCCAAAAAAAAGTTGGAAATTATCCTGAGCTAAAAGCCTGGACACCGACCGAATTAAGACAGTCGATAATTATCCTGAGCAAAGAGTCGGGACACCGACTAGTAAAAAAAAAAGTCAAGAGTTATCCTGAGCAAAGAGTCAGGACACCGACTGGTCCAGCTACAAGGGAGCAAAAAGTCAAGAAGTCCAAGACTGATCAGTTTAATAAGACACTTGAGCAGTTAAAAAAAACAAATGATAATTTTAATAAGATACTTGATCGGGCTAAAGCGATAAGTTTAGAAGCATCAAAAAATCAAAACTATTCAAATCCTCTTCGTTGAGCAGTCGAGAGTTCATCTTACGGATTTGAGGGGGTGTTGTTATAGGGATTTTTTGATAGCATGACAAATCTGCATGACTAGATATGCCACGTCACAGGAGTCAGAAAAGATCAACTCAAGGCAATTAATAGATGATCTCAAGGCCAAGTCAAGATTAACCAAGATGGTCGGGGAAGATAACCGATCGGGCACAAATAACCTGATCGGAGAAACTAGCTGATCGGGTAGAGAGGACTTGGTCAGGACCATTCGATCGGGATAAAAGAAGTCTGATCGGGATCAGAAAATTGGTCAGTTAAACAATACATGGGAGATATTAAAGGCAACTACGACTCAAATACGAAGAAGACTTATCTTACTTAAACAAGGAATCTAGAATCACACTTCAATAAGGAAATATCTCTATTTCCTTTCCAGTGTTAGAATTCTATTCAGGAAAGAACTTAAAGCTTCCAAAAGAATAAACTCTAAAATAGGAAAGAAGACAAAGACGACTTCAACAAGTAACCAGTTCTAATTAAACACTATCACCTTTCGTTATTTGTGTGACAATGATTAGGGTTCTATACACATATAAATATACTCATAATCTCATTGTAAAATATATATAACCACCCGTAGAAAAGATATACAAAAAAGATATAGACAGAGACATATATAAGAACACATAGAAAATATACAAAAAAGATAGAGACAGAGACATACACAACAACACATAGAAAGGATACACAAAAGAGAGAGAGATACGTCAAAAAGGAGAGATTGAGTGTGTAAACATTATATTATAGTGGATTTGTCTCGTTGTCACCGGCAATCGTGGATGTTTTCCCACCTTGGGATTTTACCATGTAAACTTGTGTGTGCATGATTTTTTTCTTTTTTCTATCTTTCTCATAACATCTTCAACAATCTACAGAAACCTGTTATACGCGTGATCAATCCTACACGATCCAAAAGTCACCGTCAACAATGTTTATATTTAGTAAAAATATTTATAATATTTGTTTAGTTTAATTTTATTTAGTAAATTAATGAATTAATATTTTTAAATATAAATTAAATTAAATAATTTAAATATAAATTAAATTAAATAATATGTAATATAAAAATATTATTATTATTTATAAGATAATAATATACAATAATATTTAGAAAAAAATACATAACAAGTTTTTATAATATATATATATATATATACATTCCGGAGACGAAGGAAGAAAGGAATCCATAATCCTTTCGTCTCTAGTAGGAAGTGACCATGGAAGCCGGTAATGGCCTTCTACAACATAAAATAATATTTTATTTTAATAAAATGTGGGTGTAATTTTTCAATTGTTTTAGGACAAATTTGGAAGGAATAAAGAAACATCTTACTGAGATATAAGTCAAGTTTTTGAGCTTTTTTATTTCATATGTTTTTTTATATTTTCTAAGACTTCAGACTTTAAGAAAAACAAACCAAAATATCTGAATGGAATCTTTTCGCACCCATTCAGACTTAAGTCCAAAAAACAAACAAGACTTCAATTGTTTTATAAGAGCATCTCCAACTATGTTTCCCAAAACCCCTTTTTAGTCAAAATAGCTAGTAGGGATAAACATGACAAAGGTTCGGTTTGAACCGTGGAACCGAACCGTAACCGTGTGAAATAAACCGTAACTGTAACCGTAACCGTAACTGTAACCGAAACTGTGAAACCGGTTTCAGAACCGGAACCGTAACCGAAACCGTGGTGGAGGCGGTTCGGTTCCGGTTCCTCCTAGTAACTGGTTTCAGAAAATATTTTTTTTTTATTTTTTTATTTTTTCTTATTCTAAATTGTAAAAAAAAAAAAGAGGAACCGAACCAGCCGAACCGGTGGAACCTGATCGGAACCGGTCAAACCAGAATCAGAACCGCGGTTCCACGGTTACAGTTCCGGTTCCGGTCGGAACCATGGCCATGTTTAAGTAGGGATAGTTTTTTTTTTTTTTTTGCACTACAACAACTCCCTAATAGCTGTGCAATGTAGAAAGTCATTTCTTATTAGCTATTTTCTCATTTTTAAACGGTTTTTCTTAATGGAAACAAAATGGAGATGATGGTTGGAGTAACCATGAAAATAGCTTTTTAGGTCAAATTGTAAAAATTGATATAAAATTTAGTGCTCGTTTGGAAGAGTTTGTCTACTGGTTAAAAGTGTTTTTTTTAATTAAAAAAACTCTTTAAAAAAAAAATGTGTCGTTTGGTTGTCATTCAGCATAGCTTTTAGATGATTAAAAAAGTTGTTTTACATCTACTTGGAGAAGCTCAATTTTTAGGTTTTTCCAAGTAGATATTTTTGAGCTTTTTTACTAACACTAAAAAGTTTAATATAACCCTATCATTTAAAATAGTTTTTTAATATTTTGGTAATCTTACCATTTTAAAAATGTTTTTTTAAAATGACAACCAAACGATCAACATCTTCCTATTAAAAGCTCTATTTGTAAAATGTCTATTTTAAAATATCTACTTCTAAAAAATCTATTTAAAAAAACCTCTCTCAGACAAAGCCTTAGAAAGTTTGGCCGAGATGCCATAAGAGACAAGTCACACTAATACACTAATCTTTTGACCATCAGTTGATCCATAGGATTTCATTTAACTCAATTTGATTAAAGAATGTAGATCATCTACTGATCTGATTTTTTTTCTGAACTTATTTATTCTCATGACATATAAATATTATAATAAATGTGTAGTTAAGATGTTATTGGTTTTCATAACCACTCTAACAACAACGGATCATATATTTTAAAATGCTAAAAAAAAAATCAGACCATTAAAATATCCAAATCTTTTAACCCGAATGTCATACAAATATGCGGTCGATATTCATTAAAACAAATTCTAGTCATCTACGAAACTTACGCCACAGTTACGAGTTGCCCATTACGATTTACGCCGTCCAACCTAAATTTCCATGAAATCAAAATTCGAACAACATATCCATTACGTCACGATTCCAAACTCATCGATCAAAGCCGCCACGAGTCTTTTCCACATGTATAGACAGCCGCCCACGTGTCCAAAATCATCGATCACAGCCGCCACTTGTCTTCTTAAAACGGTGATTTGAATCCCTCCGACAAATTAGGAGTCCGCCTCCCCCATCTCAATTTACGGTAAAAATAATTTTAAGTAAAATTAATTATTTTAAATAAAAAATTACTATAATTAATCAATATTTTCGCATCTCCTGTATATTCACAAGTTCGCATCACAAAAAACAATCTTCTGCTTTTTTCTCTTAATCTCTTCTTCCTCTTCTTCTACTTCATAAACACCGAAACAGCGACGTACTGCTCGTGAAAGACGCTGTTTTGTCTCCTCTAAAAACGCGCATGTGCTCACGCCGATAACTTTGAAACTTGAAACCAAACCACACTATAAATACCGGCCGATATTTTTGCTCTTCAAAGAAAATGTCAAGCGTAGTAGCGGCGGAGAGTAATATATAGCCAGCAAAAGACACTTTGCCAGTCTTTACTTCTCACTCAATGGAGCTCGACGACTTGTCACACAAGCCCACCGGCAACGAGACTCCTGTCCACCACCAGATTCTTGACCTCAGAGACCCAAGCAGCGTCGGGACTCGTTCACTGCCGTTCGTTTTGTCGTTCAACAACCTGACCTACAGCGTCAAGGTCCGCCGCAAGATGACGCTTCCTTCGGTCCTTCGCCCCCGCAGCACCCTTCTCGTTGCACCCGGAGAAAGCCTGTTCTCAAGAACAAAGACGCTCCTGAACGACATCTCCGGTGAAGCTCGCAATGGCGAGATACTCGCCGTGCTCGGCGCCAGTGGCTCGGGGAAGTCGACCTTGATCGACGCGCTAGCCAACCGGATTGCGAAGGGAAGCTTGAAAGGCTCCGTCACACTTAACGGCGAGGTTTTGGAGTCGAGTATGTTGAAAGTGATCTCAGCCTACGTCATGCAAGACGATTTGCTCTTCCCGATGTTGACGGTCGAAGAAACACTCATGTTCGCCGCCGAGTTTCGGCTCCCGAGAACTCTCTCAAAATCCAAGAAAATGATGCGAGTCCAAGCGTTAATAGACCAACTTGGTCTAAGAAACGCCGCCAAAACTGTCATCGGCGACGAAGGTCACAGAGGAGTTTCTGGAGGAGAACGACGTCGGGTTTCAATCGGGATGGATATTATCCACGACCCGATTCTTTTATTCCTTGACGAACCGACTTCCGGATTGGACTCTACAAGTGCTTTTATGGTCGTGAAAGTTTTACAAAGAATCGCTCAAAGTGGAAGCTTAGTTATAATGTCGATTCATCAACCAAGTTATCGGATTCTCGAGTTATTGGATCGGATGATTTTCCTGTCACGTGGACAAACTGTTTACAGCGGGTCACCGATGAGTTTACCTTCATTTTTTGCTGAATTCGGGCGCCCGATACCCGAAAAAGAAAATCGAACCGAATTCGCTCTTGATTTGATCCGAGAACTTGAAGTATCACCTGGTGGGACCAAAAGCATGGTTGAATTCAACAAATCTTGGTTAAACATGAAGCAATCAAGAAACAATTCATCAGTTCAACATGAAACAGAGCAACATCATCAACAAGGACTGTCACTTAAAGAAGCCATTAGTTCAAGCATATCAAGAGGAAAATTAGTCTCCGGCGCAACCACAAACTCCTCCTTGTCACCGACATCAATGGTGCCCACTTTCGCAAACCCATTTTGGATCGAAATGGCAGTTTTATCCAAAAGATCAATCCTTAACTCCCGTAGAATGCCGGAGCTTTTCGGTATCCGGCTCGGCACCGTCTTGGTCACTGGATTCATTCTCGCCACCATGTTCTGGCAGCTTGACGACTCACCAAAAGGAGTCCAAGAACGATTAGGTCTCTTCGCTTTCGTGATGTCGACGACTTTCTACACTTGCACCGATGCCCTACCGGTTTTTCTTCAAGAGCGATACATTTTCATGAGAGAAACAGCTTACAACGCCTACCGGAGATCATCTTACGTCATGTCACATTCCTTATCGGCGTTGCCGGCTTTGATTTTTCTCTCACTGTCGTTCTCCGCCACTACTTTCTTCGCCGTAGGTCTCGATGGAGGGTTTTTAGGGTTTCTGTTCTATTTCCTAATCATCTTCGCTTCGTTCTGGGTCGGAAGCTCATTTGTTACGTTCCTCTCCGGTGTCGTACCTCACGTTAAGCTCGGTTACACCATCGTCGTCGCGACCCTCGCTTACTTTTTACTCTTCAGTGGTTTCTTCATCACCCATGATCGGATTCCTCCGTACTGGATTTGGTTTCATTACATGTCTGTCGTTAAGTACCCATATGAGGCCGTTTTGCAGAATGAATTCGACAATCCGACAAAATGTTTCGTAAGAGGAGTTCAGATTTTCGACAACTCACCGCTCGAAGCCATCCCGGACGCAATGAAACTGAGGCTGTTGCAGACTTTGAGCAACACTCTAGGGATGAACATCACTAGCTCAACATGCTTGACCACGGGATCCGATATACTCCAGCAGCAGGGGATCACTGATCTCAGTAAATGGAACTGCTTGTGGGTTACTGTTGCTTGGGGATTCTTGTTCAGGATTCTGTTTTACTTATCGTTGTTGCTCGGAAGTAAGAACAAGAGAAGTTAAGAGCTGGTTCGGTAACCTTAGATATATATTTTTTAGTACATAGAAAAATCAATGTAATTCTGGTGTTAAAAGTTAAAACTGTTCATTAAAATCTGTAGTTGCTACTGTAATATCCATGTTCAATATCTCTCTTTGATCATTAAATACAATTTGTTTATTAATTAATCATTTTTTTTATCATTTACATTTACTACTGGCTAGTAATGTTGGTTTTTGTATTCTCGTGCATGGTTTGCATGGTATAATATGGTTCAAAAATATGTATATATATAGTTATACATGAAATAGAATAACTAATTCACTTTATTGACATTCTATTAGTAATGTTGGTTTTTGTATTCTCGTGCATGGTTTGCATAGTATAATATGGTTCAAAAAAATGTATATATATATAGTCATACATGAAATAGAATAACTAATTAACTTTATTGACATTCTATTAGTAATGTTGGTTTTTGTATTCTCGTGTATGGTTTGCATGGTATAATATGGTTCAAAAATATATACATATATATATATATATAGTTATACATGAAATAGAATAACTATTTAACTTTATTGACATTCTATTAGTAATGTTGGTTTTTGTATTCTCGTGCATGGTTTGCATGGTATAATATGGTTCAAAAAAAAATATATATATATAGTCATACATGAAATAGAATAACTAATTGACTTTATTGACTTTTATATTATTTATCATCATGTTATCCATATATATATCACCTACTAGACGTTATTTTATTCAAGTTCGTTACAACGTCATATCACCTTTCAATATATCTGGGTGATTAGGATGCTCGTACATCATAATAATGTACGGTTTTAAGTAAAAAAATATATAGATTATTGTTGTACATGGTTTTCGCTCGAGCGACACGGCGTGTCCTAGTTATACCACATAGGTAAAGGTTCCACCGATCAGTTAAAGGTAGAGGTGTACACGGTTCGGTTAAACTGTTCGAAACCGAACCGAAATCGATCTCTGAAAATCGAAACCGAAACCGAAACAGTAATCGAAACCGTCAGTTACAAAATCGGTTGGAAACCAGATCCTGACGGTTCGGTTACGGTTATGGGATCTTAAAAACCGACCAAAAACCGCCGGTTTCAAAATTTAAAAAAAAAAACCCAATGAAATGCTGACACGTGGCAGCATTTCAGAAAAAAAAAACCGAACGAACCGAAACCGAACCGTACCATTCGGTTTCACAAACCGAAACCGAAACCGAACCGAACCGAAATCAAACCGAAAAATGCCGGTTCCGAAACCGCCCAAAACCGTCCTATTCCGGTTACGGTTACGGTTCAGCCTTTCCACGGAACCGGAACCGAAACCGGCGGTTCGAAACCGAAACCGAACCGAAACCGAACCGAAACAGAACCGAAACAGAACCGAAACCGAACCGTGGACACCATTAGTCAAAGGGTATGCAAATATTCCCGCGTTATTGGACCACTTGGCACCAACAAAACACTGATGAAATGCCGAATAAGTCCGAGGTGAGCCAAACAGGAAACCCTGCATGCTCAGCCTTACTAGGCCGAAATAGGGAAAAACCCTAATTAGGGTTTTCGACACATACAAGGTCATGTTGGCATTGAAGGCCATGATAACTCTGTAGATGTACAACCATTGGGTTTCGAGATATTAGTCAAAAGCTGATTTCTTGGGATCCACTGCATTAAATAAAGAATAAGATTAAATAGGCTTCGGTTTGCACGTTGCAGGGTTTACTATAAATATACACATGTAAAACCCATTATAAGAGAGAGATAGAAAAATAGAGAAATCATAATGTATTCTCTAGTCCTCGGAGTTTTAGTATGTATTCTCTTATTCATTATTATTATCTTCTTCATTATATCTTTTTGCAGGTTTCTTTAACTTGAATCTTTAACTCATAGACTATTAAGAATTCACTGTCAACAATTGACGCTAGAAGAAAGGGGTGACGTACTTAGATTCGTTAAAACCCTCGTAAGACAATGACCAGCAATGGGAATGGAAGCGGTTCCAGAAAAATCCAGAAATTGCCAAATGACAGGCAAGGGATCAACGCTTCCCACAACGTCATAGGCGCTACACATACAATCAAGAATCAGTCGACGGCCGTGGTTGGGATCCAGCGGTCTCCCCCAACCAGTGAGGAGATCGCCCAACGATTCTGGGAGTCTCTGCAACAGCTGGTGCCTGATGCAGCTAGACATGGTATTGTCCTTTCTACCACGTAAGGCTTAACCTCACCCTATAACCTGCACACTCCGGACCATCAACAAGTTAGATGGAGTTCTGTGGTGGTTAGACCAATACTAGACGCGCCATTAGAGGCAGACCAATAAGGGAATATCCTTATTTTCTCTTCAGTATCAGAGAATTATAATTGAGAAGAAACTCAAAGCTAGTGCTTCCAAATGGATAAACACCAAACGAAAAATGAGTCCTAAATAGACGATATTACTAGAATCCTACAAAGATTCTAATTAATGAATCCACCATTTGTATGACAAGAACTATGGCAACTCTAGATCGAATCATATAAATACAGCCATTTATTCATTATAACATATCAAGATCATCAACAACAATTTACGCTTAGAAGAGATAGAGATACGAAACATAAGCAATTATCTGAGAGAAAAGCGAGTATTGAGTGTGTAATTATTCTATTCATAATGGATCTCTTCTCGCTGTCACCGACACCGTGGAAGTTTCCCCGTCTTGGGGTTTTTTCCACGTAAAACATGTGTTGTTATGTTTGATTTATTCTTTATTTCTTAATCTTCTACATTATCATTCTCAAATACAAACAATTGTATCGCAAGCACGTAGAGAAAGAGACTTTGATTATTCAACCTTTTACTGGTTAAAGCTTCGATCTTCTTACGTGTTAGTGTTTGGTGATTGACTTTTTAACGATCCAAAATCACTGTCAACAATAGTATTCATCTATTTAAGACCATGTATTTTTTTTATTTTTTTTTGAAGTCTTTTGTCTTTGGCAGTATTTGAACCGCTGACTTGGTAATCATTTATTCAAATTTCAAGTTCGTCCTTCTACCAGCTGAACTACGCGCATGGGGGATTGTAATATTATACTCTTATCAATCAAACTGTGCACATACCAATAATGATAATGAGATTCCATGCAAGAGGATATGAATTAAGGAAAAGAGGGAACGTTAAAAAGATTGGTAGAATTAGAGACATTGTGTGTGAAAGTGATTGATGATAAATTTTGTTTGGTAGGCTAATTTATTGATTTGGCATTGACACTGTTGACGGTGATTTTTGGATCGTTGAAAAGTCAACCGCCAAACATTAACACATAGGTAGATCGAAGCTTTAACTAGTCTAGGGTTGAATTATCAAAGCCTCTTTCTCCACGTGGATGCGATACGATTTGCTCGTATTTATGAATCAAACAAAAAACAAGTTTTACGTGGTAAAACCCCAAGACGGGGAAACATCCACGGTTGTCGGTGACGGCGAGAAGAAATCCACTATGTATAGAATGATTACACACACTGTTCCTCTCTTTTTCGTCGTATCTCTCTCTTTTTCTTTTATATTTTTCTATATGTTGTTACATATATATTTTATAATGAGATTATGGATCTATTTATATGTACATAGAACCTTAATCATTGTTATACAGATAAGGAAAGGTGGTGGTGTTAATTAGGACTTGTTACTTGATGAAGTCGTATTTAACTTCTTTCCTATTTTAGAGATCTTGTACATTGAATTAGATTCTTCATAGGATTCTAGTTGAGTAGTCAATTTATGACTTATTTCCTGATTGGTGTGCGATCTTCTAGAAGAATAGAGTTATTGCTTAATCTGGACTCTCTAATATGTAGGAGGAAATAATAATATATCCTTATCGAAATATGGTTCTAGATTCCTTGCTTAAGTAAGAGTCTTCTTTGTATTTGAGTCGTAGTTGAACTTATGTTACTATCTTGACTGAGCATCCCTTGGTCAACCGTTTCCCAACCTGACCAGGTCTTCTTTCCCTGATCGGTTTTGCTACTCAATCGGGTTTAGACCTATCTTTGCCAACTTTGACTTGGGCAAATATTGACCGATTGACTTTTTCAATCGTGCTTATTTTACCTGATCGGTTCACCTGACCGCTCGCTAATTACTAAGGATTGTTTTTCTTCTCTGATGACGTGGTCTGCCATATATTTCGGGTTACCCACTATCTTTGCAGACCTGTCTGACTATCAAAAAATCCCTACAATAGACATGATAGTTAATTATGGGAGGTGTCACAAAAAGATTATTAATGGAAAGTTGAAACAACAACTAGCATAGTACTATAAAAATAGACCAAGTGCAAGAAGGCCGGTCCGTCCAGCCTGCCAAGAAACATGGGAAGTACCAAGCACGGCCTGTGAAGAGGGTGTGCCGCTTGCCGGACAGTAGGTGGCCGGTCCATCGTGCCGACCCACCACGGCATGCCACGCCGATAGGCTAAGCCCAACAGCCAACACAACAAACCGACACATTTGGCCCGTTGAATTATTTAAAAAAAAAACTTTAAAAAAACACTTTATTTATAAAAATATAATATTTAAAAGATAAATGATATTGTAGAGTATTGAACCATGGTTCATAACCCTTGTTTAGGTAAGTAAGTTTTTATTTATCTTTCTCTTTTTTTATATTGATTAGACCTCTCTTCAATGCTCTTATTTATCTGATGTGAGATATGCAATTGAATACTGTTATTGGTAAAATATAAAGAATGATGAATCAGTCTAACTACCCAAAGATGCGAGAGTTGGAGACGCCACATCACCAAGAGTCAACCTTCTTAAACCTACTTAAACTGACCAAAAATGGTTTCATAACACCCAGTCAGAGCTATCGAGATGGTCGGGTCAAAGTCTCCTGTCGGGATTGAATCATTGGTCGGGGAGAATAAGGCATAGTCGGGTTTTGGTAGACGATCGGCAGATCGACACTTGGATATAAACAAATACCAGCAGAATGAGTCATACTCCAATAAGGTATCTCAAAGCACACTTTGATAAAGAAGCAAGTTTCCTTATCGACGCCAGAATCCAAATTAGCAAGAGACCTAATGCATGAAGAACGCGAAACAGGAAAGAAGAATAAATCGACTCTAACACGTCAACTTCACTCACTTGTATAGCACGAATTAGGGTTCTATGCATGTATAAATAGACCATAAAAACACCTACGAAAAAGAGAGAAAATTAAGATTCTAGAGAGCACGAGAGACTAAGTGTATAATCAATTATTCATAGTGAATTTCTTTCCTCGTCGGTTTCAGGCAACCGTGGATGTTTCCCCTCTCTTGGTAGGGGTGTGCAAAAAATCGCCAACCGACCAACCCAACCCATAAAGTTTGGGTTGGTTCGATTACAAATATAAAAAATGGATGGGTCGGTTTGTCCAAAAGACAAACCGATTAAAGGTGGTTCGGTTAGGGTTGAGTGAAATAATTCTCCAACCAAACCAAACCAAACCACAAATTTTAAAAAGTAAAACTAAAATATAAAAATTCACATACGTTTTCTATTTAGTCCATGTTTTATAACTTTTACTAATTACTTTCAACTTTTATAGTTTATTTATTTGTTTTGATACAATTTTTCTGATTGATTGATGTATTAGGGTTTCAAAAGCATATATAATGTCAAACATGTCTTTAATTGGTAATTACTCATTTCACTTTTCTATACTTCCTTTATATATATAATTAATATTTCATGTTGTAATTATTTTATTTAAATGTTTTTTATAATAGAATACCAAAAATAAAAGATTTTTGAGTTCAAATCTAAACCGATAAACCAATCCAAATCAACCCGACTTTTTTTGGTTTGGTTTGGTTTGAATCGGTTTGAAAAATCATATTGGTTTGGGATGGGTTAAAATATAGTCAAACCGATCTATATTGTTTTGGTTTGACATAGAGCTTCAACCCAAACCAAACCAAACCAAACCAAAAACGCACACCCCTAGCTCTTGGGGTTTTACCACGTAAAATCCTTGTGTTTCTTTTGCTTTCTTAACTATATTTGTAATTAGCAATTGAGTGACTTTAGACACATTCTGTTCGACGTGTGATCCATCCAAAAATCACCGTCAACGGCTAGCACTAGAATGAGGGGAGTGAACCTTTAACGTTATAATTAGCTAGAGATTAGTCATACAAAGTAAAATTGTGGTTTCTAGCACTGACAGAGATTTTTCCCCGCGCAACGTAGATGTCTCACGATAGGCGAATGTCGTGGTTGCCGATGCACCGGGAACATATCCACCTTCAAGAACTCCACCATGAAGCGGACAGGACGCCGTCGCAACCACGGGCTTAACTATAGGGATATCTCCAGATGCATTCAGGCAAATTCAAGAATCCTTGAGAAGAGTCTTTGATAATACCGCTAGATAGGGAATTAGCATAACAACACCCGAGAGACTGAGTTCACCATACCAGCTCTCTACACCCGTGGTAGCTCAAAGACCCAAGGTATGCTTTGAGATCGTGGCAACTACTTTAGGCGCGTCCTAAAAGTCTGAAAGAAATAGAACAGAGAAACGGGACAAAAGAGGGCTTTCACATAGAAGAAGCAGCCCACACCATGATAGAATGGTGAAGGAACAAGAGGAGTCAGGCTCACACGAGGATATCACAGGGTACAACGGTGTAAGAATGTATCTTGAGAATGAAGACAGGTATGATGGACGAAGTAAGAGGCCCTGACCGAATCTAAGTGATGACGAGCATGCTCCTAGAGGGTGAAGGGACCCATACAGGATCACAGTGCACCAAAGGTTAGACAGGTATGGTGAACCCGAAAGGGAGCGGAAGTCCTTCTCAGGAGGATAGAAGCTTTGGAGAAAAAGTAAAATCAAGATAACCCCTTGGTCCGGAGTTTTGGGAAGCCGTTCACCTATGCCATAAGGCAAGCTCGCTTTCTGGAGAAATTTAGGATGCCGCATGTGGAGCAGTTCAAGGCCAACACCGATCCACATGAACACGTCCGGAGATACCAGAGCGACATGGCTCAGTACGATTATGATGATGCTCTCATGTGTCTTATGTTCCTCAGACATTAGGGGATCAGGGATCTAGGTGGTTCGGATGATTATCATCAGGGTCCATCAGGAGTTTCGAAGGATTGACACGGGCGTTCACCAAATAATTTATGGGGAATATCCAGAGGAGAAAATCCATGTCAGATCTTTCTACCTTAAGGAAAAGAAAGAACGAAAAGCTAAAAGATTACCCGACGATTCATCTAACCTTAAACCTGAGGTAGCGGGGACCCACCACATATACAAGCACGATAGATCATGTTAAGGGATACGTCATGGCAAAAGAAGAACATATTGCCCATGGGGGAGAATTTATACATGGAGGTCATCCGGGTCACAGTCAAATGATCCAGGAAATAGGTTCAAAAAACAATGGCAAGAATGACTAGAAAGGCAATGGGGAAAAAAGGAAAGACGGGCGGAGAGATGACGATAGAACAGGAAAGAACTCAATGTGCCAGTACACCAATTATACACCGTTAGCCAAAAGGCAGGAGGAAATTCTAAATGTGATAGAAGACAAGAACTTATACAAAAAACCCCCGAAGCAGTCTAGCTTCGCCAAAAGGGATACCACCAAGTACTGTAGGTTACACCAAGAGAATGGTCACGAAACATCCAAATGTTACCAACTTAGAGATTACATTGAGAAGCTAATTCAGGAAGGTCATCTTACTGATGTCATCCTCCGAAGAGGTAAAGATCGGCAAAAGGATATCCATACGAAGGATCAAGATAGAAGTTATAGGTGCCCAAAGAAAGACTCGGATAGCGGGGCAATCAACACCATTTTTGGTGGCCCCAATACCGGAAGTAATATCCGAAAAAGGATTTCCAAAGTTAGGGAAGCCATGAACAGCCAAAGAAGTATGAAGGTGAATCATCTAGGTCCCGATCGGAAGAAAGCAAAGCAAGGATGGGGACCAATAATTTTCACTGAAGCAGAAGCACACAAGTCGGAGGTCGAACCAAATGACGCGATCGTTGTGTCAATTAGCATCGGGCATAGGCAAGTGAGAAGGATACTGATCGACAATGGTAGTTTAGCAGACATTTTGAGCATAGAGACGTTTGATCAACTCGGACTATAGAGGAGTGATCTCCAACCACTGAAGGTTCCACTGAGGAGTTTTAGAGGAACCGAGGTCAGGACGTTGGGAACCGTTAAACTGCCGATAGAATCTGGAAGCTTTCCTTGTATAAAGACAGTATTGTTGGATTTTGTGGTCTAAATATCGAGAATTGGCATATAACGCTCTGCTAGGCCGACCCTTCCTAAACAAAATAAAAGCCGTAACTGCAACCTACGCGTTTATGGTAAAATTTTCGACCAAAGCTGGGGTAGGGATCTTGAAAAGCTCACATGAGTGGGTCAGGAAAGCGAATCTTACCGTATACAAGGAAAATGAAGAGTCGGGGGTAATGCAAGTGGATGCCGTCAAAAAAGGTGAAGACCTAAAAGTAGTTCCTAGAGAGTCAGTGCCAGAAAGTGACAAAGGCCTGCCGGAACTGACTGTGGAAGTTGCCATAAGCAACGATGACCCTAAGAAGACTGTTAGGCTTGGGTCCCAACTTACAAAGCACGATCAAAGTAAGATGGTCGAACTCCTAAAAGAAATCAAAGATGTATTCACTTGGGAGCATGCGGACATGACAGGGATCGATCCAAGGACAATTTCACATTACTTAGTAGTGAATCCTATTCAGAAACAACTTATTCAGAAGAGGAGGTGCTTCAACCCTGAAAGAAGCAAGGCAATCAAGGAAGAGGTGGACAAGTTGTTGACCATATGATCTATTCAGGAGGTGAAATATCCCGACTGGGTTGTCAACGTAGTCCTGGTGAAAAAGAAAAATGGCCAATGGAGGATGTGTGTGGATTTCACCAACCTTAACAAAGCATGTCCGAAGGACAGCTTCACTTTGCCTCGGATTGATCAACTGGTAGATGCAATAGTCGATCATGAATTGCTAAGTTTCATGGATGCCTATTCAGGTTACAACCATATCGGAATGTTCGAACCAGATGAGGAAAAAACCTCATTCACAACTGACCAGAGATTATATTGCTATAAGGTTATGTCGTTTGAGTTAAAGAACGCCGGGGTAACTTATCAAAGGAAGGTAAATAAAATGTTTGCTCGACAGATTGGTAAGAATATAGAGGTATACGTGGACGATATGCTAACCAAAAGTGTAAAGTCTGAAGATCATCTGACCGACCTAAGGGAGACGTTCGAAGTGCTACGAAAATATGGGATGAAGCTAAATCCAAAGAAATGTGTATTCGGGGTACCATCAGGCAAGTTCCTGGGATTTCAGGTTCACCAAAAAGAGATCAACATAAACCCAGAGAAAATAAGAGCCTTTGAAGAAATGAGGTCCCCCAAGACATTAAAGGAAATCCAAAGATTGACGGGTTGTCTGGCGTCACTGAATCGGTTCATAAGTAAATCAACGGACAAATGCCTACCCTTTTTCAAAGCAATTAAGCAGGGTAAGGGGTGGAATGGAATGATGAGTGCGACCAAGCGTTCAGAAAAATCAAAGAATATTTGGGAAAAGCTCTGATATTATATAAACTACTTGAAGGGTGATCTACCTCTACCTGTCCATAACAAACGTAGCGACAGGTTCAGTACTGGTCTGATTGGAAGAGGGAATGTAAAAACTTGTATACTACACCAGCAAAGCTTTGTTACCGGCGGAAACAAGATATTCTCCAGCTAAACAAATGGTTTTGGCCCTGGTAAAGGCAACGAGAAAGCTGAGACCGTATTTTCAAGCTCATAAAATTAAAGGATATACCAATTGTCCATTGAAACAGATTTTATCAAAACCCGAGGTATCAGGAAGACTGACAAAATAGGCAGTGGAACTCAGTGAGTTTGACATAGTCTAATTGCCAATAGCGGCGATCAAGGGGCAAGTTGTAGCGGATCTGGTTACAGAATTTGCTAAGCCAAAAAGCGAAGTGATCAAGATGTTAAGAGAAAAAGATATGTTTGCTTGGAAACTACATGTAGATGGGTCGTCAAACATGCACGGCAGCGGGGCAGGCATAGTTATATCCACGCTAGATGGTGACCAGGTGGAATGTGCCTTGTGATTTGATTTCAAAGCCACTAACAATATGGATGAATATGAGGCGCTTTGGCAGGCCTTAGGGTGTGCACGGCACTAGGAGCAAATGAGTTGGAAATATTCAGTGACTCATATGTGGGGATCAATCAAGTTCTGAATGAATACCAAGCCAAGGACAGCAACATGGCTAAGTATTTAACTATAACCAAGACACTTCTCGAAAGGTTCAAAGCATAGAGAATCACCCAGATCCTGAGGGAGAAAATTGAGAAAGCAGACGTGCTATCAAAAATTGGCATCAGCCACCAGTGTATGGTCAAAAATAGTCTGGATCGTCCACCTACAAAAGCCAAGAATCAAGACCAAAAATCAAGCTGAAGCATCGGAGGTAGAATTGATTGAAGAGGAACAAGCTACATGGATGACCCCGATCAGAGAATACTTAGAGAATTAAGCGCCTCAGATATAAAGCCACAGATATTCGATAGTAGAAGGAGAGCTATACAGAAAAGGGTTCTCCAAAGCCCTTCAGAAATGTGTGGACCCGATCAGAGGTAGGCAAATATTAGAAAGTATCCATAGAGGAGTCTGTGGGAATCACTCGGGTGGCAAAAGCTTAGCGCATAAGACTCTCAGGCAGAGCTTTTATTGGTCGACTCTATTTAAAGATGCATAAGGTGTTGCAAGTCAGTGTGGAGGTTGTCAAAAAGTAGCTAATGACATCCGAAAGCCACCCGAGCAGTTGAAGAGTTTGACATCACCATGGTCGTTCGCCATGTGGGGAATAGATCTGATTGGCCCGATGCCTAGTGCAACTAAGGGAGGAGCAAAGCATGCCATAGTAGTTGTTAACTACTTCACAAAGTGGGTCAAAACAAAAGCACTGGTACATATCACCGAGGCTAATACCACTAGTTTTGTGAAGAAAAATGTCATTTATCGGTTTGAAATCCTTGAAACTTTAATCAAAGATAATGAGACTCAATTCGATAGTGATAATTTTATAAATATGTGTCAAGATTTTGGGACAAAGAACTATTATGCCACGCCAGCTCACCCCAGACCAATGGTCAAACGGAGGCGGTGAACAAAATAATCAAACATACTCTGAAGGTGAAGCTAGAAGGAAAGAAGGGAAACTGGGCAGACAGGTTGTACGAAGTCTTATGGGCTTATCGGACCACAGAAAGGATTTCGATAGAAGAAACACCTTACTAGTTGGTATTTGGGATGGAAGCAGTGATTCCTGTTGAGATAATTCACAAGTCCCCTAGGGTACAGCTCTTTGATTCCGAAGGAAATATGAAGATGATAAAACAAGACTTGGACGAGTTGGAAGAAAGAAGAGACATGTCCAGGGTAAGAAATGCCACCTACCAACAAAGGACAATTCGCATGTCAATGTTAGAAGATTCCAGATCGGAGACCTAGTCCTGAGAGAGGTGACACTTAATACAAAAAACAAGTACACAGGATCATTAGCTAACAAATGGGAAGGACCATACCAAGTGGTCGAGACAGCAGGACATGGAGGATATCGCCTTTCCCAACCCGAGGGGACCGATCTGCCCAGGCCATGCAATGCGCAATATTTAAAGATCTTCTACCCATGAGAAGATTCTTACTTTTGTTTTCTTTTATTTCCATAACTTAAGCTTTGAATTGTTATTAGCTAATTGTCTTTTATTTTTTGAGAAATCAATAAAAACCTCCAAGGGAAGCTGTTATAAAAAATACAACACAGTATTCAAAGTCAAGGGTTTGCTCATAAGAGCGTTCACAGGATACCTTAAGATATCGGTTAAAGCTGATAAGGGATCCCGAGTAGCCCAGTGAGGGGGATAAAATAATATATCGCCATGACAATACATACTCACTGAAACTAATTGGGTATGTATGAAGAACTGTTAGGGCGCCTTCGAGCATACAAACTCAATGGGATGCACCGAAAGTTGGATAAGACGTAAATCCTACCTATAAGATAAGGCAAATACGGTTATAGATGCTTATAAAGTTGGTAAGATAAGTTACGCCTTAACGCAGTGAATCTTGACCAACAAACTGTTAGGAGACGTCCCAATGACCTAGTTTGCAAATAAAAGACAAGAGTCTATAAATAAAAACCGTACAATTGGTTTATAAGTGAACAGTGCCTAACATAAAGATAGAAAAAAAGGCAATCAGGAAAAACAACCTGAACGACAAAACGTAAAGGGTTTACCCAAGGTGGACCCAAGCTCATTACAGAGTATGGTCCAATCTTCCAATGGCATTTAACCATCAAAAGTGAGGCAATAAGGCAATAAGTACGTGGTGACGCGGCCTTAGACGAGTGATTTATCTAGCCTATACGATCGGGATACCGATGGTTTTACTTAGCTTAGCTCATAACGATCAACCTAGCATAGGTCACCATGCATAGCTCTGGTTGCAGTGAAAGTATAAATAAATGCAAGCATAAGAAACCACACACAGAAAACCAAACATGTCCCAAAGATGTGCATTGACTATCATAGTAGGTCAAAAATTACAAGATTAAATACAAATGAAATAGCTACAACAGCAGAGATGCATCAATTGTTCCCAGCAGCTGAAGAGCCCTCAGGGTTGGAAGGAGGGACATCATCGTCTTGACCTTCACCAAAGTCTCCAAAGTTTGGCCAAAAGATATCGTCATCAGGATCAGCAGACATAAAGGGATAGTAATCCACATCGGTTGAAGGACCAACGTCGGCCCCTTTGGTTAAGGCATCATTATCCTGACCAGTATAGAAGGACACAAGAAACACCTTCGAAGGGAGTTCGAGATGCATAGGGTGGGGATCCTTTCCAATGGATTTACAATAGGCCTTCCACCGGATCCACTGGTTCTTTATCGCTTCCAAGGACTCTCTCCAATGCTTAGATATTATCCGATCTCACTTCAAGCTAGATTCTTTAGAAGACCTCTCCTTTACACTGAAGAACATCCTAGTGGTTGCCAAGCCTTTCTCAAACTCCATTAGCAGCGTAGCATCAAAAGTGAGGGACCTCTTGTACCGATCAACATTTTAAACCTTGAGGTCTGATCTCACCTCATGAGAAAGAACTTCCATACTGACCTGTTGTTGCTCCAAATCTTTGGTGAGGTGCTCATAGTGAAGCTGAGCCTTCTCAGACGTCTGTTGCCCCTCCAGCGTCTTCGGCTGAGCTGAGGCAAGGGATTCATGGGCAATCTGAACTTCCTCCCGAGCCTTTTTGGTTGTTGTCTTAGCCAATATGGCCCTTGATTCAAGTTTAGTGCCCCGTAGTTCAGCCTTGGCAACTCTCTTCTCCAGCCCAACGTTCCTTGTAGTGAGCATCCTGAGAGCCTGATCGGATGTTGTGTCTCTACTCTAAACGTTCACAAACGTCCTTCTCAAGGCCATCTCAATTATTGGATGTGCCTTCAGCTTCTCTGCATACTGGTTAACCTTGAAGGCACTGGCAGCAGAAGACTTTAAAGTTTTATCTTTCTCGGCAAGAGCCAGCTTCAACTGAGAAATCTCAGCAGCCTGTTTATTCTTCTTAGAGAGAGCCCAAGTTAACGCCTCCACCACCTGCAAAGGATCAACGAAAGGCAAATTAGATAGGTAGAGGGATCGGAGAAAAAAAAACAAAAATGGGGGAAACACTTACAAAAGTGCCATTGTTAAATATCATACGGACCCGCTCAAAATCTGTAGCATCTTTGGCATCCTTCCAATACCCTTCGCCAATGTATCCAACTCATGATGACATTGAGTGAAGCATGGAAAGTTGGTCGGTCTGAGAACTGCTGGATGAAGAAAGATGAGAAAGCTCAACGGTGGAAATGACAGGAGCAGACTGATCCTGAAAGAAGGAGGGGATAGCACGTTCAACAGTGGTTAGAATCTTTGAAATCCCAATATCTTCCTCAAGAAGATTATCAGATGCAACAACCCGAGGGCCTTCATTCTCATAAATCTGAATTTTGATAGCGCCCTCAAGAGGAAAAGACCCAACAAGTATAGTGGAAGGAGTACCAATAGGCTTACTAACCCTCATATCCCCCTCCAACTGTATAGTTGCTCCTTCTCCTGATTCCAAAGCAGATTGAAGAACATGCTCCTCCATCAAATCCATGAAATCTTCATTTTCTACCTTCTTCTCCTCGTCGGGACCACTATCATCACCTTCGGAGTCATAAAAAATGATCTGACGCCTAACGGTGAACTGTATATGAGCCTTCCCAGAATGTTGGGAGGGTGGTATAGCTTGAACCTGGAAGACTCATTGGAAGGTAGCGATTGGTCTGCGATCTCGATTTATTCGGGATTGATGGAAGACAAGTTTGATACACCCCGATCGCTTCTTCTCTTGGACCGCAGTTCTTATGAGATAAGGTTAGAGACCATCTGCTGATCCTCTTTCTCTTCTAAAAGGATAGGATTAACCACTGGAACATGCAGTGCTGAGTCAACCATAGATAAGAGACTTTTCTTCTTACGAAGGGCATCTGGAGCATACGAGCCCTCAACAGTCTTAGGTACTTTATATATGTGGACTCTGTTCGCCATATCCGCCTTGTTAGATTTCCTCCTTTACGAATCATCTCTTCCCCGACGCTCATGTTCATACCTATCTCAGTCTTGTTTCTCATGGTCAGGTACCTCATATCTGGACCGCACCCGGTTGGCTCTTTCCTTGAAGTGGCCCTGGCGATCGCCTCGAGCTCGAAGAGGATGGCGATCACTCATCCTAACCTGTTCAGTGGGAACATCTAAGGAATGACGGTCAGATCCATACGTATATTCCACCAAATCATGTTCGAGTAGAGTAATTCCCTAAGCAACCTGATCGGCCGCAGTCTTCCTGATAACCCGATCAACATGCTTGGCTTTCTCTGCCTGATCACCCGCAACGATGCCCACATCATATACTTAAAAGAAAAGGTGTCACACAGTAATTAGTAATCAGTGTAGAGGAAAGGTACGAATGTCAGGTTACATTAAAAACAAAACAAGGGTGACTTACATCGTCTACGACAGGCAGAGATAGTTGAAAAAATCCCTGCCTTGATGAAATCTGCTTCAACATAAAGGACATGGCGATCCCTCTCTTCCCAAGAAGTCTCAACCGTCTTGACCACCATATCAGCCTGCCTCTTTGACAGAGAAGAAGAAGTCTTGTTCCAATGCTCAGGATTACATAAGTGCCTTGGAACCCTGTTCCATATCAGCCCTTCTACGGGTCAACAATGACTACTTCACCCCAATCACCCCCAACGAAGAACCAACTATTCTTCCAGTATTTATTTGAGGAGGGGAACCCCCAGATAAAACCCTTATGATCTTTATCCAAAGGGGGTACAGGTTTCCCCTTATACCCATCAGGAATCCACAAGCTTTGAGATATGGATTGAAGGTAAAAAGTTCCCCTACTGTCAGATCGGTTCAGCGTATAAAAATTATGGATCTCTTATGGGGTCGGGGGATGTTTCAACCCAAGTTTTTTCCATAAGTTCCTTAAATTGATCAACACCCAGTAAGAATTGGGGGTCAGTTGGGCAGGGGCAACGCCAGCGTCCGCCAGGAACCGAGCGATAAAAGGTTGAAGGGGAAGAGTAACCCCTGAGGACAGCATAGCCCTGTATATAACGACCTCACTGGGGGAGGATTCCACACAACCTGATCGCCACTACAGTACAATTTTTACTCACTGGTCAGATCAAATCGATCCTCAAACTTTGCTAGCTCGATCTCAGTCACAACTTTTATCTTTGAGTCTAAAGAACAGGGATGGTTGACGCTGAACTTCAGCATCCAAGCTTGCCGCTCATGTGGTACGTCTTTCATCTTGAGAAGTTGTAAAGATATCTTCATATCAACCGCTGCGTGCGCAGATTCTTTGGGTGAGGCTCTGGTAGTCCGTCTGAAGCTATTTTGTTTCGACATATCTACATAAACATCAACCGAATCAGAGTCAGAAAGATCAGAGGGGAAGGGAGCAAACTCTGGGTGAACCATAGAATAATCCAGGTTTAATGCAGTAGGTTGGTAAGAAGCAGGAAAGTGATCCCAGAGAATGGACTCGAGCCTAGCAATATTCTCATTATCACCAACCTCAATGGCACAAAAAAGAAACTCAAAATATTGATGATGAAGAATAGGATCCATACCTTGAAAAACGCTTGAAAGGATGGAAGATTTGAGAAGAGCAAGGGGCTCGAAAGAAAAGAAAGCTAGGGATTGTTTTTCGCCAAAGAAAGATGTCAAATCGTAAAAAGAAAAGTGAAACGCCTCAAAGACAATATATATAGACAAGTGACGTCACCAAGGTAAGCATGTGTCATCAACCGAAAGTGGGGGAAGGTGTGCGAGAACCGAAAACCACGTGCCATTTGAATTTCGGAAAAGATGTCCAATGATTTCATCAGGGAAAATATGTGTGGTTGATAACTGTAGCACATTAAAGATCATTAATGGACTACAAGATAAAAAAATGATAGAGTGAATTAAACACACGCAGCCGGACGCATCCTACTTGCTATGGTTGTTTATTCAACGTCGTATGTTTAAGGGGGTGTTGTTATTGGTAAGTTCTAAAGAATGATGAATCAGCATAACTACCTAAAGATGCGGGAGTTGGAGAGACCACATCACCAAGAGTCAACCTTCATGAACCTACTTAAGCTGGCTAAAAATGGTTTCATAACACCCGGTCAGGGCTATCGAGATGGTCGGGGATATCGAGATGGTTGGGTCAAAGCCTCCGACCGGGATTGAATCATTGGTCGGGGAGAATAAGGCTTGGTCGGGTTTTGGTAGACGATCGGCAGATCGACACGTGGATACTAACAAATACTAGCATAATGAGTCATACTCCAGTAAAGTGTCTCGAAGCACACTTTGATAAGGATGCGAGTTTCCCTATCGACACCAGAATGAAAATTAGGCAAGAGACCTAATGCGTGAAGAACGCGAAACAGAAAAGAAGAATAAAACAACTTCAACACGTCAACTTCACTCACTTGTATTGCACGAATTAGGGTTCTATGCATGGATAAATAGACCCTAACAACACCTATGAAAAAGAGAGAAAATTAAGATTCTAGAGAGCACGAGAGACTAAGTGTATAATCAATTATTTATAGTGAATTTCTTTCTTCGTCGGTTTCCGGCAACCGTAGATGTTTCACCGCTCTTGGGATTTTACCAAGTAAAATCCTTGTGTTTCTTTTGCTTTCTTAACTTTTCGTAATTAGCAGTAAAATCCTTGTGTTTCTTTTGCTTTCTTAACTTTTCGTAATTAGCAATTGAGTGACTTTAAACACATTCTATTCGAAGTGTGATCCATCCAAAAATCACCGTCAACAAATACAATTATGGTTATAAACAATTACTATGACCAAGATTAGGGAAGAATAATATGTGAATGAGATTTAATGATTTATTTATATAATAATAATAATAATAATAATAATATATGATTTTTGTTCATAGATGGAAATTATTGCATAATATCAATAGATGGCTTATTTGATTTTTATTTATTTTTTTAACAAAACTATTATTTAATTTTAATAGATCTTCCAACTCTCTCCATTTATTCCATATTTAAAGAAAAAAATTGGACTCATGAGAATATTATTATGTTATATCAATGAATAGAAATGGAAATTCAATCCTACATCCCATGTCGGATAAATAAGAGAAATGAAAAAAGTATAACCTATATAAAAATGAGAAAAAATTAAAGGAAAACATACTTACTTGGACAAGGGTTATAGGCCACAACCCAATACTCTATAATGTCCATACTCTAGGATATTCTTAATAAATTGAATTTTAAAAACCAAAAAAATAGTGTGCCGGCCCTTTAGCACACCTAAGCCGGCACAGCCCGTGCCGTGCCGTGCCATGTCGGGCCCCCATTTTTCAAAATGGGTTTAGCGTGCCAGACCGGCCTGAATTTACAGCACTAAGGTAGCAATAGAGCGTTGGCTAAGTTGTTGGGTTTCGTAGGCCTTCACATTTTTAATATTTCTCACTTTAATTAATTTTCATTCATTCATATTCATATTCTTGTGGTTCAACATAAATATAGCAACCCATCGAATGAAATTAATGATCAAAACCCTTATAAGTTTCTCACACGAGACTCGATTTGTTAGAACAAACCTCACTTCCTGATGCAGCATTACATTGAGGGGTGGGATCAAAAGAAAAATAAAATTCAAAGACCTTTAGGTAGTGTAGGGTTTAAGTCACACAATGTGTATTAACAAATATATGTGGAGAGTTTTCTCTTCAAGCTTTAGGAGTAAAATTCTGGAGAGATCTCCTATCAGTTCAGATGGTGTAGGGTTCGAGTCATATCGTACGTACGTATAAATATATATGGAAAACTTTCTCCTCATACTTTAGGACTAGAATTTTGGAGAGATCTAGTAAACCTTTAACCTATTTTGCTTTAGGTTTTTTTAAAAACGAAAAACAAAAATTAGAAAGTTGCATAACATGTTATAAAATGACACCTATATATAACGTAAAGAATCCAAAGAGATTCTGCCTACAAATGCATATTCTATTCAAATCATACTATCTTATATAAATAGTCAGTCACATTTATTCTTATGTCACGTGACATTATTTAAACAATAAGATATATATATATATATATATATCTCTTCCTATAATTCCTCCATATATAATAATGTATTTTTTTTAATGTTTATATTGTATGGAAAATCCTAAGATTAGATGTATCATATATATCTATTCAAATCATGTTATATGATATAGATAGTCAATCACATTTATTTTTATATATAGAATATAACATTATTTAAACAGAAGATAAACTCAATTAAGTGAGGTATCCTTAACATTTCTAAAAGTTGATAAACTCGATTAAGTGAGATTAAACCTACACCAATTAACAATAATATGATCAATGATTAAATCAACTACCCATACCATCCAAGTCTATCTACATATATATAATCTACAAGTATGCTAATGTCATCATGATCCTCTCCCCACCAATTCTCTCATATTATATATATATATATATATATATATATATATATAGTCTCTCTATTATCAGTTCGAACAAATATAAATATACCAGTTCCTTACATATAGACTATTGGATTAAAAAGATATTTTGACAAGTGAATACTGTCAAGTCAAATCATTTAAATCCAATAGCCCACATGTAAGAAACTGAGATATCTTATATCAGGTCAAACTGAAAATAAAATTTAGAGAGAAGACCAAAAATAGCCATTGAAAACATTAAACTTTCGTTAGTAACCACTTTTGAAATTTTATTCGTTAATAACCACTTTTTTAAAAAAAATCAATATATATCCATAAATTATAAAAATACACCTGAATTTATTTTTTTTGAAAAAAAAAACTAAAAGTAAACTTGAAATCATGACTAAAATCTAGATACCAAACTTGAAATCACGACTAAAAACTTGAAACTTGAAATCTTGCCTAAAAACATAAAATGTTGAAACTTGAAATCTTGCCTAAATTGAAATGTTGAAACTTGAAATCTTGACTAAATTGAAATGTTGAAACTTGAAATATTTTGGGTTTCTAGGGTTTTCGTTTTCAAATGTTGAAACTTGAAATCTTGTCTAAATTGAAATGTTAAAACTTAAAATCTTAACTAAATTGAAATGTTCTGGGTTTCTAAGTTTTTCATTTTTTTCCTCCTTTTTTCTGCAGATCACATCACTGACGGAGGGGGAGTTCGACGGTGCTGATAGACGATCGTGAAGTCCAGACGACGGCACACCTATACTCCGGCAAGCTGGCGACGTCGCGTGAGAGAGAAATGGAGGTGCGTGAAAGAGAGAGAGAGAGGAGACAGGGGTGCGGCGAGAGAGAAGGATAGTTTCGGTGAGAGAGAGAGGAGGCCGGTGATGATTTATCGGCCTTCACAACGACGCCGGCGATGATTTGCCGGCACATCACCGATGGGG
This sequence comes from Dipteronia dyeriana, assembly GCA_032871835.1. Lineage (NCBI taxonomy): Eukaryota > Viridiplantae > Streptophyta > Magnoliopsida > Sapindales > Sapindaceae > Dipteronia > Dipteronia dyeriana. The sequence continues at coordinate 18,587,922 of CM065303.1, forward strand.
AGAGGGAGAGAGAGAAAGAGAGAGGAGAGGAGAGAGAAAGAAAAGAGAAAAAAAAATATTTGGGGATAATTTTTATGAGGGTATTCAAGTAATTTTTAAAAAAATGGTTATTAATAAATAAATTTTCGTTTATAATTAAAAATAAATTTTTTATATTATATGTGATTATTTTTAACCATTTTCGATATATATATATATACAGCTCCTTTTAAGAAAACATCAATTGGATTACATAAAAAGTCGTACCAATTGGGTAACTTGCATAGTAAGCAATTATATATGGCAGCAGGAAATTTGAAAACTTTTGCACCATATCTTTAGGGCTTTGTATTGTAGTGCCATAAATGTTAATGGGTCGATCAAGTTTAATTATATATATATATATGACAAAAGAAGCATGTTGACATGAGCCGCAAAATCTCTAAAAGTTTTTGTTATCTTATCTCAAAGAATTGGATCGAGTGTGTAGCAGTGTAGCACACTACTTGTCAAAAATGGTTTAGAAGAGAGCTCCATTCTTGTTGACCTCAGTTTGATATTGATACGGGAACCAAACACGTAACCAATTAAAAAGTTGGTTATACAACAAAGATTCTTAATTGTTAATTTTTTTAAGACCGTCTTATAATATATATATAGTATTATATTAAGAAGAAATGATGAGATATGTCACATTTTCTTAAGTGTGTTGTGATGATGTCATCATTTTAATAAATTAAGTTTAAAATACACATATTATAGTGAACTATCCAAATTGTCCCTAAACTTTAATTTGTAGAAAACAACTTTCTGAACTCGTCTGTATCTCCCAAAAAGGTTGTCTGAAAAACTTATCTCTCTCTAAAAAAGTTGTCTCTCTCCAAATTCTGCACTAGAAGGCAACAAATATTTATGATCTTCACTTAAATTTCTTTTATGCATTTCAGATATTTTACATTCATTTCTGTGTGGGTTAACAATGTATTCATTCCTCGATAATACATGTTGTTTCCCGTCTTTGTAAGAACATTTATGAACATTGAATAGGTCCGAGCTTTTATCTTGAGTGACCGAGAATATTTAAAGATAAATCGAGCTTATTTTATATTGGAACGAACTTTTGTTTATTTTGAAAAAAGCTTGATTATTTGAAAAAAAATCTCGACAAAAAAATGTTCGATCCGTTAGGAAAAGTTCTCGATCCCTGGATAAAAGTTCTCGAACCGTTATAAACGTTCTTGATAATTTGATAAATAATCTCGATCCCGTAAAAAAATTCTCGATCCCTTAGAAAAAGCTCTCGGCTCCTTAGAAAATGTTATTGATCCCTTAATAAAAGTTATCGGTCTCTTGATAAAAGTTATCGATCCCTTGATAAAAGTTATCGATCCCTTGATAAAAGTTCTCGATAATTTGATAAATATTCTTGATCCCTTAAAAAAGTTATCGATTCGTTAGAAATGTTCTCGATCCCTTAGAAAAAATTATTGTTCCCTTGATAAAAGTTTTCGAACCGTTATAAAAAGTTCTCGATAATTTGACAAATATTCTGGATCCCTTGATAAAAGTTCTCGATCCCTCGATAAAAATTCTCTAATCGAACCGTTATAAAATTTCTCGATCCGTTGTAAAATATTCTCGAACCCTTGAAAAAGTTCTCGATCCCTTATAAAAAGTACTCGATCCATTTGAAAAAAGCTCGATCACTTAGAAAATGTTCTCGATCTCTTTCCAAAAAGCTCGATCCCGAAGAACATGTTCTCGATCCCTTACAGTTGAGAAATTTCTGTAATTCTTAGTAATTGTAAAAGTAATTTTTTTTTATTTGTTAATAATTGTATGTGATGATGATTTTCACAGGACAATGGATCGGGTTAGATTAGTCATATCTTACAACGGTCGATGGGAGCAATTACCTGATGGAAGTCAGAGGTTTCTTGGTTCCGATAACCAAGGAATGTATGTGTCCAAAAATATGACTTACGAAGAGCTGGTGTCGATCGTACAAACCGTTGTGAAGTACGATGTGAACAAATACATTATTGATCTACAATCTATATCAATCATTCCCGAGACAACATGTGGCACATTTATAAGAAATGACAACGATGTTTTGTTTATGCTAGGGGAAGATAGGGTGATCCTTCAAGTATGTGTCAGTCTAATTGAGAGGGCTGCAGGAGGTGTCATCGGTGAAGAAATCCCTCCTCATGATAACACCCAACATTTTCGATCTTCAGGCAGAAGCAACCAGTTGTTCACAGAAATAAGTGGGATTGACGGTAGGGAAAACCTATGTTGTATCCCACCGGAAGTAGCTGGCCATGGTGATATAGTTGGAGCTCAATTGGACGATGATTTTGGTTGTCAAATTAAAATGAATGCTGGGCAGTACAACCACCAATACAATGAGATGTACAATGACATGAATAATAAGTGAAACAATGAACCTCATAACTTACCAATTCATGAGGTGGCTAATGAGCCAAATTTGCATCTGGTACATAATGTAGCGAACAATGAGGAAGATGAAGAACCGTTCAAAACAGGAAAGACGTGCAAGACGTGTACACAGATGTAGTTCCACTGCAGTAGATATAGCTGGGACATCTGAGGTCCGGCCTGATGTAACTCCAGCTGATTCTGAGAATGCTAGAACGTGGGTTATTCTAGGAGCAGAATCATACTCGTTTGGTATGGGTGGAAGCATGAACTTGGTAGAAAATGAACCTACCAGCATGATATATAAAGGTCAATCTTTTCCTACTAAAAAGGATTTTAAGAGATTGGCTGGGCATTTTGCAATATGGCACAACTTTGAGTGGAAGGTGAAAAGGTCGAATAATACAACATTACATCTGGTTTGTTTGATGGACAACTGTACGTGGAAGTTAAGAGCGGTTAGGAGAGATGAAGCGACATACTTTCAAGTAAGAAGTTTTATTAACGAACACACTTGTCCATTGGAGGAGATTCACCGCCGTCATCGACAATCTAGTGCAGTCATAATTGGAGAAGTGGTTGCACCTAGATTGCAGCAACAGGATGGTCGACTAATGCGTCCGAAGGACATAATCGCCGACATGAAAACAATGTATGGCATTCAAATAATGTACAGTAAGGCACATCAAGCCCTTGATTATGCATTTTCACTGACCTATGGAACGCATGAGGAAAGCTTCCAACTGCTGCCATCATTCCGTTACGTGTTGGAACAACAAAATCCTGGAACAATCACTGACTTATAGTGCGATGAAAATGGTAAATTCCTCTACTTTTTCATGTCATTGGGTGCCTTACACAGAGGATTTCAGAGGTGTATACGTCCAGTTATTATCGTTGATGGTACCCATTTAAAGGGTAGATTCGGGGGCACGATGTTTGTTGCAACTGCACAAGATGGGAATGAACAGGTTTATCCAATTGCTTTTGGGTACGGTGACTCGAAAAACAACCTATCATGGGAGTGGTTTTTGGATTGCTTGAAAGGCGCATTTGGCCATATAGATGATTTGGTTTTCATTTTTGATCGACATGCAAGCATTGAAGCAGGGATTTCTAAAGTGTTCCCTTATGTCACCCATACCATATGTTGCTGGCACTTTTATGAAAATATTAAGAAGCGATATCATAGAAAGGATGTTGCCGCAATAATGGACAAAGCAGCTCGAGCGTACACCGAGTTGCAATGTAACTGGCACATGGAAGAGTTACGAAACTTGCACCCTAATGCATATGATTATGTAATTGATGTCGGGTCCACACAAGTGGTCTCGTGTACACTTCCCCGACAGAAGGTATAAGGTCATGACAACAAATGCTGCAGAATGCATAACTCATGCCTAAAATTTTCACAGCAACTACCTATGTTAACTTTGGCAGGGTTCATTAGGAATATACTACAACGTTGGTTTAACGATCGTCATAAGGCTGCACAATCCATGCACCAACAGTTGACCGGCGCAGCACATTTTGTGATCCTAAAACGTGTTGATAAGTGCAATTTTATGACCGTTAATCCAGTTGACTGAAGCATATTCTCGGTGAAACGGGCTGGAAAACAGTGGATCATTGACTTAGCCCGGAAGACCTGCACATGCAACAAATTCCAAATTGACCTTCTTCCATGTTCTCACGCTCTTGCTGCATCAAGGTACATCATACAATTTTGTCTATGATTAATATTACTTAAACGTGAATCTTATCGTTTTTAATGTTTTTATAGGGACCAAAACATGGATTTCACATCCCTGTGTGCGGACTACTACAAGCGACAAACACTTATTGATGCGTACTCGGTTCCTATTATGCCGGTTGGACATCCTTCCACTTGGATTATGCCATCTGACATCGCTGAGAGAGTCATTTTGAATCCAAGCTCCAGGAGACAAGCAGGCAGCCCAAGGGCTTCACGCCATATCTCGTCTTCGGAGAGAACAACTACACAGAATTGTAGACGATGTGGACAACCAGGGCATAATTCGAGGAAATGTTCTAACCCAGCTTTGACTAATGAAGGTCCGAGCAGAGTCGTTCCTGAGGAATACAGAAGAAAGTGTAGTATCTGTTATACAGTTGGTCACAACAGACAGACGTGCCCTACTAGAGACTCCACCGTGGAATGATTTGAGGCGTTATCATGATGACATTGTGATAATTTATACTCGTATGACTTGTTCATTAACTGAAATGCAATTTTATTTAAATATGATTTGTATATATACAAATGTAAACATTTTTATACAAAGGAATTAGTAAATATACAAAAGAATTGATACATATACAAATGAATTAATACATAAATCCGAATGGGCCGGGAGTTAGAAAATATTTCAACTGCCATCTTCTCCCGAATGCTCCTCATATCGTCTTCCGACCAATCAAAATCCTTTCTGTTCGCCAGTAAATACTCGATCAATCTCAACGTGAGGGGACCACAGTTACCCCTGCAGTTTGACATATTAACAAGCGTTAATAAAACATTAGGTTTATAATAACACAATCTCAAAGTTACTATTACAAAATGTCTTACGATTTCTTCTGCTGGGGGATACGTCTTTCGGACACCACGCTGACTGAGAATGGCTTATTCATCTTGGCAAATTTCTCAAGTTCAGCTGGTCGTGCAGTATGAAACCCGGTCTGATGCAACATTGAGGGCATAAAGTAGGGCAACGGGGCTACCTGCTGCTTCCGGATATGCGTTGGGACCTCCTGTCTCCAGGGGTCAACTATGAACATCTTTCCGCATTTGAGGTCGACAGTCACCAGTAGCCAATGTTGGTGCCCAATGTTGCACGGTATCAAGACCTATAAACGTAAACAATAGGTGTTAGGATGTACAAAGACATTTATATTTGTAATTGCAAACCAAGTAACATTTACCATGTCAACCTCGTTCCACGTACGACATCCAATCGGGGCACCACCAAGCACCGTCGTAAGGTCGTCATCCTTCCACCAAGACCTCAAACCATTCCACCGAGCCGTGGTGATCTCCCCGTGAGAATCACGAGGCATCATTTTCCTGTACTAGTGCTCAAAAAAGACTGTAGAAACACAAACTCAAAACTATTAATGTTTTCCATACAATTCTACAAGCATGCGTAATCATTACTAATTTCAGTACTAACAAAAAACTGCTAATCCAATATGTTGACCATCTGACTGTACACATTCGGGAAAGCCCGTTGACGCTTTTGAAGAATATGGAGGTACGCGTCCATATGCTGAGAATATATACACGTAATAAAGTGTTAGGAGGGTTACACATCTAAAACAAATATTAAAAACAGAATTTACGGTCCCACGTACCTCATCATCAACATCCATGAAGTTGGTCTGCATCCGATGGAACCATGCAGCATCAACTGGCTCCAGCAAATCGACACCACGTCTGCATTAATGTTCCATCAGCTACACATTTATTTAATTCATTAGAAGAAAAGTTGCCACGTAAATAACAAAGAAATTTACTTACAGTTCCCCGTTTATGTTCTTCTTGAAGGCTCAGTAAGCCTTCAACTGGTCACCGTCCACCAGTCTGTGGGGATTAAATACGTGGACAGGTCCCTCAAGTATTACCCTCGCCCTCTTAGGTCGGCACGGATCTGTGTACGGGTTAAGCAAATGCCAATCGCGCTTCAGTACACACCTCTGCTGTCGAACTCCCCCCGTCAGGGTGTGCTGCGATGAGGAGCTTCGTTCCATGTGTGGCTGGATCAAAATAGTCGGTAGAGGGGGAGCCTGCTGCTCAAAGAGAGGTGGATGGGGAGCCTGCTGCTCACTCTGAGGGGGAGAGGGAGCCGGCTGCTAGCTCAGAGGGGGAGGAGGAGCCTGCTGTTCGATGGGAGGTGGATGGAGAGGTTGATGCTCACTTGGAGGGTGAGGGGGAGCCTGCTGCTTGCTCGAAGATAGAGGGGGAGCCTGCTGCTCTAGAGGAGATGTATATGGAGCCTGCTGCTCACTTAGAGGGGGATGGGGAGTCTGTTGCTCACTCGGAGGTGGAGGGGGAGCATACTGTTAGCTCAGAGGTGGAGGGGGAGCCTGCTGCTCAATCGGATGGGGGGAGGGAAACTGAGCCCCACTCTCCGAAACTGCCCATCCGGTATGTGGATCCTCCCTATGTTGATACATATGTGTCCTGAAGCTCTGAAGGCCCCTGATCAATGCAGTTGTTGTCGATCCTTATCGCTCTTCCGAATCAAATCCTGTAACTCCCGGTGCTGTTGTTATCGATCATCCTCACTCTTCCGGAGGGCTTCACGCAACTCGTTCAACTGATGTTACCATGGGGCTTGAAATCATGTCAACATTGTTAGTACTAAAACAATCAACAGATCTTGTTAATAAAAACAAAACTACCATCTCAACTTACCTCCCCATCAAGTCCAGCGCCTGCACGGGAATCCCCTGTAGCGGCACCAGGTCCTGGGGGTGGTAAACCGAACCCTTCTACGCTTCACTCACCGAGGAGATGGCTCAGATCCGCCAATGTCCATGCCATTAAAATCTGCACCCGTTTGGTCTGAAGCCTCCATCTCACTACACCACTCACCCCTACCTTCCTCCTCAGGACGATCTACATTACTAGTCGGATCAAGGACAGTAGGAAGTTGAACCTTGTCGCCCTGCACATACAGACTCCCCCCTCACTTAGGCCTGCCAAGTATGGTGCCTTTGCCTCAGCTGTTGTGGGCACAATTTCCTTCCTCGCAGACATCTGAAAGCTTAGTTAGATGAATGTCATTGTTACTTATAATAAGTAATATAACGATTAACAAATTAAATAATTACTCTAGCACTAAAAATCTTGTCCAGCTTCTTCCCTCTAGGTTGTTTGGTCAACTCCCACTTCAAGATACGAGGAGAAAGGTTTGTAACCTTCGAGTCCCAAAATCGACGCCCAGTTTGGGGATCACCTCGAAAGCAAATATCTGCATCAAAGATATGTACAGTTATAATCCAAAACAATTTTGGAAACAAAATTTAATGTACATGTTGGAAATTAAATTTCTTACCATAAGGGCATGTGATAGGCCGTAAATATTGTACCCATCCACGGAATGTACAACATCGCCCTGTGACTGTTGGCGTCTCTATTCACGTCGTCGCGGTAACGCATGCTTGAATGAAAAGATAGAATGCCTATAGACGTGGGCACCCCACGGGAACGCATCGAAGGCATTGAGATCCTCTACCAACCGAAACTGCCAAACAGGAATCTTCAATCTCTCGTCCACCCCCATCAATATCCAGTTCAACATGTAAATGAGGCACAACTTCATAGCATCGTACGCCTATTGAAACTCTCCGCAGGTAAGAACAACCCTCAAGTCATCCAACGATACCTCATCGTGTCCAAGATAGTACCGTTGATGTATGTCATTCTCCACTGTAACATACATACTTGTGCCCGGTACAACTCCAAAACGTAATCTGGTGATGAGGCTAAATTTCACCTTCGAAAACCTAACCACATAGTTCCCTAACAAGAACCGCATCTCATCTGTCGGCCCATCATGGTCTAACTCCCGCAACAACAGCTGATGAATAACACCACCCAAAAAATTCAGCTTCAGGTGCAACGACATGAAATACCTGAAACAGGAGGCCATGAACCGATGCCGATCCTCAACAACAAAATCTTCAGGGACCCGGTTACATGCATCATCTATACGGGCGAGGGCTTCAAAATGGTGGTGTCGAGTCAATTTTCCCTTGAACCAATCTCCCTCTGGAGTTTTAAGCAAATCCTTCAACATGCTCACCATCTGCAATGTCACAGAAACAATACATCAGTAAACTGGAAAAAAATTAAAAATATTCTGGATCGTTTGAAACAAATTCTCGATACTTAGAAAATATTCTCAGTCTTTTGAGAAATAGTCTCGGTCCTTTGAAAAAAAATTCGATCCTTTGAAAATAGTCTCGATCCTTTGAAAAACCTCTCGATTCTTTAAAAAATCTTCTCGGTCATTTTAAAAAATCTCGACCCTTTGAAAAACATTCTCGATAGTTAGACAAATATTCTTGATCATCCACCCGAGCAGTTGAAGAGTTTGACATCACCATGGTCGTTCGCCATGTAGGGAATAGATCTGATTGGCCCATGCCTACTGTAACTAAAGGAGGAGCGAAGCATGCCATAGTAGCCATTGACTACTTCATAAAGTGGGCTGAAGTGGAAACACTGGTACATATCACCGAGGCTTACACCACCAGTTTTGTGAAGAAAAATATCATCTATCGGTTTGGAATCCCCGAAACTATAATCACATATAACTAGACTCAATTCGATAGTGATAATTTTAGAAATACGTGTCAAGACTTTGGGATAAAGAACTATTATGCCACGCCAGCTCACCCTCAGACCAATGGCCAAATGGAGGCGGTGAACAAAATAATCAAGCATACTCTGAAGGTGAAGCTGGAAGGAATAAAAGGAAACTGGGCAGATAAGTTGCACGAAGTCTTATGGGCTTATCGGACCACAGAAAGAACTTCAACAGGGGTAACACCTTGCTTGTTGGAATTTGTGATGGAAGCAGTGATTCCTGTTGAGATAATTCACAATTCCGCTATGGTACAACTCTTCGATCCCAAAGGAAATGTGGAGATGATAAAACAAGACTTGGACGAGTTGGAAGAAAGAATAGACATGTCCAAGGTAAGAAATGCCACCTACCAACAGAGGGTAGCAAGGTAGTACAATTAGCATGTCAAGGTTAGAAGATTCCAGCTCGGAGACCTAGTCTTGAGGAGGGTGACACTTAACACAAAAGACAAGTCTGCGGGATCGTTAGCTGACAAATGGGAAGGACCATACCAAGTGGTCGAGATAGAAGAACATTGAACATATCGCCTTTCCCGACCTGAGGGGATCGAGTTTCTCAGGCCATGAAATGCGCAATATTTAAAGATCTTCTACCCATTAGGATATTCTTACTTTTGTTTACTTTTATTTCCATAGCTTAAGCTTTGAATTGTTATTAGAAAATTAATTTTTATTTTTTGAGAAATCAATAAAAAACCCCATGGGAAGCTGTTGTAAATAATCCAGCACAGTGTTCAAAACCAAATGTTTGCTCATAAGAGTGTTCACAGGATACCTTAAGATATCGGTCAAAGTTGATAAGGGATCCCGAAGGGGCCAAAAGCATATGTCGCTGAGACAATGCACACTCACCAAAACTAACTGGGTACATATAAAGCACTGTTAGGGCGCCTTCGGGCATACTAACCCGATGGGATATGCCAAAAGTTAGATAAGGCGTAAATCCTACATCTAAAATAAGGCAAATACGGTCTTAGATGCTTATAAAGTTGGTAGGACAAGTTACACCTTACCCACAACGAATCTTGATCAACAAACTGTTGGGAGACGTCCCAACGACCTAGTTGGCAGATAAAGGACAAGAGTTTATAAATAAAAACCGCACAATTGGTTTAAAAATGAACGCTGTCCAACAGAAAGATAGACAAGAAGATGATCGGGAAAAATAGCTCGAACGACAAAACACAAGGGGTTTACCCAAGGTGGACCCGAGATCATTACAGAGTATGGTTCAATCCTCCAAAGGCATTTAACCACCAAAAGTGAGGCAATGAGGCAATAATTACATGGCGACACGGCCTCAGACGAGTGGTTTATCTAGCCCATATGATCGGGATATACGTGGTTTTTCTTAGCCTAACTCATAACGATCAATCTGGCATGGGTCAGCTGTTGGAACCCCGTTCACCGGTTACGCAACGGAACTAGGTTTTAAAATTTTTAATACATATCATAATCTGTATCTGGGACCAGTGAACTTGGGATCGTAATTATTTTTCGTAACTAATACATACAATATGTAAACACAGGAAATTGTAATCAATATAATCAGAAGAAGAAAATCTTACCAACGTTTGGAGGCTCATTCACTTTATGATATGCTCCTGTCTGAACCAAATTTGCCAACGTTTGTAGACTCCTTCACTTTACGATGTGCTCCTTTCTGAACCACTCGATCTTCCTCGGTATCTCCCGGGACTGGTAACTGCGTTTGGGTGCGTCACGGTCTTAGGAACTTGAATGGAGGATGTAGAGAAATACTTGAAGAAACTCTTTTTTCTCAATTTGGTGTATTGATTTCATGTACACATAAATTGCATCTCATGCAAAACTTATACCCTTTTTTTTCGTGTGTATCAGGTACACACACCAAAAGAAAAACAAACAAAGTCAAATTTTATATATAAAAAAAAAAACTCTCTCCTTGACGCCTGCACTTGAATTATATATATATATATCTTTTTTATATCACGCCTCTCTGCTATTCCGTTTATATATATATATATAGTATGTGTATATCAAGTATTTACATCCTATGTAAATTCATCTTTTGACTAATGTTTCATGTGAACACACCAATTTGCATCAAATGCAATCTCTTGTGTTATTAATTGATATATATTTTTTAATTATCCTTTTCAAATATATCTAATATATTAAAAGTGATAATAAGTATTTTAAATTTAAACTTAAATTCAAATACTTAGATAAATGATTTAGTAAAATAAAATAATCCTATTGTTTTATCTTCACCTAAATCCATATATCAACTAACACCCTCCAATTAATAGTTAATAAATAATTCATAATTATCAATATAATTAAATAATCTAATTATTTAATTAATTTAACTATTAACATTCATTAATTAAATAATCTCATTATTCAATTAATTCCCAAATATATACGTGTCACTTTTGTAACACAATTAATTGGACAATCCTATTAATTAATCGTGACCCTTGTTACGTAAATCGATCAGGCTAGCAAGGGGACCTAATGGACCCATAGTATTTTGAGCTCCAATAATCCTCGGAATCATTAATTAAACTCTTTAATTAATATTCTTTGATTATTAACTCCGGTGTTATTCCACTAAAAACCCGAAGCTGCACTCTCTCAACTGTAGACGTATTTACACAGGCCGATACAATTCGATGTCCATCTATATAGCTATTACATATGGTGTGATCCTCCACAGTAGTTCATAATTAGAGCTAGGTTATAATGTCAGTTATACCCTTCTAATTACATATATCCTTTAAGTACCATTGATTCTCTAATGGACAATAAATCATTTTTCTTACGGAATTAGGAGAACACTCATATTGTCCAAGCCCCGAATCAACCCTTAAGGGAACTACCATCTACTTCTCACAAGAAGGAGTGGATTCCACTATTATGTACAAACCTTCCCAGCCATAAGTCAAACCGCAATCCCAACATACAGAGCATATTGATCTAGAACTGCATCAGATGACGTGGCTCTACTCTGAATGTTCACAAGCGTTTTTCTCAAGGTTATCTCAATTGTTGTATGTGCCTTCAGTTTCTCTGCATACTGGCTAGTCTTGAAAGCACTGGCAGCAGAAGACTTTAAAGCCTCATTCTTCTCGGCTAGAGCTAGCTTCAACTGAGATATCTCAGCATCCTATTTATTCTTCTCAAAGAGAGCTCGAGTTATCGCCTTTACTGCCTGCCAAGGATCAACGAAAGGCAAATTAGATAGATAAAAGGAACGGGAGAAAAATAAGAAAAATGGTGGAAAGATATATAAAAACGCCATTGTTAAATATCATGCAGATCCGCTCAAAATCTGCAGCATCTTTGGCATCCTTCTAGTACCCTTCGCCAATGTATCCAACCCCTGATAACATTAAGCAGAGCATGGAAAGGGGGTCGGTCTAAGAACTGCTGGATAAAGGGAGATGAGAAAGCTCAACGGTGGAAACAGCAGGAGCAGACTGATCCTAAGAAGAGGATGGGATAGTACGGTCAGCAGTGGTTGGAATCTTTGAAATCCCAACATCTTCTCCAAGAAGATTAGTATATGCGGTAACCCGAGGGCCTTCGTTCTTAGAAATTTGACTTTTGATAGTGCCCTCGGAAGGAAGAGACCCAACATGTATAGTGGAAGGAGCACCTATAGGCTCACTAACCCTCATATTCCCTTCCAACTGTATAGTTGATCATTCCCCTGATTCCAAAACAGAATGGAGAACCTGCTCCTCCGTCAAATCCATGAAATCTTCATTGGCTACTTTCTCCCCATCGTCGGGACCACCATCATCACCTTCGGAGTCAGAAAAAATGTTCTGACGCCTAACGGTAAACTGTATAGGAGCCTTCCCAGGGTATTGAGAGAGTGGCACAACCTGAACCTGGGAAGACTCATTTGAAGGAAGTGTCAGGTCCATGATCCTGATTTGTTCAGGGGGACGAAAGACAAGTTTGATGCACCCCGATCGCTCTTTCTCCTGGACCGCGGTTGTTGTGAGATAAGGTTATAAACCATCTCTTGATCCTCTTCATCTTCTAAAATGATTGGATCAACCACTGGAACAGACAATGCTAAATCAACCCTAGATGAGAGACTTGTCTTCTTACGAAGGGCATCGGGAACATACGACCATTCAACAGTCTTAGCTACTTTATGGCTTGAGGCTTTGTCTGCCATATTCGTCTCGTGAGATTTCCTCTTTTATGAATCGTCTCTTCCCCGATGCTCATGTTCAAACCTATCTCAACCACGCTTTTCTTGGTCATATGCCTCCAAGCTAGACCGCAGCCGACCGGCCCTCTCCTTGGAGTAGCCCCAGCGATCGCCTCGAGCTCGGAAAGGATGGCGATCACTCATCCTAACCTGTTCAGCGGGAACATCTGAGGAACGGCGGTCAGATTCATACGTATGTTCCACCAGATCATGTTTGAGTAGAGTAATTCCTTGAGCAACCTGATCGGCTGCAACCTTCCTACTGACCCGATCAACATTCTTAGCTTTCTCAGCCTGATCACCCGCGATGATGTCCACGTCATATACTGAAAAAAAAAATGTCACACGGTAATCACCAATCAGTGTAGAGGAAAGGTACGCATGTCAGGTTACATTAAAAACAAAGCAATGGTGACTTACATCGTCTACGATGGGTAAAGATCGTGGAAAAAGGCAAGCATCGATCAAATCTGCCTCAACATAAAGGAAACGGTGATCCCTCTCTCCTCAAGAAGTCTCAGACGTCTTGACAACCATATCAGCCTGGCTATTTATCAGAGAGAGAGAAGTCTTGTTCCAATGCTCAGGACTACATAAGTGCCTTGGAACTTTGTTCCGTATCAGCCCTTGTACAGGGTCAGCAATGACTACTTCACCCCAATCACCCTAATGAAGAACCAACTATTCTTCCAGTACTTTTTTGAGGAGGGCAACCCCCAGATAAAACCCTTATAATCTTTGTCCTAAGAGGGTATAGGTTTCCACTTATATCCCTGGGGAATCCATAAGCTCTGAGATGTGGATTGAAGGTAGAAAGTTCCTCTACTGTCAGATCGGTTCAACGTATAAAAGTTACGGATCTCTTGTGGGGTTGGGGGCTGTTTCACCTCGAGTTTTTTCCATAGGTGCCCCAGACTGATCAACACCGTGTAAGAATTGGGGCTTAGTTAGACGGGAGCAACGCCAGTCCGCCAGGAATCAAGCGATAAAAGGTTGAAGAGGGAGAGTAACCCCTGAGGACAATATAGCTCCATATATAGCAACCGAACAAAATGGAGGATTCCACACAGCCCGATCGCCGCTATAGTACAATTTTTGTGCACTGGTTAGATCAAATCGGTCCTCGAACTTTGTTAGCTCGACTTCAGTCACAACGTTTATCTCTGAGTCGAACGAACAAGGATGGTCGGTGCTGAACTTCAGCATCCAAGCTTTTCGCTCCTATGGTATGTCCTTCATTTTAAGAAGTTGTGAAGATATCTTTAAGTCGATCGATGCGCTTGCAGATTCCTTGGGAGAGGCTCTGGTGGTCCGCCTGGAGCTGTTTTGTTTCGACATATCTACATAAACATCAACCGAATCAAAGTCAGAAAGATCAGAGGGGAAGTGAGCAAACTCTAGGTGAACCATAGAATAATCCATGTTTAATGCAGTGGGTTGGTAAGAAGCAGAAATATGACCCCAGAGAATGGACTCGAGCCTAGCGATATTCTCTTTATCACCAACCTCAATGGCACGAAGAAGAAACTCAAAATATTGATGACGAAGAATAGGGTTCATACCTTGAAAAACGCTTGAAAGGATGGAAGATCTGAGAAGAGCAAGGGGCTCAAAGGAAAAGGAAGTTAGGGATTTCTTTTTGCTAAAGAAAAAATCGAATCATAAAAAGAGAAGTGAAACGCCTCAAGAAAATATATACAAGCAAGTGACGTCACCAAGTAGACATGCGTCATCAGCCGAAAGTGGGGGAAGGTGCGCGAGAACCGAAAACCATGCACCATTTGCATTTCAAAAAAGATGCGAAATGATTTCATCATCCGAAATATGCGTTGTTGATAACTGTAGCACATTAAAAGGGCAGTAATGGACTACAAGACAAAATTGATAGAGTGAATTAAACACATGCATCCGGACGCATCCTACTTGCGATAGTTGTTTATCCGATCTCGTATGTTTAAGGGGGTATTGTTATTGATAAAATCTAAAAAATGATGAGTCAACATAACTACCCAAAGATGCGGGAGTTGGAGATGCCACGTCACCAAGAGTCAACCTTCCTGAACCTACCTAAGTTGACCAAAGATGGTTTCATAACACCCGGTCTGGACTATCGAGATGGTCGGGTCAAAGCCTCTGGTCGAGATTGGATCGTTGGTCGGGGAGAATAAGGCTTGGTCGGGGTTTTGGCAAATGATCGGCAGATTGACACGTGGATACTATCAAATACATGCAGAATGAGTCATACTCCAATAAGATGTCTCGAAACACACTTTGATAAGGAAGCAAATTTCCATATCGATGCAGAGTCCAAATTAGGCAAGAGACTTAATGTGTGAAGAACGCATAACAGGAAAGAAGAATAAAACGAATCAAACACGTCAACTTCATTTACTTGCATAGCACGAATTAGGGTTCTATGCATGTATAAATAGACCTTAACAACACCCATGAAAGGGTTGAAGATAAATTAAGACTATAGAGAGCACGATAGACTGAGTGTGTAATTGATTATTCATAGTGAAGTTCTTTCCTCACTGATTTTCGGCAACCGTGGACGTTTCCCCGTTCTTGGGGTTTTACCACGTAAAATCCACGTGTTTCTTTTACTTTCTTAGCTATTTGTAATTAGCAATTGTGTGATTTCATATATATTCTGTTCGACGTGTGATCCATCCAAAAATCACCGTCAACAAATATGTTATTATTAAATATTCAATATTAATCTCATTTTAAAGATCTAGATGAGATCTTTCTATTGATGTAATTTTTATGATGATAAAATTTATAAATTAAAATTTATTATATATTAATTGAATTTAATTAAAAAGATGTAAAGAATATAGATGTCAAATATTAATGATGATGTGATATAAAAAATAATATAATAATAATTGAAGAGAAAGAAGTTACTCTTCGATATTGAAGAGTATGGGTGGGTGTTGATTGGATCGGTTCACTTTTGGAGTGAACCGATTAAAAAATGATACTATTCGATTTTTGAAAAAATGATCCGATCAAATCAGATATACAATTGTCAACCGATTGAACTGAATCGGTTCGGTTCGGTTCGATTTTTTCGATTTTGGACCCAATTTGGGCTTTCAATCAAATCATTATAATGTAACGTTGTATCATCAAGCAAATCAAAGTTTCAACTTTCAATCAAGCATTACTTATACCAACTCAAACATGACAATCTTTGAATCGCACACATCCATTTGCTCAAATTAGGGGTGTCAATTCAGGTTGACGGGTCGTTTTTAGGTCAACCCGAACACGATACGACTAATTTTGGGTCAACCCAAACATGACACGATTAATAAATGGGTCACACCCCCTTAACTCAAACACGACACGATTATTTTTGGGTCAAAGCGTACACGACACGAATAACCCATTTAATAAATGAGTTTGACGGGTCGTGTTAGATGATCCGTATAACCTTTTAATATTAATTTTAATATTTCATTAAAATACACATTAATAATAAAATGTTAGGAAAAGTAATTAATACGCTAATTCAAATACATCATCAATCCACATAAATAATTCAAAACAATAATTACGATATTCAAACAAAAATATAAATCCGTAAGTTCACAAAATGATTATTAAAAAATTCAAACATAAATACAAATTCATAAGTCCACAAATAAAAGTCCACAAATTCATAATAGCATAATAAAATAAAAATTTACAAGTTCTTAATAGCATCCGATATTCAAATACCAAAACAAAAGTCATTGATGTTAACATAAAATATGTGATCAAGAACTAGTCTTCTTCTTGTCCATAAACCTACAATCGAAGATAACTTTAAGACATTAGATAATAACTTATAAGTTTGAAGAAATTTAAAAAAAAAACTACTTTAAACAATTAATAATTATAATCCTAGTTCACATAAGATAAATTCTATATTAATTCAACTCGAGGCAAAATGATTTAAACCTGAATACATAAATTATATTCCAGTTCCAGTGACCATTTCATCAAATACATTATATGCATAAATAAAATACTCAAATATATACGAGTCATGTGTGTCCTACTTCAACAAACCAAAACCCCAAACTTGTATAAAACATAATGCTCTTTTCTTACTCAGCATTTCAGAGGCACCAAATTTTTTATTAATTTTTCTGCATTGATTCAAGCTTGTGTGATACTCACACTTGCTAACTTGAACATGAGGTATCAAATGTGCCAAAACTAGGAGAGGAATTACGGATTAAAACAAAACAACCTTCAGGATTCTAAATGCAGTTGGTCTGGTTCACTTTCATACGCAAGATCACTCAACCATTTTAGTGTTATCTTTGCCTAAATAACTATTTTGGTTTTGCTATGAGAGGCAAACAGAAAAATACGCTTAAGACTTTAGACTGAAGTGACTGACATCTGGCCAACGAAACAAAGGACACCAAAACAGAACAAAAAGGAAGGCAAACAAAACAACAAGAACAGCAAAGGAAAAAACCGAAGCAGACGGCATTTCAAACCACAAAGATGTTCAAATTCGACAAAATCCAAACCCAAACTTGAAGAATAAATGAAATCAGATGGAGTAGAGAGTTTATGTACGAAATTTATGCATTAAACAATTAAGAACACATGTAATTTTCATCATGCATACATAAAATCTATTTTCCCCAAATTTCTACCCTGACCCAAATATCTAATGCATATTTTTACAGAGAAGTAGAGAAACAAAGGGTTAGTTGTGGTACTGACCAATGCCGCAAGAAACAAAGGGTGAGCCGGTAAGGGAGAAGAGCAACCAAGCAACGTCGGCGACGATGAGGGAGAGGAGTTAGGCGATTAGAGTGTGTGAGCAGCGGACTGATGGAGTTAGGCGATGTTGTAGAGTGAGGTTAGGGTTTGATACTTTGACATTCATTTTATATGATAAGTAAAACTACACAATTACCCTCAATAAATAAAATTACATTTTTAACCATTCTAATCGTGTCAACCCGTGACCCGTTAAGGTTAACCCGGACACGACACGACACGATTATTAAACGGGTTAATCGGGTTGACCCGTTTATTGACACGACCCGATTAGCCTCAACCCAAACCCGCAATAATCGTGTTCGTATCATGTCGTGACCCATATTGACACCCCTAGCTCAAATCAAGATCTTTTTTAATACACAAGGGGGCGTGATCCATTTGCTCAAATAACACAGATCTTTTAATCAAACACCAGCACAAGAGAGTTCCAGATCTTTAAAAATCTGGAAGAAAAAAAAATCCAAAATTCTTGATTTTTTTTTTAAGTTCTCTTTCTAGATCTCTACAAAGTAAAAAAAAAAAACCAATCTTGAAGAGATCTGCAAACGGTCCAAATCTTTACAAACAAATAATTATTTTTTAAAAATTAAAATGGAAAATTTTTCATATTCCAAGATATCTGGAAAAAATTCCAGTTTTCTTTATACAATTATAAATCATTACATCATCAATCATTCAGATTCAAACAGATCTCATCATCTTGTTCATCATCATCAGACGTAACAAAAACAAGGAAAAGAGAGATGAGATCGGCGATCATCAAGCCAACCTCTGACTACCATCACTCGGCGGGAGAGAAAGAAGAGAACGCCGAACTTCTATCGCCTGGAGGAGATAGGTGATCGACGCGGTGACCAAAATGCGAAAGAGGATGGGCGACAAAGAAGAGAAAGAGATGAGAGAGAAGGGTTTTTTTAGAGAGAAGATGGTGAGATTCAGTGAAGATGATGATTGTTCATGATTTGAAGTTGAGAGATTTAGGGTTTTTGTTTAGGTTAAGAGGCTGAGAGACAGAGAACGACAGAACGTTGAAAATTTTGGGTTTTTGTTTTTATACCCGGTTCTCGGTTCGGTTCTCGATTTCAACCACCGAATCGAAAATCTGATTTTCATTATTTTAAACCAAATTGAACCAAACTCTAAAGAAAAACAAAAAAGAAACGATTGGATCGGTTCAGTTCGATTTAATGGATTTTTTCCACCCTTGTTGAAGAGAAAAAAACAAAATCTTATTTAAAGAATCTCATTTAAAGAATCTATTGAAACAAAATACGTTGATGTGACTCTATTAATTTTAATAAATATTTTATTTGAAAAGTTTTGTTGAGGAATCTCTAAAATATCACGTCAAGTTAGATGAAAACGATAAAGAAATTAAATATTAAAAAAAAAACATCCACAAAGACAGAACCTTATCCGAGGAAAAATAAAACAAGATGCAAACAAAAACAGAAACCAAATTTCAACAATGGCGACTGTATCACCTTCTTCTCTAAATCTCTCAACCAACCAATTTCCGTCCTCACTGGCTCCCTCTCTCCACAACCTTCACGCGCCGGCGTCCAAACTCTTCACCACTCGCGCCACGTCAGATCCCGAAACCCCCGCCGAGTCCGAACCAACCTCCGGGTCCGACCCGGACGGCTCGTTCGAGTCCCGCCTCGCTCAGCTCCGGATCCGGAACAGAAGCGGACTCGGGAAGAAGGCGGAGATCCGGAAGTCGAAAAAGGGAGCCTCGACGTCGTCGTCGATGTACCTGCCTCCGGTAGCGCTAAAGGAGGCGAAATCGGGCGGGTTGAAAGTGGATTTCGGGCTTAGCCCGTATAGTGAGAGAATAAACGGGCGGCTAGCGATGCTGGGCTCAACGGCAATGTTGGCGGTGGAGCTGGCGACGGGGAAGGGAGTGTTGAATTATCACACGCCGGCGATAGTGTTGCTTCAGGTGTACTTTGTGGCGGCGATTGGTGCATTGTTTGTTAAATATGAGAAAGAGAAAGTGAGTGTGTGGCCTCAGCCTAAAAATGAAAATTAAGTTGGGTTAATTTGTAATTATTACAAATTGGATTTTCATGTTTTTAATAAAAAAAAATATTTTTCATTAATTTTTTGAAAATACATTTTTTTGTTGTTAATTAATTATGTGTGGAGTGGAATATTAAAATTTTGGAGGGTAATTTTGATTCTACTGTATATTGGAGTTGAAGTTTTGTAATATGTTTCTTTTGTTAGGGAAAATGAATACTATTTTAGTTGTAACAAAATCTCTTTTTTTTTTGTTGAAATTTTTAATGAATTCTAGAAATTTATAAGAATATTTTTAATGAATTTTAGAATTTTTTTTGGTAATTCTTATGGATTCAAATTTAGGAGTGGTTATTATTCATCAACCTCTAAATCAAGGGTCTACAAAAATATTTTTTAAAAAAAATACCTTATAAAAAAAAAGATTTCTTTCACATCTCATAATTTTTAGAAACTTCTTAAAAACTTTAGCCTTTAGAAATAATTTAATAAAACACAATCAATTTTAAATAACTTATGCAATTAAAAAGATTTAGTTATCATAATAATAAGATATGCCCACTTCTTAAATAAAACAGCCCATAATCAAAAATAAAATCCATAAAAGTGAATGCTTTTTATATGAAAATTAATTGAACAATATCTAAAATATGAAGACTAGACCTCCAATTATCCAGATGAGATAAATTTTGCATTAAACTAAATTCGGACATCTACTTGATATAATAGAACTAGTAATAACATAACCACATCGGTCGAATGAATTAATTTATTTTTCGTTATACCTAAAAGCAAATGAAGAAGCAGCAACAAGTTGGTACTCCAAAATTTCAAGCATTGATTATCAAATATACAAACTTTGATCATTGATTTGACCACTGACCTGAAGAGAATTTGAACTCCAATCGAAGTTAAGGTCACGTCCCGTAATTGTTTTTCAGTCCGTTTTCGTTTTTGTTTTTTAAAAACGATTTCGAATTCGCGTTCTTTAACCGTTTTTCATTTTATTTTTAAAATATGAAAAACAAAATCAATGTTAACAGTAAAAAATTTGAAAAACATAAAATACATGTTTTATTTATTTTTTGTTTTTTTTTTTTGTTTTTTTTTTTTAAAAAAAATATATTTTTTTTCTTTTTTTCCGATTCTTCTCTGAACCTTCTTCTTCTTCTCCAATCCTTTTCTTCTTCTTCTCAAAACCTTTTTCTTCTCTGATCCTCTTCTGCTCATTTTTCGATCCTTCTCCTTCTTCGATCATCTTTCTCTTCTTCTTCTTTGATCTTCTTCCTTTATTTTTCTTCTTTTCTTCTTCTTGACCGATCTGATTTTCTTTTTTTTTTTCTTTTTTTTTAAGTATTTTTTTTTATTACTATTATTTATATTTATTAAAATAATATTTATTTATAATTTAAAATTTTAGTTTTGATTATTTGATTATTTGATTATTTTTTATAATTTATGATGAGTTACTTTTTTTTTAATTTAAAAATTACAATACATAAATTATATTGATTAATTATTTAATCACAAAATAAAAATTGATATTTCAATTTTTATTAGTTTTGAGTAAACCTTCCAAACATATTTTTTCCATTTTTATTTTCAAAATACAACTTTCAATATATACTACCAGTCCAAAATGTAACCGAGTAAATGTGATAATGATGATATACTTTTACTTTTACACCACAAAAGAATGATTAATTTCATATTTAAAATTAAATCTAATCAAATGTTACAATGCTGCCTCTCAATCCCCTCTGCATTCTTGTAAGGGGAATTTGGATTCTAATTCAGAATTTCACTTTTACACTTCTGTAATCTATACCCTCTCAAAATGTTTGACTGCAACAACCCCCCGGTCGTTCAATCTTCTCCGAAATCCCCGCCAGTTCGGAGAATGTTTTGCTTTGCTTTTGTTTACAACAACAAGTCAGTTTAGGGTGCCACAACCATCCAATATTTTCTTACCAATGCTGTTATATATTATAACTAGGTAATGTCAGCTTGGCTGTGTGGATGTCCGCGTCAGAAAATCGTTAACTGCAAGACTGGTATCTCCATGGGACACGGCGTCTTCTGGTTCCGGCATGAACAGAGTAGACGATGAAGCCTGCATATAAAAAAAATAACTTCTTTCAGTTGTGTTGTATGTTAAAATAAAATCCGAAGTCCCAACCTCTCTCTTGGTACCGGGCTTGAACTTCTTTTACAGGCTAATTTTGGCATGGCAAAATCGAACATACCTTTGCATCAAGTTGCATCTCTCCGCTGTTATCTGGAACAAGAGATGCACCATGTGCCTTCAACCATTCGGAACACTCCTCTAATCCATCTGAATCCTTCTCATCGTATCCTTCAATTGTTGGTGTGACACTTGTGAAGCCCAGAACCTGAGCAATGTATGATACAGGTACTGTAGGGCGATATGACCGAGCCATGCAGGTCACAGCCTTGAAACGCATCTTTTCTACGTAAAGATCTGCAGAAAGGACAAAAAATGAAAAAATGAAGAAAAAATGAATGGAATATGAATTTCATCTGTTATTCCATAAAATATACACACCCATAAGGCAGGTGTTCAAATTAGGAGCTGTCTTGTACAGTCTGAAGAACAAAACATAATTTCCTGAAGTAACAGCTGCACGAACTGCTAGAGCATGTTTAACAGCTTTATCTTCCTTTGCCTTATTTGATAATCTGGCAAGTCGAACAATTGAGATTTCATATTAACATTCAAGGTCAAATCAAGATTTTACTGATGACAACATGTGATGATTAATTGACAATGAATTTTAGAATAAAAGGCGAAAGATGCATGAGCAAAAAAAAATCTATGAGAATCTTCCAGCAGCTAGTTTCAGGATTTGAAATACAGCATCTACACATGCAGACTCAAAACATGAATAATGGTTTTTGGAAGTTCAAGCTTCAAAAGGGGCATTCTCGGACTGATGGATCCAAGGATCAGATAATTATAGCAAAAAACAAGTACAGCATTCTAAAGATACCTTTGCATGAATTTTCATACTGTAAATAGCATAATACATGAAATCATGCAAGAACACAAACACATAAACATTGACTAAGCAGTCTTCTTTTTATACATTTCACTAACCTTGACATTGATGACAAGAGCTCTCTCTTATTGTTAGAGTGCAAGATAACACAAAGTTGGTTGTAAGCAGCAAACTCCAGATGGCATCCCTCAATTCCTTCAGTATAAAGGATTTTCAACTGCGATTGGCACTGAACCCAAATCAACCAAAGTCAGACAACAACTGCAAATAAATGAAAATAAGAACAGCTTTAAGAAAACATTCAATTTTTTTCCAAACAACTAAAAAAGGGTCTTGGAGAATAGTTTGTTGTTGGTATCATACTGTTATGTCTACAAGGATGGGGATTCTAAACACCACCCAAATTCACATAAATTAAATTCGAAACTATGAAGGATCACCAGCTAAAATCTCATAATTAAGTTACATGTCTGCACATAAATACAAATGAAACTCAATGCATACTATCCAAATTATTATATAAATTCCCTTTTTTGGGTATTGAGAGATGAAATCAATATAGCACCAAAAGAAAGATCAGGAAGGAAGCAAAAACAGGGCAACTTTAATGATTGAAAATAAAACACCCATACCAAATTAAACATTAATAATAATAAAACAAATGACTTTTAACAACAGTAAGGCCACAACCTGATTATATTCAAATAAATCCCCATTCTCGATTGCCAATCGAGCGTGAGTTTCATAAACCTGAAAGGATGCCAAAGATCAGTATAGAGGACTGTATAAAACTCTTAAAAAAGAAGAAAAAAAATCTAAGTACTAAGAACATTATTCTTTGCAAGGAAAAAGAAGGGGAGGTGGGTCACAAAAATTACATGTAGTGATCATATATACCTTAACTGTTAGATGATTGCGTATTCGTTGCACAGTTAAATCTTGACGAATAGATTTCAACTGATCGCATTTATAAAGGTAATTTTTTTCCGAATTCTGAACCATTAACAGAGCTTTTTCTAACACTTCTTCTGGCCTCACCTGAAAAGCAAAACACATACAATATTATCATTTGGAAATCTTGTTTCGATTCCAAAAGCCCAGAACATCAATAACAAAGCAAAATACTGATAATTACAGTGGAAGGGTCAGGTGCCGAAGTAAGACGCAGATAACGTTTCTCAATTTCTTGGCAGGTCCCCTTAACAGTGAGAGCATCCCAGTCAATGTCTTCAACAGCCCTGCTGCCACCATCTTCAAAGTTTTTGCTAATTAACAAAGCACTAGCCCTTCTGACATACAGGTTCCCTATGCCAGCATTTTTTGGTTTGAAGTGATTAAAATCTGCTCGATTTCCTGATGCCTTTTCAAAACGCTTAGAGCGATTTTCACGTCTCATTTTTTCCTCCGGTGTATTAGCCAATGCTATTGCACCAGAATAATATGCCGTTATATTTTGTTCCTTATCACTATCACTTGATGCATCACCATTCTCAGCAGTGTTAAAAGTATTGGCAGCAAGTCTAGGCCTCTTAATTGGCAGCTGGAAATTTTTACCCCCAGATTTATGCTCTGGCGGATTAAATTTGACATTACTCAAACCGTTCTCCTTGCTCATATTCCCGCTTATAGGCTGCAATAAATTCAATTAAAATAAAATAAATTTAGGAATCAAACCAATATGCATCTCTACCGGTGGTCATGTTGGGAGAAAATGGAGTTCTCAGCCACTGTTATACTGCAAGAAGTTCATAACCTAAAACAAAAGGTGAATCGATACTTACCTTTCTATCCTTTTCATTAGAATGCATCCAACCACTAAATTTTACAGTATTATTGCTAGCAGAAGCTAGCTTGTCAGTTAATTTCTCCTCTGGTAAAGGCTCCCACCTACTTTTTGTTCGTCTACTTGGACTCCTCTTATACTTTGGTAATGATGAAAGAGGAGTACTCTGTAAACTGCAGTAGAACAAATAAACTTTAAAAACGAAAAAGAAAAACCACTAAATCCAAAATGAATCCTACAACAGCTACAAAAGTCCCAAAAAGATATATATGATGAATTTTCAAACCAAAAACATTTTTCTGGGTAAGGGGGGGAACACAGGGAGAGAGAGAGAGAGAGAGAGGATCACGTACTCCTTATTGACTAAGTCTGTATTTGGTAACAGAAAAACAGGCTCGGTATCCCAGTCTCGCTTCCATACTGTTCCATCATCATTTGCCTTGGTAATAATCTAAAAGAAAGGGAAGAAAATACTGACACATATGTTACTGAAAAAACAGCAAAGTACTGCAAGAACAAGCGGCAATAGTATAAAGAAGACCAAATCAAATTACATGAACCAGCTCATTAAAACAATCAGAAGGCCAACTAGTTAATCTGTTGCAACAAACAAATCTAGGAATATGGAAATATGATTACTTAAAAAGTAAAATTCTTCTTTCGTCAAAAATAAAGTATTTTCAAATCCTTCTACTTGCCATAGCTTTTACAACCAAACTCCATCTCTACCAAATACAATGCATAATTATTTTTAAACCTTTCTTTGTAGGAAATTGGAATAAATTTATTGCTGAAGAATAGCAGAACGGATGACAGATAGTTTGAGGGTTTATGTTAGAATTTCCCATGTGTGAAATATACTTTTAAAATACCATCAAATACCTTCACACAAAAATCTTACATAGCAATAAGATAAGACACCACAGATGTGCACTACACCACACTTTTTTATCATATTACAAGATACTGGTTATAGATTCTGGCATTGGTTATCCTAAACTCCCTCTTCATTCATCATGTTCTCTACATTCTCAACTGTATTATATCTTCTCAATCTGTTTTGCTTTCACAATGTAATTCTGCTAACACTAACATATGTCACAGTTATACTACAAGACACCATGAACAATAGAAAGTATAAATAGTACAAAATTTGCACTTAAATGTGAACAAGTGCGACCTTTAATAACTTTCAAGGTTGCATGCTAGCAGACTTGTTTTAACAGGCTACTTCAGAATTTTAATATAATACAGGAGTTATAACTAAAAGTAGACTCACCTCCTTCAATACAGCTTGACAAGCAGTCTTTTCTGTATCATCTTTACAGCGAGCCAAAGCTCTTTCAACATAACCACGTAGAGACTTGGGAAACATACCAGACTGCAAGCAAGAGTAAAGTCAATATTTACACTGACTCAGAAAATTAAAACAACTTTCAAAATAGAAAGTACCAAAGAACATGGCCTGACTAAATTTATATAGGATTAAATGAATAACTGCAGGGTGAAAATCTTATATAGTAAGTTAGTAACAAATTTTACTAAAATTTCCAAAAGCCATGTTCCATCATGAGTCCAAACCCCACTTGGTTGCCTATATATTAATTTACTAAAGCCAGCATAATACTTGAACGAAGATAAAATTTGGGCAAAGGACTCCGGAATCAAGTAAAGCCATCAATAGCAAGATCTGAAATGCAACCCAAGGATCAAGCCAAAAAACAATATTGATGAGGAGTCTCACCTTAAGTACTGAATCAGCCGTATCATGGGAGATAACTTGTTCGTTTGTCTTTGGCAATGCAACGCTGATATAAGCTGGTTTTGCTGCAACCGCTGTAGAGTTATCCTTTTCGGCTTTTGCTAAACCTAAGGACAAATTTGAGGCAATTCTAGGATTTGTTGGAATCTGCACTTTGCTTACCCTTCGATTATCTAGTAATGGAGAAGTTTGCATAGGTGGTGGTTGGTAACTCGGGGGTATCTGCTGAGCGGGTGGATACAGTGACTTGGGTCCTTGAGGACATGCAACTTTATTTTGATCCTGAAAGTTATCATAAGTGTTTGAATCCAAAGGCTTTTGAAAGTTTTGTTGCACAGGAATGACATGGTGATTTTGAAAACTTTGAGCCCCATGATTCCAGTAACTATCATGAGAACCATTAACTGTTGCAGTGGGCTGGAAAGAAAAACATAAAAAGATGACAATTTACCATTCAATATAGTCAAAGATTATTATCAAGTAAAAGGGATTCAACCAACATGATACAAGACCAAATAATGCTGCATGATGATCTCAAAGATATTGTCGCCAAATTAATTACAAGTTTGTATTAGTAGTAGACAAGTTTGTATTAGTAGTAGCGGGTAAGTTCTTAAGAATATTCAAATAAACTGAAGGAACAGAAATGTGATGACCAAATGTTCTATATTTCATGGAAAACATTTGGAAAATTACTGTCCTGGACATCGCTACACAGACAAACAAGAATGTAACATTAGACATATAATCCTGAATCCAATAAAAGTAATATAAGAGGTTCCCTGTACTCCGAAAAAACATGGTGATATATCTCAACTACATGTTATCGTTTAATATTCATTATGTTTCTAATAATCGGGAAGGGAGTTAGGAGATTCAAATCCTTAATGCCTCCCGGAGAGCTGTTACAACTAATATCCAATGAGGGCCATGATTAATTAATTGTTTTAACAAACTTTTTCTGAATATCAGACAGGCTGCAGGAGGAATGTATACGTACATATGTGTGGGGTGGGGAGAGAGAGAGAGGGGGTGTCGGATTTCTCAATTCTCAAACATATCCTAAAGAATACCTAATTTGGGATGTGGAAAACTATTAACCAGCACAACTGCACAAGTGCTAACAATGCCCACTTCATGCAAAACAATTAAAGGCCAAGAATATATATAGAAGAGGTCATAAGTGGGTATATAAAATATATATAGAAGGATAAGACCCTAATCAGAATTATCGGATTATCCCTCTGTCTAGCTCCTCTTTGGTAGGATAAACAAAAGGTAACAGCCTTTCTTACTCTATTTAGTGCCTACCAAAAGTAGATGAGTGAATTCCAAATTTGGGATAGGTTCAAACGTTCTGAAATTTAATTTCACTAGTCTATGGTCCTATCACATAAAATATAAATGTATTGACAACAGACCCTTCAAAATGCTAAGAAAACCTTTGAGCAATCTGTATCTTTTACTTTAACCTTAAGTTTTGGTAGCCTATAAGTGAAACCAAATAAAAACAGTAATGAAGTAATAATTTGACCTAGATAGCTATTAACCAAGCCAACTGATAAAAGCATTAGTAATGATAGGAGTGAAACAGTATATAAGCACATAGGGCCCAATGAGAATGATTAACAAAGCAAAGAGGAAAAACCAGACAAGAAAATTAAACAAAAATAATAAAACTAAAATTGAAATGACAAACATCTTCGCCCAACAAAGACGCTATCCAACAGGATTAAAGTGCTCAACCTAATGGCTTGAATACATTTTTCTTTTATAAGGTTACGAGTTGAATACATGGTCAGAAGGAACAGAAACGACAGAAATTTGATAAGATTGATGACAGTTAGACGAGTTTACATAGATCATTGCATCAAACAGAAAGAGGAAATAAGAATCTATATCATAGATATAGAATGTCACTTACCAACAAAACTAGGCCATGTAGCCCATATCTGTATATCATGTTCATGATTACATTATTAAGCAAACAACAATCAACTGAATTCCAACTATATATTAATCAGTAGCTAGTCATATGCATTTGCTAGTACAATAAATTGTGACTTACCTAAGACTCCTCAGTCCTCACACTCCAATAAAATTAAGTACAGACAAATACACATGCAATAATAATCATCTCAAAGCACAAATTCAATCCTAGTTTTATGAAGCATATATCTATCATCAGACCTAAGCAAGAGACATTAAAAGAATCAAATATACATGAAAATCACTGTAAACAATTTGCTTATGCAAGTGTATAAGAGGATCTAACTTCTCCTACACCTCATAGGAAGAAAATTTAAACCTGCACTGAAGGCATTTGAGATGAACTGGAGTCCTGCTGCCAAGTAGAGGTGTAAGTGGGTAAGGGCTGGCTGTTTGCAGTAGGGTACCCAGATGTAACACCGGGAACCGGACAGACCTGGTTAGATGTATTAGCAACAGACAAGTTTTCCGTCCCTGGAGCACAACTAACTTCTGTTTGATTTTGACCATAATAATCAGCCCATTGCTTGTAATGCTGTTGATACTGCACTGAAGTTGCAGCAGAAGTACCAGAAGGTCCAGAACTATAACTGGCACTTGTATCTGCAGCATAGTTTGGATATTGATGAGAAGTATAATTCGTATAGTTGCCTTCATTCCATGTGGTGGTTTGATTACTGTAACCACTGCTCGGATAACCTCCAGCTGTCTGATAATCACTATGATTGTAATAAGTGCTTGAATAACTTGCAGGCCCAGCATAAGACCCAGTATTCTGAAACGAAGAATTAGGCTGATAAGGAGCACCTGTATTTTGATATGCTCCTACAGGCTGTGGGTATGAATGGTTAGGTGGCTGCTGATAGCTGCTATAGTAACCTTGGTATCCTGTGCTTCCATAACCATATGGATCACTAGCATTGGGGTAGGAAGTATAGCCATTGTAGTCTGATGCATTTGTTGCTCCCAAACTTGATGAATTTGCAAGGGATGTTGCATTTTGTCCATCTTGAACATTTCTTATAAGTGGCTCATTGTGCTGCTCATGATAGTAAGTCGAGTTTGAAATATTTCCATTCTCTGCAGAACGATTATCCACCCCATGTGTGTTCCATGGCACTGCACCAGACCCAGTTGTCGAGGGAAGGTATGAAGATGTTTGTGATTGGCTCGCATCAATAATATATCGGTTCTGGAATTAGATTTTAAAGAAAATGTTAACAAGACGAAGTATGAGAATTGACCAAAATAAAACATGAACTGAAAGTTTACTCAATGCAGATGTGATTAGTAGATACTAGATATATAAGGAATAAAAGAAAAGGAGACAACACAAAAACATCCCACAACCGACGCAGGCAGTGTAAACGGAATGATTTTTGAGCAATCTAAACTGATCAGTGAATAGGCTCCCGCTTAAAGATGGATACACGTGATCACATGGTAACATGGTCCCTATGACAATTTTAGTTTTTTAAACCAAACCAACTGCGTTTTGCATTCATATAAGCATGTCAGAATTTTAAATTAGTTTTCAATACTTATAAGAGGGGACATGGTGCAACAGGGTTCAGCACAATAACATAAAATAAATAAAATTTTAGATGGGGAGAGTAGAAGAAACAATTTCCACATAAGTTGTTTCCAGTGGTTTAAATGTGATCTATATAAAAATATGTTTAATGTTTGATTTAAATACGGACAGATATAAATTTTATATTAAGATCCAAATTAAATAAATAAAGATTTTTGAAATCTTTTATTTTAATACAATCGATCGTATTCATATGTAAAATTATTTTTCTCATAAATTGCTCCTTTAATAGTAAAATTAGGGATACATATTTGCAAGTTATAGATTGACTAATTTTCTTGAAACAAATCACCAAGATATCATATTAAAGAATTTTTCATAAAGTAAAGACTTCAAATCCAATCCCATTTGTTACACAATGTTCTGAACTTGGGTAATTTGATCAAGTGCATCACAAATCAACAACATAATTCCAATTCTAAGTCAACAGAGCTACGAATTCGCTAAACAGCAAAACCTCAAACCCAGCATCACACGCAATGCTATTTACTTCTGACTATTACTAACAACACATTATAATCCAAACCTAAGTGAGTCATTGATAAGATAACAATGCTTGCATATTCCACCTAACATAATACAATTTCAACGAGTCCAATGATGAAAAATCAACAACTATTTCTCAAAAACAAAATTAAGTAATAGTTTAAGCAAAACAATTACCTCAACTACATTAGGGTCCACGGAAGCTAAATTCTGCGGGTTACCTCCTTGATTCATCATCTCATGAACATCCTAAAATCAATCAAAGTAAACTATAATCAGCACAAATAACAGCCAAAACTATTCGCCCAGATAAATAAATAAATAATAAATTACAAAACCCTAATGGAGCAATCAGGAAACTCAGCAATTCTAACCTCCAAAATACGAAAAACCCAAATTCATCCTCAAAAGCCAAACTAACTTTGTATGCAAAGATCGAGCGTAGAATCCAACCACAGTATAGCAAACAGAGATCAAACTCGAAAGATAAAAAAAAATAATAATAATAATAATAAAAGAAACACAACCAGGGTAATAAGTTTGTGTATATAATCAAATCAACGAGCTATTTTAGTTCGCAAATTGAATAAGTGAATAAAAAATAAAAATAAAAACAGACAACAACAACAACAACAGGTCAAACGAGCACGAGAGAGAGCGAGAAATTTCTTTTTAAAAATAGAAAAATCGCGAAATAAAAGTCTTCTTTTATCGGGAAATCTAGAGATTGAAGTGGGTTTGTGTATTGCTGGGTCGGGTTAGGCGGTAGAGAAACGGATTAATTGATTTTTGGTAACACAGGGAAGAGAGCTTTTTTTTTTGTTTTTGCTTTTGTTTTTACCGTGATAGACTGACTTCTACTTAGTCAGATGCTTGGTTTGTTTGTTTATGTATTTAATTATTTTAGATATTTTCCATTTTAAGTTTCTCTGATTTCCTAAAATGGTGACATGAACTATATAAATATATATATATACTAAACTTGTCACGTATATAAATAAAACGTTCATTCATTTTATATACTTAATTAATATATATATGTTTATCAAATTTTTTTTATAAATATATGATTCACATTCAACATTCTTATATAATTTTATCGACACGCACATTTAGAAAAAAGACTATATATATATATATATATAAGGATGAACAAATATTTATTGAGAAAACAAATAGAAAATCTTTTAGACTTTTTACCAAATTTTGATTAAAATGTAAGGAAATATATAAACTTTATGCTAAATTTTGATTGATGATTAAACATTAAATTAGTGTTAATAGTCGATAAAATACGAACTATGTAAAACTATGTTCAATGTTTAATCGGTCTAAAAGTATATATAGGTTTAAAATTTATATTAAGAATTGAATTATATAAATATATATATATATATATATAAAGGATTTTTTAAGATTTTTTTTAATTTAATAAGATCAATGGAATGTAAAATATAAAATAAATAAAAGTGTAGGACAAATGGAGAGTAGCCCTTTGCCCTCAATTGGGGGAAATAGAGATAAGGTGTTTGGGAGGAGATATCCCCGCACCCACTTGTTTCCTATCCCTAATCCTAACTTTCACCATCTATAGGAATAGGTTTCCATTTTTTAATTGACCTACTTTATTATGAAATTTAAAAATAATTATAGATAAATGAAAGTTTATTTTTTTTCCTTTTAATATTATAATCTAATTTAATTTAATAACGTTACTTTATCCAAAACTGTAATCCATTCATTTAAACTGTAATTTAATTTAAATGAATGAATTACAATGATGTTATGTCATTTGAACATCAAATTTGAATATCAAATTTGAACATCAAATTTGAATATCAAATTTGAACAAAATAACATTAATCAATTAAAATTTTAAAATTAAATATTAATCTATCATCCAAACATTCATAAAAAAATTAAATAATTTAACTTCTTTAAAAAAAAGTTCCATTTTAAAGAATTTCACCCCAAATGGGGCTGAAGATTTTTTTACATCTCTAATTAAAATCTTATAATTAAACTTCATTTCCTAATTAATCAGTGATTATAGCTCCTCTCTTATATCAATGCCATCCTCTTTCTTCAAATTTTTTTTTTGGTACAATAAAATTCATTTAAATTTTACTTTCTTTTAAAAAAAAAAAAACCATTTAAATTTTACTGAAATAATGCATTACCAATTCTTCATTTCCCATATTGACGAGGAGAGTTCGGTCTCAACTTGTACGTAAAAAATAAGGGATCATTTGGTATGAGGTAATCAAAATAATATGATTCTTGGGAAAGTGAAACCCGATAATGTGATTCCTGAGAGGGCTGTATACATGTGTTTGATTGCATATGAGAATATTATATCGGATTCATAGGAATATCAAGTAACAGAATTTGGTTGTACATAAAAATCTTTTGTCTTTAAAATAGAAACATGCCAAAATCAATTTAAAAGGTGATTAAAAAAATTATAAATAAGATAAAGTGAAAAATGTTTTTTTATATAAATAAAACTGAAAAAATAAATTTTGTTATAATTAAGATAAAGTGAAAAATGTTTTTTTTTAATAAATAAAACTGAACAAATAAATTTTGTTGAATGGATCTCCACCGTAAAAAGATAAATTCAAAGATAAGTTTTTTTATTATTATTAATTTTGTTGTTTTGATCTCCACCACAGGAATCATGAGGAAAGAATATAAATTTAAATATAGATGTGGGTTTCCAGTCAAACTCTTTTGACCTCTATCTCCAACTACACCTGCTGCAATAGATTCAAAGATTCGAATGAAATCTCTGATGATTTGCGATTAAAAGATCTAGGCAAAGATTCATTTGTAATAATAATCTCCCATACAATAAAGTCAATAATCTCCCCAATTTTGTTTTTTTTCCCTATAATTGCAGATCCTTTTTTTGGATCAAAACAGGAGAAAAAAAATTGTAGATCTTCTTCCTCTTCCTCTTCATATTGCCTCTCTCCATCATCAACATCTTCCTCGTCGATCTAAAGCATCGTCTGGCTCGAACTCCCCTTCCTATCGTCTCTTTCCATCGTCATCATCTTCGGGATCCTCAGCTCAAAGCCTTGGTTCAACACGACAACCCGACAACCCTACAGGGTCGGGTTCGGGCGGGTGTCCGCGGGTGCGGGTCAAATTGCCATCCCTATCTGAAATCTACATGTTGGGATGGGAATCACATTACTCCCATGGTAATCACTTTTCCGGGAATTAAAAAATGCAAACCCAGTAACAAACATATCAAATTCTCATTCTCATACAAACATTACCTCATACCAAACGGTACCTAAAGGAATTAGATTCTAAAATTTCTTTTTATAAAAAAAAAAATCGACTGGGGCACTTGGGGTGGCTTTGTAGTTTGAATCCCTAGATAGGTCCTAGGAGTTGGGCTTAGTATCTTAACCAACCTTATATTTGGGCTAAATATTGAGCATATCAAGCTCAAATATAGTATGTAAGCCCAATATGGGCATGGATCCATTTTTTTTCCTTTTTTTTAAGTCTTCGGAGAAAGATTCACCTCAATTTTTCCTTTTCTTCTATTTTATTTTTCATTCTCTATAATTAATCAAAGTGAGATGGGTCATTTTATAAATTATGTGTATAATCAATCATATTGAAATGAAGGAAAGGTGTATTTAGTAACATTACTATTAGTCTTGTAGAATTACTATTGTTTTTTGTGGCCTTGGCTACAACTTAAAAGATTATAAATTCAGAAAATAATTTTAATGACAGTTTTACTTGCTTATCATTATTAATATAATTATTTTTCTCATTTTGCTCGTCTTCTTTTTGGTGGGAGTGAAATATAAGGCAGCTTATGAGAATTATGTGTTGTTAGTATAAGTTTACTTCAATGGTCATCATTCATGTCCCTTTCAGCCGAAAAAGCAAAAATTTCTCAATTTGACCCCACATTTCATTTTCAGCCTTTCTTCCTTATCAACATTCAAGTGTTGTACAGCTTCGGTAGCATGCATTGAAATATTGAATAAATTTTCCAAGCTGTTGAAAGGTCAAGTTGCATAAGTCTTCTTGGACTTAAATTAGCAGTGCATTCACTATTTATTTATTATCCGAGTCGATCAATCTTGCAACTTTTTTTGAATTCCATCACAAAATCAGTGCAAAAGATTATTCAACACAGAATTTGAAACTTTCTCAGATTCCAGTCCCTCTCTTGGTGCTAGATTTTGTTTTGATAATGTCAACAATTTTTGACCTCTTGGTAATATCAACAACAAAATCTTCAATATCATACCTGGTCAGATACTCAGATCCAAGCTACATATATAAGTTCCATTCACAAGTCACAACATGAAAAAAAACACAATCAACTTCCAGCCATCTCCACAGAAGCTACTATTAGTATCTATTCATCCCATAATCTAATAATTTCTCGAATTCGAATAATTTGGTTTTCTAGTTTTCTATCAACCGTAGCATACGGTAGCCAGAGAAGTTCAGGGAAACTAGTGAAAGAGTAAAATAAATGGAAAGATTGTAGGCATCCAAAAGCTAGCCTCACAAGTAATGATCAGCAAATCAACACAAATCATGAACCAACATCTGCTGTTCCAGGAACTCCACAATCACAGAGCTCAGAAACAGCATTTTATGAGCCAAGAAATGCACTGTTCTACAACACAAGTCCACCTATTACAGATGCTTTTGCTATTATTGTTGTTTAATTATTGTCATAAAAGAATAATATAGTGATCTTGATTGCTAATTCGGGTTCAATGCCAGTTCTACCTCAGGTTCTGAACTCTTTCCCAGAACGAAAAATACCACCTTCTCCACCCTCTCGACAACAGATCAATCCCCACACCAAGTACTTCCAGCTTCTTAGTTTCAGTAACCGATAAGCATATGAAGAGTTTAATAAATGCAAAAGGCGAATAGAATGCAGGTACCAAGTAACTAAGAATCTAAGATATGCCTAACTATTGTTCACCACTTCACCCCCTCCATGAGTAGCTGATTCCAAGTGAACTTGCATCATCCAACAGTTCACAAAGTGCCACCAGTAAATCATTAATAGAACAAGTCCCTCAACAGTCAACACTAAAGCAGGCGATAACTTGATAATAACTGGCACAGATGTACCGAGTAAAGGTTGTGCAAAAACTACCAATAAATATAGCTTGACACTGCCAGTTTAGTCATATCAGCCATAAATCCAGCTAGCCTCACAAGAATCCAGAGGTATCAGGATTAGACTTGTTAATCAGTTACCTTGTAAAAAGATGGCTCCAGAGAGCATAGAAACCACCGGCACAGTCAATGGGGTCTTACATGAAAGATATATAATATGGCAGCTATGTTTTCAACAATCCAGGAATTGGGACAGTTAACTCAAAGAACTCTCACTTGTTGCATCCTTCAGAGTTCATAAACCTTTCTAATCGCCAGCAGTATACAATCAAGAGCCTCAATTACAAGCTATAGTTGGTGAAAAAAAAAAAAAAAAAAACCAAACTTCCATTGCACTTCTGGAGAAAGAAAACATGGAGGTAATAAAATCACAGTCAAACACTGCACAGTCCAACAGAACAATCTAACAAACATAAAACTGTTCTAGTATTACCTACAATCTGCAAGCAAGCCAGCAAATTTCTGTTTGTTGATGCAGGTAGATCACATAAAAAGGTCCTGTACATACGGACTTCTCATATTTGAAAATGTGTATAGCATGCCTCAACGAAGATTTGAAGGATTCATGCAGAACATGATAAGGATCCATACTAGGCAATTTGACTTTATTCATGGCTTAAAAAATAGTTCAAAGTTCGAATACTTTCTTACCACATTCAGTTCTGTCTCAGCAAGCACATTATTCAACATGTAAAGCAGATCATACTAAGAAGTTGAGGATATCCACCGAAGTGATATTGACTGCACCAAAATGACTCGTGACAGAGATAAATAATGCCACCATAAAATGACAGTAGAAAACTTGCTAAATTGAAACTTAAGAACTGCAGCTGATATCCTGAGTTAAGAATACGGAACTTAAAATTAACTTTCGAGAATAATAAGTCACCAAGGTACGACAAGAACCAGCTATATACATGACAAGACAATGAAGCATTTATTGTAGTTATCCAGTCTTGAACCAAGCTATCTGCTTATTGTCTGAAATGCAAATCGACAATAACTTGTTCTGTGCTTGGGACAAATACAATGTCCCTGATTAAACTGTAAATTACCGATACTGATTCTGCATAATAGTATCCATCCAGCATCCTGGTTCAAATCATGTGCAAACTCAAAATCTTTTCCTCTTTATTCGAGACATATCATCAAGCCCACCATCATGCCACACCTGCCCACCATGTCGATAGTTTCCATCCTGCTCTTCAATGTTTCTTGGTCTCCTAGGTGCATTTCCAGGCCGGTTCTTAATTCTTCTATCAAACTCCCTCTCTCTTAAGTTGCCTCTATCCTGAAACTCGGAATCATTATTTGGACACAACCTAAAAGGCCTAGGGCAACCCTCAGCATTTAGAGGAAATTCCCCACCCTCGGGACCATTATAAGGTGGCCTAAATGGACGCACAGGTCCCCGTCTCTCACCAAACCTTCTCCTCTCCTCTCCAGTTCCATCAGCAGCAAGCTCCTGAAATCGGACAGGATGCATGGGCCTTCCAAAAAAATCATCACCATCTGTCCTTTCATGGGGATCTGCTATATCAAATCTCCGATTGTTTCTGAGTAAAACTCTACCTGATGGACTCCTATTAGGAACAGACCTATGGTGACCAGTATCTCTACCAGAATCCATATTACTCAACTCATTAGATGGTCTAGACATAAACGGGGCACCATGCCCCCTGACTACCATTCCTCCAGGGAAACAAGAATCTTCTGGTGATCTCATCCTAAAAATTGGAGGAGATATTTGGTTAGGCAATTCAGGATGATGTCGACCAAACCCATCAGGTGATCTTCTCCTTGGAGGTGACCATGTACCAGGTGAATGAGTCCTAGAGCCAATTGGAGATTTTGATCGAATCCGTGAAGGACCCCTTCTTTGTATGGGCATGAAGTTCCTGTTGCCTTGGACAAAAGGACCATCTATACCCTCATATGAAGATTGGGGATGTGTGTACATGGGGTCTGAGCTGTCATGTAAACCCTTCATGAACTTCTCACCATGCCTCAGTCCAACCAATTCAGAACCATCTTCACCAATGCATCTACCAGGGCTAATATTCCTAGTAACTCTGCGTACCATTTCAATGCCACGTCCAGGAGGCCCCTCTCTGAACCCAGGGGATCGCCTCCTTGAAGGCAAATGACGAAAAAAAGGCCCTTCATCGTTTAAAAGCTTCCTCCCTCCCCTACCAGTAACGGCAAAAGTACCATTCGTCCCAACATTATAGCTGTATTCATGATCAGCCTCCGATGCATATTTATGCCTGGGACCACGAAACTCTGGTGGACCACAATGAAATTCAGGATCCCAGTTACCATGTTGAGTGTCTATCCTACTGGAAATTCTCCCTCTTCCACGCACAAAATTCAGTCTAGGGTTTCTAGACTGCTGATCCTGATACCTCTCTCTTGGAAATCTGTGAGAACCCTCGGGGTAAATTTCATCTCTGCAGAAGATAGTCAGGAACAAAAATCAGATAGGGACACATCATTTAAAATCCAAAAGGAACCACTAAAACAACAAAGGAGGGAAAAACATAAAGTCAAAAGATAAAACAATAATCACCTCCCTCGAGGATGCAATGTATCTCCTTCAACTGTGACATCAAACCTTTCCCTTCCAGCTTGGGATGGCAATGACCCGCCTGAAACTACCCTAGATTTACTGGGAGATGACATGTTAGAAGTTCGAGACAAGGTTATAATTCGGCTCTTATTACCTCCATTGTTGGCATCCTTAGCTGCATCATCAACATTTAAAGATGCTTCAGCTCTAGCCAAAGCTGAAACATCTTTCTGAACATCAATTTCTTTAACATTCACATCTGACCCTTGAGCAAGAGTCACAGAACTTCCCTGACTTGCATTAGTGGCTTGATCAGATGGCTGTTCAAACTCCCGGGCCTTTAGGACATCATTCATCCCCAACATTACAATTGATTGTCTAGAAGGTGTCCTGATCAGCTGCTTTTTCTCAGCTCCATCAGTATGTGTTTCAACTGCTGAAGATTCTCGTAAAATAGCAACTTTCAAATCATCATTCTTATTGGCACTCTCACCGTGAGCTGTTTCAGCAAATTCCATTATGTTATCAATAATTGTTTTATCATGCTCTTCTGTTGTAATGTTTTTATCTTCAACATAAGATGATGCGGGATTACCGTCGCCAGGTAGTCCTGCAAAATCTATATGTTCCTTGTCAAAATTATCATTACTAAGCTGTTGTATTTCTCTTTTTTCACATATAAGTCCCTCTGTTGAATCATCAACCATCGATTCTCGAACTTCACCATCTTCAAAGCCTTCCTCTTGTCCCCCATCTTGTTCTGCATCAACAGCTGTTCCTAAATTGTGATTCCCATCAGACTCATAATCAGAACCATAAGAGTCTTCTTCTAGCATATCGCCCGACAAATTGATCTTTTCTTCATCACTTACAGAACCCTCACCATTTCCCCGAGGATTATGGGGAACCTCATCCATGAGTTTCAATCTACACTGCTCAGTATCATCAACTTTTTTATCTACAGCTATTGCAATGTCTGTCATGCCAGAAACATTTGATTCATGATCTTCCTGACTCTTAGATGTTGAAGTCGTTTGGCTTGTTTCTGCAGCAACCTGCCTAGAACTTTCAGATTTCTCCTGAGGCACCTCCCCACCAAGACGGGATACTTTACAGTTCAAAGATAGTTCAACTCGGTTTGCTACATCACCACTTATAGATGCGTCTGCTGAACTTGTCATTTTTCCTTTGATATTCTGAGTTTGCGGCATCGGTTTATCTGATTGGTTTGATGTTTCCTCTATTTTCTTAAGTGATTCCTGTATTCCCTCATGAACTGGTTCAGGTTTAACAGATCTAGCATCAACTAAGTTTGGGGTGCTAAAATTTGATAGTTTCAAGGTTTCTGGACTGCATCTGTCAACTGATTCACACTTCACTGCTCTAGAGCCTAGCAATCCCTTAGGAACGGCTTTAACTCCCTTAAAATCATGTTTCGTGCTCTCATCAATTGGTTCTGATTTTACATTCCTAATATTAACATTGTTCAAATTGCCAGTCAGCACAAACGCTTTGCTCAAGCTCGTGTTAGTCATTACGCTGCTTGAATGCGTTATAGCTGATGATTTGGAAGGCTCCTGACTAAGGCCTGATAATAGAAACGGAGGACTGAGTCCTAAATGAAGATTATAATTGGAGTTGCAAGGCTTGCCCAACAGATTAGGTGATAAGGTGTCAATGGATCTGCATTTGTTCTCTTTGAGAACTTGTTCTTCTGAAGAAACAACATTACCAACCATCCCGACTGAACAAATTAAAGGCTTTATATCTTGTATCTCACCGGTTCTGTTAAATCCATGAGTTAATTGACCTACAGCTTCATCATTCACAGTACCATCCCATGAATCCATGGTTGTATTCAAATCCCAGTTTGATCTGTTAGCCTCAACATCATCAGTTTCACATTGGTTACTGCTTTCTCCCTTGCTCAAAGACAAATTCAGTGAAACACGTTCTCCACTCTCTTGATTCTGACGCCTTCCTTCACCTTTTTGACCTGACATAGCTGAATCAAGACAAACCTTTAATCCTAATGATAACTCAGTAATCTCAGAAGTTTTAGTTATTTCCGATTTACTCTTTCCATCCACTTTTCGTTCACTAGATATATCCTTCCCAATGTGATGTGGAGAAGCTTCAATGGGTGCTAAGTTGAGCTCAGTTTTTGCTGAATTCAACAGACAGTTTGCAGATTGTTCAGATGCAACAGGCTTCTCCTTGTTTTCAACATCAGACCTGGAAACAGAGCTACTTGTAGGGTTCGGTTCTTCAATCTTGACCTTAGAGTTGCTAGCATTGCTGTGAACCACATCAACATTCATAGCATCGGAATTTCCCTTTCTTTCTTCATGTAGAGAATCCTTCTTCACATAAGGTACGCCAGAAGGACTCGCTCCAATACTAGCATTGGATAGAACTGACCTCATAGATGGGCTAGATTTTTCTTTGTGTAGTGAATTGTTTACAGAGTGAGAAGCTCGCTCTTCAGCAGTAGGTGATGGAGGCCGAATTATTGGATACCTCCTTTTCTTGATGGGAACACCTGCGCTATAATTACTAGACATTCGGGCAAAGGGTTTCAACCCAGTCTGCCAATAAAAGATCAACTAATCAATAATATTATTTAAAAACAAAACTTTCATACTCTCAAATCTAGTCAGTAGTAATTTTTACGGAAAATATAAACACCTCTTCGTTTTCTAATACTGGCAAGAGACTCCAAATTTTGCTACAGATAAAAACTTCTTGCTACTCTATCAAAAAAACCCAAATCAAGTTCAGGCAAAGTTATGAGAAGCAACTTTCAGATCCCGCCCTGAGTGATACACAAACAAATTCTTCAACAGATTCTGTCAGCTACCTAAGGGTATGCAGTCTCTAACTAGTAACCAAACTATAGCATTAAACATATGATACAAAGCACCTGCATAAAAAGGAAATAAAATGAAACCGTCATAAATTGCTTCAAAACGACTATTAAGACTCAAAACAACAAATAACCAGAAAAGAAAAGAATAGAAATTTGAAAACTCCAATAAGGAAAGATAAACTAAAAGATTCTAATCAACCCAAATTAACCATCCAAATATCACAGAATTAAATGGAGCAAAAACTATACCATAAACAAAAATCAATCAATCATTACCCATCTCATAATTCTTCAAAATAAAATGGACCCAATTGAAAACACAATCAATCACGTAGATTTAGTAATTAAACCAAGCATCCACGGCCAATTAAAGAACAAACTTAAACCAGTATAACTGGATCATCAACCAGTCCACTCCCCTCCAACCAAACAAAGAAAAGCATCAAATGATATTTACAACTAACCAATTTAAAAAAGAAACAAAAATGAATTGATTACTCTACACACACACACACACACACACACACAAAATTACTAGATTCATTTCATTTCCGGAAAAATCATAAGTTCAATCAATACAACCAAAACACAAAACAAAAACCAAAAAAATGAAATCAAGATCAAAATCCACCGTTGAGGCGTTGACCGACCAAAAATCCAAACAATTGAATTAATAATAAAAATAACAACAACAATCCAAAAAAAATAAAAATTAAAATAAAACAAACCGGTGACGCAGAGAGTAAGAGGAAACTGATGAAGAAATTACCATAAAAACAGGCGATAGCAACAAGAATCCGCCAAAAACAATTGAGATTGTTCTTGGGCTCAGCTTCAAGAAAAAAAGAAAAGAAAAACAAGAGAGAATCTAAAGCAAGCGTGATTTCTAATTTACGTAGGGTTTGGGTTTGATCAGATGCAGCATCTTTATATACTGATACAGAGTTGTTTGTAATGAGATTTTTTTTTTTTTGTTATTATTATTTTTTAGTTTACCGACCAGACAATCAAAAGTGGTCTGGTTCTTTACACGTGGTGTGAGATGGTTGTTGGCATGTGCTTAGGGACCCACCACTTGTAGACTTTACTGCATTTTGTTTTTTTTTAAGACTTTACTTGATTGATTGATTAAAGGATCTTTTTATTATTTGATTGATGGGGGTTGGCTGCTGTGCAGCTGGCTGTATCATACAGCCAGCAACAGTGCCTCCGTTAAAAATTAAAAAATCAATGGGGCAACCGGTTTTCAACCGGTTGCCACTAAAAAAAGCTTTTTTTTTTTTTTTTTTAATTTTACAACACCTTAATATTTATATTTATAAAATTTAAAAATTTAAATGAAAACCTATATAAAAAAAACTTATATAATTAAAAATTATATTTAATTAAGATAAATTAATTAATTATATATTTTGATATTTTGGTTTGTAACCATTTTCACGGTAATGGTAACCATTTTCACGGTTTATGTAACCATTCTAAGGTTTTGGTAACTACTTATTGATATTTGAAATTTTAAATTGTAACCATTTTCACGGTATTAGTAACCACTTTCACAGCAGTAGTAACTATTTAACGGATTGGGTAACCACTTTTGTTTTTTCAATAATTTGACTTGTAACCAATTCCACGGTAATGGTAACCATCTTTTACGGCTTCAATTACCAATTTATGGCCCTGGTAACCGGTTTTTAATTTATGAAATTTAGACTTGTAACTACTTTCACGGCATTGGTAATCATTTTCACGGCTTCAGTAACAATTTTAAGGCTTGGGTAACCACCTTTAAATTTTTGATATTTTGACTTGTAACCATTTACACGGCAATGATAATAATTTACACGGCTCCAGTAACCATTTAACGAATTTGGTAAATACCTTTTGATTTTTACAAATTTGACTTGTAACCATTTTCACGGCACTAATGAGTATTTTTACGGCTTTTAGTAACCATTAATACGGTATTGGTAACCATTTTTTATTTTTTTCATATTTTGTCTTGTAACCATTTTCACGACGATGGTAACTATTGTAACGGCTTCAGTAATCATTTTACGCCTTTGGTAACTACATTTTGATTTTTACATTTTTGACTTGTAACCATTTTCACGGTATTAGTAACCACTTTTACGGATTTTAGTAACCATTAATACGGCATTAATAACCATTTTTTATTTTTAAAATATTTTGTCTTGTAACAATTTTCACGGCAATGGTAACAATTTTCACGGCTCAAGTAACCATTTTACGGATTTGATAACTACCTTTTGAATTTTACAAATTTGACTTGTAACCATTTTCACGGCACTAGTAAGTACTTTTACGGCTTTTAGTAACTATTAATAATGTATTGGTAACCATTTTTTATTTTTTTCATGTTTTGTCTTGTAAC
This sequence comes from Dipteronia dyeriana, assembly GCA_032871835.1. Lineage (NCBI taxonomy): Eukaryota > Viridiplantae > Streptophyta > Magnoliopsida > Sapindales > Sapindaceae > Dipteronia > Dipteronia dyeriana. The sequence continues at coordinate 18,631,414 of CM065303.1, forward strand.
CATTTTCACGGCGATGGTAACTACTCTAACGGCTTCAGTAATCATTTTACGCCTTTGGTAACTACCTTTTGATTTTTACATTTTTGACTTGTAACCATTTTCACGATACTAGTAACCACTTTTACGGATTTTAGTAACCATTTTTATTTTTAAAATATTTTGTCTTGTAACTATTTCACGGGGATGATAACAATGTTAACGGCCCCTAGTAACCATTTTACGGCTTTGGTAACTACCTTTTGATTTTTACAATTTTGATTTGTCACCATTTTTACGGCACTAGTAACCACTTTTACGGCTTTTAGTAAACATTAATACGGTATTGGTAACCACTTTTTATTTTTTTAATAATTTGTCTTGTAACAATTTTCACGGAAATGGTAACAATTTTCACGGCTCCAGTAACCATTTTACGGATTTGGTAACCGTTTATACCGGTTTGGTAACCGTTTTATATTTTTTAATATCTTAAATAGTAAAACCATTTACACGGTATTGGTAACTATTTTCACAGGTCTAGTAACCATTTTACGAGTCTGGTAACCAAATTTTTATTTTTATAAATTTTGACATGTAACCATTTTCACGGCGATTGTAACCATTTGTACGACTCCAGTAACTATTTTACAGGTCTGAAAACCACCTTTTAATTTTTAAAATTCTAAGTTGTAACCATTTTACGGCTATGGTAACCGTTTTTTTTTTTTTGAAATTTTAACTTGTAACCATTTTCACAACGAAGGTAACCATTTTCACAATGCCAGTAACCATTTTACGAGTCCAGTAACCACTTTTGAATTTTAGATATTTTGACTTGTAATCATTTTCACGGCTATGGTAATCATTTTCAAGTCTGAAGTAACCATTTTACGGCTCTAGTAACCAGTTTTTTTATTTTTAAAATTTTGACTTGTAACCATTTTCACAGTACCATTTAAACGACTTTGGTAACCATTTTTTTATATAAATATTTTAACTTTTAACTATTTCACGGCAAGAGTTTTTTGAGAATGGTATTAGGCATATGGAAAAAATTCCTTCTCTAAAAGTAAGTTTGAATTTTTTTCTTTTTAGAATGATATCAAGCTGACTTTGTATTGAAGCAACCTGTTAATTTGTTTTTTCATATTGATTATTGTTTAATAGTTTTTTCAAAATTTGTAACTACTTATTCTATCATGGTATGTCCCATATTTCGAAAATTTTAGAATCAAAATCAATTACTTCCTTTAGTTGCTTCAACAAATTTAGAATCAAAACAATTAATCAAAACAATCAACATGTAATCAGTTATATAAAATGTAAGTGCAATCTAATGATTTTAAAAGATCATTTGGATATTAATAGATATATACAAAGGTTGCTATCATACTTTCTTCAGATCATTTACATTTCATTCAAAGAATTGAAGTCATATATCACAATCCCTGAGAAAAACATAACTTTTTCTCCAAAAATTGCTTCAAAACTGACCATTGTCAATACCTGGAATTGGATGCTTCATGCGTGACATATACTTATCCTAATTAAATTGGTTTGGTGAATAGAATTTGTATTGTCATGTTCTTAAAAAAAAAAACTGCAATAAATGATTAGGGTAATCGAGTTCGAATGCAAAGCCTAATAGGTGTAACTTCTAGCAATCACATTATTTCAAATAATCACCAAACAATAAATAAAAACAAAAATGTGTTCCTTTTGAATTTCATATAATAAAATATATATACATTTGATTAATAATCATCTCCTCTATTTACTCCTACTTGATATTTACATTTTTCACTTGTACAAAAATGATCCCCCAAGCTCTTTTGCCAAAAACTGAGAAAAGAAAAAGAAATCATGACCAAAAACACACCGAGTATTAAACATGGAAAGGTAATGTATCAATTTACATGCCAATTTTTTTGTGTATATCACGGAAATATTTTTTAACTTATTGATAATTTATCCAAGCCATATTATCAAGCTTCAGCACCGGTTGTGGACCGAGTGCTACCTTCATCAGAGACGATACCCCCCACCAACGGTCTTTCTCCTTTTGCAAATTGCATGCACCATTTTAAACTGCAACAATTAGTTGAAAACAATCAACATAAATTGTGTGGTCTGGATTCCGAACTTACTAATGTGGTGGGCATGCTCCTAACTTGCGCCCCAACAAGAAGAGGCTTGCAACAATTTTGTCGAAAAAGGTCACCATAGCAATGGTAACCTTGTTTACGGCTCCAATAATCTTATTTAGCTGAAAGTGAAACATCTATTAGAGTTTTGTTTTATTTTTTATCTTTACATGGTGAAAGTGAAGTTTATATTATATTTTCATCTTTTTATTAACTCTCTGTAATATAACTTGTGTTGTTCCAGGAGTTAATGTCAGTTGACAAATTATGTAATTTTCTCATCCATTTTTTTCCCATTATATGTGTTTACAAGGACTAGCTTATCCCAGAATGAAGGTTTGTGATATACATACTTGCAAGAATTTTAGCTTTCACTTTTGTGATCGGGAGACAATAGGGGAGACCTTTATTCTTCACCAGAGAAGCTTCTAAACCACGTTTAATCAGTTAATTTAATAGATAAGTCTTAATAAAGCCTTACTTGAACCTAGGGTCGCATTTATCTAGGACATTTTATTGGACGTTTTATCTTAGAGGTCTGGCAAAACCTAACAAAGACTTGGTCAGCTTAAGAAAAAAAATGTACAATTGAATATGAAGATGATGAAGAGGGAGAGAAAACTGAGTTGTCATTTTTCTGCCTTGCGAAATATTTATGGAATCCTAGGGTCATCATCTGGGATTTGATTACACTCTTAATTTTTAATCTTCTTTAGGATATATAAGTGTATATGACTACAATTAGGTCGAAGAGAAATCTTTAATTAGTGAAAGAACATGATATATATGTCTAGTAAAAAACATGCAACACAATATACACATGGAGGAAGAAGTTTCCTTGATCGTTTATGGTAAAGTGTTAAAGTGTCTGTATGATTCGACCTAGCGGAGGTGAATATGCAAGAGAAATATTCAGTCTATTCATTAATAATCTCAGCCACATTCAAATTTTGTAGTTTACTCTAGATAACAATTGTTCAAATTATACATGAATAATTACTAGCTCAAACTAACATTTTTATTTCTTCTTTACAAGTCGAATTCTGATAGCAGTGACCCAACATTGGTTCCATATAACAATATACCTGGCTACCTCCTATTTTCAGCAAAGTTCAAATATAATATAACTCACAAGAAACCTCTATCTATCACATTTCTCTCAACCACATCAGCTGGACAAGGCAATTTATAATTAATTATATATCCCGTGGAAACTGAAAATAATAAATAATTAAACCATGGGATACATTTCAAGCGTATGCAACACAAAACACATCACCGACCTCAATGAGTTGGATCGGGATTGAAATTTACAGTTTCCCTATAGATTCTTCAGTAAAAGATGGATGCTGAAAATCAAAACTGAATGGCATTGGGCAAACAGGCTCCTCATTGATATCATGAAGGGGGGCAAGATATGGGTGGCACAGAGCCTCATCAACTGCAAACAATGATGTAGAAAAATAAAGGGTTGCTGAGAAAAATGAGAACTGATAGTCCACGTGAACATTAACTCAAAATAAGCATATAACGATTATAATTTATCAAACTAAAACGACAAACAAATTGATGCAGCATATAATTCTTTATCCTAATCAAACTGAAAATCAGTTCTAGTGCTTTATGAATCTTCAATTCTAAATTTATTAAAATGTCAAAATCAACAGCCAAAGGCATAGTTCTCTCTATAAGTCTATATCAATGTACCTGTAATACGTTTGTTCGGATCAAAGACGAGCATCTTCTCCAGCAAATCTACAACACCTGGAGACACATTAGGAAATCTAATAGAAAATTTTACTTTGGGAACTGGGGAAGCATTCTGAGATATCTTCTTGCGTTATCACTTCGCAGAAAGCCAAGGCCAGATCATCAAGTGAACATATAAGCTATTCAAAACAGGTGGAAAATCATGCAAAGTTAACATATACAAAGTTGATTCAGCTTATAATGAAAATTATTAAAATAGCTCAAATTTTTTAGAATTTATATGGGAAAAAGAATATTAGAACATAGCACAACAGGGCAAACCAGCTAGACTATTGAGTGCAAGTGAAGATTCCGTATTGCCAACCAATTCAATAGGCAATTTAAAAAAAAAAACAAAAATACTACCCTAAAAGTAAGCTAGCAGAAACTAGGCAAAGAGCTGTATCTGACATGAGAAATTCTGGAATTTACTCTCAAAATCTAATATCAACCAAAGTCTATACCAAAAATGAGCCGTAACAACAATTACAAGTGTAGGTAAATTAGAAACCAAAAACAAACACAACTATACCAAAACACAAAACCTATGTCTATATAGAGTAGTTGTTCGGTGTCACATACCAAGTGGTCGTCATCAGAATTTTGGCAAAGAACCCTCATTTATGTGAACATTGGAGGGTTTCTACCCATATACAGATGTTGAACCACGGCTTGCTTCTGCACAGCACATATATTAGAAGCAATATACAAAAGTGGATAAAATATAATTATTAGAGAAAAGCTACAAAGTTCTAGCATGCACACAAGCTAGAACGACTTGGCTTGAAATGAGTTACTATTAAAATGCAGTATTGATATATAAATTACTATGCTAACCTCAAATTATAACAATATCTTCAGCTACTCTTATATATAATAGTGCATTTCCAATAACGTTTTCGTAAAAATTATATATATATAGAAGTAATATTAAGATATACACACAAAAAATAAATAAATAAAGAACTAATTATACAAGCATGAACAAAATATGCTTTAGAAAAGTTGCTCCCTCAATATGGTCCAAAACAGAAAATCCTTGCAAGAGATTGAAATGTTTGTCTGGCATATTTATGCCTATAACTTTTTTTTTAACTTTCAGTTTATTAAATAAAAAAATCATACAATGCCAAGTTAAACCAGACAATCCAATAAAAAAACGGGAGCATCCAGAATCCTCAAAAGAAAACCCAACAAAACCTTACAAAAATAAAAGAATTACACATCTAAGCAAACAGCGGGGCACACCATACATTAAAAACAGAGTGCCTGAGGAAAAATTTGGTATAGAACTCGAAAGAAGCTAAAATTATTCAACGCCCCATTCCAATTCATTTTCCATTTGACCCATGTCCCAATAAAACACAAACTCACTCACCAAACACAATCACTTAGAAATCCAACTCATCATCAATCAACAACACATCTACTTATCATTCTCAGCTATATGATTTTGCAAATTACTAACAGGAGACGATTGCTTAAAATACCAAAAACCTTTTCAACATTCATACCATAAGGATCAATTTCAAAACATCATTCTAGTATAGACCAAAGATTTTCTCTAACGATGATGAATAATCAGTAGGTCAATTTTAATTTTTTCTTCTTAAAAGTATTTTAATTAAATGAACAAATATAAAAAATGACTTCCTATCATTCTAGGAATCCAAATGCTAAAGATTAACTTATGATCAGTTAAAGAGTAAACTAAATTATATACTGGAATAATACCACAATCTAAATACTCTAATTCTATGAATAAAAATATCGACAAACATACCACATTACCAAATAATGTTAAAAATAATCAAATAAAACCAACATATCACACAAACAACCAATCAACCTCATTTTTTTTTAATCAACAGAATCTCATCTCATTCCTTACGTCTTAATGTCTTACTTTTCTAAGGTAAAAATGCTTAATGCAGTATTTATCGTATAAGTAAATATCAAATACATAAAAAAAATCCTTAACTTATGTTTGACCATGTCTATATAGAAATCAGGCTATATATCACAGAATCAGTGCACACAAGAAGATAAATATATTTGGAATGCGTTTGTCTCATTAATAGACTTCTTGACTTGATCTTGTGTGGCTGCCTGAACTGAGGTTAGCCCATATGATCAACTAGAAAGACGATAAGACAACTAAGTAACCACTAAAGAACTCTGTTAATTAGACATTTCAATGTGTTATCTCCCCTCTTTAGCTGAAACATCAGCCACAAAGATGCTACCTGAATTGGACCAGCCACCCAATACGTTCCTGTCAGAGCTATTACTGAACCCAAGCCAGTTTGAATCCCCTCTAAATGAAAATTCCTTGATGCTTTCTCTCCACTGTCCACAAAAGACCTCATAATCAACCAAAATTGTTACACTGCATCATTAATTTCAGCTAAAATGGAAAATAAATAAATAAATAAAAATGGAACAAAAAAATTCAGCTTTAAAACCAACACCACAACACATTCTCAACCACTCAGAAGCTAAGATCACCTTTCTTTGACCGTCCATAATCCGTAAAAACTATATATATCACAAACTTGAACCAAATTCAAATAAACAAAAACTATATAACAAAAAATTCAATGTTTAATATATAAAATCTGATTTAAAAAAAAATAGAATTATATGCAAAATGTCTTACAGTGCTAACATAGATGCCAAATAATTCAGTATTATTGAGGATGCTATTACTCATTCAGGACTTGGAGATCTGTGCTCAAAATGCAAGAATCAAACAAGTTTAAAGTTAAAAATTCAACATCATATCATAATAGAAGAGCACCGTTTTAAGAAAATTAAAAACTTATAACCATAAATGGATAAAAAAGAATATTATTATAGCAATTAAGTAAAAGTAACGAAGACAATTATATTTATTTTACCAGTTACTAGGAATTTGAACACAACGTGTTTATCCTTACTTCTCAGGAGTCAAGATATGTTCTGTTTTGATCTCTCCAATACGTTATCATCAAGAAGGTCATTCAAATCAATGTAAAGTTAAATGACTACCAGGAAATGAATATCATAATTTCAATATACAAACCTATAACAAAAGGTAGTCTGAGGCAATTGCATGTTGCTTGTGCCTAATTGCATCATCAATCCGACTTCTTGTTGATGTTACCAAAACTGCATATTTACAAACAAGTTTTATTTAGTTATCAATAATAACTTAATAAACTTACTAAATCGAAGCTATACGAAACAATCAAAGTTTCTACAACACAATTGACACAACAATCTCATTGCCTCAATCTAATAATTTTGCTAACAAAACTGATAATCTTACCTACACGAAATTCGGATTCACAAGAAGCATCAATCAAGTAGTAACTAAAGATGTATCAACAATAAAAAAGTTCCACAAACCTGCAAAACCTTCGAATCAAACTTCGGTGATTCAATTCTAATGACATTGTGATCTATGAAAAATAAAAATTGTTTATCTTATCTTATTCAATTAAGAGCAACGAAAACAACCTTATGAAGAGGAGGACAGCTGCTTGAACCTACTGGAAATCTTGCAACTATTTTGACATATCAAATTTCAGATTGTACTGGACAAACAAATTACTACATCGAAGCATCCAGTTCTCAAGCAACGCCTATATATCTGTCCTCTTTTTTCATTAACATGCACAAAATGCTAGCTAGCCAATGAACGAGTTAGTTACCCGTATATCGAATCTAGCATTTAATAAATCCGAGCTATAAGAAACAATCAAAGTTTCTACAACACATTTGACACAGCGAGCTCATTGCCTCAATCTATGCACCTATTCACTACATAAAACACAATTTCGCTAACATAACTAATAATCATCTAAATTACCTACACAACATTTGGATTCACAAAAAGCATCAATCAATCAATCAAGCTGTAACTCAAGTTTTGTTAACAATAAAAAAGTTCCACAAACCTGTAAAAACCTTCGAATCGAACTTGGGTAATCCGATTTGACATACAGTGATAGACCCGAAGGTTCCCCAACAATGCAACATCAGGCACAGGTAGTCCTTGAACCAATCCCGCCACGAACCCACCTAGGAAATTGTCTCCAGCACCCGTCGGATCAACCTGGTTTGCCAAAAAAGGCAAAATCTTCATCATTTCCCCATCTATCAAATACAATTCACACCATTCCTTCCCGTGACTCACCACCACACAACACTTTTTTCGAACCTCTTCTACTTCCATGAACAAAACCTCCGCCGATGAGGCCTTCAAGAACCCGATTCTGGGCAACAGATGATAAAACCCACTGCCTTTTAACTACACGAGATTGACGGTGCCATCGACGCAGTCAAAGACCTGGATTATCGACTGAATGTCGATAAAAACGGTGTCGCATATCTCCACCATCTTCTCCAGCGTCGCTAAGAGTATCTCTCCGCCTACACCGACGGTGATTCCGTAATCGAACCCCGCATCCCCGGGGAGATTCGACGGCGTGATCGGATCGCATGCGCATACCCATTTCAGGACTCGATACTGATGCCTGTCATGATCCGAAATCGAGCTAGAACTCAGAATAGAGAAGAATGGAAGTGATGATGGTGGAGTTGGCGACGACAAATGTGGCGATCTGCAAACGGAGGTGGAGATTAGCCGCCGCCGGCGGTTGAAGCAGACATGGAAGCCAAAGGGAGACAAGTTGAGAAGAAAATAGTGATAAGAGAACTGAGAAGAATGGAAGTCAATAGAGGAAGGAGATATATATTGTCTCAGACAACTTGGAACCGGTTAGAGTTGTTTTTTAGGTTTTAAGTTTTTTTTTTCTTTTTTAATTAATGTAGAACCGTTGGATCAAGTTCATAAATGATCCAATGGACCAAAAATTTTACTATTCATGACTGTATCATACAGCTAATTTATCTGTGACTGCATAGCAGCCAGACCCTTGATTGATGATAAATCAGTGTGAACGGGAAAAAAGAAACAGATAAATTCTCATTTTATCGGGTACCTCAAACCCGGATCACGTCCTTTTCAATGTCAGAAACCCGGCCCATATTCAAGCCCTCCTAGTCCTATCGGACAAACTGGACCCCTAGACGTTACTAGGTTAGGGATTATGACATACAAAGCAACTTTGATTCCCAAGCATGAGTAAGGACATTTTTATCCAATATTATGAGAATAGATATCCAAACAAATATAGACGAAGAGATATTTTTTCGGTATCATGTGAGTAATATCTGGAGAGTGTGTGTAGTATTTGTTGCCGACAAATTATCCATCGAAAAAAATCCAATGAATATGTCACAATTGGCATGTCTCTAACCAAGTGATTGTCATTGGTAGCTGACCACCTTCGAAGGATGATTAAGGTCCAGTTTGGTATTGTTGTGCTGTAGGGAGAAGTGCTTTTGAAATTGCTGTGGGAAAAATTACTTTTGGAATTACTGTGGGAAGAATCAGTTGAGTGTTTGATAAACTGATTTTCAAAAGTGATGTGAGAACTAAAAACAATTTCAATGTGTTTGGTAAACTGAAATAAAAGTGTTGTGAGTGTGTAAAATTACTAAAAAGACATAGACATCTAAATGATGCTAACGTGATAAACTTTATATTTTTTTTGTTTATTTGTGTTTAGTGTTAAGTGTTATATAATTACGGTAATTTATTGAATTAATTAGCCCCATTTCTTTATTTTATTATACTTTATTATTTTTATTTTTTTATTTCTTTTTTATTTTACTTTATTGAATTAATTATCCCTATATATTTTTTGTATAGTTATGATAACATTTTTTTTGTACAGAAATGTGAACCTAATTTTTTTTAGTAAATTTCGTTAAAGGCAAGGATAAAGTTGGAAAGTTGGTAAAATTTCATTTAATATCACTGTAACGTATTTTCTAAAAACAGAAGTCAAAATCCAAAAGCATGTATTTGTAACTTCTAAAAAACTCAGCTGGGGGAAGCTAAAAGTGACCAAAAGCACTTTTCCGCGATTTTACCAAACACCCTGCATTTGGTTCAGAATCACTTTTGACCCCAAAAGCAGTTGGGAAAGCAATGCTAAACTGAACCTAAGTATGTTATTTTCTCTTTTCTGGAAGGACCGCTTATCTAGGTCACCTGAGCCACCATAGGTGTTTTGGTGCATCACATCACTGGCATGTAAAATGACACTTATCACTTGTATCCAGACAAGTGTTCCCCACACTTAAAATAGGGTCGAAAATATAACAAGAAGTCGAAAAATGAACCTATAAATACCACTTAGAAAAAGAAATCAAGTAAATTATCCTCTTCAAGTAAAAACCCTCCATATGCATGGGCATCCCTTGAATGGGAGGGGACTTTAGATGCTTCCTCGAAAAACCATCCTCAAAAAAGTTATTAATTGATCACCAACATGCCTCACTTTTATTAATAAGAAGAGTAATGCTAGGTTTCCCAAGTTCCATTTCATATTCCTTTTCAAATAATGTTAGCACGTGAGATGTTAACATCTTATAAATAATGAGATTGTGATGAGTTGAGTGAATTTCTATAGTCACACATTTATGGTGCTATAAACGCCCACACTTCACTGTCTCATGTTGCCTCATCACTCAAAACCCTAGTCCCTTAGCCGCAGTAGCAAACACTTCTCATTTCTCTCAAAGGTCTATCCGGTGAACTCTCAAACAAGTTCTCGTTTTTTCTTTGCTTATTTATCTAATCGAACATTTACATATAGGCATATAGCTTGTTGATTTTGTTAGTAGTTGAGACCCCATGTTGTGTTTTCTATGTTTTTGTTGCTTTTATTTTAACTTTTAAATATAAAAAAATCAGTATACATACACTAACATTACTATGTATTCATGTCCTCGTGTCATGTATATGTATGAGTGTATACATGTGTAGATCGATAGATGCAATTGTTTTTACTTTGTATTTCTTGCACAAATCATGGTTTTATAGGGGAAAAAATCATGATACATATACTAAACATTACTCTGTTTCCACCTCCTTGTATACATATGTGCAGATCTAAAGGTGCAGTTGTTTTTCTATGTTGTCGTATGTGAATTTTATCAGACGTACACGTCATTGACAAAGAGGATAAAATTGTCAGGTGGATGTCCGAATAGGCATCATGCAAGGCATCACCAAAGAAGATAAGCCCGAATAAATAAGTATTGAACAAGATCTGCTCGGGGTCAATTGACGTCATATACTACTCGGGGTCAGTTAGACATACTCAGGGTTAGTTGGTGACATTTTCTACTCGGGACCAGCTGATATCGTGTTCTACTCGGGACAAGCATGAAGAAAACTGAATAAAAAGCCTAGCGCGTAGCTCACACGGATCAAGTCATTAAAATATACGAAGATATCCATATCAAAGAAGAATTCCAACAAGAACAAAATATCAAGCAGAAAGGGTTCCTAATCAGGCAACAATTTTATTTCTTCAAAAAGGCTGCGCTATAATAAGGAAATAAGGAAATAAGTCCTAATTGGACTACATTACTAGAGTCCCATTCGATCTCAATACAAGTCTCCGAAACAGGAAAGAAGATAAACTACTTTGAACAAGTAAACAATTATAATTAAATACAAAGATCTTTTATTACTTATACAAAGAAGATTAGAGTTCTATGGACATATGAATAGACCCATAATCTCGTCATAAAATATAGACAGAGAATATACAGAAATCATAGAAAAATATAGAGAGAAGAAAGAGAGATCGAGAATTGTAATTATTTTATTCATAGTGGATTTTGGCTTGGTTGATCATTCAACCACCCGTGGACGTTTCTCCGGTCATCGGAGTTTTACCATGTAAAAACTTACGTCTGATTACTTTCTCCTTCTCCTTCTCTTTCTCTTTGAGATCACAGTTATAATCTAAATCTTATTGGCTTTTCTCATACAACCAGAAATCGACGTCAACAATTGGCGCTAGAAGAAGGGGGTGAACCTCTGATTTAATTAAAGGTAATGGTAGAAAGCAGAAGCAGTTCTGGGGATGTTCAAAAATCTCTAGATAACTTCTATGTTGGCAATAGCTCGCGAGATCTCGCTGCAACTACGGAGAACCAACCAACATCTCTGGCGGGTATCCAAGAAGTTCCTCCGACCAGCGAAGACTTGACACAACGCTTCCGAGAGGCACTGCAATAGTTTGTGGCAGAAACAGCAAAAGAAGGAGTTGATCTACTGGCTGCAAAAGAAGCGCAACCTCCTAACCTTCCACCTGCAAGGCTTTGTTCGATTGTTATCGGGTCAGAACTAAATGCACCGGAAGCCGGAAGGAACTTGGGTCCAATTAATCAGGCTGGATGTGGAACACTCGAAGAGGAACGACCACGCCAGAAGCAGAACCATGATTAGAAAGCCCGTGCTAGACTCCACAAACACGACTGGTACAAGGATCGGTCATCGTCGTCGGAAGATAGCGATCGGCACCATCGTAAACGTCAGCACGGAACCATACGCCTGTAAGAATCAACCTGTGAAAGTCGACATCAAAGTGAAGAGCCAGAGAGAGGAATGACTGTCACTCGGCGGTTTAACTTTCATATGGATCTAGTGGGAGATAGAGATGTTGTAATTCAGAGCCTAACCCGAGAAGTCAAAAACAATAGGCATCAAATGAATGCACTAGTCAAACGTTATGGGTACAACGATTTATCTGACGAAGATTCTGACAGTCCATTCACTAGGGACATCCTACGGACTTCATTACCAGAAAGATTCAGGATGCCACACGTGGAGTAGTTCAAGAAGAATACAGACCCAAAAGAACATGTCAGACGCTATAAAAGTGCTATGACCCAGTATGCCCATAGCGATCCCCTATTATGTCTCAACTTTCCACAGATTCTAGGGGACACAGGCTCAAGATGGTTCGGGAGATTGCCCCCAGCGAGCATCGAAAGCTTCAGTGAACTAAGCAGGAGTTTCTCGATGCAATTTCTAAGCAATGTTCACAGGAAAATATCAGTGGCTTACCTTTCTCAAATAAAACAAAGGAAAAATGAGTCGCTGAAGAAATACCTAGGGAGATTTGGCCAAGCAGTGTCATAAATCGGCAGTGCAAATGACGAGACGATAATTTCTGTGTTCATCAACAATCTGCAGAATGGACGACTATCTTTTGACTTAAGAAGAGCCCGTCTGACCAGATATGTAGATATGATGGACATGGTAGGAGGATATGCACTAGCTGAAGAAGAAGAGTTAGCCATGGGAGGATGCTACATGCATGGAGGAAAACCCGAAAAGGATGCTGAGTCCAAGTTGTAAAACCAAAAGGGAAAACAGAAAGGAAACAACAAAGAAAAGAGCAAGGATGGGGGAAACGAGCATAATACCGAACAGACCACGAAGAAATACCGAGATAGATACACCAACCACACCCCTCTTCGAAAAAAGCAGAAGGAAATCCTGGCCATACTGGAAGTAAAGAATCTGGTACAAGAGCCACGACGACAGTCTCAGTTCACCCGGTAGGATACAACAAAATACTGCAGATTCCATAAGGAAATCGGTCATGAGACTTCCAAGTGTTACCAGCTCAGAGATTACAAGAAACCCTCATTCTGGAAGGATATCTACAGGATGTAATCTTGAAAAGGGATGAGAAATTAGAAACAAAGAAAGATATCAGGGCCGATCACAGTTCTGGTCGAAATCAAAGGGCCAGTCCAAAGGCCAATGAAGTAATACATACAATCTTAAGATGACCATCAACTGGGAGAAGTAACCGAGAGTGAACACAGGAAATCAGAGAAGCAGTAGAAGCAAGACATAACTTTGACGTGAACTCGGTGGAGCCAGACCCGAAAAGGGTAAAGGAAGGATGGGACCCAATAATATTCATAGAAGCAAACTCACATGGGGTCGACGTTCGGCCAAATGACGTCTTAGTCATAAGTGCACGGATTGGTCATCGAGAAGTTAGGAGAATCTTGATAGATAATGGAAGTTCGACAGACATTCTCAATGTAGCCGTCTATGATCAACTTAGGTTGGACCGAAATGATCTACAACCTTTCAATACTCCACTTAGAGGATTCGGGGGAATTGAGGTCAGGTCACTCGGGACGGTAAAGCTACCCGTAAAGATCGGAGTGGCACCTTGTCAAAGAACTGTATTGCTCGACTTCGTGGTAGTAGACTTAGACAATTAGCCGTATAATGCGTTGTTGGGTCGGCCATTCTTAAATAAAACTAAGGCCGTAACAGCCACTTATGCCTTAATGATCAAGTTCTCGACCAAACAGGGGGTCAGTGTAGTCAAGGGATCTTAAGAGATGACCCGAAGAGCTAACATGTCAGTATACAAAGACAAAATTGATGAACATGTTTGCACTATAACGCAGCCGAGTCAGAACAAAGAGTCACTGTCATTCAAATTCGATCCAAGGGAAGAGTCGAATGAATCAAAAACTGAACCGGTCGATGAAATTATCTTGAAAGAAAATGAACCAGATAAGAGGATCAAGATCGGGGCTAACCTGGAAGGAAAAGTCAAACAAAGCCTCATTGATCTGCTCAAAGAATACAGGGATATGTTCGCTTGGAGTCATGAAGACATGGTCGGGATAGATGCCCGAATAATATCTCACAATCTCACAGTAGACCTGAATGTAAAACCGGTGATACAAAAGAGAAGATCATTCAATCTCGAGAGAAGTCAGGCAATCAAACAGGATGTGGAGAAGCTACTCGTTGTAGGGTCGATTAGAGAGGTCAACTACCCTCAATGGGTAGCTAATGTAATCCTCGTCCAAAAGAAAAATGGACAATGAAGAATGTGTGTAGATTTCACAGATTTGAACAAGGCATGCCCAAAAAACAGTTTTCCACTTCCAAGGATAGATTAGTTGGTGGACGCAACATCAGGCCACGAATTGCTCAGTTTCATGGACGCCTACTCGGGATATAACCAAATCCGGATGAACAAGGCTGGCGAAGAAAAAACAGCATTCACAACTGATCAGGGCTTATACTGTTACACAGTGATGCCTTTGGGATTAAAAAATGAAAAGGCAACCTATCAAATGCTGGTCAACATAATCTTTGCACAGTAAATAGGAAGGAACATGGAAGTGTACATTGATGACATGCTGACCAAAAGCATCTCGGCAGACAAGTATACCTCAGACCTGCGAGAGACATTTGATGTTTTGAGAAGATACCAAATGAAGCTAAATCTGAACAAGTGTTTATTCGGAGTTCCTTCAGGAAGATTCCTGGGTTTTCAAGTTCACCAAAGGGGAATCGAAGTCAATCTTGAAAAGAACCAAGCCCTACAGAGAATGACCTCACCAAGGACATTAAAAGAAGTACAACGCTTAACAGGATGTTTAGCTTCCTTGGGAAGATTCATCTCAAAGGCCACAGACAGATACACACACTTTTTCAGAGTAATCAAAAAGGAAAATGACTCGAATGGAATGAAGAGTGCGAGCAGGCTTTCTTAAAAATCAAAGAATATCTAGGGCATGCTCCCATCCTTTCAAAACCACAAATGGGAGAAATTCTCTATTTATACTTATCAGTTATAGAACTAGCAGCAAGCTCAGTCCTAGTCAGAACAGAAGATGGAGTACAAAAGATGGAGTACAAAAGCCAGTATATTATACCAGCAAGGCACTTTTACCTGCCGAAACCAGGTATTCACAAGTAGAAAAGATGGCCATTGCATTGGTTTCAACGGCAAGGAAGCTAAGGCCATACTTTCAGGCTCATACAATCCAGGTTCTCACCGACTGCCCATTGAAACAAATTTTTCAAAAGTCAAAGATTTCAGGAAGACTAACCAAATGAGCAATCGAGCTAAGTGAATTCGATATCCAGTACTTCCCAGGACATCCCTCAAAGGGCAAACAGTGACAGATTTTATAGTAGAGTTCACAGAGCCAAACCTGGAAGCAAAAAAAATGTTAGGAAAAAATTTCCCATGGAAATTGTATGTTGATGGCTCTTCAAACACTCATGGCAGCGGGGCAGGGATCGTAGTATGTACTCCAGAAGGAGATGATGTCGAATGTGCCATGAGGTTTGACTTCAAGGCAACCAACAATCAATCTGAGTACGAGGCACTGCTAGCTGAACTCAGAGTCTGTATAGCTCTCGGTGCAGATGAAGTCTAGATATTCAGCGATTCATAGGTAGTTGTCAACCAAGTCCTGGACGAGTACCAAGCCAAGGATGAAGGCATGATAGCCTACCGTGACATTGCAAAATAGCTCCTCCAGAAATTCAAAGAATATAGGATTACCCAGATCCCCAGGGAGGAGAATGAAAAGGCAGACGTTTGTCCAAACTAGCATCAGCAACAACCACAATCAGGCCAAAGACTATCCCGGTTGCACATCTCCTCAAATCGAGCACAACTAAACCAAAAACTTAGAAATTTTAAAAATCTGAACACCACCAGACGGTTGGATAACTCAGCTGAAAAGATTCCTGGAAGCAGGCGTGCTCCCAGAAGATCCCCTACAAGTAAAACGTATCAGATATCAATCAACAAGGTACACATTGGTCAGAGGAGAACTATACCGAATGGGGTTTTCCCGAACACTCCAAAGATGTGTATCAGAGGATGATGCATATCGAATATTACAGGAAATCCACGGAGGAGTTTACGAAAACCACACTGAGGGTAAAAGTTTAGCGCACAAGGTACTCAGGCAAGGTTATTATTGGCCTACTTTATTCTCATATGCAAAACGATGTTCGAAAAGTTGCAATACTTGCCAAAGGATTGCTAATGATATCTGACAACCTCCTGAACAACTCAGAATCCTCACATCCTCATGGCCATTTGCCATCTGGGGTTTGGATTTAATCGTCCCGATGCCAGCTGGGAGGGGGGGGGGGGGGGGGGGGGGGGTGGAACAAAACATGCCATAATAGCCGTTGACTATTTCACGAAGTGGGTAGAAACTGAAGCATTGGTGCATATCACAGAAGCAAACACCACAAAATTCATGAAAAAGAATATACTTTATAGGTTTGGAGTCCCAAACACTATAATCACTAACAACGGCACCTAGTTCGATAACCTGAAATTCAGACAGTTGTGCAAAGATTACCGGATTGCCAATTACTATGCCACACCTGCCCACCCTCAAACAAATGGGTAGGTTGAAGCAGTGAACAAAATCATCAAGCACACAATCAAAGCAAAGCTAGATGCCAAGAAATGAAGTTAGGTTGAAAAGCTTCCTAAAGTATTATGGGCATATCAGACAACAGCAAGAACGTCAACAGGAGAGACTCCATTCACTTTAGCGTTTGGAATAGAAGCTGTTATTCCGATAGAAACGTCATATGCATCACCCCGGGTCAGGCTATATGATGAAGAACAGAATGCTAATATGCTATTACAAAGTCTTGATGAGCTAGAAGAGAAAAGGGAGAAGTCCCGAATACGAAATATGACATATCAGCAAAGAGTAGCCCGCCACTACAACTCTCATGTTCGGGTAAGGAAATTCCAACTAGGAGACTTGATACTCAGGAAGGTGTCATTGAACACAAAAAATAAAGCTGCAGGATCCTTGACTGATAAGTGGGAAGATCCGTATAAAGTCGAAGGAATAGCTGGCCATGGAGCATATTGGATTGCACGACCCAATGTAGGGGTTTTACCCCGCCCATGCAATGCCTAATATCTGAAGATTTTCTATCCTTAGATTATTTTTTTATTCTTTTTTATAGTCAGGACAATTTTAGTTAGGTCAAATATTAGCTGTGGAATTTAAATCTTTGTTGATTTTGTAGTTATAAATAAAAATCAAACTCGGGATTTCTGAAAGATAAAGCATATGATAATAAGAACATATGGAAGACAAGCATGATAATAAGAACATGCAAATAGAATACTCGGGACCATTGATTCCCGAATGGACGGAGAAGCTTGAAGGAGCATGCCAGCCGAGCAAGATCAATTGACCTTAGCAAAAAGGCAAACCCGATGCACCAAATTCTAGAGAAAGGCTCAAGACGCTATCGAAATTTTTTTCGGTGAAATGCGTAGCTGTGTTAAGCGATTTAAAAAGCTTAACGATTTGGCAAACCCTTACGCATAAAAACTGGGGAGACATCCTCGGTAATACGTAAGGACTTGATCATATGATCATGGTGAGCCTTGATGTAATGTTCGGGTAGCAACCGTGTATGAAACACAAGTATAAACCTACTTGCCTGTTTTAAGATGACTCGGTTAATAATACTAGTCAGTTTAATAAGATACTTGGCATAAAGATTGCAAGAGCCAGTTTAATAAGATACTCGGCATTAAAAATTATTCGGGTGACAACCAGTTTAATAAGATACTCGGTGAAGTTACCCGAACATCAGAATTATCCAGTTTAATAAAATACTTGACATGAAGATTGCAACAACCAGTTTAATAAGATACTTGGCGTTAAAAATTATTCGGGGAACGAAACTGGTTTAACAAGATACTTGGTTAAGTTACCCGAACATCAGAAATAGCTGGTTTAATAAGATACTCGACAACAATAGAGTCAAGTTAAAGAAGAAATTTCGTGAGCAATGAAATTAGATTAAAACCACTCGGTTCAGAATAAACTCGGGATTTCATTAATCTTTATAAAGAATCAAAGAATTGCTACAAAATATCATTACAAAGAATGGTAAGAATCGCTACAAAGAATCTTTACAAAAATTCATCCTATAAAAATCAAGGTTGTGAGGATTTAGAGCTCTTGTCGATACTCGGGTCGGGCATCATTTCATATTCATTAAGCAGACTTTCGTTAGAAGGCCAAGAGATGGTGTCGACCGAATCATCCATCCACTGGCTGTAATCTTCTCTTGGGATCGATTCGACATCAGACATCACACCCTCCACGATCGACTCCTGACTGGAGTAAAAAGTCGAGAGGGAGTGCTCTGATGGAACCTCCAAATGCATGGGATGGGGTTCTTTGCCTCGGCTACGGCAGTAAGCTCTCCACTCCTTCATCTGAATCCGAAGAGATTCCTAGGACCGATCCACGTGATTCTTGATCGACAGCTCCCAGTTGGTTCGGGCTTTCTCAGTTGTCTGATTCTTAACCCAGAAGAACTCACCAGCTGAAACTAGCACTCGTTGAAACTCCTAAAGGAGAAGGGCATCGTAGGCAGGGGATCTTTTAAAATGATCCACCCTTTGGACTTCAAGTTTCAGCCTGGCCTCTCGGGATAAGGATTCGACCGTCAAAGTCTGGCGCTCTAAGTTTTCAATTTTCTTTTCATATGCCGACTTAGACTGCTCCACTTTCTGTTCAGCTTTAAGCATTGATTCTTGGGCAGAGGACAACAAATTTTGAAGTGAAGCTGCCTTCTTATCTGCCAAAGAAGCTTTCTCATCGGCCTCAACCTGCTTCGCCAAACAATGGTCGGCAAACACTTGGACACTGCCGACTTCTTCTGATAAGCCAATTCGAACAAAGCACGGCTATCCTCATGCTCTTTCAGCTGAGCTTCCAGATGCCTTATTCGATCAGCTTGATGTTACTGCGTCTGAACCAGCTCAGCGAACTCGGCCACCATCTGCAAGAAAGTTTAATTAAAAATCTGGCAAACAAGCAAGACAATTAAAGAGTTAGGAATAACTTACATGAGATGCGCCGTTGAAAACATTCTGAAGACGCTCCGTTAAAGAGCCATTTCGGAAACAACTCCAGCGGTCATCCCCAATGAAAGCCCGACCGGATAACATCGCCTTGAGCATATCCTGAGGTGAAGGATATGAAGGACCTCCTGAGGGTTCAGCCCTTAGATCTTCAACCTCGGGGGAGAGGAACCCCTGTTCAGATCAGAAGTCTCCACACTCGTCGATGCTTCAACATGAGCACTGGAAGAATCTCAGCCTTGACATCTTCATCACTAGATTCAATAAATGAGACTACTCGAGGAACATTGAGGGGGCGATTAGGAGAGTCGAACGCCTTCCGTTTCTCAGCCCGAGAATGGTGGAAGCTGAGATCAGCTGCAGGATCTTTCTAGACATCATTCCGGAAGGATT
Organism: Dipteronia dyeriana; assembly: GCA_032871835.1. Lineage (NCBI taxonomy): Eukaryota > Viridiplantae > Streptophyta > Magnoliopsida > Sapindales > Sapindaceae > Dipteronia > Dipteronia dyeriana. The sequence continues at coordinate 18,651,305 of CM065303.1, forward strand.
CAAAAGATTCGGGACCTATATGTACTTGTCCCTCAGGGATTTTACTCCCATCACCGGCGTTTGTCTGCTCTGTAGGTACCACAACAGGGAAGCTCGGCTCACCAGGCCCTTCACCATGACCCTCACTTTGCCTCTCCCCATCATCAGGCAGTTGAGTATCTGTCGGGCCACTCGGACCACTAGTCTCCCCAGTGGTAGGCTGAAAAACGTCCTCGGGGACATATTCGAGGATTTGCTCCTCGGCTACATCGGTTTCCTCGTCAGACTCAGGCGGGGCAATACCATCATTGCTTTGACCAGAAGTTTATTTTCGACTCGTCTGAAGAATCGACTTCAATTGGCGAACTTGAAGGTCGCAGACGTTGTCCGTTTCATACACTTAGAAGAAAAAAAAAGAGGGACCGCGTCAGATTACGAAAAACAAAAAATAACAATGAAAAAAAAAGGTTACAAAGATCACTTACATCGCCTACGGTAGCTTGAAATCTGGCTGATGAAGCCGAGCTCTATCATTTTCGTTTCATTGAAAAGATATGACATGCTCATCTTCTCTAGGGTGCGAACTGCTGCCCCGAGCAAGTCTGGTCAGCTCAGCGTCACTAAATTCAAGCTTTTTCTTGTTCCATACCTCGGGAGAATAGAAGAAGAAGGGAACTTTCAACACCCTATGAGTTTCCAAAACCGAGAGGGTGACTTCAAGACCGAGATTCCCTCCGACGAAAAACCAACTGTTATTCCAGAACTTGTTGGATGAAGGGAACCCCCATACAAAACCCCTTTTTTTGGGGTTATTAGAAGTATCGACTCCCCGGTTCACCTTTGTCCCCTCAGGGACCCAGCAGTCTGGTGGATTAGACATGAGGAAGTAAGTCCCTGTCTTACCAGACTGCCTCAGCGAGAAGAAGTGCTTGATTTCACTCGGGGAGGGCAGTGACAAATTCATTCGGCTATACATGTGCCACATGCACATCAAGATTTTATAGCTATTCGGGGCCAGTTGAGCCGGAACGATCCTTGCTTCTGCCAGAAACCAGGAAATGAATGGCTGAAGAGGAAGAGTTACGCCGCAGCAGAGCATGGATCCATAGATTGCTACCATGCCCGGGAGAGGATTCCACGCAGCTCTATCACCCCCAGGAATCAGAGTAACTGAATTATCCAAATCGAATGGGGCACGATATTTCCCGATCTCATCTGTCCCGACCACATTCGGTTCGGTGTCAAACCCATTCGGGCGATCAGCAGAGAAAGAAAGGCGAGACACTCTGAACTCCTCTTCAACATCATTCTCATCAATAGTCTGCTCCCTGATCCGAACGCTGCCCGAGTTGTGCCTATGGACTTCTCTTATACTTTGATATTTTTCCATTCTTGATCGAAGTGGTACCCTGTGATCAGAAACAACAGATTCAGAACTAGATGAAGAATCAGATCTGGATACAAAAAGATAGACGTCAAGGTAAAGCCCAGAAATGTCGACTTATAAAAAAGGAGGTTCATCAGGGGGGATTTCCCCCAACAATCTTCTAACGCAGGAAACCAACTGGAAATCCCCAAGTTCGAGTGCTTCGAGAGATATAGTACAGAGTCGGAGACGGGAAGTTGGTTCCATTAAAACTAACCTTGAATGAAATATGATGTAAAGACCTTCAACGGTGAATGGCGATTTTCTGCTTGACGAAATCTGGGCTAAGAAATTTTCTGGTATTGAGTTTTTTAGAATGAACCATCGCAACCCCTCAGTGAAGAATTTAAAGGGGTAATAGCACGAAATCCTAGGATTTCAAGGCGAGAACAATCTGTGACGAGATTTGATGACGTAGGCGGTGCACGGGGAGACGCGAAGGTCGTTTCTCATAAATGATGTCAAAAAATGAAGAGGCAAATGACACGTGTCAATAAGAGAATTGGGTTTCACCGTCAGAATTCCAAAACGTCACCATCATTGAAGATCTCGCATGAGGGGGCAAATCAAATTTACAGGGTCACCATTAAGACACGCCATTTTGACAAGATATTTACTCTGGCGCTGAAAAGATATTGAAGAATTGATTAAAATACTTTTGCCCAAAATGAAACCCTGTTCGGCAAAAATACTTTAAGGGGGTGTTGTCGTATGTGAATTTTATCAGACGTACACGTCATCGACAAAGAGGATAAAATTGTCAGGTGGACGTCCGAATAGGCATCCTGTAAGGCATCACCAAAGAAGAGAAGACCGAATAAACAAGTATTGAACAAGACCTGCTCGGGGTCAATTGAAGTCATATACTACTCGGGGTCAGTTAGACATACTCGGGATTAGTTGGTGACATTTTCTACTCGGGATCATATGACGTCACTCGGGACCAATTGATATCGCGTTCTACTCGGGACAAGCATGAAGAAAACTGAATAAAAAGCCTAGTGCGTAGCTCACACAGATCAAGTCATTAAAATATACGAAGATATCCATATCAAAGAAGAATTCCAACAAGAACAGAATATCAAGCAGAAAGGGTTCCTAATCAGTCAACAATTTTATTTGTTCAAAAAGACTGCGCTATAATAAGGAAATAAGTCTTAATTGGACTACATTACTAGAGTCTCATTCGATCTCAATACAAGTCTCCGAAACAGGAAAGAAGATAAACTACTTCGAACAAGTAAACAATCATAATTAAATACAAAGATATTTTATTACTTGTACAAAGAAGATTAGGGTTCTATGGACATATAAACAGACATATAAACAGACTCATAATCTCGTCATAAAATATAGACAGAATATAGAGAAACCATAGAAAAATATAGAGAGAAGAAAGAGAGATCGAGAATTGTAATTATTTTATTCATAGTGGATTTTGGCTTGGTTGATCATTTAACCACCCGTGGACGTTTATCTGGTCATCGGAGTTTAACCACGTAAAAACTTGCGTCCGATTACTATATCCTTCTCTTTCTCTTTGAAATCACAACTAGAATCCAAATCTTGTTGGTTTTTCTCATACAACCAGAAATCGACCTCAACATATGTTTTGTAAAAAAATCATGATATGTCTGTCATGCATGAGTGTATACATGTGTGTAGATCTATCTATAAATTCAATGAAATGCCTAATCCAATTTGTTTGGATCCTCAGAAATGTTGTCAGCTTTGCATGTTTTTATAAAAGGGCTTAATATATAGATTTTTGTTTCTTTGTGTTCGTTTGAGTATTTAAGTCTTTAAGATATGTGCTTTTTATTTTTTTGGAAAAGAAGTAAAAAAAAGAGGAGAAAATAATGGAGATATTCTCTTTTCTGGGTAGATTAAAGGCTCAGATATGTTTTGGGTGGTTTCTTATAGACACGATACAATTTATAGCTCGGAAACTATTGTAAAAATGTGAGTTCAATTTTAGAATTACAGTTTGTTGATGATTTTTTGGTTATGAAACAGGTGGTAACCCTTTCATTCACTCACCAAAAGCAGCAATGGGTGAAGAAGCTTGGTCGATGAAGTTGAAGCTTTTTATTGACACTAGTGCTTTTTACAGAAGCTAACAAAGACTTTGCGAATCTTTTATTCTACCTACTTCATCTGGCTATTAAGAGACAGTAGCTTGTGCTTGGTGAGTTCTTTTTGCAAACATTATGAGAGCATAGAAAATCTTGATGAAACTTGTGTAATATTGAACCAAACCAAACAATCACGGCTAAATCCCACAACCAGGTAGTTATTTAACCTTAGTAACCTGGGCAACATCATCAAAGTCCCCCAATGTTGCATCTATTGCCAATGAATTGTCAAATACTCAAAAACATTATCACTTATCCACCTAACAAGATTGAAAAGTTATTTGATAAAATGACTAAAAGAAAATGATGTGTTTGGGAGCTGAAAAAATATGCATGGATATTTTCTCTCTTTTTTTTTTTATTGATGATCGTATATTAATACAAGGATTCTCTTTTATATATACATGAGAGAATCGATTCGCACACTATAGGTATTTTCCATGATTCAAGGAAAAGCGAACCAATAACATTTGTTTTCTAAGCTACATCAGCAGATTTAGTTACTAACTGAAACTAACCTTCTAATAACAGTTATTTAAATTCTAACTAACTCTTTAGACTTAGCTAAGCATAGTTAACTAATGGAGATCATCTTCTTCTGTTAATCTCCAGACTGTTGAGTATCATATGATTGAGTATGATCAACTGCTAATTGATGATTGTGATGCTCTGCAGCTGTGTAATGCTTGTGATGCTCTGTGCTAGCATGTAGCTCTGTTTTTACTCTCGAAGTGCTACCATTTTTTGCACTTCTTCTAAAGCTAAACATGCTAGTTAGATGTCTATTTAAGACACCATAATACACCTCCTTATCACCACCGACACGTTATTAGCAAGGATTACTAATTCCATAGCAAGTTACAATAAAAACCATCTTTTCTACAAGTTATTTGCTCTTACAACATCTTAATACATATTCCTCTTTTGCCCTTTGAAACTTTAATTAAACTAAAATATTTCTAAATGCTAAGGCTAGTTTGGCATTGCTTTCCAGGCTGCTTTGGGGTCAAAAGTGATTATAGAATATTGATAACGTGTTTGGTAAAATTTTAGGGAAGTACTTTGGGCACTTTTAGCTTCTCCTAACTGAGTTTTTGAGAAGCTACAAATTGTAGCTTTCAGAAATCAGCTTCCTAGGGAAGGAATTTCCAAAACGAGCTACAGTGGAATTGTTGACGGTGATTTTTAGATCAATCACACGTCGAACAGAGTATATATAAGATCACACAATTGCTAGATATGAATGATTAAAAAATTAAAGAGAACACAAAGATTTTACATGGTAAAACTCCAATGTGGGGAAACATCCACAGTTGCCGGCGACGGTGAGAAGAAATTTACTATATTGAAATAATTACACACCCAATCTCTCGTGCTCTCTATATTGTTCTCTCGTTTTGTGAGTGCTATTAGGGTCTATTTATACATGCATAGAACCCTAATTTGTGATATACAAGTGGAATTGACGTGTTTAAGTCGTTTTATCATTCTTTCCTGTTTCATGTTCTTCCCGCATTGGACTTCTTGCCTAATTTGAACTCTGACATCAATAAGGAAATTCGCTTCCTTGTCAAAATGCGCTTTGAGACACCTTGTTTGAGTAAGTATCATTCTGTACGTATTCGATAATATCCACGTGTTGATCTACTGACCATCTACGAAAATTCGACCAAACTTTTACTCATCCCGACCAATGATTCAGTCCCGACTAGGGACCTTATCCCGACCTAGGGTTTTGGCCCGACCATCATGATAATCCCGACTTGGGGTTTATGAGATCTTCTTTTGTTATTGTAGGTGGATTCGGGGATGTTGTCCTTTGATGACGTGGTATCTTCAACTCCCTTGTTTTTTGGATAGTTATGTTGACTCACCATTCTTCAGATTTTACTAATAACAACACCCCCTTAAACACACGGGGTCAGATAAGTGATTGCCACGAGTAAGATGTGTTCGACTTCGTGTGTTTAACTTACCCTATCATTATTGTCTTGTAGTCCATAAATGCCTTTTTAATGCGCTACAGTTACTCACCACGCAAATTTCGGCCACTCAAATCATTGCGCATCGTTTTCGAAATTCAAATGGCGTGTGTTTTCCGATTCTGACGCACCTACCCCCACTTTCGGTTGACGACATATGTCTTACCTGGTGACGTCACTGGCTGGTATATATAGTCTTGTATCATTTTATTTCTCTTTCTGCAATTCGTTACTCCCATTTTATCAGAAAACAATCCCTAATCCTTTTCTCTCTTTTGGACCTCTGTTTTCTCCCAAATCCTTCATACTCTCAAACGCTTTTCAAGGAATGGATCTATTGGGGTTTATGCCCTAAGCATGTAATTTGTAAATGGATTTATGAAGTAAATAAAAAGAAAGGTTCAATTCATTCTTGTTATGTTATTTATTTTATAAACTTGTGCACATATTAACATCCTGGATTGCCGGATGTAATCTCAAACTGTGTATATAAGTGTCATATACGGATGGATACAGTAAGAGACGTGCAATCTAAAGAGTCCATAGATAGCAAATAAAGCTGGGTACTTTATTTGTGGTTAATCTATAGCTGCGGTCCATTCCGTAATGTACAGTGATTCTATCTTGAATCATTCATATGAGATATGGAAATGGAGGCACCTTTTATGGTGTGATCATATAGGTCTAGGCAATGATATATATGAATCTCACACCAAGATCCGTTTATCGATGAGATTCATATATATATATATCAACTAATGATGACTATATGTGGGTGATCTTAATCCTGAGTGTCTTATCGACTCCTTCAGGTTAGATCGTGGTCTTCGATATACCATGAGTGAGGTCAGATGCATTTCCTGATCAATATACTTCATATGTTGGGATTGCAGTTTGGCTTTTAGTTGGGAAGGTTTATACACAATAGTGGAATCCATTCCTTCTTGTGAGAAGTAGATGGTAGTTCTCTTAAGGGTTGATTCGGGGCTTGGACAATATGAACGCTCTCCTAATTCCGTGAGGAAATAGGATTTATTGTCCATTAGAGAATCAATGGTACTTAAAGGACATATGTAATTAGAGGGGTATACCAGACATTATGACCCAGCTCTAATTATGAACTATTGTCGAGGATCACACCATATGTAATAGCTATATCGATGGACACCGAGGTGTATCGGTCTGTGTAAAAACGTCTGCAGTTGAGAGAGTGCAGCTTCAGGTTTTTAGTGGAATAACACCAGAGTTAATAATCAAAGAATATTAATTAAAGATTTTAATTAATGATTCTGAGGATTATTGGAGCTTTAAATACTGTAGGTTCATTAGGTCCCCTTGCTAGCCCGATCGATTTAGGTAACAAAGGTCACAGTTAATTAATTGGATTGTCCAATTAATTTTGTTACGAAAGTGACACGTATTTATTCAGGAATTAATTAAATAATGAGATTATATAATTTATGAATAATGGTGATTTAATAAATTAAATAATGAGATTATTTAATTTTGTTATTAATCACTAAATGGAGGATGTATGTTGATATTTATTTTTGAATAAAATAAGATAAATTGATTATTTTATTTTATTAAATTAAATATTTAATTTTTGAATTTAAATAGTTTGAATTCAAATAGAATCAAATTAAAGATATGAGATATTTTTTATTTAAAAGTTTTTAAAAATCAAATATAGATTTGATCAAATTTTTAAATATTATATATAAGATATATTTTATTTAAAAAAAGGGGTGCAGTGCGTGAAAACGCATATATATATATATATATATATATATATATATACATTGACAAAAAAAAAAGCAAAATAAAGTGTTTTGTTTTGGTTTTTGTCATACGTACAAAAGAAAAACAAAAATGGTGGTTTTTGTTTTGGTTTTGCACAGAGAAAAAAAATTGGTTTTTGGTTTTGTGCTTGACGTTGATTTAAAGAGAAAAGTCAAAAAGGGTTTTGACAAAAAAAATTGATTAATATTTTTATGCTAGAGTTGGTCTAGTTTTTGGAAACACATATAAGAAAAAGTTTCTTCATTCGTTTTTCTCTACACCCTCCATCCTAAGTTCCTGAGAACCGTGACGCGCCCACACGCAGTTACCAGTCCCGAGAATAACTAGGAAGATCAGTGGTACATATCAGGAGCATATCGAAAAGTGAAGGAGCCTCCAAACATTGGTATGATTATTGTAATCTTCCTTTTTATTATTGATTACAATTTTTTGTATTTACATATATATTTTATTAGTGTAATAACTAGTATATGTAGTATTTGTTTCGAAAATAAATACAATCCCATGTTCACTGGTCCCAGATATAGATTACGATATGTATAACAAATTTTAAAACCCATTTCCGATGCGTGACCGGTGAACGGGGTTCCAACAATTGGTATCAGAGCCAGGTTTATTTTAAACAGGAAATTGTTTTCGATGCTCCTGTATGTATGATTGTATAGGCACAATTTAAATTGGTTGTATGATATTTTTGTATGTATATATATTTTTTTAATTTACAAAAACATGATTGATCGTTAATTATATGGTACTGTGGATTAAGGGTTTATGGGTTGTATTATTATTGTTATTATTATTATTATTATTATTTATTTTTACTGTTATTGTATTGTAAAAAAAAATGTAACCTACACAAATATATTTGATATGTCATACAAGAATCATAGCCTGATATTTTATGTTTTTTTTAATGTGATTAAAATGGGTAAATACATAAATTGGCTATGAAAATGGGATTAGTTTTTTAATTGTTAAAAAACTTGGTAATTCTCATTAATATTAATTTAGTTATTAAAGAGCTTAATAAGTTAGATTAATAGGGTCATTTATAGTAATTATGATTAATTTGATTAATTGTCTAAATATAAATGAACCGAAATTTGTGTTAGAGTTTTAATAGTTAAACCTTTATAAACATTTTTATAATAATCTGAGCTTATTAAATAGTTTACAAAGGCTTAGATTATTCACTAATAGATTAGATTTTTAATTGTTAAAAATTATTAATAATTTATTAGTTAATTAGAATTTGTTTCTAATAATGAATTAGTTAATGCACTAAATAACTTGATTAAAGTTAGCCATTTGATCCTGTAGAGTCTAGGTGCATTAACGGATAATAGAAAACCCTAGTTTTAAAATAGTGAGTGGGAGAGGGATATATGATATATATATCCCGCGGTCTCCATCATTAGTTCTACACCGTGAGATCTGAGTGTGGCCTCGTGACGGGTTTGCTTTCATCCTCCCTAAGGAGGGTTTCCACAAAGGTCAATACCAAGGTTGACTTCCTAACGGATATGATTTCTGAGGGTATTTCGGGATTGACCGACCCTAAGGCGACAATTCTCTAGTTAAGCTCGTGAGATGTGAAATGGTGGGTTACACCCACGAAGGTTTTGATTAAGTTTGTTAATTAAAAATCTGACTGAATAAACGATGGTTGAATGATATGGAATAAGATTTATTCTAGAATATCATTTGATTGAGAATGTCTCGGTCTAACATGCAAAGATTTGACCCACCCTAAGGCGGCACTTTTTTGTGGTATGTTGGATTGTCGTGGTATAGTAACTAGTTTTAGGGTAGTTCTAGTTCGTTAAACAAGTGCATGCATCATGTTTAAATTTATGCCAAAGCACTGGTACTTGTTTTAAATAAATGACTGACTGAATGAATGCTTTACTTATTTCAGCAATAATGTATTCTGCATTACTTCAAATTCTCGTAAACGACAAATTAACTGGTGATAACTATACTAAGTGGAAACTTAACATTAGTGCAATATTGGTCACCAAAGACCTCAAGTTTGTGCTTGTGGAGGAATGTCCTCCAGCTCCTACTGCCAATGCCACACGAACTGTTCGTGAGGCATACCAGTGATGGGTCTCATCTGATGAGAAGGCCCGAACATATCTGTTGGCATCTATGACAGACGTGCTTGTCACAAAGCACGAAGCAATGACTTCAGCATTCGAAATTATGGAGTCATTGCAAGCTATGTTCGGACAGCCCTCCGAGCAAAAGCGACACGAAGTTGTTCGTTCCGCTACGCTCGCTCACATGAAGGAAGGAACGTCAGTTCGGGAACATTTCTTGAGCATGATATCCTACTTCAACACGGTGAAAGTCAATGGCGGGGCCATTGACAAACCCAGTCAGGTGAGCATCATACTGACGACTCTTCCGAAGAGTTTCGATCAGTTTAAAAGCAACTACGGGATGAACAAGTTAAAGTTCAACCTTACACAGTTGCTCAATGAGCTCGCTACCTTTGAGTCCTTGATTAAGGACAACAAAGGCAAGACCGGTGAGGCAAATGTTGTCTAACCATCTTCCTCTAATAATAAGAAGAGGAAGAGATCCGCTGGGAAGGCAAAAGGTAAGCCCAAACCTAAGAAAGCCCAAAGCAAAAAGAAGGGCACATCCAATGACCAAGACAAAGGAAAATGTTCCCATGGTAACAAGGTCGGGCACTGGAAAAGGAACTATCCTCAGTACCTAGAGGAGGTAGCCAAGAAGGAAAAGATGAAAGGTAAATATGATTTACTTGTTCTTGAATCTTGTTTAGTGGAAGATGATTCTTCACCCTGGATAGTTGATTCGGGGGACACTAATTATGTTTGTTCTTCTTTGTAGTGGACTGATTCTTGGACACAGCTAGAGGAGGGAACCTTCTCAATGTGTGTGGGGTCGGGGGATGTCGTATCGACCAAAGCAGTGGGAGCAATAAGATTACAATTTTGTAATAATAATAGTTTTTTATTATTAAACAATGTTTTTTATATTCCTGGATTTACACAGAATTTGATTTCCGTTTCTAAGTTGTTAGAACAAAAATATTCTAATTGTTTTAATAATAAGTTTTTTATTATTGGAAAGAATAGTCTGAATATTTGTTTATGAATTAATAAAAACAATTTGTATGTTTTAAGACTGTTAATACGTATTACACTGCTCAACACCGAAGTGTTTAAGGTTGAAAAACCAAAAACTAAACGACATAAGATTTCTCCAGATAATGACACGTATCTCTGGTATCTAAGGCTTATTCATATCAACCTTGACCGGATAGACAGACTAGTGAAAAGCGGACCTTTAAGTGAGTTAAAGGTTGGCACCTTACCTGTCTGCGAATCTTGTCTGGAAGGTAAGATGACTAAGAGACCTTTTACTGGAAAAGGGCTTAGAGCTAAAGGACCGCTAGAGCTTATACATACAGACGTCTGCGGACCGATGAATGTTAAAGCTAGGGGTGGTTATGAGTATTATATCACATTTATAGATGACTACTCAAGATACGGATACGTCTATCTGATGCAACGAAAGTTGGAAACATTTGAAAAGTTCAAAGAATTCCGAGCTGAAGTTGAGAATCAATTAGGTAAGACTATCAAGTCACTACGATCGGATTGTGAAGGTGAGTACCTAGGGATGTCGAAATTACCCGCAGAGACCCGCACTTTCGGGGTGGGGATGGGTTCAATTTAGTGGAGATGAGGTGGGGATGGGGATAGATAATCTAACCCACAATAGTTATAGGGCGGGGATGGGTTTAACACTCCTCACCCCGCCCCTTCCCGCCTAAAATAATATTTAGTTAAACCACGTAGTTTTAAAGAAAATAAATATATCTAAAAAAAAGAAATATATATAAATACATTAACCCTAACTTTACATCTCTTTGCCATTGTTTAACATAAAGTGACAATACAAAATACAATTAAAAAAACTCTAACCGCTAACTGCAACTCTAAGTCTTTATTCCTCAAACAACTTAAAGTTCACCATTCAAGCTTCAACCTCAAATACAATAAATTTTTTATCTTATGATTAACTTCATGTTCTTCTACTACAACTGAGCGTTTCACATGTCTTGAAGAACCGGATTTTAATGAGGTAAAATAAATCATGCATATTAAATCAAATTAAGTTATTAATATTCAAATCAGATTGAATACAATTGTTTTTATTGGCTCCGAATGTTGCAGAAACCATGTGAATGGGTGTCAACATCTTCAGGAGATGCTAGATGAAGTTGATATTACGAATACAGAACAAGAGAAATAGATGCAACTATTAGATGATTAATGTTATGATTTTCGAACATTTTGACTTCATATTTTATGTTTATGTTTGAGAATGATGGAATTTACTTGTGAGAATTATGTTTACGAGATGTTTTTTTAATAGTTTCACCGAATTATTTACTACTTTATGTATTTTATCATATTCAGTGGTTATATATTTGTAATTTTAATAAATAAATAAAAAATATAAATGGGGTAAATGGGTGGGGATGGGGAAAGCACTCCCCGTTGTAACCCGCCCCGCCCCAACCCGTTCCATTTAAGGTGGGTTTATGAGGGGATAGGTTTTCAAAAAATAAATGGGGTGGGGTGGGGTGGGGTGGGGTGGGGTGGGGTGTGGGGAAGGCCACCCCGCCCCGAACCCGTCCCACTGCCATCCCTATGAGTACCTTGACCAAGAGTTTGAAGACTTCATGGTTGAACAGGGGATAGTTTCCCAACTGACAGCTCACGATACACCTCAACAAAATGGTGTAGCGAAGATGAGAAATAGAACCCTGATGGAAATGGTGAGATCTATGATTAGTTTCTCATCATTACCAAATTCATTTGGGGATATGCGTTACAAACAGCTGTATACATTTTGAATGTAGTGCCATCCAAATATGTTTCTAAGACTCCCCTAGAGTTATGGAATGGTCGTAAAGCTAGTTTACGACATTTCTGCATATGGGGGTGTCCAGCACACTTGCTGAAGAACATAACTGGAAAGTTAGACTCCAAGTATGTTGTCTGTCTGTTTATAGGATACTCCAAGAAGACCAGAGGTGGACACTTCTATTATCCCGAAGACAACAAAGTATTTGTATCGACAAATACAACGTTTCTTGAGGACAATTATATTGGTGACCATAAACATTGTTCTAAGATTGTATTAAGTGAGTTGGAGTCTGGTGAGATTAGTGCTTCATCAACAAGAGTTGTTGATCCACAAACATCTGAAAGTCATATGGTTCCTGATGAGGATACACTACCACCTAGATGTAGTGAGAGGGTTGTGAGACAACCTGAACGCTATTTAGGTATAGGTGAGGGACAAGGTGTTGTCTCTGCTGATAGTAAGGATGATCCGTTGATATTTAAGAATGCAATGGAAGATTCTGATAAAGAGGAATGACTTAAAGCCATGAATCTCGAGATGGAGTCCATGTACTCTAACTCAGTCTGGAATCTTGTAGACTTACCGGATGGAGTAAAACCCATAGGGTGTAAGTGGATCTACAAGAGAAAGAGAGAAGTAGACGGGAAGGTAGAGACCTTCAAGGCAAGGCTAATGGCCAAGGGTTATACCCAGAAAGAGGAGGTCGATTATGAAGAGACCTTCTCGTCAGTAGCCATGTTTAAGTCTATTAGGATTCTCTTATCCATTGATGCCTATTTTGATTATGAAATTTGGCAAATGGATGTCAAGACTGCATTTTTGAATGGAAATCTTGATGAGATGATCTATATGATGCAAACAGAGGGATTCGTGTCTCCAGATCAAGAGCAAAAGGTTTGCAAGCTGCAAAGGTCCATCTATGGACTTAGGCAAGCATCTAGATCTTGGAACATTATGTTTGATGATGTGATCAAAACCTATGGCTTCGAGCAGAACGTCGATGAGCCTTTGTGTCTACAAGCGCATCATTGATAAGAAAGTAGTTTTATTAGTTCTATACGTAGATGATATCCTCCTCATTGGGAATGATGTGAGAGTGTTGTCCGATGTAAAATTGGCTGGCTAGCCAATTCCAAATGAAAGATTTGGAAGTGGAAAGTTAGGTTCTAGGGATCTAACTTATAAGGGATCGTAAGAACAAACTTATAGCACTGTCTCAGGCATCATATATCGACAAGATTCTTGTACAATTTTCGATGCAGAACTCCAAGAAAGGTAATTTACCTTCTAGGCATGGAGTTCACTTGTCTAAGGAACAGTGTCCTAAGACACCTCAAGAAGTTGAGGATATGAGACATGTACCCTATGCATCGACAGTAGGTAGTCCCATGTATGTTATGTTATGCACGAGACCGGATATCTGCTATGCAGTGGGAATAATCAGTAGATATCAGTCCAACCCAGGATTGGTTCATTGGGTTGCTGTCAAGACTATTCTCAAGTATCTTTGGAGAATGAGAAATTATATGCTAGTGTCTTCCGGATAGGATTTAATCCCATTATGATACACAAATTCTGATTTTCAGTCAGACAGGGATTCTAGGAAATCCATGTCAAGATCAGTATTCACCCTGGGTCGTGGAGCCATTGTGTGGAGAAGTATCAAGCAATCTTGCATTGCTGACTCCATAATGGAAGCCAAATATGTAGCCGCTTGTGAAGCTGCTAAAGAGGCTGTTTGGCTCGGAAAGTTCTTGAGTGATCTGGAAGTTGTTCCAGACCTGGATAAGTCTATCACACTTTATTGTGATAACATTGGTGCTGTGGCTAATTCCAAAGAACCAAGAAGCCACAAGAGAGGCAAGCATATAGAAAGAAAGTATCATCTCATCAGAGAGATAGTACAGAGAGGAGATGTGGTCGTCACCAAGATAGCCTTACAAGACAATCATGCTGATCCATTTACGAAGACCTTACCGGCTAAAGTGTTTTCGGGTCACCTAGATGGTCTAGGGATACGAGACATGCCTCACATGCTTTAGTGCAAGTGGGAGATTGTTGGGGTTTATGCCTTAAGCATGTAATTTGTAAATGGATTTATGAAGTAAATAAAAAGAAAGGTTCAATTCATTCTTGTTATGTTATTTATTTTATAAACTTGTGCACATATTAACATCCTGGATTGCCGGATGTAATCTCAAACTGTGTATGTAAGTGTCATATACGGATGGATACAGTAAGAGACGTGCAATCTAAAGAGTCCATAGATAACAAATAAAGCTGGGTACTTTATTTGTGGTTAATCTATAGCTGCGGTCCATTCCGTAATGTACAGTGATTCTATCTTGAATCATTCATATGAGATATGGAAATGGAGGCACCTTTTATGGTGTGATCATATAGGTCTAGGCAATGATATATATGAATCTCACACCAAGATCCGTTTATCGATGAGATTCATATATATATATATCAACTAATGATGACTATATGTGGGTGATCTTAATCCTGAGTGTCTTATCGACTCCTTCAGGTTAGATCGTGGTCTTCGATATACCATGAGTGAGGTCAGATGCATTTCCTGATCAATATACTCCATATGTTGGGATTGCAGTTTGGCTTGTAGTTGGGAAGGTTTATACACAATAGTGGAATCCATTCCTTCTTGTGAGAAGTAGATGGTAGTTCCCTTAAGGGTTGATTCGGGGCTTGGACAATATGATCGCTCTCATAATTCCGTGAGGAAATACGATTTATTTTCCATTAGAGAATCAATGGTACTTAAAGAACATATGTAATTAGAGGGGTATAACGGACATTATGACCCAGCTCTAATTATGAACTACTGTGGAGGATCACACTATATGTAATAGCTATATCGATGGACACAGAGGTGTATCGGTCTGAGTAAAAACGTATGCAGTTGAGAGAGTGCACCTTCGGGTTTTTAGTGAAATAACACCGGAGTTAATAATCAAGGAATATTAATTAAAGAGTTTAATTAATGATTCCGAAGATTATTGGAGCTCAAAATACTGTGGGTCCATTAGGTCCCCTTGCTTGCCTGCCCGATCGATTTAGGTAAAAAGGGTCACAGTTAATTAATTGGATTGTCCAATTAATTGTGTTACGAAAGTGACACGTATTTATTCAGGAATTAATTAAATAATCTCATTATTTAATTAATGAATAATGGTGATTTAATAAATTAAATAATGAGATTATTTAATTATGTTATTAATCACTAAATGGTGGGTGTATGTTGATATTTATTTTTGAATAAAATAAGATAATTTGATTATTTTATTTTATTAAATTAAATATTTAATTTTTGAATTTAAATATTTTGAATTCAAATTAAATCAAATTAAAGATATGGAATATTTTTTATTTGAAAGTTTTTAAAAATCAAATATAAATTTGATCAAATTTATAAATATTATATATAAGATATATTTTTTTTTAAATGGGGGTCTCATATATATGTATATACACATTGACAAAAAAAAAGGCAAAATAAAGTGTTTTGTTTTGGTTTTTGTCATACGTACAAAAGAAAAACAAAACTTGTGGTTTTTGCTTTGGTTTTGCGTAAGAGAAAAAAAATTGGTTTTTGGTTTTGTGCTTGACGTTGATTTAAAGAGAAAAGTCAAAAAGGGTTTTGATAAAAAAAAATATTAATTAATATTTTTATACTAGAATTGTTCTAGTTTTTGGAAACATATAGAAGAAAAAGTTTCTTCATTCGTTTTTCTCTACACCCTTCATCCTAAGTTCCTGAGAACCGTGATATGTCCACACACAGTTACCAGTCCCGGGAATAGGTAGGAAGATCAGTGGTACAGATAATGAGCATATCGAAAAGTGAAGGAGTCTCCAAACGTTGGTATGATTCTTTTAATCTTCCTTTTTATTATTGATTACAATTTCCTGTATTTACATATATAATTTATTAGTGTAATAATTAGTATATGTAGTATTTGTTCCGAAAATAAATACGATCCCAAGTTCACTGATCCCAGATACAGATTATGATATGTATAAAAAATTTTAAAACCCATTTCCGCTGCGTGACCGGTGAACGGGGTTCCAATAGAATCCTACCCTTCGCTATCGATATTTTGAGCTTCTTCTTCGTGCCATCGAGGCCAATGATAATGAGAATATCTCTAGGCTTGAGTCCATTCTTTGGGGGCATCTTCATTCTTCTTATCAGCCTATCGCATTTAATGTGGATTATTTTATAGCTTGCCCAGAGTTTACCCCATTTCCCTCTAATCTCTCTAACTCCATTTCAGTTGGTGTTTGTGTAGATATGTCATAGTAAAGCAGCTCCAGACGGGCTACTAGAGCCTCTCCCAAAGAGTCTGCATGCACAACGATTGATTTGAAGATACCTTCGCAACTCCTTAAAATGAAAGATGTACCACGGGAGCGACAAGCTCGGATGCTAAGGTTCAGTACTGATCACCCATGTTCCTTTGATTCGGAGATAAATGTTATAGTTGAGGCTGAGTTGGGCTATATGGAACCCTGCCCCTGGTACAGTTGCTATATACTGGGCTATGTTATCCTCAGGGGTTACTCTCCCCCTTCAACCTTTCATCGCTCGATTCTTACGGAGGCTGGTGTTGCTCCTGCCCAATTGACCCCCAATTCTTACCGGGTACTGGTTAGCTTAGGGCATCTATGGAAAAAACTTGGGGCAAAACAACCCCCGATCCCTCAAGAAATCCGCATCTTTTATACGTTGAACCAATCTGATAGTGGAGGAACTTTTACCTTCAATTGTTGACGTCGATTTCTGGACGTATGAAAAAGTCAACAAGATTGGATTTTAGCCGTGATCACAGAGAGAAAGAGAAGCAGAAAGTAATTGGATACAAGTTTTACATGGTAAAACTCCGATGATCAGAGAAACGTCCAAGGGTGGCTGGATAAATAACCGAGCTAAAATCCACTATTGAAATAAAGATTACAACTCTCGATCTCTCTTTTTTCTCTCTGTATATTGCTATCTATTTTTCTGATGAGATTATGGGTCTATTTATATGTGCATAGAACCCTAATCCTTTTTGTACGAGTAATAAAAGATTTTTGTATTTAATTATGATTGGTTACTTGTTTAGAGTAGGCTATCTTATTTCCTATTTCGGAGATTTGTATAGAGATCGAATGGGACTCTAGTGATTTAGTCCAGTTAGGACTTATTTCCTTATAAATGCGTAGTCTTTTTGAAGAAATAAAATTGTTGTCTGATTTGGAACCTTTTCTGTTTGGTATTCTATTTTTCTTAGAATTCTTCTTCGACGCGGATATCTTTGCGTATTTTAACATGGTTCTTGGTTCGTACGCGAGTTATGTACTGGACTTCTTTATTCGGGTTTCTTCATGTTTGTCTCGAGTAGAACACGACGTCAGCTGATCCCGAACGGCATCATCTGATCCCGAGTAGAACATGACGTCAGCTGATCCCGAGTGATGTCATCTGATCTCGAGTAGGTTTTGCTCAATACTTATTGTTGACGTCGATTTCTGGATTATGCCAGAAAAGCCAACAAGAACTGGATTTTGGCTATTGAATCAAAGAGAAAGACATGCAGAGAGAGTAACAAAGAAAAATTTTACGTGGTAAAACTCCGATGGCCGGAGAAACATCCACGGGTGGTTGAAAGATCAACCAAGCCAAAATCCATTTTTCTCTCTGTATTTACTGTGATTGCTGTAAGCTATATTGCCTATATTTTTTGGAGCCAGATTATGGGTCTATTTATATGCTTATAGAACCCTAATCTGCCTTGTACAAGTAATACAAGATATTTGTATTTAATTGTGATTTGGTTACTTGCTTGAGGTTGATTTGTCTTCTTTCCTGTTTCGGAGTCTTTTATGGAAATCGAGTGGGATTCTAGTAGTGTAGTTCAATTTGAACTTGTTTCCTTATAAGAATGTAGTCTTCGTAAGGAAATCAAGTTATTTCCTGATTGGGGGACTCTTCTAACTTGAAGTTCCATTATTTGGGATTCCTTCATGACGGATATCTTCGAGTATTTAATGACATTCCGTATGAAATAAGCACCAAGTTCTTACTCGGTTCGTATTTATTCCCGAGTAAGAGTAATACCTGATGGTCTCGAGTAGTGCCGTTTGAGCCCGAGTGGAAGTATTATTAAACCAGTCCCGAGTGCTGTTAGCTGATCCCGAGTAGGTTTTATTCAGTATATGTTAACTCGGCATTTTCTTCTCTTTAATGATGCCTCATAGGATATTTCCCGAATGCACATCTGGGCGTCCACCTAGCTATTTTTTCCTTCCTGTCAATGACGTGTAGGCTTTGTAAAGTTTACATACAACAATACCCCCTTAAAATATTTTTGCTGAGGAAAATTTCATTTCGGGCAAGAGTATTTTAATCATCTTAATTTTCTCTCGACAGAATAACCGTCTTGTCATAATGGTGTGTCTTAATGGTGACTTTATAATTTCGATTCGCTCCATCACGCGAGATCTTAATTGATAGCGACGTTTTAAAGTTTTGACGGTTGAGGGCTACTTTCTGTCTTGACACGCGTCCCTCGTCTCTTCATTTTTCAATATCATTTATGAGAAATTATTTTTACGTTTCCCCAAGCGCCGCCTACGTCATCGAGTTTCGTCATAAATTTTCTTCCCGCTTTGAAATCCTAGGGTTTCGTGCCGTCTCATCTTTAAATTCTTCGCTGAGAGACATTTTTGGTTTATTCTAAAAAATTCAGCAGAAATCTCTTTAAACTCAGACTTCTTTATCCAGAAATTCGCGATTCTCCGCTTGAAGATCTTGCATCAGTCTCAATTCAAGGTTAGTTTTAATAGGACCATCTT
Organism: Dipteronia dyeriana; assembly: GCA_032871835.1. Taxonomy (NCBI): domain Eukaryota; kingdom Viridiplantae; phylum Streptophyta; class Magnoliopsida; order Sapindales; family Sapindaceae; genus Dipteronia; species Dipteronia dyeriana. Next base: position 18,670,405 of record CM065303.1, read on the forward strand.
CCCGCCATCGTCTCTTTAAAATCGCTTTTGATGCATTAGAGCGTGGGGATTTCCTATTAGTATCTTGCATTAAACAATTACTGGGGGATATCCCAATAGATGAACCTCCATTTTTAGAGGTTGATGTTTCTGGGCTTCACCCTGACGTCACTTTCAGCCCCGTATCTAGTTCTCCATCTAGTTCTGATTCTGATATTTCTGATCACAGGGTATCTTCTCGAAGGATGGGTAAACATCAGAGCACAAGCAAGGTATACAAGCACGGCTCGAGCAGCGTTCAGACTAGGGAACAGACTGTTAACGAGGGCGACGTTGATGAAGTACACAGGGCGTCTCGTCTTTCGTTTTCTGACACTCGCCCAAGTGGCTTTGATACTGAACCGAACGTGGTCGGGCCAGCTGAGATAGAAAAATACCGCTCCCGATTCGACTTGCCCGACTCAGTCACTTTGGTTCCTGCGGGGGATAGAGCCTTATGGATTCCTCCTGAGGGCATGGTCGAGATTTACGGATCGATGCTTTACTGCGGCGTCACACTTCCCTTTCAGCCTTTTATTGTCTGGTTTTTAGCTGAAACAGGGATAGCCCCAGCTCAGTTGGCCCCGAAAAGTTACAAAGTCTTGATGTGCATGTGGCACATGTTCAGTCGAATAAACCTTTCGACGCCTTCCCCGAATGAAATCAGGCATTTCTTCACGCTGAGGCAGGTTAGCAAAACGGGAACCTATTTTCTTGCGTCTACTTCTTCGGATGGTTGGGTCCCCAAAGAAGCACAGGCGAATCGGGGGGTCGATGCTTCTAATGACCCAAAGAAGAAAGGTTTCATATAGGGATTCCCTACATCCAATAAATTTTGGAAGAACAGTTGGTTATTTGCTGGAGGGGCTCTCGGGCTTGATATAACTGTTCTATATGGGGATTCCCAAATGGTGTTGAGTGTTCTCCGCTTCTTTTGTTCCCCCAAAGCGTGGAACAAGAGAACAATCGACTATAGCGATTCAGAGCTAAAGAGGTTGACTCGGGCAGCAGTTCGTACTCTGGAAAAGAGGAGCAAGAGCTATCTTTTCAAAGAGGATGACTTGATAAAGCTCGGTTTCTTCAGACAGATTTCGGGCCATCGCAGACGTTGTATGTAACCCGGCGCCCTTTCTGTTGTATTTCTCTGCTTTTCCATTTTCTTTTCTAACAATTTTTTTTATAGTGATTGATACGGACGTTGTCAGCGATCTCCAGGCTCGCCAAGTGAAGGCGATTCTACAAGCGAGTAGGAAGGAAGCTTCCCGCCAGGGCGATGAAGGTATTGCTCCACCCGAGCCTGATGTGGAAACTGATACTGCTGAGCAGATTCCCGAGTGCGTTGATCGGGGTGATCAGCCTTCTACTTAGGATCTTGCTGGTCCAAGTGGCCAAGATGAGTCGACTGACACCCAACTGCCTAAAAATAGGGAGAGGCAGTATGAGGGTCCAAGTGAAGAGCCTGTTGGACTGTCTGAAGCTGGCGACGGTGGTAGCGTTTTGACAGATCAAGTGCCTGCCGGTGCCGAACTCTTTGAGTCTTTTCGGGACGATTCACAGGAAGATCCTGCTGCTGATCTCAACTTCCACCGTTCTCGGGGTGAGAAGCGAAAGGCAGTTAGTTCGCCGCCTCGTCTTCTCAAAGTTCCTCGGGCAGTCTCATTAATTGACTCCAGCGACGAAGATGTTACGGATGAGATTGCCCCGAGTGTTGGTGCTGGAGCATCAGTAGATGCAGCCACTTCAGAACCGAGTAGGGCTTTTTCTACCCCCGAAGTTTGAGAAATGGGGGCTGAACCTTTGGGGGTACCTTCTCCATCCTTAGAGCAGAACATGGTTTCTCCTGCACCCGAGTCTGGAAATCTTGGAGCTGAAACCATAGGGGTGCCTTTATTTCTTTCTCCCAGGATATGCTACAAGAGATGTCCTCCGGTCGGGCTTATATCAGGGAGGATCACTGGAGAAGTTTTAGAGATGGTTCACTGACCGAACGTCTCCAAAACATTTTCAACGGTGCATCTTATGTAAGTTAAATCTGACTCAGTTAATTCTGACTCAGTTTATTGTTTTGCTTTTGTCGGATTTCTAAGTATATTCTTTTGCAGATGATGGCCGAATTTGCTGAGCTTGTTCAGACGCAGCAATGTCAAGCTGATCGGATAAGGCGTCTGGAGGCTCAGCTGAAGGCGAGTGATGAGGGTCATGCTCGATCTGAGTAGACTTATCAGCAGGAGGTCGACTCTGTACAGATATTTGCTGACCACTGCCTAGCGAAGCAGGTTGAAGCCGATGACAAGGCATCTTTGGCAAAGGACAAGGTTGCATCGCTTTAAAATCTTCTTTCTTCTGCTGAAGAATCCAGGCTTAAGGTTTAGTAGGAGGCGGAGCAGGCGAAGTCGGCGTATGCCCAAAGAATTGAAGATTTGGAGCGCCAAGTGCTGACAGTTGAATCCCTTTCCCGAGAGGCCAGGTTAGAGCTGGAAGTCTAAGAGGTGGATCGTTTTAAAAATTCCCCTGCTTACGATGCCTGACTTCTTCGGGAATTTCAACGTGGGCTAGTTTCTACCGATGAATTCTTCAAAGTCGAGAATAGGGCGATCGAGAAAGCCCGTGCTAATTGGGAGCTGTCAATCAAACACCATGTGGACCGGTCATTAGAATCTCTTCTGATTCAGATGAAGGAATTGAGAGCCTACTGCCGTAGTCAAGGCATTGAGCCCCATCCTATGCATTTAGAGATTTCGTCCAAGCACTCTCTCTCGACCTTTTACGCAAGTCAAGAGTCGGTTGAAGGTGTAGTCCCGGATGTCGGGCCAGTCCCGGGTGAAGATTACAGCCAGTGGAGGGATGATACTTTCGACGATATTACTTGGCCGTCCAATGAGAGCCTGCTTCTTGAATACGAGATGGTGCCAGATCCGAGCATTGGCAAAGGCTCGAAATCCTCGCAACCTTAATTTTGTAGATTTGTAGAAGACTCTGATTCTTTATTTTTTACTTGTAAAGAACCATTCTTTAAACTGTAACCATTCTTTTAAGAGCAATAAAATTCAATTTTGTTCTGAGTTGAATGATTTTGGTCTATTTTTTATTGATTGTTGCCGAGTGTTGTATTAAACTGGCTGATGGTCGGGTAACTTAACCGAGTATCTTATTAAACCGGTTGTTACCCGAATAACTTCAATTGCCAAGCATTTTATTTAACTGGCTTCTTTGATGTTCGGGTAACTTAACCGAGTATCTTATTAAACCGATTGTTACCCGAATAACTTCAATTGCCAAGTATCTTATTATACTGGCTTCTTTGATGTTCGGGTAACTTAACCGAGTATCTTATTAAACCGGTTGTTACCCGAATAACTTCAATTGCCAAGTATCTTATTAAACTGGCTTCTTTGATGTTCGGGTAACTTAACCGAGTATCTTATTAAACCGGTTGTTACTCGAATAACTTCAATTGCCAAGTATCTTATTAAACTGGCTTTTTTGATGTTCGGGTAACTTAACCGAGTATCTTATTAAACTGGTTGTTACCCGAATAACTTCAATTGCCAAGTATCTTATTAAACTGGCTTCTTTAGTTTTAACCGAGTCATCTTGAGACAAGTTTTTCACTTGTTTCATACCCGGTTGCTACCCGAATGTTACATCAAGGCTCACCATGATCATACGTTCGAGTCCTTACGCAATACCAGGGACGTCTCCCTAGTTTTCATGTGCAAGGTTTTGTCGAATCGTTGAGCTCTTTTTTTTAAAAAAAAAAATTGGTTCAACACAGCTACGCATTTCACAGGAATTTCTCCCGATAGCGTCCCGAGTATTTTTCCAAGGTTTGGTGCATCAGGTTTTCCTTTTTACGAAGGTTATTTTGACCCTGCTCGATTGGCATGCTCCTACGAGCTTATCCTCCCATTCGGGATTTGATGGTCCCGAGAATTCTATTTGCATGTTCTTATTATCATGCTCTGTTTCCATATGATCTTATTATCATATCCCTTTTTTGGAAATCCCGAACTAGATGCTATCCTTTTGGAAATTCCGAGTAATTTTATTTATTACTGTAAAAATCGACAGATTTAAATTACAATTTAATATTTATCCTGCCAATAAAAGAATAAAATATTTAATATAAATATATAAATATTTTAAGGATAGAAAATCTTTAAATATTGGGCATTGCATGGTCGGGGTTACACCCCTCCATTGGGTCGAGCAATCCAATAGACTCCATGGCCAGCTATCCCCTCGATCTTGTATGGACCTTCCCACTTGTCAGCTAGGGATCCTGTGGCTCTGTATTTTGTGTTCAACGACACCTTCCTGAGCACCTGGACTCCTAGCTGAAATTTCCTGATCCGAACACGAGAATTGTAAGGGCGTGCCACTCTCTGTTGTTATGATGTATTTCTGAATCGGGACTTTTCCCTTTTTTTTTCTAGCTCATCCAAACTTTATAGTAGCGTATCAACATTCTGTTCTTCATCGTATAGCTTGACCCGTGGGGATGCATACGATGTTTCTATGGGGATGACAGCTTCTGTCCCGAACGCTATGGTGAACGGAGTTTCTCCTATTGAAGTCCTTGATGTCGTCCGATATGCCCATAATACTTCAGGAAGCTTTTCAACCCAGCTTCCTTTTTTGTCATCTAACTTTGCTTTAATTGTGTGCTTAATAATTTTATTTACCGCTTTTACTTGCCCGTTTGTTTGAGGGTGAGCTGGTGTCGCATAGTAGTTAGCAATATGATACTTCTCGCACAACTGTCTGCACTTTTGGTTATCAAACAGAGTGCCATTGTCGGTGATTATAGTGTCCGGAACTCCAAACCTATAAAGTATGTTTTTCTTTACAAAATTTGTGGTGTTAACTTCCGTGATATGCACCAGCGCTTCAGCTTCTGCCCATTTTGTGAAATAATCGACAGCTACTATGGCGTGCTTTGCTTCATCCCCTGTCCCAGCTGGCATTGGACCTATCATTTCTAGGCCCCACATGGTGAATGGCCATGGAGCAGTGAGGTTTCTGAGTTTTTCTCGGGGTTGTTGGATATCGTTAGCAATCCTTTGACAGGTATTGCAACTTTCCGACCACTGTTGTGCATCTGAGAAAAGCGTAGGCCAGTAATAGCCTTGTCTGAGTACCTTATGCGCCAGGCTTCTACCTCCAGTGTGGTTTCCGCAAACCCCTCCGTGGATCTCTTGAAGTTTTCGATGTGCATCTTCCTCCGGTACATATCTATGGAGAGCTCGGGAGAACCCCCTTCTGTATAATTCTCCTCCGATCATGGTATATCTAGCCGATCGATACCTGATGCGCTTTGCTAATACCAGATCTTCCGGAAGCAAGCCTTCTTCCAGGAACCTTCTCAGCTGGACCATCCAACCGTCTTGCGGTGTTCGGATTTCTGAAATTTCCAAATGCTTAGGTTCAGCTGACTCGGTTTAAGGAGGTGTGCAACTGGAATGGTCTTTTGTCTGATTGAGGTTGTTGCCAACGCTAATTTAGATAAAGCGTCTGCTTTTCAATTTTCTTCTCTAGGGTTCTGAGCGATCTTGTATTCTTTAAATTTTTGGAGGAGCTGTTTTGCGATGTCACGGTAGGCAATCATTCCTTCATCTTTGGCCTGGTACTCGTCCATAACCTGGTTGACAACTACTTATGAATCGCTGAATATCTCAACTTCATCTGCCCCAAGAGCTATGTAGACTCTGAGTCTAGCTAACAATGCCTTGTATTCGGCTTGATTATTGGTTGCTTTGAAATCAAATCTCATGGCACATTCAACATCATCTCCTTCTAGGGTGCGAACTACGATCCCCGCCTCGCTGCCATGAGTGTTTGAAGAACCATCAACATATAGTTTCCATGGGAAATTTTTATCCAACGGTCTTTTTGCTTCCAGGTTTGGTTCTGTGAACTCGGCTATGAAGTCTGCCACCGCTTGTCCTTCGAGGGAGGTTCTGGGGACATAATGAATATCGAATTCACTTAACTCAATTGCCTATTTAGTAAGTCTTCCTGATATCTTTGGTTTTTGTAAAATTTGCCTTAATGGGCAATTGGTGAGAACCTGGATCGTATGAGCCTGAAAGTATGGTCTCAGCTTTTTTGCTGCTGAAACCAATGCTAAGGCTATCTTCTCTGCCTGTGAGTACCTGGTCTCGGCCGGTAGAAGTAACTTGCTTGTATAATACACTGGTTTCTGCACTCCATATTCTGTTCTGACTAAGACTGAACTTGCTGCAAGCTTGGTTATTGACAGATACAGCTGAAGTATTTCCCCTTTTTTGTGGTTTTGAGAGGATGGGAGCTTGACCCAAGTACTCTTTTATTTTTAAGAATGCCTGCTCACACACTTTATTCCCCTCCAGGCCTTTCCCTTTTTTGATTATTTTGAAGAAAGGCGCACACCTATCTGTAGCCTTTGAGATGAATCTTCCCAAGGAGGCTAAACACCCTGTTAAGCGCTGTACCTCTTTCAATGTTTTAGGTGAAGTCATTTCTTGCAAAGCCTGGATCTTCTCGGGATTAACTTCGATTCCTCTTTGATGGACTTGAAAACCCAAGAATCTTCCTGAATGGACTCCGAATAAACATTTGTTTGGGTTTAATTTCATCTGGTATCTTCTCAAAACATCAAATGTCTCTCGGAGGTCGTGGGCATGCTCATCTGCTGAGACGCTTTTAGTCAACATATCATCAATGTACACTTCCATGTTCCTTCCTATTTACCGAGTGAAGATTTTGTTGACCAACCTTTGGTACGTAGCTCCTGCATTTTTTAAACCGAAGGGCATTACTGTGTAGCAATATAAACCCTGATCCGTTGTGAAATCTGTTTTTTCTTCATCAGCTTTGTTCATCAGGATTTGATTGTATCCTGAGTAAGCGTCCATGAAGCTGAGCAGTTCATGACCTGCCGTGGAATCCACCAGCTGATCTATCCTTGGGAGTGGGAAGCTATCCTTTGGACATGCCTTGTTTAGATCCGTGAAATCTACGCACATCCTCCATTGTCCATTTTTCTTTTAGATAAGGACTACGTTGGCAACCCACTGAGGGTAGCTGACTTCTCTGATTGATCCAGTCGCTAGTAGCTTTTCCACCTCTTGTTTGATTGCTTGACTTCTATCATGATTGAATGATCTTCTCTTTTGTATTACCGGTTTTGCATTCGGGCTAACTGCGAGGTGGTGGGATATCACTCGGGCATCTATCCCGATCATATCTTCTTGACTCCATACGAATACATCTTTGTACTCTCTAAGCAGATTGGTCAAGTCTCGCTTGACTTTTCCATCCAATTTGGCCCCAATCTTGACTTTCTTGTCCGGTTTGTCTTCTTCGAGTAGTATTTCAACCAATTCTGTCTTGTATTCATACGATCCCTCCCTTGGATCCAGTTCGAATGACAAGGATTCTTCACACTGATTTTGCTGCATTATGGTGCACACTTGTTCAGCATCATACTTGTCTCTGTATACCGACAGATTTGCTCTTCGGGCCATCTCTAGGGATCCCTTGACTATCCCAACCCCTTGTACTGTTGGGAATTTGATCATTAATGCATAAGTGGCCATCACGGCCCTTGTTTTATTCAGGAATGGTCGGCCCAATAATGCATTATACGGAAAATTATCCAAGTCAACTACCACGAAGTCGAGCAGGACAGTCCTCTGGCATGATGCCATTCCGATCTTCACAGGTAGTTTTACAGTCCCGAGTGACCTGACCTCTATTCCCCCAAATCCTCTTAATGGAGTATGGAAAGGTTGTAAATCTTTTCGGTCTAATCTTAGCTGGTCGTACACGGCCACACTTAGGATGTCTGCTGAGCTCCCATTATCTATTAAATTTCTTCAGACTTCCCTATGGCCAATCCGGGCACTTATAACCAATGTGTTATTAGGTCGAACATCGATGCCATGGGAATCTGCCTCTGTAAAGACTATTGGGTCCCATCCTTCCTTTACTCTTTTCGGGTCTGGTTCAACCGAGTTTACGTCGAAGTTATTCCTTGCTTCTATTGCTTTTCTGATTTTCTGAGTTCGTTATCGGTTGCTTCTCCCAGTAGAAGGTCCTCCGAAAATTGTATGTATTACTTGATTGGCTTCAGGGCTGGTTCTTTGGTTTTGACCAGGGTTGTGATCAACCTTGACTTTCTTGGTTTCTGGTCTCTCGTCTTTTTTCAAGATTACATCCCGTAGGTGCCCTTCCCGAATAAGAGTTTCTATGTAATCTCTGAGCTGAAAACACTTTGAAGTTTCATGCCCGGTTTCTTTATGAAACCTGCAATACTTGGTTGTATCTCTCCGGGCGAACTGTGATTGTCGCCGTGGTTCTTGCACCATATTCTTTTCTTCCAAGATGGCTAGAATTTCTTCTTGTTTCTTCCGAAGAGGGGTGTAATTGGTATATCTGCCTTGGTATTTCTCTGTGGACCGTTCGGCGTTGGGCCCATTACCCCCATCCTTGTTTTTCTCCTTGTTGTTCCCTTTCCATTTTTCCTTTTGATTCTGCTCCTTAGATTCAGTATTCTTATGTTCAGGCTTTCCTCCATGCATATAGCTTCCTCCTGTAGCTAACTCTTCTTCCTCGGCCAGAGCGTATCCTCCCGCCATATCCATCATGTCTGCATACCTTGTCAGCCATGCTCTTCTCAAATCGAAGGATAGTCGTCCATTCTGTAAGTTATTTGTGAAGGCAGCAATAATTGCTTCATCATTAGCGCTACCAATTTCTGATACTGCTTGGCTGAACCGGCCCAAGTATTTTTTTAATGACTCGTCCTTCCCCTGTTTTATTTGAGAGAGGTAGGCCACCTACTTCTTTCTGTGAACGTTGCTCAGGAATTGCCTTGAGAAGCTCCTGCTCAACTCGCTGAAATTTCCGATGCTTGCCGGGGGTAGTCTTCCTAACCATCTTGAGCCTGTGTCCCCCAGTGTTTGCGGAAAGTTTAGACACAATAGGGGGTCACTGCGGGCATATTGAGCCATGGCACTTTTATAGCGTCTTACGTGCTCCTTTGGATCTGTATCTTTTTTGAATTGCTCCACATGGGGCATCCTGAATCTTTCTGGGAAAGGGGTCCGCAAAGTCTCCCTGGTAAATGGACTGTCAGAGTCATCGTCGGATAGATCGTTACAGTCGTAACGTCTAACTAGTGCATCCATGATGAAGTTTACGATGGTGTTGATCACTGTCTTCTGATGATGACCGTTCTCTGCGCCGATCGTATTTACGATGTCTGACTCGTATTGTTTGATTGCGATCCAGCCTCTGGTGATTTTCCTCTTCTAGTGTTTTCTGTCCAGCTGGATTGATTGGGGAAGAGTTTCTTCTGGTTTCTGGCATCGTTATTTCTGGCCCCACCACCATCTAACGGAGCCTTGCGGGTGGAGGATTGAGAGTATGTGCTCCTGCGGCCAGTAGATCAATCCCTTCCCTTGCTGTGTCTGTCACCAATTGCTGCAGGGCCTCTTGAAAACGCAACGTAAGATCTCCGCTGGTTGGAGAAACTTGCTGGATCCCCGACAGGTGCGCAGGCTGGTATTCTGTGTCTGCTGCAGGATTTTGTGACGTATTGCCAATATAGAAATCGCCTGGTGATCTTTGGCCATTCCCTGAACTACTTCTGTTTCCTGCCATTGCTTTTTAACAAGTTCGGAGGTTCAACCCCCTCCATCTAGAGCCAATTGTTGACGTCGATTTCTGGATTATGCCAGAAAAGCCAACAAGAACTGGATTTTGGCTATTGAATCAAAGAGAAAGAGATGCAGAGAGAGTAACAAAGACAAATTTTACGTGGTAAAACTCCGATGGCCGGAGAAACATCCACGGGTGGTTGAAAGATCAACCAAGCCAAAATCCACTAAGAGAATAAGATGATTTACAAGCTCTCGATCTCTCCTTTTTCTCTCTGTATTTACTTTGATTGCTGTAAGCTATATTGCCTATATCTTTTGGAGCCAGATTATGGGTCTATTTATATGCTTATAGAACCCTAATCTGCCTTGTACAAGTAATACATGATATTTGTATTTAATTGTGATTTGGTTACTTGCTTGAGGTTGATTTGTCTTCTTTCCTGTTTTGGAGACTTTTACGGAAATCGAGTGGGATTCTAGTAGTGTAGTTCAATTTGGACTTGTTTCCTTATAAGAATGTAGTCTTCGTAAGGAAATCAAGTTATTTCCTGATTGGGGGACTCTTCTAACTTGAAGTTCCATTATTTAGGATTCCTTCATGACGGATATCTTCGCGTATTTAATGACAATCCGTATGAAATAAGCACTAAGTTCTTACTCGGGTTCCCGAGTAAGAGTAATACCTGATGGTCCCGAGTAGTTCCGTTTGAGCTCGAGTGGAAGTGTTATTTAACCAGTCCTGAGTGCTGTTAGCCGATCTCGAGTAGGTTTTATTCAGTATATGCTTACTCGGGCTTCTCTTCTCTTTAATGATGCCTTATAGGATATTTCCCGAATGCACATCTGGGCATCCACCTGGCTATTTTTTCCTTCCTGTCAATGACGTGTATGCTTTGTAAAATTTACATACAACACTTGTTTTTATACTTACTCGGGTTCCTCTTCTTTGGTGATATCTAGCGAGATATTTTATGAATGCCTATTCGGATGTCCACCTGGCAATTTTATCCTCTTTGTCGATGACGTGTACATCTGATAAAATTTACATATGACAATACCCCCTTAAAATATTTTTGCCGAATAGGGATGTGTTCCGGGCGAAAGTATTTTAATCAACCCTTCAATCTTTTACGTCTCATTTATGCCAGAGTTAACGTCTCGTCTATGCCAGAGTTAACGTCTCGTCATAATGATGTGTCTTAATGGTGACCATATAAATTCAATTTGCCTCCTCATACGAAATCTCAATGATTGCGACGTTTTCGAGTTCTGAAGGTCTTGGTCAGTTCTTCTCTTAACACGTGTCTTCTACCGCTCCATTTCTCAATACCATTTATGAGAAACGACCTACGCGTCTCCTAGTGCGCCGCCTATGTCATCAAATCTATCTTTGATTTTTCCCGCCTTTTGAGATCCTAGAGTTTTGTGCTTTTGTCCCTTTAAATGCTCCACTGAACGGAGTTGCCCGGTTTTATTCTCAGAGACTCAACCCAAAATGTTTCCAACCCAGATTTCTTTACGCAGAAAATCTTTATTCTCCGTTGAGGTTTTTACAACAGGTTTCTTCACTCAAAAGGTTAGTTTTAATGGATCCATCTTCCTGTAGTCATCTTTTTACTATAGCTCTCAAAGCGCTTGATCGTGGAGATGTTCAACTAGTTTCTTACGCTCGTAGATTATTGGGGGAAATCCCTCCTGATGAACCTCCTTTTTTAGATGTTGACATTTCTAGGCTTTACCCTGATGCCCGTTTTAGTTCTGAATCATCTAGTTCTGAATATATCGTTTCTAATCATAGGGTACCACTTCGATCGAGGATGGGGAAACATCAAAGTAGAAGTGAAGTCCATAAACACAACTCTGGCAGCGTTCGAATCAGGGAACAAACTATTGATGAGAAGGACGTTGAAGAGAAGTTTAGAAAATCTCGTCTCTCATTTTCTGTCGATCGCCCGAGTGGGTATGACGCCGAGCCTAATGTGGTTGGGGAAGATGAGATTGAGAAGTATCGTACTCGATTCGACTTGGATGACTCAGTTATACTTTCTCCTGCCGGTGATAGAGCCGCATGGAACCCTCCCCCGGGCATGGTGGCTATTTATGGGTCCATGCTTTGTTGCGGCGTCACTCTTCCTCTTCAACCATTTATTGCCTTGTTTTTAGCTGAAGCAGGGATCGCTCCAGCCCAATTGGCCCCGAATAGCTACAAGATCTTGATGTGCATGTGGCATATGTGGAGCCGGATGAACCTGTCACCGCCTTCCCCAAGTGAAATCAAACACTTCTACACACTAAGGCAATCTAGTCGAACAGGGACTTATTTTCTCATGTTTAATCTGCCAGATTGCTGGGTCCCTGAGGGGACAAAAGTGAATCGGGGAGTTGACACCTCTGATGATGCCAAAAAGAGAGGCTTTGTATGGGGATTCCCTTCGTCCAACAAGTACTGGAAGAACAGTTGGTTTTTTACCGGAGGGATCCTTGAACTTCAAGTTACTCTTACGGTTGGGGAGAATCGGACGGTGCTAAAGGTTCCCCGTTTTTTTTGTTCCCCTGATGTATGGAACAAGAAAAAACTTAAATTTTGTGATACTGAGCTGACCAGACTTGCTCGGGCTGCAGTTTGCACTTTGGAAAAAATGAGCAGGATTTATCTTTTCAATGAGAAGAAGATGATAGACCTTGGCTTCTTTAGCCAGATTTCAGGCTACAGCAGGAGATGTAAGTTATCTTTCTACTCCCTTTTTTTTTTAAAATGTTGCTTTTATATTCTGACTTGATTCTTTTTCACTTTTTCTTTTAAGTGTATGACTCGGACATCGTCTGCGACATCCAAGCTCGCCAGGTGAAATCAATCCTTTAGGCGAGCCAAAAATAAGCTTCTCGTCAAAGCAAAAAAGGTATTTCCCCGCCTGAGTCAGATGAGGACCCTAATGAGGCTGACGAGCAGATCTCTGAATATGTCCCCGAATAAGTCATCCAGCCGACCGTAAGGGAATCTAGTGGTTCAAGCGGCCCAGCTGACTGCATTCAAAAATTGCCTAAAGACGGGGTGAGGTAAAGTGATGGTCCTAGTGAAGGGTCCGGTGAGTCGAGCTCCCCGGTTAAGGTTCCTACTGAACGGTTGAGTGTCGGGGATGGAGATGAAACCTCTAATGGATAAATAATATAAATCCTGACTTTTTTGAGTCATTCCAGGATGAAGATCAAGAAGACCCCTCAACTGATCTCAGCTTCCACCGTACTCAGGCTGAGAAACGGAAAGCGGTCGATTCTCTTGCTCGTTCTCATAAGGTTTCTTGAGTAGTTTCATTCATTGACTCAAGTGATAAGGATACCAAGGCCAAGATTCCCCCAAATGTTCATGTTGGAGCATCAGCATGTGCGAAGACTTCTGACCCGAATAGGGGCTCCTTCCCTCCCGAGGTTGAAGTTGTAAGAAATGAACCTTCGGGAGGTCCTTCCTATCCTTCTCCTTAGGATATGCTGAGGGCAATGTCATCTGATCGGGCTTTCATCGGGGATGATCACTGGAGCCATCTCAGGGAAGCTTCTTTATCAAGCCGTTTTCAGAATATTTTCAACGGCGCATCTTATGTAAGTTTTATTCCCAACTCTTTTTTGTCTTGCTTGTTAGATCTTAATTTCATTTCCTTGTAGATGGTGGCCTAGTTTCCAGAGTTGGTTCAGACGCAACAACATCAAGCCGAACGAATAAGGCGTCTTGAAGCTCAACTGAAGAAGAGTGAGGATAGTCGTGCTCGGGTTGAATCTACTTATCAAAAGAAGGTGGGCTCGACCCAGGATTTTGCCGACCATTATTTGGAAAAGCAAGTGGAGGCCGAGGAAAGAGCTTCTTTGGCAGAGGAGAAGGCTATGTCACTTCAAAACTTATTGTCTTTTTCCTAGGAATCGATGCTCAAAGCCGAACAGGAAGCGGAGCAGTCCAAGTCGTCCTATAAACAGAAGATCGAAGACTTGTAATGCCAAGCTTTGACGGTCGAGTCCCTATCCAAAGAGGCCAGGTTGGAACATGAAGTCCAGGGGGTCGATCGTTTTAAAAGATCCTCTGCTTATGACTCCCTTCTCCTTCAAGAATTTCAGCGAGGGTTAGTTTCAGCTGGTGAATTTTTTAAGGTCAAGAGTCGGGCAACAGAAAAAGCTCGAACCAACTGGGAGATGTCGATCAAGAACCATATGGACCGGTCCCTGAAATCTCTTCAGACTCAGATGAAAGAATGGAGAGCTTATTGCCACAGTTGAGGCAAAGTGCCCCATCCTATGCATTTGTAGGTTCCATCAAAGTACTCTCTTTCAACCTTTTATGCCAGTCAGGAACCCATCGTAGAATGTTTGGTGCCTGATGTTAGCCCGATCCCTGGAGAATATTACAACGAATGGATGGATGATTCGGTCGACACAATTACTTAGCCTTCAAATGAAAGTCTCCTCCGTGAGTACGAAATGGTGTCCGACTCTAGCATCGGCAAGAGTTCCAAATCCTCCTCCCAGCCTTGACTCATCATTCACTTTTGTAAAGATTTTTATTAATGAAATTTATATTGTAATTCAGAAAACCGAGTGGTTTAATCCAACTCATTGCTCAAGAAATTTCACCGAGTACCAAATATCTTAACTTGGTTTTATTATTTGGAGTCGCTTCTAACGCCGAGTATCTTATTGAACTGGCTAACGCGATCTCTACTAAATCTTGTTAAACTTGCTAATGCAATCTTTTTGTGCCAAGTATCTTATTAAAATGGCTAATTTTGTCCGAGTAACTTCACATAGTATCTTATTAAACTTGGTTTCGTTACCTAAAGCTACTTTCAACGCCAAGTACCTTATTAAACTGGCTAATTCAATCTTTTTGTACTAAGTATCTTATTAAACTTGCTTATATTAACCAGCCATCTTGAAACAAACGAGTAGATTTACTCGTATTTCATACTCGGGTTATTACCCAAACATTACATCAAGGCTCACCATGATCATATGTTCGAGTCCTCACACATTACCAAGGACGTCTCCCAGTTTTCTGTGTAAGGGTTTGCCGAATCGTTAAGCTTTTCAAACCGCTGAACACAGCTGCATATTTCACAAGAATTCCAGAATCTGGTGCATCGGGTTTGCCTTTTTGCTAAAGTCGTCTGACCTTGCTAGGCTAGTGTGCTCCTTCGAGCGTCTCTGCCCATTCTGGAATTAATAGTCCCGAGTATTCTATTTGCATGTTCTTATTATCATGCTCGTCTCTCAAATGTTCTTATTATCATATGCTTTAAATTTCGAAAATCCCGAGTTTGACTTTTATTTATAACTGTAAAACCAATAATGATTTAAATTCCGAGCGTCTCTGCCCATTCAGGAATTAATAGTCCCGAGTATTCTATTTGCATGTTTTTATTATCATGCTCGTCTCTCAAATGTTCTTATTATCATATGCTTTATATTTCGAAAATCCCGAGTTTGACTTTTATTTATAACTGTAAAACCAATAATGATTTAAATTCCAAAGCTAATAATTGACCTGACTAAAATTGTCCTAACTAAAAAGGAAATAAAATTTTAAGGATAGAAAATCTTCAAGTATTGGGCATTGCATGGTCGGGGTAAGACCCCTCCATCTGGTCGTGCAATCCAATATGCTCCATGGTCAGCTACTCCTTCCATTTTGTATGGTCCTTCCCACTTGTTTGCCAAGGAACCTACAACTTTGTTTTTTATATTCAGTGACACTTTTCTGAGTGCTAGGTCTCCTAGTTGGAATTTTCTGACTCTAACATGAGAGTTGTAGTGGCGAGCTACTCTTTGTTTATATGTCATATTTCGTATTCGGGACTTCTCTCTTTTCTCTTCTAGCCCATCTAGACTTTGTAACAACATATCAACATTCTGATCTTCATTATATAGCCTCACCCTGGGTGATGCATATGATGTTTCGATGGGGATAACAGCTTCTGTTCCAAACGCTAAAGTGAATGGAGTCTCTCCTGTTGAAGTTCTTGTTGTCGTCCGATATGCCCATAATCCTTCGGGAAGTTTTTCATCCCAACTTCCTTTCTTGGCATCTAGCTTTGCTTTGAGTGTATGCTTGATGATTTTCTTTATTGCTTCAGCTTGCCCGTTTGTTTGAGGGTGGACAGGTGTGGCATAGTAATTGGTAATTTGGTACTCTTTGCATAGCTGTCTGAATTTTAGGTTATCAAACTGGGTGCCATTGTCAGTGATGATAGTGTTTGAGACTCCAAACCTGTAGAGTATATTTGTCTTCTTGAAATTTGTGGTATTTGCTTCTGTGATATGCACTAATGCTTCAGCTTCTGCCCACTTCGTGACAACGTCTACTATGGCATGCTTCGCTCCACCCCCTGTCCCAGCTGGCATTGGGCCAATTAAGTCCAAGCCCCACATGGCAAATGGCCATAGGGACGTAAGGTTTCTAAGTTGTTCAGGGTTGTCGGATATCATTAGCAATCCTTTGGCACGTATTGCAACTCTTCGAACATCGATGTGCATCTGAGAATAGAGTGGGCCAATAATAACCTTGCTTGAGTACCTTGTGTGCTAAACTTTTACCCCCAGTATGGTTTCCACATACTCCACCATGGATTTCCTGTAGTATCTGATATGTATCTTCCTCTGATATACATCTTTGGAGTGTTCGGGAAAACCCCCTTCTGTACAGTTCTCCTCCGATTAATGTGTATCTTACAGACCGATACCTGATACGTTTGGCTTGTAGGGGATCTTCCGGGAGTACGCCTTCTTTCAGGAGTACCCCTTCTTCCTGGAACCTTTTTAGCTGAGTCATCCAACCATCTGTCGGTGTTCGAATTTCTGAGATTTTAAAATTTTTTGGCTTAGCTGTGCTCGGTTTGAGGAGATGTGCAACCGGAATAGTTTTTGGCCTGATTGTGGTCGTTGCTGATATTGGAACCCCGGTCACCAGTCACCAGTCACACAGCGGAACTAGGCTTTAAATTTTTTAATACAAATCATAATCTGTATCTATGACCAGTGCACATGGGATCGTAATTATTTTTCGGAACTAATACATACAATATGTAATCACAGGAAATTGAAATCGATATTATCAGAAGAACATACCAACGTTTGGAGGCTCTTTCACTTTACGACGTGCTCCTGTCTGAACCACTCGATCTTCCTCGCTATCTCCCAGAACTGGTAATTGCGTGTGGACGCGTCACGGTCTCAGGAACTTGAATGGAGGATGTAGAGAGAATTGAAAAAACCCTTTCTACTATGTGTTTCAAAAACACATATAAAAAAATATGAAACAATATATCTCTCTCGCCTGATTCGTTTTTCACGAAAATATAATCTACATATATATATATATATGTATGTAACTCACGCCTGAAGCTTGTTTTTATCAATGCTTTACCAAAAAAAAATATCTCTATCTGCTGCTCAAATTTTTACAAATATATATATATAACTCTACTACTCAAATACGCATGCTCACAATATATATATAACTCTGCATATATATATATATATATATCTTGAGTGTATCAAGTATTTGCATCCTATGCAAATTCTTCTTTTGACTATTGTTTCATATGTACACATCAATTTGCATCCAATGCAATCTCTTGTGTTATTAATTTATATATATATATATTAAATTATCATTTTCAAATATATCTAATATATTAAAAGTTATAATAAGTATTTTAAATTTAAATTTAAATTCAAATACTTAGATAAATGATTTAGTAAAAGTAAAAGTAAAATAATCCTATTATTTTATCTTCACCTAAATCCATATATCAACTAACACCCTCCAATTAATAGTTAATTAATAATTCATAATTATCAATATAATTAAATAATATAATTATTTAATTAATTTAACTATTAACATTCATTAATTAAATAATCTCATTATTCAATTAATTCCCGAATATATATACGTGTCACTTTTGTAACACAATTAATTGGACAATCCAATTAATTTACCGTGACCCTTGTTACCTAAATCGATCGGGCTAGCAAGAGGGCCTAATGGACCCACAGTATTTTGAGCTCCAATAATCCTCGGAATCATTAATTAAACTTTTTAATTAATACTCCTTGATTATTAACTTCGGTGTTCTTCCACTAAAAACCCGAAGCTGCACTCTCTCAACTGTAGACACTTTTACACAGACCGATACAACTCGGTGTCCATCGATATAGCTATTACTTATGGTGTGACCCTCCACAATAGTTCATAATTAGAACTGGGTCATAATGTCCGTTATATCCCTCTAATTACATATATCCTTTAAGTACCGTTGATTCTCTAATGGACAATAAATCATATTTCCTCACGGAATTAGGAGAGCGCTCATATTGTCAAAGCCCCGAATCAACCCTTAAGGGAACTACCATCTACTTCTCACAAGAAGGAGTGGATTTCACTATTGTGTACAAACCTTCCCAGTCACAAGCCAAACCGCAATCCCAACATATGGAGTATATTGATCAGGAAATGCATATGACCTCACCCGTGGTATATCAAAGGCTACGATTTAACCTGAAGGAGTCGATAAGACACTCAGGATTAAGATCACATACATATAGTCATCATTAGTTGATATATATGAATCTCATCGGTAAACGGATCTTGGTGAGAGATTTATATAGATCATGGCTCAGTTCTATATGATCACATCATACAAGGTGCCTCCATTCCCATATCTCATATGAATGATTCAGGATAGAATCATCGTACATTACGGAATGAAACGCAGCTTTAGATTAACCATAAATAAAGTACCCAACTTTATTTGCTATCTATAGACTCTTTAGATTGCACGTCTCTTACTGTATCTATCTGTATATGACACTCATATACACAGTTCGAGATTACATCTGGCAATCTTGGATGTTTAAATATATGCACAAGTTTATAAAATCAATAACATAACAAGAATGAATTGAAATTTTCTTTTTATTTATTTTATAAATCCATTTACAAATTACATCTTTAGGGCATAAACCCCAACAGCTGATGCGAGCTTGGACAAGGCATCTGACTTTTCATTCTCCTCCCTAGGGATCTGGGCAATCTTATATTCCTTGAATTTCTGAAGGAGTTGTCTTGCTATGTCACGATAAGCTATCATGCCTTCATCTCTAGCTTGGTATTCGTCCAGAACTTGGTTGACGACTACTTGTGAGTCGCTGAATATCTCGACCTCATCTGCTCCAAGGGCTATGCAGACTCTAAGTCCAGCTAGTAGCGCATCGTACTCGGCTTGATTATTTGTTGCTTTGAAGTTAAATCTCATGGCACACTCGACATCATCTCCTTTCGGGGTGCATACTACGATCCCTGCCCCGCTGCCATGAGTGTTTGAAGAGCCATCGACATATAATTTCAATGAAAAACTTTTGCCCAACATTTTTTTTGCTTCCAGGTTTGGTTCTGTGAATTCTGCTATAAAATCCGCCACTGCTTAGCCTTTAAGAGATATCCTGGGGATGTACTGGATATCGAATTCACTAAGCTCAATTGCTCATTTGGTTAGTCTTTCTGAAATTTCTGGCTTCTGTAAAATTTGGTTAAGTGGGCAATCGGTGAGAACCTGGATTGTATGAGCCTGAAAGTATGGTCTTAGCTTCCTTGCTGCTAAAACCAATGCTAGGGTAATTTTTTCTGCCTGTGGATACCTGGTTTCGGCTGGTATAAGTGCCTTGCTGGTATAGTACACTGGCATCTGTACTCCATCTTCTGTTCTGACTAGAACTGTGTTTGCTGCTAATTCTTTAATTGATAAGTACAAGTGGAGTATCTCTCCCATTTTTGGTTTCAAAAGGATGGGAGATTGCCCTAGGTACTCTTTTATTTTTAAGAATGCGTGCTCGCATTCTTCGTTCCATTCGAGTCCTTTTCCATTTTTAATCACTTTAAAAGAGGGAGCCCATTTGTCTGTGGCCTTTGAGATGAATCTACCCAAGGAAGCTAAGCATCATCTTAAGCGTTGCACTTTTTTTAGCTTCCTTGGTAAAGTCATTTTTTGTAGGGATTGGATCTTTTCAGGATTTACTTCGATTCCCCTTTGGTGAACTTGTAAACCCAGGAATCTTCTTGAAGGAACTCCAAATAGGCACTTGTTTAGATTCAGCTTCATTTGGTATCTCCTCAAAATGTCGAATGTCTCTCGCATGTCTGAGGTATGCCTTTCTGCCAAGATGCTCTTGGTCAACATGTCATCTATGTAAACTTCCATGTTTCTTCCTATTTGGTGTGCAAAGATTCTGTTGACCAGACTTTGGTATATTGCTCCTGTATTTTTTAACCCAAAGAGCAGTACTGTGTAACAGTATAAGCCCTGATCAGTTGTGAACGTTGTTTTTTCTTTGTCAGCCTTATTGATCCGGATTTGATTATATCCTGAGTAAGCGTCCATGAAACTAAGTAATTCGTGGCCGGAGGTGGCATCAACCAATTGGTCTATCCTTGGCAATGGAAAACTGTCTTTTGGGCATGCTTTATTCAAATTTGTGAAATCTACGCACATTCTCTACTGACCATTTTTTTTGGACGAGGACTACATTAGCTACCCATTGAGGGTAGCTGATCTCTCTAATTGACCCTACAACGAGTAACTTCTCCACTTCCTGCTTGATTGCCTGGCTTCTTTCGAGATTGAATGACCTTTTCTTTTGTATTACTGGTTTTACATTCAGGTCTATCGCGAGATGGTGAGATATTATTCGGGCATCTATCCCGACCATGTCTTCATGACTCTAGGCGGACACGTCTTTGTATTCTTTGAGCATATCAGTGAGGTTTTATTTGACTTTTCCTTCCAAATTGGCCCCGATCTTGATCTTCTTATCCGGTTCATCTTCTTTCAAATTCGAATGATAGTGACTCTTTGTTCTGATTCGGCTGTGTTATAGTGCATACTTGTTCACCATCATTTCTGTCTTTGTAAAATGACAGGTTAGCTCTTCGGGACATCTCTTGGGACCCCTTGACTACTCCGACCCTCTATTCGGTCGGGAATTTGATTATTATGGCGTAAGTAGCTGTTACGGCCTTGGTTTTATTCAAGAATGACAAACCTAACAGTGCATTATAAGGCCAATTATCTAAGTCTACCACTACGAAATCGAGTAATACTGTTCTCAGACAAGGTGCCACTCCAATTTTTACGAGTAACTTTACAGTCCCGAGAGACTTGACCTTAACTCCCAAGAATCCTCAGAGTGGGTTATGAAACGATTGCAAATCCTTTCGGTCCAACCTGAGTTGATCGTAGACAGCTACATTGAAAATATCTGCAGAACTTCCATTGTCTATTATGATTCTCCTGACTTCTTTGAGTCCAATTTGGGCACTTATGACCAGGGTGTCATTTGGTCTAACATCGACCCTATAAGAGTCAGCTTCTGTGAATATTATTGGGTCTCATCCTTCCTTTATCCTTTTGGGGTCTGGTTCGACCGAGTTCACATAGAAGTTTTGTCTTGCCTCCACCGCTTCTCTGATTTCCTGTGTTCGCTCTCGGTTACTTCTTCCAGTTAATGGTCCTCCAAAGATTGTTTGCATTACTTCATTGTCCTCGGGGTTGCCCCTTTGGTTTCGACTGGAGCTATGATCGGCCCTAGTATCTTTCTTTATTTCTGGCCTCTCATCCCTTTTCAGGATTATGTCTTGTAAGTGTCCTTCCCGAATGAGGGTCTTTATGTAATCTATGAGCTGGTAACGCTTGGAAGTCTTATGACCGGTTTTCTTGTGGAATCTGCAGTATTTTATTGTATCTCGTCGGTAAACTGAGTGGAATCTGCAGTATTTTATTGTATCTCGTCGATAAACTGAGATTGTCGTGGCTCTTTAACCAGATTCTTTTCTTCCAGTATGGCCAGGATTTCTTCTTGCTTTTTTCGGAGAGGGGTGTAGTTTGTATATTTTCCTCCGAATTTCTCCGTGGTCTGGTCAGCATTACGCATGTTTCCTCCGTCCTTGCTTTTTTTCTTTGTCGTTTCCTTTTTGTTTTCCCTTTTGATTCTGTACCTTTGACTCGACATTCTTTTGTTTGGGTTTTCCTCAATGCATGTAGCATCCTCCCGTGGCTAACTCCTCTTCTTCGGCTAATGCATATCCTCCCGCCATGTCCATCATATCTGCATATCTGGTTAGACAGACCCTTCTTAAGTCAAAAGATAGCTGTCCATTCTGTAAATTGTTTATGAATGCAGTGATTATTGCTTCATCGTTTGCAATGCAGATTTCTGATACCACCTGGCTGAATCTCTCCAGGTATTTCTTTAGCGACTCATCTTTCCCTTGTTTCGGTTGAGAAAGGTAAGCCACTGATTTCTTCCTGTGAACGTTGCCCAGAAAGAAACTTCTGCTTAATTCACCAAAACTTTCGATGCTAGCTGAGGGCAATCTTCCTAACCATCTCGAGCCTGTGTCTCCTAGAGTCTGTGGAAAGTTGAGAAATAATAAGGGGTCGCTGTGGGCATACTGAGCCATAACACTTTTATACCGTCTGACGTGTTCTTTAGGATCTGTATCATTCTTGAACCGTTCCACGTGCGGCATCCTGAATCTTTCTGGGAATGGAGTTCGCAGGATGTCCCTAGTGAATGGACTATCAGAATAGTCATCGAATAAGTCATTGTACCCATAACGTCTAACCAGTGCGTCCATTTGACGCCTATTGTTTTCAGCTTCTCAGATCAGACTCTGAAATACAACGTCTCTATCTCCCAACGGATCTCCATAATGGTTAAACCGTCGAATGACTGTCATGCCTTTTTCAAGCTCCTCTTCGCTTTGTTGTCGAGTCTCACAGGTTGATCCTTACAGGCGTATGGTTCCGTGACGGCGCTTGCGATGGTGCCGATCACTATCCTCTGATGACGACTGATCCCTGTGTCGGTCATGCTTGCGGTGTCTAGTATGGGCTATCTGATCATGGCTCTGAATCTGGTGTGGTTGCTCCTCTTCGGGTGTTTCACATCCAGCCTGATTAATTGGAACATAGTTCCTTTCGGTTTCTGGTACATCTGGTTCAAACCCAACTATAACCGAGTGAAACCTTAAAAGTGGAGGATTAGGAGGATGTGTCTCTTCTGCAGCTAGTAGATCAACTCCTTCTTTTACCGTGTCTGCTACCAGCTGTTGTAGAGCCTCGTGAAAACACCGTGTCAGGTCTTCGCTGGTCGGAAGGATTTGTTGGATCCCTACCAGAGATGTTGGTTGGTTCTCGGTGGTTGTGGCGAGATCTCGTGAACTACTACCAATATGGACATTATCTGGAGATTTTTGGATATCCCAAGAAATTTTTCTGCTTCCACTTCCCGCCATTACCTTTAATCAAATCGGAGGTTCGACCCCTTCTTCTAGCGCCAATTGTTGACGTCGATTTCTGGACGTGTGAAAAAGTCAACAAGATTGGATTTTAGCTGTGGTCACAGAGAGAAAGAGAAAGAGAAAGAGAAAGAGAAAGTAATTGGACACAAGTTTTACATGGTAAAACTCCGATGACCGGAGAAACGTCCACGGGTGGTTGAATAAACAACCGAGGCAAAATCCATTATTGAAATAAAGATTACAACATGAGCAAACAGGAGCACATCGTAAAGTGAAGGAGCTTCCAAACGTTTGTAAGATTGGTTCAAGCAAGAGCATATCGTAAAGTGAATGAGCCTCCAAACGTTGATAAGATTTTCTTCTTCTGATTTTATTGATTACAATTTTCTTTGTTTACATATTGTATGTATTAGTTCCGAAAATTAATTACGTTCCAAATTTCACTGGTCCCAGATACAGATATGATATGTATAAAAAAATTTAAAACCTAGTTCCGCTACGTAACCAATGAACGGGGTTCCGACAAATGGTGTCAGGGCCAATTTTATTTTAGGAACAAGAAATTGTTTTCGATGCTCCATTATGTATGATTGTGTAGACACGATTTAAATTGATTGTATGTTGTTTTTGTATGTATATTAATTTTTTAAAATTTATAAAAACATGATTGATCGTTAATTATATGGTGCTATGAATTTAAGGTTTATGGGTTGTATTATTATTATTATTATTATTATTATTATTTTGTTTATTTTTTTTATAGTTATTGTATTGTAAAAAAAAATGTAACCTATATTGAAGACCAAAAAAATCGCGAAAAAGGATTCATGAGATGAATCGGAGTGATCTGAAGGGACTGGAAGACTCGAAAATTACAAGAAGACCAAGGAATGCCTTGGGGGTATTTTTGTAATTTTAGATTCCAATTATTTTTAGGTTAAATAATCCATAGTACTCAGTCAATTCATGTATACTTTATATTATGTGATGATAAAAGCATTGTCATGCATACATATGTCATTTAGATTAGATGTGCCTACACAAATATATTTGATATGTCATACATGCATCATAGCCTGATATTTTATGTATTTTTTTAATGTGATTAAAATGGGTAAATACATAAATGACTATGAATAATGAGATTAGTTTTTAATGGTTAGAAAACTTGGTAATTCTAATTAATGTTAATCTAGTTATTAAAGAGTTTAATAAGTTAGATTAATATGATCATTTATTGTAAGTAGGATTAATATGATTAATAACCTAATAATAAATTAACCGAATAAAGTGTTAGGGTTTTAATAGTTAAAACTTGGTAAACACTATCATAATAATCTGACCTTAGTAAAAAGATTATAAGGGCTTAGATTATTCACTAATAGATTAGATTTTTAATTGTTAAGAATCATTAATAATTTATTAGTTAATCAGAATTAGGTTCTAATTAGTTAATGCGCTAGATAACTTGATTAAAGTTAGTCGTTTAATCCTGTAGAGTCTAGGTGCGTTAACGGTTAAAAGAAAACCTTAATTTTAAAATAGTGAGTGGGAGAGGGATATATAACATATATATCCCGCGGTCTCCATCATTAGTTCAACACCGTAAGATCCGAGTGGGGCCTCGTGACGGCTTTGTTTTCGTCCTCCCTAAGGAGAGTTTCCACAAAGGTCAATACCAAGGTTGACTTCCTAACGGATAGGATTTCAGAGGGTATTTCGGGATTGACCGACCCTAAGGCGATAATTCTCGAGTTAAGCTCGTGAGATCTGAAATGGTGGGTTACACTCACGAAGGTTTTGAATAAGTTTGTTAATTAAAAACTGGACTGAATGAACGATGGTTGAGTGATATGTAATAAGAGTTATTCTAGAATGTCATTTGAATGAGAATGTCTCGGTCCAACGTGCAATGACTTGACCGATCCTAAGGCGGCACTTCTTTGTGGTATGTTGGATTGTCATGGTATAGCAACTAGTTTTAGGGTAGTTCTAGTTCGTTAAATATGTTCATGCATCACGTTTAAATTTATGCCAAAGCAATCGCACTTGTTTTAAATAATTGACTGAATGAATGTTTTATTTATTTCAGCAATAATGTCTTCTGCATTACTTCAAATTCTCAAAAACGATAAATTAACTGGTGATAACTACATTAAGTGGAAACTTAACATTAATGCAATTTTGGTCACCAAAGACCTTAAGTTTGTGCTTACGGAGGAATGTCCTCTAGTGCCTGTTGTCAATGCCACACGAACTGTTTGTGAGGCATACGAATGATGGGGCTCATTTGATGGGAAGGCTCGAACATATCTGTTGGCTTTTATGATAGGCGTGCTTGTCATAAAGCATGAAACAATGACTTCAGCATTCTAAATCATGGAGTCATTGCAAGCTATGTTCAGGCAGCCCTCCAAGCAAAAGCAACAAGAAGTTGTTTGTTCCGCTATGCTCGCTCGTATGGAGGAAGGTACGTCAATTCGAGAACATGTCCTGAGCTTGATGTCCTACTTCAACAAGGCAGAAGTTAATGGCGGGGCCATTGACGAACCCAGTCAAGTGAGCATCATATTGACGACTCTTCTGAAGAGTTTGGATCAATTTAAGAGTAACTACAGGATGAACAAGTTAAGGTTCAATCTCACATAGTTGCTAAATGAGCTCACAACCTTTGAGTCCTTGAATAAGGACAACAAGGGTAAGACCAGTGAGACAAATGTTGCCGAACCATCTTCCTGCTCTAATAATAAGAAGAGAAAGAGGTCTACTGGGAAAGCGAAGGGTAAGGCCAAACCTAAGAAAGCCCAAAGAAAGAAGAAGTCCAAGAAAAGTAAATATGATTTACTTGTTCTTGAGTCGTGTTTAGTGGAAGATGATTTTTCATCCTGGATAATTGATTCGGAGGCCACTAAACATGTTTGTTCTTCTTTACAATGGACTAATTCTTGGACACAGCTAGAGGAGCAAGCTTTCTCAATGCGTGTGGGGTCAGGGGATGTCGTGTCGGCACAAGCAGTGGGCGTAATTAGATTACATTTTTATAATAATTATATATTGTTGGACAATGTATTTTATATTCCTGGATTTAAACAGAATTTGATTTCCGTTTCTAAGTTGTTAGAACAAAAATATTCTGTTTCTTTTAATAATAAGTATGTTATTATTGGAAAGAATTGTCTGAATATTTGATCAGGAATTAATGAAAACAATTTGTATGTGTTAAGACCGTTAATACATTCTATACTGCTCAACACCGAAATATTTAAGGTTGAAAAACCAAAAACTAACGACATAAGATTTCTCAAAATAATGACACGTATCTCTGGCATATAAGGTTGGTCATATCAACCTTGACCAGATAGACAGATTAGTAAAAAGCGGACCTTTAAGTGAGTTAAAGGTTGACACTTTACCTATCTGCAAATCTTGTCTGGAAGGTAAGATGACTAAGAAACCTTTTACTGGAAAAAGGGCTTAGAGCTAAAGAACCGCTAGAGCTTATACATACAGACGTCTGCGGACCGATGAATGTTAAAGCTAGGGGTGGTTATGAGTATTATGTCACCTTTATATATGACTACTCAAGATACAGATACATCTACCTAATGCAACGGAAGTCGGAAACATTTGAAATGTTCAAAGAATTCCGAGTTGAAAATGAGAATCAATTAGGTAGGACTATCAAGTCACTACGATCGGATCGTGGAGGTGAGTACCTTGACCAAGAGTTTAAAGACTTCATAGTTGAGAATGGGATAGTTTCCCAACTCACAGCTCCCGGTACACCTCAGTAAAATGGTGTAGCGGAGAGGAGAAATAAAACCCTGATGGAAATGGTGAGATCTATGATTAGTTTTGCATCATTACCAAATTCGTTTTGGGGATATGTGTTAGGGTTTATGCCCTAAAGATATAATTTGTAAATGGATTTATGAAATAAATAAAAGGAAAAGTTCAATTCATTCTTGTTGTGTTGTTGATTTTATAGCTTGTGCCTATATTTAACATCCAAGATTGTCGGATGTAATCTCGAACTGTGTATATGAGTGTCATATACAGATGGATACAGTAAGAGACGTACAATCTAAAGAATCAATAGATAGCAAATAAAGTTGGGTACTTTATTTGTGGTTAATCAATAGCTGCGGTCGATTCCGTAATGTACGGTGATTCTATCTTGAATCATTCATATGAGATATGGGAATGGAGGCACCTTGTATGATGTGATCATATAGGACTGGGTCATGATCTATATGAATCTCTCACCAAGATCCGTTTACCGATGAGATTCATATATATCAACTAAGATGGCTATATGTGGGTGATCTTAATCCTAAGTGTCTTATCGACTCATTCAGGTTAAATCGTGGTCTTTGATATACTATGGGTGAGGTCAGATGCATTTCCTGATCAATATACTTTGTATGTTGGGATTGCGGTTTGGCTTGTGGCTGGGAAAGTTTGTACACAATAGTGGAATCCACTCCTTCTTGTGAGAAGTAGATAGTAGTTCTCTTAAGGGTTGATTCGGGGCTTAGACAATATGAGTGTTCTCCTAATTCCGTGAGGAAATAGGATTTATTGTTCATTATAGAATCAATGGTACTTAAAGGATATATGTAATTAAGGGGGTATAACGGACATTATGACCCAACTCTAATTATGAACTACTGTGGAGGATCACACCATATGTAATAGCTATATCGATGGACACCGAGTTGTATCGGTCTGTGTAAAAGCGTCTACAGTTGAGAGAGTGCAGCTTCTGGTTTTTAGTGGAATAACACCGGAGTTAATAATCAAGAAATATTAATTAAAGAGTTTAATTAATGATTCCGACGATTATTGGAGCTCAAAATACTGTGGGTCCATTAGGTCCTCTTGCTAGCCCGATCGATTTAGGTAACAAGAGTCACAGTTAATTAATTGGATTGTCCAATTAATTGTATTTATTCGGGAATTAATTGAATAATGAGATTATTTAATTAATGAATGTTAATAGCTAAATTAATTAAATAATTAGATTATTTAATTATATTAATAATTATGAATTATAAATTAACTATTAATTGGAGGATGTTAGTTGATATATGGATTTATGTGAAAATAAAATAATAGGATTATTTTATTTTACTAAATCATTTATCTAAGTATTTGAATTTAAGTTTAAATTTAAAATACTTATTATCACTTTTAATATATGAGATATATTTAAAAAGGATAATTAAAATAAATATATCAATCATAACACAAGAGATTGCATTAGATGCAAATTGGTGTGTGCACATATATAAGTTTGTATAAGATACAAACAAGGATATATAAATATATATATATATATATATATATATATATATATATATAAAGGCGTGTGGTTACATGAGGATTAGTTGAATAAAAAAAAAAGTGACTACACTGATTGGTGCAGCAAGTAAGAGGCGTTATATATATATGGCAAAGGCATGAGATAGACATGCCCACGGTTCCGATTCCGGATCCGCTGATTCATGTCCGGTTCTGTCGATTCGGTTCCTTTATTTTTTTTTTACAATTAAGCATAAGAAAAAAAAAATCTGGAACTGGCGGTTTCGAATCGGAACCAAACCGCTGGTTCAAGGGCGGTTTTTTCAGAGGAGGAATCGAACCGCCTTCCCCACGGTTTCGGTTACGGTTACAGTTCATTTCACACGGTTATGGTTCGGTTCCACGGTTCGAACTGAACCGTGGTCATGTCTAGCATGAGATATATATATTGGTAGAGGCGTGAGTTATATTGGTGCAGGCGTTATATATATAAAGGTGTAGGCGTCACATATATATATATATATATATATATATATATATATATATATATATATTTGATATATATTGTTTTTATAGGTATGGAACCACATCTGTCAATTTTTTTTTTTGCATGAGATGCAATTCATGTGCGCATGAAATCAATACACCAAATTAAGAAGAAAGAGTTTCTTCAAGTATTTCTCTACATCCTCCATTCAAGTTCTTGAGACCGTGACGCGCCCACACGCAGTTACCAGTCCTGGGAGATAGCAAGGAAGATCGGGTGGTTCAGACAGGAGCATAACGTAAAGTGAAGGAGCCTCCAAATGTTGGTAAGATTTTCTTCTTCTGATTATATTGACTACAATTTCCTGTGTATACATATTGTATGTATTAGTTCTGGAAAATAATTACGATCCAAAGTTCACTGGTCCCAGATACAGATTATGATCTGTATAAAAATTTTAAAACCTACTTCCGTTGCGTGACCAGTGAACGGGGATCCAACAATATGTGTTACAAACAGCGGCATACATTTTGAATGTAGTGCCATAATCTGTTACGAAGACTCCCCTAGAGTTGTGGAATGTTTGTAAAGCTAGTTTGCTACATTTTTGGATATGAGGGTGTCCAGCACATGTGCTAAAGAAAAGTGGAAAGCTAGACTCCAAGTCTGTGGTCTGCCTATTTGTAGGATACTCCAAGGAGACCAGAGGTGGACATTTCTATAGTCGCGAAGATAACAAAGTATTTGTACTGACAAATGCAATGTTTCTTGAGGACAGTTATATTAGTGACCATAAACCTCGTTCTAAGATTGTATTGAATAAGTTAGAGCCTGGTGAGACTAGTGCTTCATCAACTAGAGTTGTTGATCCACAAACATCTGAGAGTCAGATGGTTCCTGATCATGATACACTACCACCTAGACATAGTGAAATGGTTGTGAGACAACCTGAACGCTATTTAGGTATAGATGAGGGACAATGTGTTATCTCTGCTGATAGTGTGGATGATCCATTGGCATTTAAGATTGCAATGGAAGATCCTGATAAAGAGGAATGGCTTAAAGCCATGAATCTCGAGATAGAGTCCATGTACTCTAATTCAGTCTGGGATCTTGAAGACTTACCGGATGGGGTAAGGGTGTAAGTGGATCTACAAGAGAAATAGAGGAGTAGATGGGAAGGTAGAGACCTTCAAAGCAAGGCTAGTGGCTAAAGGTTATACCTAAAAAGAGGGGGTCGATTATGAAGATACCTTCTCGCCAGTAGCCATGTTTAAGTCTAATAGGATTCTCTTATCCATTGTTACTTATTTCGATTACGAAATTTGACAAATGGACAACAAGAATGCATTCTTGAATGGCAATCTTGATGAGAGCATCTATATGATGCAACCAGAGGGATTTGTGTCTCCAGATCAAGAGCAAAAGGTTTGCAAGCTGTAAAGGTCCATCTATGGACTTAAGTAAGCATCTAGATCATGGAACATTAGGTTTGATGATGTGATCAAAACCTATGGCTTCGAGCAGAACATCGATGAGCCTTGTGTCTATAAGTGCATCATTGATAAGAAAGTAGTTTTCTTGGTCATATACGTAGATGATATCCTACTCATTGGGAATGATGTTGGAGTGTTGTCTGATGCAAAGGGCTGGCTGGCTAGCCAATTCCAAATAAAAGATTTGAAAGATGCGAGTTATGTTCTAGGGATCGTAAGAACAAACTTATAGCATTGTCTCAGGCATCATATATCGATAAGATTCTTGTGCGATTTTCGATGCAAAACTCCAAGAAAGGTAATTTACCTTCCAGGCATGAAGTTCACTTGTCTAAGGAACAGTGTCCTAAGACACCTCAAGAAGTTGAGAATATGAGACGTGTACCCTATGTATCGGCAGTAGGTAGTCTCATGTATGCTATGTTATGCACGAGATCGGACATCTACTATACAGTAGGAGTAGTCAGCAGATACCAGTCCAACCCAGGATTGGATCATTGGGTTGCTGTCAAAACAATTCTCAAGTATCTTCGGAGAATGAGAGACTATATGCTAGTGTATTCTGGGTAGGATTTGATCCTGTTAGGATACACAGATTCTGATTTTTAGTCAGATAGGGATTCTAGGAAATAAACGTCTAGATCAGTATTCACCCTGGGTGGTGGAGTCATTGTGTGGAGAAGTATTAAGCAATCTTACATTACTGACTCTACCATGGAAGCCGAATATGTAGCCGCTTGTGAAGCAGCTAAAAAGGCTGATTGGTTATGTAAGTTCTTAAGTGACTAGAAGTTGTTCCAGATCTGAATAGGCCAATCACACTTTATTGTGATAACAGTGGTGTTGTGGCTAATTCCAAGGAACCAATAAGCCAAAAGAGAGGGAAGCATATAGAGAGAAAGTATCATATCATTAGAGAGATAATGTAGAGAGGAGTTGTGATCATCATAAAGATAGCCTCACGAGGCAATCATGTTGATCCATTTAAAAAACCTTACCAGCTACAGTGTTTTCGGGTCACTTAGATGGTCTAGGGTTACGAGACATGCCTCACATGTTTTAGTGCAAGTGGGAGATTGTTGGGGTTTATGCCTCACATACAAATTGTTTTCATTAATTCCTGAACAAATATTCAGACCATTCTTTCCAATAATAACAGACTTATTATTAAAAGAAATAAAACATATTTGTTCTAACAACTTGGAAACGGAAATCAAATTTCGTGTAAATCCAGGAATATAAAATACATTGTCCAACAATATATAATTATTACAAAAACGTAATCTAATTACGCCCACTACTTGTGCCGACACGACATCCCCTGACCCCACACGCATTGAGAAGGCTTGCTCCTCTAGCTGTGTCTAAGAATCAGTCCATTGTAAAGAATAACAAACATGACCCCTGAATCAACTATCAAGGGCGAAGAATTATCTTCCACTAAACATGACTCAAGAATAAGTAAATCATATTTACCTTTCTTGGACTTCTTCTTTCTTTGGTCTTTCTTGGGTTTGGGTTTATCCTTCGCCTTCCCAGCAGACCTCTTCCTCTTTTTATTATTTGAGGAGGAAGATGGTTCGACAACTTTTTCCTAACCGGTCTTACCCTTGTTGTCCTTAATCAAGGACTTAAAGGTAGTGAGCTCATTGAGCAACTGTGTGAGATTGAACCTTAATCTGTTCATCTCGTAGTTACTCTTAACTTGATCGAAACTCTTTGAAAGAGTTGTCAGTATGATGCTCACTTGAGTGGGTTCGTCAATAGCCCCGCCATTGACTTCTGCCTTGTTGAAGTAGGACATCATGCTCAGGACATGTTCCCGAACTGACGTACCTTCCTTCATACGAGCGAGCATAGCGAAATGAACAGTTTCGTGTCGTTTTTTCTCGAAAGGCTGCCCGAACATAGCTTGCAATGACTTAATGATTTTGAATGTTGAAGTCATTGTTTCATGCTTTATGACAAGCACGTCTGTCATAAAAGCCAACAGATATGTTCGGGCCTTCCCATCAGATGAGACCTATCGCTCGTATGCCTCACAAACAGTTCGTGTGGCATTGGCAGCAGGCACTAGAGGACATTCCTCCGTAAGCACAAACTTAAGGTCTTTGGTGACCAAAATTGCATTAATGTTAAGTTTCCACTTAATGTAGTTATCACCAGTTAATTTGTCGTTTACGAGAATTTAAAGTAATGCAAAAGACATTATTGCTGAAATAAATAAAACATTCATTCAGTCATTTATTTAAAACAAGTGCGAGTGCTTTGGCATAAATTTAAACATGATGCATGAACATGTTTAACGAACTAGAACTACCCTAAAACTAGTTGCTATACCACGACAATCCAACATACCACAAAGAAGTGTCGCCTTAGAATCGGTCAAGTCTTTGCACGTTGGACCGAGACATTCTCATTCAAATGATATTCTAGAATAACTCTTGTTTCATATCACTCAACCATCGTTCATTCAGTCAGGTTTTTAAATAACAAACTTATTCAAAACCTTCGTCAGTGTAACCCACCATTTCAGATCTCAAGAGCTTAACTCGAGAATTGTCGCCTTAGGGTCGGTCAATCCCGAAATACCCTCTGAAATCCTATCCATTAGGAAATCAACCTGGTATTGATCTTTGTGGAAACCCTCCTTAGGGAGGACGAAATCAAAGCCGTCACGAGGCCTCACTCGGATCTCACGGTGTTGAACTAATGATGGAGACTGGGTGATACATATGTTATATATCCCTCTCCCACTCACTATTTTAAAAATAGGGTTTTCTATTATCCGTTAATGCACCTAAACTTTATAGGATCAAACGACTAACTTTAATCAAAATATCTAGTGCATTAAATAATTCATTATTAGAAACAAATTATAATTACCTAATAAATTATTAATGATTTTTAACTATTAAAAATCTAATCTATTAGTCAATAATCTAAGCCTTTGTAAAATATTTACTAACATCAGATAATTATGATAGTGTTTACCTAGTTTTAACTATTAAAACTCTAACACTTTATTCGGATCATTTATTATTAGTTAATTAATCAAATTAATCTTAATTACAATAAATGATCATATTAATCCTAATTACAATAAATGATCATATTAATCTAACTTATTAAACTCTTTAA
This sequence comes from Dipteronia dyeriana, assembly GCA_032871835.1. Classification (NCBI taxonomy): domain Eukaryota; kingdom Viridiplantae; phylum Streptophyta; class Magnoliopsida; order Sapindales; family Sapindaceae; genus Dipteronia; species Dipteronia dyeriana. The sequence continues at coordinate 18,703,840 of CM065303.1, forward strand.
TAACTAGATTAATATTATTAAAAATTACCAAGTTTTTTTTAACCATTAAAAAATTAATCTCATTTCATAGCCAATTATGTATTTACCCATTTTAATCACATTAAAAGAAATATAAAATAATTGGCTATGATGTATGTATGACATATCAAATATATTTGTGTAGGCACATCTGATCTAAATGACATATGTATGCATGATAATGCTTTTATCATCACATAATATAAAACATACATGAATTGACCGAGTACTGTGGATTATTTAACCTAAAAAATTGGAATATAAAATTACAAAAAAAAAAATTCAAGGCATTCCTCGGTCTTCTTGTAACTTCGGAAATCTTACAGGCTCTCCAGGTCACTTTGATTCATCTCATGAATCCGAAATGGAAAATATGCACGGAACGCACTAGGCAACACTTGCCAACGAAACCGTACGTGAACAGTATCGCGTGAACAGTACCCGGTGAACAGAGCTCCCATGAACAGTGCCATAAACAGTACCGCATGAACAGTGGCAAGAACAGTGCCAAGAACAGTATCCCGTGAACAGTGTTGTGAACAGTACCGATGAACAATGTTCGGCGTCGCGCATTTCCAGTTCTTCGTTTACAGGTTACAATTATATTTATTTACAATACAATAACAGTAAAATAAATAAATAAAATAAAAATTATACAACTCATAAACCCTAAATCCACAGTACCATACAAATTTACGATCAACCATGTTTAAATTAAACAATTTAATTATAAACATTCATACAATCATAAAGATGTTGCCTACACATTCATACATACAGGAGCATCGAAAACAATTTCATGTTCCGAAAAATAAATTGGCTTTGATACCAATTGTTGGAATCCCGTTCATCGGTTACGTAGCGGAGCTAGGTTTTAAATTTTTTTATACAGATCATACTCTGTATCTGGGACCAGTGAACTTGGGATCGTAATTATTTTTCAGAACTAATACATACAATATGTAAACACAGGAAATTGAAATCGATATAATCAAAAGAAGAAAATCTTACCAACGTTTGGAGGCTCCTTCACTTTACGATATGCTCCTGTCTGAACCACCCAATCTTCCTCGCTATTTTCTGGGACTGATAACTGCGTGTGGGCGCGTCATGATCTCAAGAACTTGAATGGAGGATATAGAGAAAAGTCTTGAAGAAACTCTTTCTTCTCAAGAAAAAAAAATCTAACACAATTCTAGTAATAAAAAATAATAACAGTATTTTTTTTTTAACTGGTGTACGCTGCACCAAGTTTTTTTTTTTCTTTCTCTTTTTTTCTCTTTTTTCTTACTTCACGTGTGCACATGTATTTTCATCATCTCTTGATATTGATACTTAGGCATTAATCTATATATATATATATCGATAAAACTCATCAATTTAAATTTTTTAGGATATCTCATATCTCTAAAGATATTAATCAATTTGTTTTGAATTCAAACTTTTTAAATTCAAGAATTAAATATCTAATTTAATAAAAATAAAATAATCAAATTATCTTATCTTTAAAAATTAAATATCAATCAACACCCTCAAACTAATGATTATTTACATAATTAAATAATCGAATTATTTAATTAACATAATCATTATCATTTATTAATTAAATAATCTTATTATTCAATTAATTCCCAAATAAATATGTGTCATTTTCGTAACACAATCAATTGGACAATCCAATTAATTAACCTTGACCCTTGTTACCTAAATCGATCGGGCTAGCAAAGGGACCTAATGGACCCACAGTATTTTGAGCTCCAATAATCCTCGAATCATTAATTAAACTCTTTAATTAATATTCCTTGATTATTAACTCCGGTGTTATTCCAATAAAAACCCGAAGCTGCACTATCTCAACTGGAAACGCTTTTACACAGACCGATACAACTGGGTGTCCATCGATATAGCTATTACACATGGTGTGATCCTCCACATTAGTCTATAATTAGAGTTGTATCATAATGTCTGTTATACCCTTCTAATTACATATATCCTTTAAGTACCGTTGATTTTATAATGAACAATAAATCATATTTTCTTACGGAACTGGGAAAGCGCTCATATTGTCCAAGCCCCGAATCAACCCTTCAGGCTACCGTCTACTTCTCACAAGAATGAGTGGATTCCACTATTGTGTACAAACCTTCCCAGTCACAAGCCAAACCACAATCCCAACATAAGGAGCATATTGATCGGGAACTAAATCTGACCTCACCCATGGTATATCAAAAACCACGATCTAACCTGAAGGAGTCGATAAGACACTTAGGATAAAGATCACCCATATATAGCCATCATTAGTTGATATATATGAATCCAATCGGTAAACGGAACTTGGTGAGGGATTCATATAGATTATGGCCTGGTCCTATATGATCTCATCATACAAAGTGTCTCCATTCTCATATCTCCATATGAATGATTCAGGATAGAATCACCGTACATTACAAAATAGACCACAGCTATAGATTAACCACAAATAAAGTACCCAGCTTTATTTGCTATCTATGGAATCTTTAGATTGCACGTCTCTTACTATATCCATCTATATATGACACTCATATACACAGTTCGAGATTACATACGGCAATCTTGGATGTTAAATATATGCACAAGTTATAAAATAAACAACACAACAAGAATGAATTGAACTTTTCCTTTTATTTATTTCATAAATCCATTTACAAATTACATCTTTAGAGCATAAACCCCAACAACAGTATCTTCGCATGAGCTTGACCCCTCACGTTCCTCCGTTATTCTATCTTGATGTGGGTTGTTTCTTCTATGTGAACGCTCTCTTCTGGTCTGTTTCTTCGCTCTATCTCTTCCATATTTGTATGGTGCGCATGGAGCAGTTGTCACGATCTCATAGCGCACCATGGGTTTTAGGGCTACCACGAGCGTAGAGAGCTGGTACGGTGAACTTAGATTTGTAGTTGCAGTTATGCTAATTCCCTGTCTGGCGACATCAACAGTAACTCTCCGTAGGGATTCTTGAACTTGCCTAAACATATCTGGGGATATTTCTACAGTCAAGCATGTGGTTGTGCTAGTATCCTATCTGTTTGATGGTAGAGTTCTTAGAGGTGTATCTGTTCCTTATGCATTGACGTCCGCGACGTTTGCCTCTTACGGACCGCCAACGTTTTATGGGAACGAATCTTGGTCTTTGCTGGAAACCATAATTTTGCCTTATATGACTAAATCGTTGGCTAGTTAAAATACCGAAGGTTCAGCCCCTTATTCTAGCACCAGTTGTTGACGGTGATTTTTGGATCAATCACATGTCGAACAGAGTATTTATAAGATCACACAATTGCTAGATATGAATGATTAAAAAATTAAAGAGAACACAAAGATTTTACATGGTAAAACCCCAATGTGGGGAAACATCCACGGTTACCGGCGACGGCGAGAAGAATTTACTATATTGAAATAATTACACACTCAATCTCTCTTGCTCTCTCTCTATTGTTCTCTCTTTTCTGTGGGTGTTATTAGGGTCTATTTATACATGCATAGAACCCTAATTTGTGCTATACAAGTAAGTGGAATTGATGTGTTTAAGTCGTTTTATCATTCTTTCCTGTTTCATGTTCTTCCCGCGTTGGACTTCTTGCCTAATTTGGACTCTGGCATCAATATTGAAATTTTCTTCCTTGTCAAAGTGCGCTTCGAGACACCTTGTTGGAGTAAGACTCATTCTGTACATATTCGATAATATCCATGTGTTGATCTACTGACCATCTACGAAAACCCGACCAATGATTCAGTCCCGACTAGAGACCTTATCCCGACCTAGGGTTTTGGCCCGACCATCTTGATAATCCCGACCTGGGGTTTATGAGATCTTCTTTTGTTATTGTAGATGGGTTCGGGGATATTGTCCATTGATGACGTGGTATCTTCAACTCCCTTATTTTTTGGATAGTTATGTTGACTCGCCATTCTTCAGATTTTACCAATAACAGGAATGTTTAATGAATTTTTATAAAACTTCTTATTTTATCATTTTCTTTTCATGAAATTTACCCAAATGAACCATCAGCCATTCAACCTTCTATTCTCACCTCATCTCATCTTATTTTTTCTCTCTCGCTTCCCATTCTCCAGTAACCTCTGTATTCGATTCGAGCTATCCAATGTATTTTCTATTTCTGTTCTAATTTGTCATTTCACATACTGAATTCATGAAATGGATTTATAACAGGTAGGTAATCTCTATTCTCTTCCTTCTCTCTCGCGTTTTCTAATATAATATTAGGTTTTTATACTGATCACCAATCATGAAGATAATGAATCTGGTGATATTCATTTCAAAGATTTTATGTGATTTTAGATGATAAGTTGTATTATTGATTGTTATTTCAATGACTGAAGTAACATAAGGAAAATATGCTAAAATTCACTCACAAGAGCTTTACTAATTAATAATGGTGTTTTGCTCTGCAATAACTAACTTTCAATATATATATAAAACCGGTGTGTTGCTCTGATTATGTGTCTAATTTGACTTTCTAGAGATGCTTCTGATATAGTCCATATTTCTCTAATGTTTCTCTAATATAATCCATGTTTCTAGAGACTAATTTCGTATAAATACAATCTTGGAATTTGTTAGGGATTTAATGGAGGCTTCTCATTATATTAAAGTGTGTTATCTCAAATTTGATACACAATAGTGCTCGTTAGCATTTTATGGTTTGTGTTAACTTTTTAGTTAGCGATCAAATTTGGAAAATCCATTATTAAATGGAATATTGACAAATTGTAAAGCTCTACATGATGTGCATGTGAATGTGCATTTTTTTCAAATCAATTAGTTGCATAGAATTCTTTTGAATGATTAAGTTCAAAAGCTTTATGTAATGTGTTCCTGTTTTAGGGTTTGATTTTGAATTGGAGTTTTGGGGATTTTATCTAATTTGATCATCGTTTATTGAAGATTGGTGATCCCTCCATCCTTACGCTTCTACTTCTACGGCTGCTTCTCGGTAAGTAACAATCCATTTTCTATAACTTCTTTTGTAATTTTCTTTTTTCTGTCATTTCTTTCTCTTCTTGTAATTTCCGATGAGTCATTGAGGCTGATAGCCTGGTTAGGCTCAGAAAAGTTCCGGGGTTGGTTTGCTCTGTGTTGTTCATGCTTTGTTTTGTTTTCCCTGGTTAATTTATGTAAAGTTACTAGAAAGTTGAAAATATGAGTTAAATTCAAATTGTTTTGCTTTCCCTGGTTGCCTGTTATAATAATTGTATGCTAGATTGTGTATGAAGTTTTCTCGTTATTTTCATGAAACTTTATATGTTCTTTGAATTCAATTGTAAGTATTTGGTTGGATTTTTATGATGAACAAGTTAAAGTGATTATTGCCGTGCGTTTGGAAAAAAGTTAAGTGAGGCACGTGAAGGCTAATTAAATCGAGATTTGTGGAATTGATAAAGTGGTGGTTGTAGACCTCAAAAATCCACAGTTGAATTTGATATAGTGGAGGACACTGATAATCCTGCAAAACAGAAAATAGAATACGGAGTTGGGGTGGTGTTGTTTGAACAGCCTTATGTTCGTTTGGGCTGAGCATGTGGATAATTTGAGATAAGGTTCCGGTGACCGAAATAATGAATTGAGAGAGTGATAATTTATCAAGTGAATTTTCTTGAGTCGGGAATGATGAGAAGAATTCCCTTCATTCTCTTGGAGAGAAGGGTGCTATTTATAGTGTTCTAGTCTAAACCCTCAAGTGGGGTCTCACTACTCGGTTACATGCAATTACTCTCCATGATCTTTCCTGGTTTTATGGGATTCCATAAATGCCATTCAGAGCCAATTTGAATTGGTAATTACAATTGGTTTATAACTAAAAGACTTGGTCAACTAGCAATCAAGTCAGCTGGTGACTTAAGTTTGGGTCATGGGTTAGACCATTGGGCTTGGGCTTTCGTATTAGGACTAAGCCTATTTTTAATTGTGCTATTTTTTGCTACTATAGTTATCCCCCCACTCTCTGAGTTAAATATTCAACTTAGATAGTATGTTCTAGTCGAGAGTTCCTTATGTCAAACGTAGGTCGATGGGATTTGACTTTTTATTTTTGCTCGATGTAGAGCGGTAAGTCGAAGTAGAACGCTTTTCGTAGAGCGCTTTTTGGAGAGCTCAACTTAGAGCTTTTTTGGAGAGCTCGACCCAGAGCATAAAATGTAGCTCGATGGAGAGAGAAAATGTAAAGAATTTTGGCTTGACTTAGAGCACAAAATGTAGCTCGACGGAGAGCGAAAACGTAAAGAACTTTGGCTCAACTTAGAGCACATAATTTAGCTCGACAGAGAGAAAAAACATAAAGAACTTTGGTTCTACTTAGTGGTGATTTTGAAAAGCTAGAATTCATAGGTCGATATATTGTATGTGACTTATCATGATATATATATAATTGAATATTGTTGTCTTGATGTAGAATGTAGTCCAGTGTTGAGAACTATTCGACTCGTAGAGAAAATAAGATTGTGATTCGACACAAAGCATTGAAGTCGTTGCTCGGCATAGAACAATATATTTTATGATTGAATATCTACATGACACAAGAGGCCAATGTATCATATAAGTCGTAGCTCGATGTAGAACGATAACATAATTAATTCAGCTTGACTTAGAGCATGACTTGTCATTTGATAGAGAACGATGGATTCAAATTTGTAATTATCGTGGCTCGACATAGAGCCGTTACGACTGACGTCGTGGTTCGATATAAAAATTTAAGTTTTTCAAAACTCGAATAAATGGAGTTCGATGTGGGGAAGGGTGATTTCCGTATGAAATATATCGACCATTTTTTTTTTTAGTTCAACATGGAACATCTTGTAGCTCAATTGTACCTCTTATCGGTTGACTGACAATGAGGTCGTTTGGTTGGAGTATATCGACGAATAATAAATTCAATTTGTTGTTCGATGTAGAGCCAAAGATATACAACTTGTGCATTTAATTCGTAACTCGGCTTAATATAGAACAATATGGTTTCCTTATTGGTAAAATCTAAAAAATGATGAATCAGCAAAACTACCCAAAGATGCGGGGGTTGGAGACATCATATCACCAAGAGTCAACCTTCCTGAACCTACTTAAGCTAGCCAAAAATGGTTTCATAACAACCGGTGGGGCTATTGAGATGGTCGGGGCTATCGAGATGGTCGGGTCAAAGCCTCCGATCAAGATCGAATCATTGGTCGGAGAGAATAAGGTTTGGTCGGGTTTTGGTAGATGATCGACAGATCGACACGTGGATACTAACAAATACCAGCAGAATGAGTCATACTCCAATAAGGTGTATCAAAGCACACTTTGATAAGGAAGCAAGCTTCCCTATTGATGCCAGAATCCAAATTAGGCAAGAGACCTAATGCGTGAAGAACGCGAAACATGAAAGAAGAAAAAATTGACTCCAACACATTAACTTCACTTACTTGTATAGCATGAATTAGGGTTATGTGCATGTATAAATAGACCCTAATAACACCTATGAAAAAAAAAGACAAAATTAAGATTCTAAAGAGCATGAGAGACTAAGTGTATAATCAATTTTCATAGTGAATTTCTTTTCTCGTCGGTTTTCGGCAACCGTGGATGTTTCCCCGCCATCGGGGTTTTACCATGTAAAATCCTTGTGTTTCTTTTGCTTTCTTAACTATTCGTAATTAGCAATTAAGTGACTTTAGACACATTCTGTTCGACGTGTGATCCATCCAAAAATCACCATCAACAACTAGCGCTAGAGGGATGAAGTGAACCTTCAACGTTATAATTAGCCAGAGATTTAGTCATACAGAGTAAAATCATGGTTTCTAGCACTGACAGAGATTCATCCCCGTGCAACGTAGATGTCTCACAAGAGGCGAATGTCTTGAATGCCGATGCACCGGGAACAGATCCACCTTTAAGAACTTCAACATCAAGCGTATAGGACACCGTCACGACCACGAGCTTGACTACAGGGATATCTCCAGATGCATTCAGACAAATTCTAGAATCTTTACATAGAGTCATTGATGATGCCGCTAGACAGGGAATTAGCATAACAGCATTCGTAAACCTGAGTTCACTATACCAGCTTTCTACACCCGTGGTAGCTCAAACACCCAATGTGCGCTCTGAGATAGTGGCAACTACTTTAGGCGTGCCCCAAAAGTCTGAAAGAAATAGAACAGAGAAACGAGACAAAAGAGGGCATTCACGTAGAAGAAACAGCCCACACCAGGATAGAAGGGTGGAGGAACATGAGGAGTCGAGCTCACACGAGGATATCACAGGGTACGATGGTATGAGACTGTATCCTGAGAAGGAAGACAGGAATGATGGACGAAGTAAGAAGCCCTGACCGAATCTAAGTGATGACGAGCATGCTTTCAGAGGGAGAAGGGACCCATACGGGATCACAGTGCACCAAAGGTTAGATAAGCATGGTGAACCCGAAAGGGAGCGCGAAGTCCTTCTCAGGAGGATAGAAGCTTTGGATAAAAAGTAAAATCAAGATAACCCCTTGGTCGGGAGTCTTGGGAACCCATTCGCCGATGTCATAAGGCAAGCTCACTTTTCGAAGAAATTTAGGATGCCGCATGTGGAGTAGTTCAAGTCTAACACCGATCCACAGGAACACGTCCGAAGATACCAGAGTGTCATGGCTCAGTACTATTATGACGATGCTCTCATGTGTCGTATGTTCCTTTAGACATTAGAGGATCAGAGATCCAGGTGGTTCGAAGGATTATCATCAGGGTCCATCAGAAGTTTCGAAGGATTGACACGGGGGTTCACTAGATAATTTATGGGGAATATCCAAATGAGAAAATCGGTGTTAGCTCTTTATACCTTAAGGCAAAGGAAGGACGAAAAACTAAAAGATTACCTGATCAGGTTCTCATATGAGGTATCAGAGGTTCAGAACCCTAACGACGACGCAATGGTTTCTGCATTCATAAATAGCTTGCAACACAGTCATCTAACCTTAAACCTGAGGCAACGGAGACCCACCACATATGCAAGCATGATAGATCATGTTGGGAGATACTCCATGGCAGAAGAAGAACATATTGCCCATGGGGGAGAATTTATACATAGAGGTTGTCCGGGTCATAGTCGAAAGACCCAGGAAAGTGGTTCGAAAAACAATGGCAAGAATGACCAGAAAGAAAACGGGGAAAAAGGGAAAGTCGGGCGAAAAGATGACGATAGAATAGGAAAGAAATTAAGGAGCCAGTACACCAATTATATATCGTTAGCCAAAAAGCTGGAGGAAATTCTTAATGTGATAGAAGACAAGAACTTATACAAAATAAAACCCCTGAGGTAGTCTAGCTTCCCCAGAAGGCATACCACCAAGTACTGCAGGTTTCATCAAGAGAATGGCCACGAAACCTCCAAATGTTACCAACTTAGGGATTACATTGAGAAGCTAATCCGGGAAGGTCATCTTACTGATGTCATCCTCCGAAGAGGTGAAGATAAGTAAAAGGATATCCACACGGGGAATCGGGATAAGAGTTATAAGAGCCTGAAGAAAGACTCGGATAGCAGGGCAATCAACACCATTTTTGGTGGCCCAAATACCGAAAGTAGTAGCCGAGAAAGGATGTCCGAAGTTAGGGAAGCCATGAACAGCCAAAGAAGTATGAAGGTGAATCATCTAGGTCCCGATCAGAAGAAAGCAAAGTAAGGATGGGAACGAATAATTTTCACTGAAGCAGAAGCACACGAGTCGAAGGTCAGACCAAATGACATGATAGTTGTGTCAGTTCTCATTAGGCATAGGCAAGTGATAAGGATATTGATCGACAATGGTAGCTCAACAGACATTTTGAGCATAAAGGCGTTTGATCAACTCGGACTACAGAGGAGTGATCTCCAACCACTGAAGGTTCCATTTAGGTTTTTTGGAGGAACCGAGGTCAGAACATTGGGAACTGTTAAAATGCCAGTAGAAGCTGGAAGATTTCCTTGTACGAAGACAGTATTACTAGATTTCGTGGTCGTAAATGTCGAGAATTGGCCATATAACGCTCAACTAGGCCGACTCTTTCTGAACAAAATAAAAGCCATAACTGTAACCTACACGCTTATGGTAAAATTTTCGACCAAAATTGGGGTAGGGATCATGAAAAGCTCATAGGAGTGGGCCAGGAAAGCAAATCTTGCCCTATATAGGGAAAAGGCAGAGTCGGGGGTAATGCAAGTGGATGCCGTCAAAGAAGGTGAAGACCTAAAAGTAGACTCAACAGAAGCAAAGATCGAAACCCCGACCAGGTTCGATTTAGATCCAAGAGAGTCGGTGCCAGAAAGTGACAAAGGCCCAGATGAACCGACCATGGAAGTTGCCATGAGCAACGATGACCCTAAGAAGACTATTAGGCTTGGGTCCAAACTTACAAAGCACGATCAAGGTAAGATGGTTGAACTCCTAAAAGAATACAAAAATATATTCGCTTGGGAGCATGCGGACATGCCAGGGATCGATCCAAGGACAATTTCACAATACTTAGCAGTGAATCCCGATCAGAAACAAGTTATCCAGAATATGGGGCACTTCAACCCTGAAAGAAACAAGGCAATCAAGGAAGAGGTGGACAAGTTGTTGGCCGCATGATCGATTCAGGAGGTGAAATATCCTGACTGGGTTACCAACGTAGTCCTGGTGAAAAAGAAAAATGGCCAATGGAGGATATGTGTGGATTTCAGCAACCTTAACAAAGCATGTCTGAAAGACAGCTTCCTTATACCTTAGATTGATCAGCTGGTAGATGCAACGGCCGGTCATGAACTGTTAAGTTTCATGGGCGCCTATTCTGGATACTACCAGATCAGAATGTTCGAACCAGATGAGGAAAAAACCTCATTCACAAAGGACCAAGGATTATATTGCTATAAGGTCATGCTGTTTGGGTTAAAGAACCCCGAGGCAACTTACAAAAGGCTGGTAAATAAAATGTTTGCTCGACAGATTGGCAGGAATATGGAGGTATACGTGGACAATATGCTAACCAAAAGTGTAACGTCCGAAGATCATCCGACCGACCTAAGGAAGACATTCGAAGTGCTACGAAAATATGGGATAAAGCTAAATCCAAATAAGTGCGTATTCAGGGTACCATCAGGCAGGTTCCTGAGATTTTAGGTTCACCAAAGAGGGATCGAAATAAACCTGGAGAAAATAAGAGCCTTGGAATAAATGTGGTCCCCAAGACATTAAAGGAAATCCAAAGATTGACAGGATGCTTGGTGTCACTGAATTGGTTCATAAGTAAATCAACGGACAAATGCCTACCCATTTTTTCAAAGCAATTAAGCAGGGCAAGAGGGTAGAAAGGAATGATGAGTGTAAGCAAACATTTAGAAAAATCAAAGAATATTTAGGAAAAGCTCTGATATTATCTAAACCACTTGAAGGGGGAGTGCTCTACCTCTACCTATCCGTAACAAGCGTAACGACAAGGTCAGTACTGGTCAGATTGGAAGAGGAAACACAGAAACCTGTATTCTACACCAACAAAGCTTTGTTACCAACGAAAACAATATATTCTCAAGTTAAACAAATGGCTTTGGCCCTGGTAACGACAGCGAGAAAACTGATACCGTATTTTCAAGCTCACAAAATTGAAGTATATACCGATTGTCCATTGAAACAGATTTTATCAAAACCCGAAGTGTCGAAAAGACTGACTAAATGGGCAGTGGAACTCAGCGAGTTTGACATAGTCTACTCGCCAAGAGCGGCGATCAAGGGGCAAGTTGTAGCGGATCTGGTTGCAGAATTCATTGAGCCAAACAACAAAATGATCAGGATGTTAAGAGAAAAATATATGTTCGCTTGGAAACTACATGTAGATGGATCATTAAACACGCACGGCAGCGGGGCAGGTATAGTTATATTCACGCCAGAAGGTGACCGGGTAGAATGTGCCTTGGGATTCGATTTCAAAGCCACTAACAATATGGCGGAATATGAGACACTTCTGGCAGGCCTTATGGTGTGCACAACATTGGGAGCAGATGAGTTGGAAATATTCAGTGACTCACAGGTGGTGGTCAATCAAACACTGAATGAATACCAAGCCAAGGACAACAACATGGTTGCGTATTTAACTATAACTAAGACACTCCTCGAAAGGTTCAAAGCATACAGAATCACCCAGATCCCGAGGGAGAAAAATGAGAAAGCAGAGGTGCTGTCAAAATTGGCATCAACCACCAGTGTATGGTCAAAAACAGTCCCAATCGCCCACCTGTAAAAGCCAAGTATCGAGACCAAAAATCAAGCTGAATCATCGGTGGTAGAATTGATTGAAGGGGAACAAGCTACATGGATGACCCCGATCAGAGAATACTTAGAGAATTGAGTGCTCCCGATGGAGATAGTTGAGGTGAAGCGTCTCAGATATAAATCCATAAGATATTTGATAGTAGAATGAGAGCTATACACAAAAGGGTTCTCCAAAGCCCTTCAGAAATGCGTGGACATGATCAGAGATAGGCAAATATTAGAAAGTACCCACAGATGAGTCTGTGGGAATCACTCAGGTGGAAAAAGCATGGCGTATAAGACCCTCAAGCAGGGCTTTTATTGGCCTACTCTGTTTAAAGATGCACAATGTGTTGCAAGTCAATGCGGAGGTTGTCAAAAAGTAGCTAATGACATCTGAAAGCCACCGAGCAGTTGAAGAGTTCGTCGTCACCATGGTCGTTTGCCATGTGAGGAATAGATCTGATTGGCCCGATGCCTACAGCAACTAAGGGAGGAGCAAAGCATGCCATAGTAGCCGTTGACTACTTCATAAAGTGGGTCAAAGATGAAGCACTGGTACATATCACCAAGGCTAATACCACCAGTTTTGTGAAGAAAAATAGCATCTATCGGTTTGGAATCCCTGAAACTATAATCACAGATAATTAGACTTAATTCGATAGTGATAATTTCATAAATATGTGTCAAGATTTTGGGATAAAGAACTATTATGCCATGCCAGCTCACCCTCAGACCAATGGCCAAACGGAGACGGTGAATAAAATAAGCAAGCATACTCTAAAGGCGAAGTTGGAAGGAAAGAAGGGAAACTGGGCAGATAAGTTATACGAAGTCTTATGGGTTTATCGGACCACAAAAAGGACTTCAACAAGCGAAACACCTTACTCGTTGGCATTTGGGATGGAAGCATTGATTCTTGTTAAGATAATTCACAAGTCCCATAGAGTACAGCTCTTCGATCCCGAAGGAAATATGGAGATGATAAAACAAGACTTAGATGAGTTGGAAGAAAGAAGAGACAGGTCCAGGGTAAGAAATGCCGCCTACCAACAAAAGGTAGTAAGGTATTACGATTCGCATGTCAAGGTTAGAAGATTCCAGCTCAGAGACCTAGTTCTAAAAAGGGTGACACGTAATACAAAAGACAAGTACGCATGATCATTAGCTGACAAATGAGAAGAACCATACCAAGTGGTCGAGATAGCAGGGCATGGAGCATATTGCCTCTCCCGACCCAAGGGGACCGAGCTGCCCAGACCATGCAATGCATAGTATTTAAAGATCTTCTACCCATGAGGAGATTCTTACTTTTGTTTTCTTTTATTTCCAAGCTCACTCAATAGTAGTGGTGACATACCAGCCTTTCCTCCAATTTTTACAATGGCCGGATGTATCCGGAAGAATAGTTTTGTATGCCCTAGAGCTCACCCAATTTGACTTGAAGTATAAACCCAGGACAACAATCAAAGCCTAGGCTTTGGCAGACTTCGTGGTAGAATTCTCAACGCTCCCAAGCCAAGCGACCTCCGCAGCATCGAATCCAGCCCCTAAGAGGATTTCAGAGGTCGACAGTTGGTTGGAAGGTTGGAAGGTTGTAAGTTCTGAATCCTCTATATATATGGAGCATCCGGGCAAGTTGGAGGAGGAGCTGGCATAGTTCTAGTAGACCTAGAAGGGATGAAATTCTGTCACTGCTTCAGATTTGAGTTTGAAGCTACCAACAATAAGGCGGAGTATGAAGCCCTCCTAGCAAGGATGAAGGCAATCATCGGGTGGGGGCCGACCACCTGTAGGTCAAGAGTGAATCATTACTCATAGTCAATCAGATTTTTGGGATTTTCCAGGCAAAAGGGGATAACATGACCGCCTACCTGAAGCTAGTTCAACTACTTAAGAATAAATTTAAGGGATTCAAGATCGAACAGGTGCCTCGACAATAGAATCATCGAGTAGATGTCCTAGCTAAGATAGTTGCGAATGGTGGCCAAGTCCTACCACGGGGAGTTCCCCTCCAAGTGATCTCCCAACCAAGCATAACATCGGGTAAGGAAATTTGCTCCCTAGACCGTCAGCTTTGCTGGATTGATCCAATAGTGGCTTATCTCCAAGAAGGAAAGCTCCATGGGGAGCCCGATCAAGCCCGAAGAATTAAGAGGCTCTCTGTCCGATATTGTCTAGTAAATGGGTACCTCTATAGAAGGGGCAGGTCCCTTCTTTTGCTTCGGTGTTTGTACCCTGATAATGTCAAATGGGCTTTGAGAGAGGTTCACTATGGGGACTGTGGGAATCACATTGGTGGTAAAGCTCTAGCTTATCAAGTGCTCCGTATGGGATATTACTAGCCAACTGTTGACCAAGACGCGAAGAACTTTGTACAATCTTGTGAACCATGCCAAAGGACCTCGAACTTGAGTCACCTCCTACCCGAACGGCTGTCATCTTTCAGTTAACCTTACCCCTTTGCCATATAGGGGTCGACCTGATCGGATCTCTTCTCACCACTCCTAGGCAAGCTAAGCATGATATCGTGGCAATCGACTATTTTACAAGATAGGTCGAGGCCGAACCTCTCTCCCAAATATCATAAGAGAATACGATGAGGTTCATCAAAACCAACGTGGTTTGCAAATTCGGGACCCCTCTCATCATCGTAGCCGACCTAAGCAAGCAGTTTGACAATGCCCGATTCAAAGACTTTAGTGAAGGTTTAGGAATCGACCTTAGGTTCACTTCAGTAGCCCACCCTCAGACTAAGGACTAGTGGAATCCACCAACAAGACTATCAAGAAGCCATTGAAGAAGAAATTACAGTAAAAGAAAGTCAAATGGGCCGAGGGGCTTCCCGAGGTTCTCTGGACATACCGGACAACAAAGAGGATAACTACCGGAGAGACACCATACTCTCTAGCCTTCGGGGTTGAAGCAGTCCTTCCCATCAAGCATAAACTGACCTCCTTCAGGGTACAACACTTCGAACCTGAAAGCAAAGAGATCAAGCTCTGAGCTAATCTATATCTCCTGGAAGAGAAACAAGACCTGGTACCTGAGAAAGTGGCGATTTACCAGAGCAAGATCGCTAGGTATTTCAACAGAAATGGTAGAATCCAAAATTTCAAGGAAGGGGATCTAGTTCTAAAAAAGTGACCTTGAATACCTGGAGAAGGTCGGACAGGGTTCTGGGACACAACTAGGAAGGGTCATACTTGGTGAAGGTAGTGGATCGCAATGGGGCATACAAGCTCGAAGACTTGGATGGTCGACCCATCGCTCATACCTGGAATGCAGACCACTTGAAGAAGTTTTATCCTTAGACAGGGGACTCTCGAGCAGACTACCTCTATTTAGGTTTCAATAAAATCCCTAACAATAATGAACTCCATTTTGATCATCAATAAAGTTTGTTTTCCCCATCTCAGATTTTGTTCTCCACAAGCTGTAAATTTCTCCATATTCGACTAGGTTCTCCATAAGTAAATTCTCCATAACCGCCTAGAGACCAGAGGTCAGCCTGGGAAGCACCATCGCTACCCTTGATGCCATGGCCGGTCAACACCCCCCGTCATGAAGGGTCTGAGTATAAGAGCATAGCTGTCATCCGGATCTCGAGACCAGGGACTAGCAGAGGAAGCCCCCTCGCTACCCCTGATGCCTTGGTCGGGATACCACCCCCAAGAAGGGTCTGAGTGTAAGAGTATAGTTGTCATCTAGATCTCAATACCAGGATATAGCTAGACAACCCTCTTGATGCCTTGGTCGGACTACCACCCCCAAAAAGTGTCTGAGTGTAAGAGCATAACTATCATCCAGATTTCAATACAGGGAAATAGCTAGATAGCCCTTTTAATGCCTCGGTCGGGTTACCAACCAGGGTACTTAAGTGTGCACCAGAAGTCATCACACATGGGAGGCGCAGAGCAAGGGGACTCATCCCAAAGATATGAATTCCTACCAAGTATTGAGAATTGGAGCTAGATGTTTACCCAGCTTGTATGTTTGTAGATTCAGAGTTTTTCTTTACCGGGTTCAATTAAGTCAAGATTATTTAGGAGGTTGTGCCCTAGGCCGAGGTTGAGAATGAAGCAAAAAGATATCAGCCAAGTCAAAGTTCATGATCAGAGTTAATCAAAGTAATCAAGGAAGAAATCCTAGCAAGTTTCATTAATAATAAGGGAGTATATCCCCTTATAAGGCTACAATTACCAAACAGGGAGCCTAGCCCCTGATTTCGGGCTACATAAAAAATAATAAAAAACAAACGAAGAATTAACTAACTGGTCATCTGTAAAGTGGGGTGCCCACCCCCTTTCCAGGCAATCAAAGCAAGCCATGAATAGATAGCATCAAGCCCCAGCATCCTCCTAGTTTCCTCATATTGCTCCTTCTTTTTGATGATCCTCGCCCTCTGCTCTTCCTTCTGGTGGCTGCTCATCATGGTTTGGCCGCCTCCACTGCCTCTTCCTTTGAAGGTTCCTCAATTGTTTGTTGCTCAACCTGGTCCTCCAAGACTTCATTAACTACGCTCATAACCTCAGGGGTGGTGGTCGTCTCCCAAGTGGTAGCCGCTACCTTCGTTCCATCCTTTTCAACCTCCGGCTTTGTTCTAGAGGGCTCTTCGAAGCTGTCTCGGACCTCCTCATGGACTTCAAGTTGAATACCCTCAGACTGCTTGAGCTGAACTCCGTTCGAGGATTCCCCAAGGTCGGAGACCGGAAGGGTTGGAGGATAAGGATGAAGGATGAAGGATGAAGGATGAAGGTCGGACATAGATGGTTGCTTTCCGGCTCCAACCACGCTGGAAGGGTCCGCTCCGTCACCATCAGGACGTGACATCTCTATAACTTTAGTCATTATCTCCTCTCTATCTTAACCGACGATTGTGTATGGGTCGAAGGGAAGAGGGAGAGCTTCTGCAACCTGGAAGGAGGCATAAAAATATTTGTCGCTAAAAGAGACATCCGTCTCCGCTTGCAGCTTGGCCACTTGAGCATGCAAGGTCTGGTTCTCAACATCTAGCAACTAAGCCTCTGCTTTCCAAGAATCCCATCGTTTAGCTCGACGTTCATATCGGAAGGTCTCTTGGTCGAGGGACCGCTTCAATCTCTCATTATCGCACTAAAGATCAGCAAGCTCTTTCTCCATCTCTTTCTGGTTTGAGGTCAGTTCCTGCACCAGAGATCGAGTCTGGCCAAGTAGCTCTGTGGCCCTCTTGGATTCTGTCTCGGCTTTCACAGCACGGTCACAAAGAAAGGCTACTTGGTGGCCCATTGCCACGTTGAGTTTGAATGTCTGTAGATTGAAGAGTGCAAATCAGAGAATAATCAAGTTAACAGTCGTAGGTAAAATGTAGAAGAAGGTGACTACCTCAACCAAGGGAGCGGAACCTTTGGTAAGAAAAATTTCGACGGGCATTAAAGCCATCTTGAAGAGCCCACCTCCTGGGCAAGACGCGACGAATTGCTCCAAAACCTTGTCTTGCCCCCCTGAGCTCGAATAATGTTGGGAGCGGGCAGGAGGAACCTCTGCAACACCGGCCTCAAGGTTCCCCAAAGATTGAAGAATTGGGGATGAGGATGGAAAAGCAGAAATGTCGAGGAGGCTAGCAACAGGAACAACAAGAGATGCAGCAGCAGCGGCAGGAACGGCCAAAAAAGGAACTAAAATAGATACATCATCAGTATAAGAAACAGAAGTCCCCTTAACCCGTGCCTTGGTAGCCCGCGATGCTAGAAGTGTCATCTTGGACCTATGTTGGGAAGGGGACGGAGTGAGAGCATGAGAAACCCCAGCTGGAACAGTAGGGCCCCCTTTCTCCGAGGCAACTAAAAGGGCTTCCCGGGGTAATCTCGCATGAGGAGAAGGGGTGCGAGCTTGCTGGGCTTCGTGGGAAGCTGGAGCAACAACAAAAACTTTTTAAAAAAAAAAGACGTCAGAACATAGCTAGCCAATGAAACATAGCAGGATAGCTCGACGTTACTTTCCTTGCGAGGAATAACGGCAGAGATTCGCAGGTATTGATTCACTCTACGAGAGTCAGAAGGATCAACGGTAGGAAACTTTAGGTTCAAATAGTTCCTAGCAATGATGGCCTTTAAGACGGTTTCAGATTCAACTGGTAAAGAATCCTGATCCCATGTTGGTTTTTCACTAAAAGTTATGGGAACCTCAAACTCGTGCCCGCCAATAAAGATCGAGTTTCACTAGTCATCTTCTGCCAGGATCTGTTCCTCTTTCCAAGCGGGGTTCTTCCTTGAAGTGCCGGGAATGATGAAGTTGAGCTTATTCTTAGCTTTTGCATAGAATTGACCTCGGGGGCACCAGACAGGCTTCCAACCTGAAAGAGGTAAGCCAGCTCCTCTGCTTCGGGCTTCCTAGTAACCTTGCTTAGCTTGCACTGTTCCCTCCACAGCATGAGAAAGCCGATCAAATACCTCCAGAAGCCAGGCGTCAACTGGAGGGGGGCTAGCTGAAGAACGTTGAGAGCTCGTCGGAGGGTGGGGTGAAGGGGAAGCATGACCCCATTCTCGAGGGCCGCTACATGAATAGGAAGCACGCCCTTTGGAGAATTGAAGACGTTATAGTTCTTGGACGGAACGGAGATGGAAACGCTGTCAAGGATGCCATACTTGGCTCTCATACGGTTAATCTACCTCAGGTCAGTGGTAGAATCTGGGATGACCCTGAAGTCGTAGGGAAGAAATCCTCCCGGAAGGGAACCCACAACTACAGTTTGATCCTTTCCAGCCACAACATTCTCAGACTTCCTATCAGAATCTCCATCGACCAGGTTCAGAGGGCTATCGGGCTTGTTAGAAAACCCAGCTCCAATGACAATGTTCTTGTTCGACCGACGACGCTGCAGGTTTGGAGGAGAGTCATCGTTGTCGACATTATTTCACATACGCTTCCTTTGAACAAGGCCGGTGACCTTCTCACCTTCGACGATGGAGTAGTGTCACGACTGATTTTTGACATAATGGAAGAATAACTTAGGGATAAGACGAAAGAAGAGAGAGGAGTAAGAAGATAACGAGAGGAGTAAGAAGATAACGAGAGGAAGGTTTTTCTCTTCGAAAAAATTTGAAATTTGAAAGAAAGAAAGCGTAAGGAAGGCGGTGAAGCAGCCGGGATTAGACAGAGGTGAATGAAGCAGCGACATCGGTGAAATCTTTGGCCAAGATTGCCTCGAATCTCATGAGCTAGCGTAACGAAGTCAAATTATTTTGAGAAATGCACCGATCTCTTCTTGCCACGTCACTAGTGCATTTAGTGAGAAGATTTTCGCCAAAATACTAGTAACAGCGGTTGGAGGGAAATTTTCCTAATTAAAATAGGAAATCTGACTCCAACCCCAACTCAATCACCGGTGTTCAAGTCAGAGGGGATTTCTGTTAATAGCCAAATTTGGCTAGGGACCAAAGAAAAATTTTATACTCTCCAAGCCCGAGTCCAAGCCCGAGATTACCCACCACGGAACCGCGGGTCCTGGGGTCAAGCTGTGGAGCCATCCTGCAGAAGCGAAAAAAGGTCATCGAGCTTTGGAAACACCCAAGGAGGAGCCCGACACGATCCGATCAAGCTCCTAACACCGAAGCAAGAATTCAGGGTAAGCCTACGTGTGAGGATCCTGGCTCCTCGAAGTCAAGATCACCTCACAACCTCCCCAGAAGCCCGCCATTCTCTCCAAGCACAGAGAGAGACCCATTAAGCACCAAGCTCGCACTACAGAATTGCTCAATCTCACCAAGGGAAGATTCGGACCTATCTGGACAGGTAGGAGGAAGCTCGTCAAAGCTTTGTTACCACTAAAGGGCACCCATAGGGCCATCTCAAGCTCCAGAACCTGGAGTTGGTCAGATCAAGATCCTAGTACAAAGACCAGAACACATGGATACTTTTCTCTTTGAGGAAGCAAACGACATGCTCGACGACCTTCACGAGGCATCACGCCATGAAGGCACACAGGATCATATCTACACTCCAACGAACGTTAAAACATCGTGTGCGTACAGGGCAAGTGATTGAGTCCAAAAAATAAACAAACTTATCTCCACCTAAGATACTCTCGAATCCGTTATTAAATCAGAGTCAACAACATTCAAAATAGCGAATCTTGCCTGATAAGGGGGAGATTGGAATCAGAAAATAATGGTGGGAGGATTGTGAGTTAAACCTAGTTGGACTATGTATAAATACGCCTAAACATGCACAAAATAAGGAGGGGAACGGATAGAAAAAAGAAGATTCAGAGAGAGAACTTACTCCAGCCTAAATGTTGTCTTTAGAACACGACCTTCATTGTTTTGCTACTTCTCGACAGGCACAAGGTTGTCACCCCACTGTACCCCAGAAAGATTGAAAGTATTAGAGAGACTGTTGTACAATATACATGATTTATAATAAAGTCATCATATTATTCTCTTTCACATTGCGTTAGCACTTGCTTTTAACATTCGTCATTGCACCAATAAACTAGTTACCAAAGGTACCAACCCCCGACAATCACCTATGTGGTAGTGGTTTTGAGGGTGTTAACTGGAATTCCTCACCCTGAGTAAATTTCCGTTAACAATTTCTTTTCTCATATATGATTAGTAGACTACAATCTATAACTTATCGATATCTCTCTACAAAATAATATGATCTTGGTGGTTCATATTTCTTTTCTATTGACATTTTCAGTTTTACATTTGTTTTCTTAACTGTTCTGAGTATTTTGTCCCAACTGTCTCTAACAAGTTATGACAATAATTAACATTATCATACCCTGAAGTGAATTTTGATTTTGAATTTCATTAAAAATATGTATGGACTTGCTTGATCTTTTTTTTTTTTGGCTTGGCAATGGTTTTTAATTCATTTTGCAATAATAATCATTGTATAAAGATGAGAATTTCTATTTAAAAGTATGAATAGATCTTAATGATTTAGCATATTTGTTATTTTGCCTCAGACATTATGAATATGCATACATAGATCAGAAGTTATACCTCAGGCCCATACTAATATACTATACTCCTGCATGTTTCTGAGTTCAGTACAACACAAGTTTTTTACTTGCCTGTAATTAAGAGCTAAGAAATTTCCTGACCTTCGGAACATTATAATGTGTTATATGCCTCGATATAAATGACAACTTATGGCTTTATTATTCATGGTCTTAATATAGTTATTACTTATTACTATCTATATATTATGTGTTTCTCCCACTGCACTCCATGGGGGTGTTCTTTGAGCCTTGAGATTTAATAAGTCATTAATGACCATTTATTGCAAAATCCATCATTTCACTTAATTTCTGGAGTTCACTCGATGTCTTTGCCCGGGTATTTATAACTCATGGAAAATCGCCAAATGCTGCCTTGATGTTGGACTTTGGATTTGCATTTCCATACAACAAATTAACATGATGAGGTTAGTTTTCAATTTTGGTTTTAACAAAGTTTGCAAAATTCATTTTTGTGATACAATGGTTTTGATACAGATCATATGATTCTACTTGCATGGATATTTGTCTATCCTAATTTGACTGATGCATTGTTTGTTTAAAAGTAGTGTCTTTGTTATTCTCTTTTTCTGATATATACTGTTAGCTTTTATTATATCTATAGTTTCTCCCTTTGCATTTATACCACACTACTCGACCCCGAAAGTTGGATATAGTGCTAAGATCTTTGGTTTCCAACCAAGAAATTAGCAGTCCAATTGCCTTGAGGTCAACTATTTGAGATATTATAGCCCACAAGTTCCTTAACTACCAGGGCTATTCTTCAGCTAGTCTCTATTTGTCTGGTAAACAAAGAAAGCTTGGTGAATATCTGTGTGTACACACACAAATCGTAGTATGTTCTTATGTAATGAGACTGAAGGCAGGTTTTGTAAATGTAAATATATGGTTTAAAGTTTATTGAAATGATGTTGGCGATTATCAGGTTAAGATCCATATTAATATTCCCCTTCATGATCCTCTCCGTGAAATGAAGTTGGAGCGTTTAAAAGAACACCGTCTTCCGATCAATAAAGATGATGGCTTCAAGTTGTCAAGTTGGTACTAATTATATATACTATAAGAAAAATACTCTTCAACAACACCATCTAGACGTCACCAATTATCAACTCTGTGTCATCAAATGATTTTAACGACACCGAAGCAAGTGTCTTCACCTCGTCGTCCTAGTCCTAGCCCTGTCGCAGATTAGAATAGGCAACACATTGAGATGTTCGTCTCTAAAAACTATTTTTTTGTTACACAAATACAGTGTCACCGTAATTATCAAAAGAGCTTCATTTGTTACCTATAACAACACTTTTAACGATACTTAAAATATATCACGTAAAATAATTTTTTTATATAAATATTTATAATTTTATTATCAACATATACATATATATTAATAATTCATATTTAAATTAACTTTTGTGTCATTATCATTATATATTTTAACGACACAATAAAAGGGTAACTAAATGTAATAATATTTTTAGTATTAAATAATTAATATAATGTTAATTAAATTTATATTTTTAAATATATATATACTCTTTTTTCTTGATAATTAATTTTATATTTACAATTTATATTTTATAATCTTTATATATATATATATAACATCATCAAACAAAAACAAAACTTTTAAGATTAAATGTATCACAACTTATTTTAAAAACAGCCATAAAGTTTCAAGATTAAATGCACCACAACTTATTTTAAAAAACAATCCAAAATTAACAAAAGAAGATACAACCAATAAAAACATTAAAATATAGCAAATAAAATTAAGATAATTAATTTCCTACAGATGAAAACACATAATAAAATTATCTTTATTACAGTCTAAACAAATCTTCACCAATTGCTTTATTCTTCAGAATTCTTCGATTTCTCTTGAGACTTACTGAGCCGGAGCTTTTAAAGATGTGTTTGAGATTTTGATGATGCACAATAGGACTTCTATACAGATATAACCTACAATATATAACAAAAAAGAGAAAGGAGATTGTTGGAGAATCATTCACTCATCACCTAGTGTCACCTAACATAGGGTGCCTAATAGAATAATCAAGTAATAATAAGCCAAAGACAAGAATCCAAATTAATAAAAAAATAAAAGTAAATCCAAGTTAAGCCAACCCATCTAGTAAAAGAAATAATTTAAGATTTCTAAATTGATTCAAACCTGTACATACGGTAGAAGAAATTCAAATATCCAATGACCTGAAAAATACACAAGATAAACAAAAATTGAGAGATAAAGAGACATGCACAATTTATTCAGTTAATGTTATGATTTCTTACAAATGAATAATGAGATCACCAAAACTCATAAGCTCTTCCAAAAAGGATCATGCATATTATTATAAAATCTTAATCAATATACTTAGCTAAAATTAAAATTTTCTTCTAAACATAAAAAAATTGACAAATAAAAAAAAACAATAACATATCATACCTAGACATCAATATCACTGTCATCATTGTTTGGCACCATTTCCTCATCATCATTGTTATAATTGATTAATGTTTCATCTTCATTCACATCATCAATATCATCATTTTGGTTAGAGAACACAACATCCACAACATCCGGATCTAATGTTTGTGCCTCAACATCTTCTCTATGAAATTGATGATCCTCTAACTCTTCTTCTTCAACTTCAAGAATTGTTGTTTCGACAATCTCCTCTTGTTCTTCCACCTCTTCCTCTATCTCAGGCACATCCCATATAGGTCTATGTTGAATTTTTTGAACAACTTTCCAACTTGATCCAAATTTATGATCATTTACATAAAACACTTGATGTGCTTGAATTGCAAGAATATAAGGATCACTTTCATACCATTTATGGCTGACATCAATGCAAGTATAGTTGTAATCCTTTTGAATTCTTTTTTTCTTCACATTCGTGTCAAACCAATCACACTTAAATAAGACAGTTTGATAGTTAAACATATATTTCAACTGAATAACATCCTTTAAAATGCCATAAAAATCAACCGTGGCATTTTCATGTTCCCCGTCCACAACTAATCCACAATTTTGGGTTATATGTCTTTTATCTCTCTCTTCAATGTTATACCGAACACCATTTACAATACAACCGGAATATAATTCCACACGATTATCTGGACCACAAGATAACGCATACAAGTCATTTGTGGCTTCTGGTGACCCATCATATCGCAAAGATTTCATCTATAATTTTACAAATACGCAATAACGATATATATTTAATTATATTGAATTCAAATAATAATAATAATAATAATAATAATAATAATAATAATAACAACTCAACAATAAGAATTACTTACGAGTTGTGCAAACCATTTAGCGAACTCTTTCTGATGCCTGCTTTCCTGTTGTAATTGCCTATAGTGTTTACTACAGACAAAAATAAATAAATTATGTATCTACTATAAATGAAAGTGTAATGGTTTTGAAAAGGCAAGAATGTAACTTAGTCTATGTATGGCTTCAGTTCTTCACAGTTATTCAAGACATACCAGTGAGCTGAATTTATATCTTGCTGTGAATATTGTATAAAATGTGTCGCACCAAATGGACGTACTTTTTGAGAAAATATAGACATCCGTTCAGCATTTTGACTTGAGCGAGACCCATCATCATTTCGTTCATCACGGTTAAACTTAGTTTCAATTCCACGAAGATACATAGAACAAAAAGTCAATAAATCATTCACAATATAACCTTCGGCAATTGAACCTTCTGGATGAGCTTTGTTTTTAACAAAACGTTTAAGCTTTCCTAAGTTTCTGTAAATAATATTAAATCATATAGTTAGTGTTATACTAAAATTAATATCGATGTGTATTGATAAGTGTTAAATAATTTACAAGCGTACCTTTCAATTGGGTACATCCAACTATAACTAACTGGTCCAACGAGTTTTGCTTCATACGGCAAGTGAACAACCAAATGAACCATAACATCAAAAAACGCCGGTGGGAAAAAAATTTCCAACTTGCATAAAATTAAGACAATCCCTTCTTCTAGTTTCTCCAAATCTTGAACATTTAAAGTCTTTGCACATATCTCTTGAAAGAAATTGGACAATTCAATCAAAGGAGTGCATACATCCTTTCGTAGATACGCGCGAATGCCAATTGGAATAAGTCTCTGCAATAAAACATGGCAATCATGACTTTTCAATCCTAATATCTTGCCTTCATTGGCATTGACACATCTTGCTATGTTTGAAGCAAAACTATCAGGAAATTCACCGATTTTAGAAACTTGCAAAAATCTTTTCTCTCCTTTGATGTAAATGTATAGCATGCTTGTGGCTTTACATACGATCCATTATCTTTAAGTTGTAAGTGCAATTCGTGTCTAATATTCATGTCAGCCAAATCTAAACGAGCCTTATCAGTGTCTTTTGTCTTCCCCTCTATATTCAATAATGTCCCCAAAATGTTATCACGTATATTTTTTTCTATATGCATAACATCAAGTTTATGTCTTATTTCAAGAGTGGACCAATATGGCAATTGAAAAAAAATACTTTTTTTTGTCCAATTCAACTCATTCGGTGAACGTTTTATTTTTCTATCTGGATTCTTAACATTCTTTCCGAACTTGACATCTCTAACATATTGTAGTTGTTGTACAATAGCATCTCCTTTACGCATTGTAGGGGCCTTCTGTGTTCAGTATCACCGTCGTGTTTTCTACTCCTTCGCCATGGATGACTCATAGGCAAAAACCTACGATGACCCATGTAACAAATTTTACTTCTCAATTTTCTCGATGATGTATCTTCATTGCAAACATGGCATGCCATATACCCTTTTGTACTCCAACCAGACAAATCACCATAAGCAGGAAAATCATTCATAGTCCACATTACAGCAGCGTGTAATTGAAAAAAATTTCGACTCGAAACATCATAAGTTTCAACACCAACATGCCATAACTCTTTAAGTTCATCAACTAATTGTTGCAAAAAATCGACGATGTCTTTTCCAGGAGATTGTGGTCCTGGAATTAACAAGGACATCATTGTAAAAGGATCTTTCATACATTTCCAAGGTGGCAAATTATATGGAATAAGCATCACCGGCCACATACTATAAGCATTATTCATATTTCTGAAGGGATTAAACCCGTCGGACGCAAGTCCCAACCTTACATTTCTAGGGTCTTGTGCAAACCAATTATGGTTTTTATCAAACTCTTTCCATGCATTTGCATCAGTTGGATGTCTTAAAATTCCCTCTGCATCAACACGTTTCTCTTTATGCCATCTCATATCAAGAGCTGTATGTTTTGACATGAATAATCTTTGCAATCTAGGCTTCAAAGGAAAATGACGAAGGACTTTTTGAGGTATTAACTTACCTTTCCCATTGGTATTTTTGTACCTAGGTTCATCACATACGGGACACTTATCTTTATCAGCATGTTCCTTCCAAAATAAAATGCAGTCATGTCTACATACATGTATTGCTTCATAACCTAACCCTAAATCTCGCAATATCTTCTTTGCTTCGTAATAAGATGTTGGCATATTTTTACCATCTGGTAACACTTCGTTTAACAATTGAATTAACATTTCAAATGATTTGCTGCTCCAATGATTCAACACCTTAATATGCATCAACTTAACGAGAAAATTTAATGATGAAGATTGTGTGCAACCCGGGTACAATTCTTGTTGAACACGTTGTAACAACTCATCAAAAGTTGTTGCAGTAACCCCTGGTTGCATATGATCACTTTCAACACCCTCATCTTGATCATCTATCGATCCACTACCTATAGGAATTTGTCCCCCCATGTCATGTAGCATCTCTAGTAATCCATCATCCTCTTCCAATAATTTATTATTATGCAGAGTATTCATATTCGAAATATTTTCAGGTAAATCTACCACTTCACCATGATACACCCATCTCTGATAACTTTGTGATATGCCATATTTATATAAATCTGCTACCACCTCATCAATTATTTTGTATACGACATTCAGACAGTTTCAACATGGACACCGTGTCTTCCCAACTTCATTTAAATGATGTTTAGCCACATCGATAAATGAACTAACACCGTCCCTATATGCCTTACAAAATCTATCTGAAAGCTTCATCCAACTTTTATCCATATTCAAATCCTGTTTATACGCATTTAAATTTTATACTGTTAATGTTGAACATAGAGATATTTAACCAATTACTCTTATAATATAGTAGGATTGTCATTTTGTTTGGTTTATCATGCAAAGAAATTCTATCATTGTTATTTCTGATTTGATTGGTACAATTTGTATTAAAGGGTTTTTGATATTGGGTTTTGAATTGAACCTCTGAACCTATTCTTCTTTTTTACTTACTGTTTCTTAAACCATCCATATATTATACACTATCTTTTTTTTAACAGCTCAATTTATTAAAGGGCTTGGAACAAGCCAAACAAAGAGAACAAAAAACTACGAACAACCACCTCCAAAGACAGGAGGAACAACCCAACGAAAAGAAAGCACAGGAAACCAACTAACACTACCAAAGCAAAAACAGAAACGAAAACAAAGCACTCCAGAACGAAGCAATAAAAACAGGGCAAGCCTAAACAAAACAAAAACAATTATATCTCATCACAAAATCATACAGAGAAGAGTAATGGGATACAAATAAACCTTTAATTTTACTATATATAGTATTGAATAATATATATATATATATATATATATATATATATATATATTGAGAACTGCAAAAATTTATTTAGGAAAAAAGAAACCAGATACAACAAGGATCAGGTGGGGATCCAAGCAAGAGCACTCAAAACAAAATCACACCCAAAAGAACAAAGGAAAGAACAACAATGATGGAGACACACCAAGCAGACGAGAATATATATATATGACAAAGACTTCAAAGAATCAAAGGTACCTCTGCGGAACGTGGGACAACTGTCGGCGGCGAGATGGTGCTGCTTCCGACAGCGAGACCGTGCTTCTGGAGGCAATGAGAGGTGATAAAGAGGTTGTGACGACGCTTAGATTACTGCTTAGATCAGAGACGGCGCTTCGATTTGGCGACGACGAGTTACGACTGGCAACGACGCCTTCTTCAGAGCTCCGGCGACGAGAGAGGCTGCTGGTTTTGTTGGGTCACGAATTGGGAATTTGTCAATTTGGGAATTAGGGATTTGGGAGAGAAAATTAGAAAATAATTGACCAGAGAACAAAAACGTGAGTACGTGACAGCCAATTGGGGTTTTTTTTTATTTTGTTTAATTTTAATTTATTATAATATATATTATGTGTGTCGGATTGCAGTAGTCCTGAAAACACTAAACATTCCCAATTTTTATTATTTAATCAATTAAATTAATTTTTTTAAGCTAATTAAATTAATTTATTTTTTTGAATTAATAAATAAAAAATTATTAAAAAATTTATTTACCTTTTAGGTAGTAATTCGAACTTGGAATATTACTAAGCTGAATAAGCGTTCAAAACGTTAAACCATATTAGGGTGAATTAAGTATTATTAAAAATAGTTATTTAATTTTTAAATTGATACTATTGAATTGTATATAATCATACTCTATAATAATATGAATATGAAATTTATAAACTAATATAATTTTTGGTGGAATTAAAGAAGTTATTGAATTTGTGAGAAGATATTGGTTCGATGGTAAATCTCTTACACCTACACTAATAAAGTCACGGCTTTGAGTTCTTTCTCTTTTCAAAAAAATCCTGAATTTATATAATATTATACTTCAAGAAAATAAAAAACTATTGAATGATATATAATCGGACAGTATAATAATATGTATATGATATACTATGTGAAGCTATTTTTATATATTACATTAATACTATTAAAGCTATTTTTGTATATTATATTAATCAATAATGCTACACATCCCACCTACAATCTCATCATTTCCATCTCAACACATATGGCAGTTGAGGTATCATTTGATGAGTGGACAAACATTAATTGTTGAGTGAATACATGGATAAGAGAAATAAGTATTAATTAATGTGTGTCTACTCATCAAGTGACACCTCATCTGCCACGTGTGTTAGGATGAAAATGGTGAGATTGTAGGTGGGATGTTCAACATTATTGTACATCAATTCTATTAATTCATATATAATCAAATGATATAATAATATGGATATGATATATATATATATATATATATATATATATATATATATATATATATATAAAGTTTCTTTCAACCCGACGCTAGGGGTGTGCAGCGGATCAGATCCAATGGATTTGTCATCATCATAGATCCGATCCGATCTGACTGGATTGAAAAAATTACAATCTGATTCGATTGGATCGAAGAAATTGCAATCTAATCCGATCCAATTTCATAGTGGGATTCGATCCATTTACAATCTGATCTGATCTGATCCGATCCGATCAAATTATAAAATACTTAAATCCGATCAAATCCGATGATCCGATGAATCAAATTAATATTAAAGTTGTTATCTCCCGTTATAGGAGTAGATATCTAGACCACACATGTATTGTTTTATTTCTACAGGTCAGGCCATCTTATTTTCATAGTTCTTGTAATATTTTATATATATATATATATATATATATATATATATATGTGTGTGTGTGTGTGTGTGATTTTGGATTATGAATTCTAACTTTACGGATCCGTTTTACATAATTTTGTATAAAATAACTAAATTATAGACCACATTGCTATAATTTAATACTTATGAAAATTATGTACATTAATGCATCTCCCTTCCACGGTGATGGTGAGGGGTTCAATTCCCACCGTACGTATTTTATAAGTATGTGTGAAGAGTTATCCTCCGATTTATAGGAGTAGTTATCCGAACCGCAAATATATTGTATTATTTTGATAGGTCCCGACAATTCTATTGTAATAGTTGTAACTTGTAATATACTTATGAAATTATTATTAAATTAAATTAATACAAAAATGTTAGTAGCCAAAAATTTATATCTCCCGTTATGAGATTAGCTATTTGGACCGTACATATATTGTTTGATCTCGACAGGTCCCGACAATCCTATTGTAATAATTTTTATAATACTTTAAAAAAAAATATAAATAAAGAAAAATGAAAACTTCTATTGTGTTCTTCAAGACTTTTATTCAGGTTGACTATGAAATCAAAGCTTAAAAAAATAATACTTTAAAAGTTTAAGAAATCTATAAAATACTAGTATAAGGAAAACACAAATTTAAAATAGTTTATATGAAATAAACTTCATAAAAAACAAATTTTACATAGCAATATAAACAATAATGCTAAAATTGAATTAAAAATACATCACTTGACATAAATCATATTTAGATAACGTTATTTGATATAATTGAAGTATGGTTACATGTTGCTTTACATAATTATTGTTAATCACTGATATTTATTTCTTTATAATTCATTTATTTTCTTTTTAATTTCGTACCATTACACATTATATTCACACACATTTTTAAATAATAATGCTATTTATAAAATATCATTTAAATTTTTTTATAAGTTTGATATAAATCAACCATGAAACAAAAATATAAAAGGTTGAATATATACTACTAAAATTAAACCTAAAGAAATAATTATAAACAAAAAATTATATATACATTCTAAAAAAAATCCAACATGTGAATACACAATAAATAAAGTTGTTCTATTTAATCTCTTAAAAAAGAAGATGCATAATCAAACTGTCCTTGTTGCCTAAACAAAGCTCCTCTAGTCGCTTCACCCGTTCTTATGTATTCAGTGTTTTTTCTCGAGCAATTTTTAACTCTTCCTGTGTACTCTCTAACTCAGCTTTCAAGGCAATCATCTCAGCTTGTTGTGTTGAAGATGATGGTATTGATGACATCAATGTCTTGTGTACTTTACGAAAACCTTTGATATATGCAGATCTAGGCCCAAGGACACGCTCAATAATTTTAACATCTGTGAGTGGTGTTTCGTTATGAGTTAATTCCCCTTCTAACTTTTGCATTTCCTCCTATGTTTAAAAATTCAATTAAGTACATAAAAGAAATAATATTTAGAAAAACACTTCAATAAAAAAATTGAAATGCTTACATATTTTTTTTTGGCTTCTTCACTTTTCCAACCATTATCTTCTGAAAAGTGTATATCTTTAAACACATCAAGCAAGTTAAAGTGCTTCTCAGGCATTTTTTTCTAATCGATATAAGAAATATTTTATTAGATAATATGCATATGATTACAATTGAAAACGTAATTAAGTTAAATTTTACCATTTCTTCCACATGTCTACGAATAGTTTTAGAACCTCCACGATGTTTAATTTTAAGAGCATCACGACTTTTGGAGTTTCTTTTTGATATAATCTATATATAAAAACAAAAACAAAATATCAAGTATATCAATGCAATTGTCCCTTGTCAATATTATCTTTAATATTTGTTTATAAGTGGAAATCAATTAGACACAGATGCTTACATAACCATTTCTTTAAAATGTGTTAATAAAAAGTGTACCTGGAACTTATCACTGCGAAAATGCTCGTATAACCACAACCAATCAGTTTTTGAGACATTTGTATATGGTTTCAATATCGCATCCTCAACTTTTTGAAATGACTTAAAATGCTTATGCATTTTACAACGGTTGTTACTATATAACTTTCCCATTGTTGTGTTAACATATTGGTACACATGTGGCAATGATAAGTCGACATCAAATTTGGCCTAAAATATCACAATAAACAAATGTTAAATAAAATAATAAAATCAATAATATTGAATTATCTTTAAAGATTTACTTACCAGTAGACGATAAAATAATGTGCTTTTCTCAACTTCAGGCATGTGACTCCAATCAATCACTTGTAGTGGGGCAAACTGACGAACTAAAATACCCATTTTAGTAGAGAAATTGTTTGCATTTTCACATACATGCTCTTTTTGCTCTGGTGTAAATCGAATAGGTATTCGTCCAGCATATTGGACAATCTTATCCACTTTAAGTCCTCGAGTCACTCCACGGCCTTTCCTCTTCTTTCCTTCATAATTTGCATCAGAAGTGTCATCACCAGATGAATCTACCATGGTAAATACAGACAAACGGCGTCCTGGAGCCATCTAATCTATAAAATAACAATATAATTTATATTCTTTTTAACATCCCTATCAATAATACTAGTTAAAATTTTCATCCAAAACTTATGTTCCAATGTTGTTACAGATAAATTACTTTTGGAAGGAATCAATGATAGATCAACAAAATCACTATTATTAGTTTTAAGTAATCTAGAACACTATCATGTTTAATATGTTTCGACAAATACAAAAAATGTGCACTTCTCTAAGCTTATTGGGTCTCATTCTCAGCAATATTTTTGTACTCAAATACAAAATTTTGTATTAATCAACCAAAACAAGTTACATCCCAATCATAAATGAAATATTATATATATATATATATATATATATATATATATATATATATATATATATATATATATACTAACCTCATAAATTGCTTCAAACTCAATAATAAATAAATTCTTCAAATTTCTTTGACTTCCCCTAATCTCCCAAAATAGGGTCCACAGAAAGCTTTTAAAAAAGAAAAATGGATTAAGAAATAAAAAAAATGATACTAAAACACAGAAAAGAATAGCAACATTAATAAAGAAACAGAAGGAAAAAAAATATTAATTTTTTCAATTATTTTTTAATAACATTAAATATTTTTCTGCTTTCTTAATTGTATTAAGAGCCATGGATCACTATTTGTTTATATTATTGTTTAAATCAGTGTTACATAAGTGTTACATAAACCTGAACAATTATATGAACTCAATCATGTTTAAACCTTTACAATTTCACCTTAAACAGATACACATGGGAAAGAAGAATCCATATATATACACTCATTCATGACAAAAAATCAACAAAAAATAAAGAAAGAAAGAAAAAAAAATGTATTAAGACAGAGTATACCAAACTCAATTATCCTTTAATTCAATTTCATAACTATTCTTATAGTATGAACGGTAACCGATGTATTTGATATTTTATCACATATCCAATTATGAGTTTTGACTCTAAATTTTATAGAAATTAATTAAAACTTAAAATTATTAAGATATAAAATAAACCACTGTCCTATATTATGTGATTTTTTTTTAACGGAACACAAATTCATTCAAGAAATAAAAAGCAACCAAGGCCACAACAGACAACAAAAATAGACAGGAAAAGCAAGATGGTAAGAAATATATTGACTATACATACATCGTAACACAAACAACAAAGACGTAGAAAACACATAAATTCATTAATACTTTGTAGAATGAAAAATGGAGGAGTCAGATGAAGAGAGGGAAAAAGAAAAAGCATTTAATTAGTAACGTACAGTAAATACATTTAACAAAATAAGAGTGTATAATTCAATTGACAAATCCAACATATTCATCTCAAAAACATACAGTTGATGCCAATATATGAGTAAATCTACGAATTACATCAATTATATAATCAAAATAGTAGCAAAAAATTAAGAGTTACAGTCAATATCAACCGGAAAATAATCTAGATATTAGAGACCTTATATACCTTACCATGTAAATTAATTGCAACCCACGTATATGTCTTAATGATTTCTTCTGTAGCTACATAGATAGAAGCACAAATAAAATAAAATAGGAATAACAAAAATAAAATTAAATGGAAGAGGCAGATGAAAATAGGGAAAATAAAAGAATTAGTATCTGTAAATACATAGAATAAAATAACCATTCAACATCAAAAATTTGGTATTCATAGATAAAAGAGCATTAGTAGAATGCTAATGAAGAAAAGTAGGAAACATGATACCACTTTCTTTTTAATTAACTCCCAATTATTATATTTAATTAAACAATTTAACCAAAAAATAGGAACATTTCTATATATCTTTTGGACGAGATTATGGGTCTATTTATATGTTTATAGAACCCTAATCTGCCTTGTACAAGTAATACATGATCTTTGTATTTAATTGTGATTCGGTTACTTTCTTTAGGTCGATTTGTCTTCTTTCCTGTTTCGGAATCTCTAATGGAAATCGAGTGGGATTCTAGTAGTGCAGTTCAATTTGGACTTGTTTCCTTATAAGAATATAGTCTTCGTAAAGAAATTAAGTTATTTCCTGATTGGGGACTCTTCTAATTTAATACTCTATTTCATTTGGGATCCCTCCTGATGGATATCGTTACGTATTTAATGACAATCCATATGAAATAAGCACCAAGTTCTTACTCGGGTCGTATTTATTCCCGAGTAAGAGTAATACCTGATGGTCCC
The DNA here is from genome assembly GCA_032871835.1 of Dipteronia dyeriana. Lineage (NCBI taxonomy): Eukaryota > Viridiplantae > Streptophyta > Magnoliopsida > Sapindales > Sapindaceae > Dipteronia > Dipteronia dyeriana. Next base: position 18,738,458 of record CM065303.1, read on the forward strand.
GAGTAATACCTGATGGTCCCGAGTAGTACCGTTTGAGCCCGAATGGAAGTGTTATTTAACCAGTCCCGAGTGCTGTTAGCTGATCCCGAGTAGGTTTTATTCAGTATATGCTTACTCGGGCTTTCTTTTCTTTAATGATGCCTCATAGGATATTTCCCGGATGCCCATTTGGGCGTCCACCTGGCTATTTTTTCCTTCCTGTCAATGACGTGTATGCTTGGTAAAATTTACATACAACAATACCCCCTTAAAATATTTTTACCGAGAAGATTTTATTTCGGGCAAGAGTATTTTAATAATCTTGATTTTCTTTCGTCATAATAGCCGTCTTGTCATAATGACTCATTTTAATGGTGACTCTGTAATTTCGATTCGCTTTATCACGCAAAATCTTAAATGATAGCGATGTTATAAAGTTTTGACGGTTGAGGGCTACTTCCTGTCTTGACACGCGTCCCTCGTCTCTTCGTTTTTCAATATCATTTATGAGAAATGATTTTTGCGTTTCCCCAAGCGCCGCCTACGTCATCGAGTTTTGTCATAAAATTTTCCGCTTTGAAATCCTAGGGTTTCGTGCCGTCACATCTTTAAATTCTTCGCTGAGAGACATTGTTGGTTTATTCTCAAAAATTCAGCAGAAATCTCTTTAAACTCAGATTTCTTTATCCAGAAGTTCATGATTCTCCGCTTGAAGATCTTGCATCAGTCTCAATTTAAGGTTAGTTTTAATGGGGCCATCTTCCCGCCATCGTCTCTTTAAAATCGCTTTTGATGCATTAGAGCGTGGGGATTTTTAGTTAGTATCTTGCATTAAACGATTACTAGGGGATATCCCAATAGATGAACCTCCATTTTTAGAGGTTGATGTTTCTGGGTTTCACCCTGACATCACTTTCAGCCCTATATTGAGTTCTCCACTAATTCTGATTCTGATATTTCTGATCACAGGGTATCTTCTCGAAGGATGGTAAACATCAGAGCACAAGTAAAGTATACAAGCACGGCTCGAGCAGTGTTCAGACCAGAAAACAGACTGTTAACGAGGGTGACGTTGATGAAGTGAACAGGGCGTCTCGTCTTTTGTTTTCTGATACTCGCCGGAGTGGCTTTGATACTGAGCCGAATATGGTCAGGCCAGCTGAGATAGAAAAATACCGCTCCCGATTCGACTTGCCCGACTCAGTCACTTTGGTTCCTACGGGGGATAGAGCCGTATGGAATCCTCTTGAGGGCATGGTCGTAATTTATGGGTCGATGTTTTGCTGTGGCGTCACACTTCCCCTTCAGCCTTTTATTGCCTGGTTTTTGGCCGAGGCAGGGATAGCCCCAGCTCAGTTGGTCCCGAATAGTTACAAAGCCTTGATGTGTATGTGGCACATGTTCAGTCAAATGAACCTTTCGCCGCCTTCCCCGAATGAAATCAGGCATTTCTTTACGCTGAGGTAGGTTAGCAGAATGGTGACCTATTTCCTTGCATCTACTTCTTCAGATGGTTGGGTCCCCAAAGAAGCCAAGGTGAATCGAGGGGTCGATGCTTCTGATGACCCGAAAAAGAAGGGTTTCATATGGGGATTCCCTACATCCAACAAATTTTGGAAGAACAGTTGGTTTTTTACTGAAGGAGCTCTCGGGCTCGATATCACTGTTCAATCTGGGGATTCCCACATGGTGTTGAGTGTTCCCTGCTTCTTCTGTTCCCCTGAAGTGTGGAACAAGAAAACAATTGACTATAGCGATTCAGAGGTGAAGAGGCTGACTCGGGCAACTGTTCATACTCTGGAAAAGAGAAGCAAGAGCTATCTTTTCAAAGAGGATGACTTGATAAAGCTCGGATTCTTCAAACAGATTTCGGGCCATCGCAGGCGTTGTAAGTAACCCGGCGCCTTCTGTTGTATTTCTCTGCTTTTCCATTTTCTTTTCTATTTTTTTTTAGTGTTCGATACGTAAGTTGTCAGCGATCTTCAGTCTCGTCGGGTGAAGGCGATTCTACAAGCGAGTAGAAAGGAAGCTTTCAGTCAAGGCGATGAGGGTATTGCTCCACCCGAGCCTGATGAGGAAACTGATATTGCTGAGAAAATTCCCAAGTGCGTTGATCAGGGTGCTCAGCCTTCTACTCAAGATTTCGCTGATCCAAGTGGCCAAGGTGAGCCGACTGACACCCAACTGCCTGAAAATAGGGAGAGACAGTATGAGGGTCCAGGTGAAGAGCCTGTATGACGGTTTGAAGTTGGCTACTGTGGTTACGTCTTGAAGGATCAAGTGCCAGCCAGTGCCGAGTTCTTTGAGTCTGTTCGGGACCATCCGTTAGAAGATCCTGCTGCTGATCTTAACTTCCACAGTTCTCGGGGTGAGAAGCGAAAGGCAGTCAGTTCGCAGTCTCATCCTCTCAAAGTTCCTCGGGTAATCTCATTCATTGACTCCAGCGACGAAGATGTTACGGATGAGATTGCCCTGAGTGTTGGTGCTGGAGCATCAGTAGATGCAGCCACTTCAGAACCGAGTAAGGCTTCTTCTACCTCCGAAGTTGGAGATATGGGGGCTGAACCTTCGGGGGTTCCTTCTTCATCCTTAGAGCCGAACAGGGCTTCTCCTGCCCCCGAGTTTAGAAATCTGGGAGCTGAACCCTTGGGGGTTCCTTTATTCCTTTCTCCCTAGGATATGCTACAATAGATGTCCTCCGGTCGGGCTTATATCGGGGAGGACCACTGGAGCAGTTTTATAGATGGTTCACTGACCAAACGTCTCCAAAACGTTTTCAACGGCACATCTTATGTAAGTTAAATCTAACTCAGTTAATTCTGACTCCTTTATTGTTTTGCTTCTGTCGGATTTCTAAGTATATTCTTTTACAGATGGTGGCCGAATTTGCTGAGCTTGTTCAAACGCAGCAATGTCAAGCTGATCTGATAAGGCGTCTGGAGGCTCAGCTGAAGGCGAGTGAGGAGGGTCGTGCTCGAGCTGAGCAGGCTTATCAGTAGGAGGTCGGCTCTATACAGATATTTACCGACCACTGCATGGCGAAGCAGGTTGAAGCCGAGGATAAGGCATCTCTGGCAGAGGAGAAGGTTGCATCGCTTTAAAATCTTTTTTCTTCTGCTGAAGAATCCATGCTTAAGGTCGAGAAGAAGGCGGAGCAGGCGAAGTCGGCGTATGACAAAAAAATTGAAGATTTGAAGCGCCAAGTGCTGACAGTTGAATCCCTTTCCCTAGAGGCCAGGTTGGAACTGGAAGTCCAAGGGGTGGATCGTTTTAAAAGATCCCCTGCTTATGATGCCCAACTTCTTCGGGAATTTCAACGTGGGCTAGTTTCGGCCGATGAGTTCTTCAAAGTCAAGAATAGGGCTACCGAGAAAGCCCGTGCTAATTGGGAGTTGTCAATCAAACACCATGTGGACCGGTCCTTGGAATCTCTTTGGATTCAGATGAATGAATGGAGAGCCTACTGTCGTAGTCAAGGCAAAGAGCCTCATCCTATGCATTTAGAGATTCCGTCTGAGCATTCTCTCTCGACCTTTTACGCAAGTCAAGAGTCGGTTGAGGGTGTAGTCCCGGATGTCGAGCCAGTCCCGGGTGAAGATTACAGCCAGTAGAGGGATGATACTGTCGATGATATTACTTGGCCATCTAATGAGAGCCTGCTTCGTGAGTACGAGATGGTGCCAGATCCGAGTATTGGCAAAGGCTCAAAGTCCTCGCAACCTTGATTTTGTAAATTTGCAGAAAATTCTAATTCTTTATTTTTTACTTGTAAAGAACCATTCTTTGAACTGTAACCATTCTTTTAGGAGTAATAAAATTCAATTTTATTCTGAGTTGAATGGTTTTGGTCTATTTTTTGCTGATTATTGCCGAGTGTTGTATTAAACTGGCTGATGGTCGGGTAACTTAACCGAGTATCTTATTAAACCGGTTGTTACCCGAATAACTTCAATTGCCAAGTATTTTATTAAACTGGCTTCTTTGATGTTCGGGTAACTTAACCGAGTATCTTATTAAACCGGTTGTTACCCGAATAACTTCAATTGCCAAGTATCTTATTAAACTGGCTTCTTCGTTGTTCGGGTAACTTAACCGAGTATCTTATTAAACCGGTAGTTACCCGAATGACTTCAATTGCCAAGTATCTTATTAAACTGGCTTCTTCGGTGTTCGGGTAACTTAACCGAGTATCTTATTAAACCGGTTGTTACCCGAATGACTTCAATTGCCAAGTATCTTATTAAACTGGCTTCTTTATTATTAACCGAGTCATCTTAAAACAGAAGTTTTTCACTTGTGTTTCATACCCGGTTTCTACTCGAATGTTACATCAATGCTCACCATGATCATACGTTCGAGTCCTTACGCAATACCAAGGACGTCTCTCTAGTTTTTATACGCAAGGGTTTGCCGAATCGTTGAGCTCTTTTTTTTTAAAAGGTGCTTCAACACAGCTACGCATTTCACCGGAATTTCTCCCGATAGCGTATCGAGTATTTTTCCAAAGTCTGGTGCATCGGGTTTGCCTTTTTGCGAAGGTCATTTTGACCCTACTCGGCTGGCATGCTCCTACGAGCTTCTCCACCCATTCGGGATTTGATCGTCCCGAGAATTCTATTTGCATGTTCTTATTATCATGCTCTGCTTCCATATGATCTTATTATCATATGCTTTTTTTGAAAATCCCGAACTAGATGCTATCCTTTCAGAAATTCCGAGTAATTTTATTTATTACTGTAAAAAATCGACAGATTTAAATTACAGTTTTATATTTATCCTACCAATAAAAGAATAAAATATTCAATATAAATATATATATATATATATATATATTAAGGATAGAAAATCTTCAGATATTGGGCATTGCATGGTCGGGGTAACACCCCTCCATTGGGTCGAGCAATCCAATAGGCTCCATGGCCAGCTATCCCCTCGATCTTGTATGGACCTTCCCATTTGTCAGCCAGGGATCCTGCGGCTCTATTTTTTGTGTTCAACGACACCTTCCTGAGCACCAGATCTCCTAGCTGGAATTTTCTGATCCGAACACGAGAGTTGTAGTGGCGAGCCACTCTTTGTTGATATGCTGTATTTCTTATTAGGGACTTTTCCCTTTTTTCTTCTAGCTCATCCAAACTTTGTAGTAGCGTATCAACATTTTGTTCTTCATCGTATAGCCTGACCCGTGGGGACACATACGATGTTTCTATGGGGATGACAACTTTTGTTCCGAACGCTAGGGTGAACGGAGTTTCTCATGTTGAAGTCCTTGATGTCGTCCGATATGCCCATAATACTTCAGGAAGCTTTTCAACCCAGCTTCCTTTTTTGTCATCTAACTTTGCTTTAATTGTGTGCTTGATAATTTTATTTACTGCTTCTACTTGCCCGTTTGTTTGTAGATGAGTTGGTGTCGTATAATAGTTAGCAATATGATACTTCTCGCACAACTGTCTGAACTTTTGGTTATCAAACTGAGTGCCATTGTCGGTGATTATAGTGTCCGAAACTCCAAACCTATAAAGTACGTTTTTCTTTACAAAATTTGTGGTGTTGGCTTCCGTGATATGCACCAGCGCTTCAGCTTCTGCCCATTTTATGAAATAATCGACATCTACTATGACGTGCTTTGCTCCACCCCTTGTCCCAGCTGGCATTTGACCGATCAAGTCTAGGCCCCACATGACGAATGGCCATGGAGCAGTGAGGTTTCTGACCTTTTCTGGGGGTTTTCGGATATCGTTAGCAATCCTTTGACAGGTATTGCAACTTTTCGACCACTGCTGTGCATCTGAGAAAAGCGTAGGCCAGTAATAGCCTTGTCTGAGTACCTTATGCGCCCGGCTTCTACCTCTAGTGTGGTTTCCGCAAATCCCTCTGTGGATCTCTTGAAGTATTCGATATGCATCTTCCTCCGGTACACATCTCTAGAGAGCTCGGGAGAACCCCCTTCAGTATAATTCTCCTCCGATCATGGTATATCTAGCCGATCGATACCTGATGCGCTTTGCTAATACCGGATCTTCCGGGAGCAAGCCTTCTTCCAGGAACCTTCTCAGCTGGACCATCCAACCGTCTTACGGTGTTTGGATTTCTGAAATTTTCAAATGCTTAGGTTCAGCTGTACTTGGTTTAAGGAGGTGTGCAACTGGAATGGTCTTTGGTCTGATTGAGGTTGTTGCTGATGCTAATTTAGATAAAGCGTCTGCCTTTTCATTTTCTTCTCTGGGGATCTGAGTGATCTTGTATTCTTTAAATTTTTGGAGGAGCTGTTTTGCGATGCCACGGTAGGCAATCATTCCTTCATCTTTGGCCTGGTACTCGTCCATAACCCGGTTGACAACTACCTGTGAATCGCTGAATATCTCAACTTCATCTGCCCCAAGAGCTATGCAGACTCTGAGTCCAGCTAACAATGCCTCGTATTTGGCTTGATTATTGGTTGCTTTGAAATCAAATCTCATGGCACATTCAACATCATCTCCTTCTGGGGTGCTAACTACGATCCCTGCCCCGCTGCCATCAGTGTTTGAAGAACCATCGACATATAGTTTCCATGGGAAACTTTTATCCAACAGTCTTTTTGTTTCCAGGTTTGGTTCTGTGAACTCGGCTATGAAGTCTGCCACCGCTTGTCATTTGAGGGAGGTTCTGGGGACATAATGAATATCGAATTCACTTAACTCGATTGCCCATTTAGTAAGTCTTCCTGATATCTCTGGTTTTTGTAAGATTTGCCTTAATGGGCAATTGGTGAGAACCTGGATCGTATGAGCCTGAAAGTATGGTCTCAGTTTTTTTGCTGCTGAAACCAGTGCTAAGGCTATCTTCTCTGCTTGTGAGTACCTGGTCTCGGCCAGTAGGAGTGCCTTGCTTGTATAACACACTGGTTTCTGCACTCAATCTTCTGTTCTGACTAAGACTGAACTTGCTGCAAGCTCGGTTATTGACAGATACAGCTGAAGTATTTCCCCTTTTTGTGGTTTTGAGAGGATGAGAGCTTGCCCCAAATACTCTTTTATTTTTAAGAATGCATGCTCACACTCTTTATTCCACTCCAAGCTTTTCCCTTTTTTGATTATCTTGAAGAAAGGCGCGCACCTGTCTGTAGCCCTTGAGATGAATCTTCCCAAGGAGGCTAAACACCCTGTTAAACGATGTACCTCTTTCAATGTTTTAGGTGAGGTCATTTCTTGCAAAGCCTGGATCTTCTCGGGATTAACTTCGATTCCTCTTTGATGGACTTGAAAACCCAAGAATCTTCCCGAATGGACTCCGAATAAATTTTTGTTTGGGTTTAATTTCATCTGGTATCTTCTCAAAATATCAAATGTCTCTCGGAGGTCGCGGGCATGCTCATCTGCTGAGACGCTTTTAGTTAACATGTCATCAATGTACACCTCCAAGTTCCTTCCTATTTGCCGAGTGAAGATTTTGTTGACCAACCTTTGGGGGTAGCTCCTGCATTTTTTAAACCAAAGGGCATTACTGTGTAGCAATATAAACCCTGATCCGTTGTGAAAGCTATTTTTTCTTCATCAGCTTTGTTCATCTGGATTTGATTGTATCCCGAGTAAGCGTCCATGAAGCTGAGCAGTTCATGACCTGATGTGGCATCCACCAGCTGATCTATCCTTGGGAGTGGGAAGCTATTCTTTGGACATGCCTTGCTTAGATCCGTGAAATCTACGCACATCCTCCATTGTCCATTTTTCTTCTAGACGAGGACTACGTTGGCGACCCACTGAGGGTAGCTGACTTCTCTGATTGATCCAGTCCCTAGTAGCTTTTCCACCTCTTGTTTGATTGCTTGACTTCTTTCAGGATTGAACGATCTTCTCTTTTGTATTATCGATTTTGCATTCGGGCTAACTGCGAGGTGGTGGGATATTACTCAGGCATCTATCCCGATGATATCTTCGTGACTCCAGGCGAATATATCTTTGTACTCTCTAAGCAGATTGGTCAAGTCTCGCTTGACTTTTCCATCCAAGTTGGCCCCAATCTTGATTTTCTTGTCCGGTTTGTCTTCTTCGAGTAGTATTTCAACCAATTCCGTCTTCTATTCATTCGAGCCCTCCCTTGGATCCAGTTCGAATGGTAAGGATTCTTCACACTGATTTGGCTGCATTATGGTGCACACTTGTTCGGCATCATGCTTGTCTCTGTATACCGACAGGTTTGCTCTTCGGGTCATCTCTTGGCATCCCTTGACTATCCCAACCCCTTGTTCTGTTGGGAACTTGATCATTAATGCGTAAGTGGCTGTCACGACCCTTGTTTTATTCAGGAATGGCCGGCCCAATAACGCATTATACGGCCAATTATCCAAGTCAACTACCACGAAGTCGAGCAGGACAATCTTCTGGCATGGTGCTGTTCCGATCTTCACAGGTAGTTTTACCGTCCCGAGTGTCCTGACCTCTATTCCCCCAAATCCTCTTAATGGAGTATAGAAAGGCTGTAAATCTTTTCGGTCTAATCTTAGCTGGTCGTATACGGCCACACTTAGGATTTCTGCTGAACTCCCATTATCTATTAAAATTCTCCGGACTTCCCTATGGCCAATCCGGGCACTTATAACCAAAGCGTCATTAGGTCGAACATCGACGCCATGAGAATCTGCCTCTGTAAAGCTTATTGGGTCCCATCATTCCTTTACTCTTTTCTGGTCTGTTTCAACCGAGTTTACGTCGAAGTTATTCCTTGCTTCTGTTGCTTCTCTGATTTCCTAAGTTCGTTCTCGGTTGCTTCTCCCAGTAGAAGGTCCTCCGAAAATTGTATGTATTACTTGATTGGCTTCGGGGCTGATTCTTTGGTTTTGACCAAGGTTATGATCAACCTTGACTTTCTTGGTTTCTGGTCTCTCGTCTTTTTTCAAGATTATATCCTGCAGGTGCCCTTCCCGAATAAGAGTCTCTATGTAATCTTTGAGCTGAAAACACTTTGAAGTCTCATGCCCGGTTTCTTTATGAAACCTGCAATACTTGGTTGTATCTCTCCGGGCGAACTGTGATTGTCTCCACGGTTCTTGGACCATATTCTTTTCTTCCAAGATGGCTAGAATTTCTTCTTGTTTCTTCCGAAGAGGGGTGTAATTGGTATATCTGCCTCGGTATTTCTCTATGGACCGTTCGACGTTAAGCCCATTACCTCCATCCTTGTTTTTCTCCTTGCTGTTCCCTTTCCGTTCCCTTTCCGTTTTTCCTTTTGATTCTGCCCTTTGGATTCGGTATTCTTCTGTTCGGGCTTTCCTCCATGCATATAGCTTCCTCCTGTAGCTAACTCTTCTTCCTCGGCCAGAACGTATCCTCCCGCCATATCCATCATGTCGGCATACCTTGTCAGCCGTGCTCTTCTCAAATCAAAGGATAGTCGTCCATTCTACAAGTTATTGGTGAAGGCAGCAATAATTGCTTCATCATTAGCGCTGCCAATTTCTGATACTGCTTGGCCGAATCGGCCCAAGTACTTTTTTAATGACTCGTCCTTCCCCTGCTTTATTTGAGAGAGGTAGGCCACTGACTTCTTCCTATGAACGTTGCTCAGGAATTGCCTTGAGAAACTCCTGCTCAGCTCGCTGAAATTTTCGATGCTCGCAGGGGGTAATCTTCCGAACCATCTTGACCCTGTGTCCCCTAATGTTTGTGGAAAGTTGAGACATAATAGGGGGTCACTGCGGGCATATTGAGCCATGGCAGTTTTATAGTGTCTAACGTGCTCATTTGGATCTGTATCTTTTTTGAATTGCTCCACATGCGGCATCCTGAATCTTTCTAGGAAAGGGGTCCGCAAAATGTCCCTGGTGAATGGACTGTCGGAGTCATCGTCGGATAGATCGTTACAGCCATAACGTCTGACTAGTGCCTCCATCTGTCACCTGTTATTCTCTACTTCTCAAGTTAAGCTCTGGATTGTGACATCTCTGTCCCCCACCGGGCTTCCTTGGATGTTGAACCGTTGGGTAACTGTCATTCTTTCCTCAGATTCTTCACTCTGATGCCGGACCTCTCATGTGACTCCATGGTGACGTTTGCGATGGTGTTGATCACTGTCTTCTGATGATGACCGTACTCTGCGCCGATCGTATTTACGATGTCTGGCACGTATTGTTTGATTGTGATCCAGCCTCTTCTAGAGTTTTCTGTCCAGCTGGATTGATTGGGGAAGAGTTCCTTCTGGTTTCTGGCATAGTCATTCCTGGCCCCACCACCATCGAACGGAGCCTTACGAGTGGAGGATTGGGAGTATATGCTTCTGCGGCCAGTAGATCAATCCCTTCCCTTATTGCGTCCGTCACCAATTGCTGTAAGGCCTCTTGAAAACGCAGCGTAAGATCTCTGCTGGTTGGGGGAATTTGTTGGACCCTCGCCAGGTGCGCATGCTGGTTTTCTGTGTTTGTTGTAGGATCTTGTGACGTATTGCCAACATGGAAATCGCCTGGTGATTTTTGGTCGTTCCCTGAACTACTTCTGCTTCCTACCATCGCTTTTAACAAGTCCGGAGGTTCAGCCCCTCCTCCTAGCACCAATTGTTGATGTCGATTTCTGGATTATGCCAGAAAAGCCAACAAGAATTGGATTTTGGCTATTGAATCAAAGAGAAAGAGATGCAGAGAGAGTAACAAAGACAAATTTTACGTGGTAAAACTCCGATGGCCGGAGAAACATCCACGGGTGGTTGAAAGATCAACCAAGCCAAAATCTACTAAGAGAATAAGATGTTTTACAAGCTCTCTATCTCTCTTTTTTCTCTCTGTATTTACTATGATTGCTGTATGTTATATTGCCTATATCTTTTGGACGAGATTATGGGTCTATTTATATGTTTATAGAACCCTAATCTGCCTTGTACAATTAATACAGGATCTTTGTATTTAATTGTGATTCGGTTACTTTCTTGAGGTCGATTTGTCTTATTTCCTGTTTCGGAGTCTCTAATGGAAATCGAGTGGGATTCTAGTAGTGCAGTTCAATTTGGACTTGTTTTCTTATAAGAATGTAGTATTCGTAAAGAAATCAAGTTATTTGCTGATTGGGGACTCTTCTAATTTAATTCTCTATTTCATTTGGGATTCCTTCCTGATGGATATCGTTACGTATTTAATGACAATCCGTATGAAATAAGCACCAAGTTCTTACTCGGGTCGTATTTATTCCCGAGTAAGAGTAATACCTGATGGTCCCGAGTAGTACCGTTTGAGCCCGAGTGGAAGTATTATTTAACCAGTCTCGAGTGTTGTTAGCTGATCCCGAGTAGGTTTTATTCAGTATATGCTTACTCGGGCTTTCTTCTCTTTAATGATGCCTTATAGGATATTTCCCGGATGCCCATTTGGGCGTCCACCTGGCTATTGCTTCCTTCTTGTCAATGACGTGTATTTAGAAATAGTTAAGGTGTTTAAAAAAGATACTAAATCACAGTATATTCATGCTCACACCGATTTCCATAATCATTATAAATAATGATTTAACCTTCATGAAAATCCAACACAATATCATGATCTGTCTTTTAGACAAAGACCACAACGCACGTGTTAAAACTTTCCTACAAGTGATTAACTTATTTTGGAGATGAGTATCACTCTTTATTCTTCAATGCTCATAAACTTCCAGAAGTGATGGCTCTCTTAGGCAGATGATCAACACCTGTATAGTTTTACCTCAACACAGTTCAAAACCTTAATCATTGATAATCTAACGAATATTGTTGAATCTTGATGGCTAGTTCACTACGTGAATACATAGTCATCTAACCCCATAAATATTTCAAACACAATTGATTATATAATTTTATCAAAATATCATTATAAAATCTCAATGGTTAGTCCACTATGTAAAAACACAACCATCCAACTTTATAATTACTTCTAATATAATCAATTAATGTTCTCAGTGAAATAACAAATTATAAGGAAAAATTAATAGTTAGTCTAATACGTAGAAACACAACCATCTAATTCCTAATAATTTTATAGGTTATATATTTGTAAGCCATAAACTGCAAATCCAATATCGTTACACCCAATATAAATTTATATATTTTCTCTTAATCAATCCAATATGGTCGCACATAATTTTTATTTCAAAATTATGCAAAATAATGAGAAATATATAACATTATTAAATTTATGTTGAGTAGATATTATTTGTGAGCATATATAATACGTAGGCATCAGTAAGTGTTTGACACTTTCATTCAATTAAATGAAAATATATTGAAGGCAATTTCCAAAATTTCTAACATTTATATCACATTATATAAATGAAAACCTCAAGATGATGAATCTCTTATGGAGAAGAACATCACCCATCACATGTGTCTAACAATCACAACATATTGTATAAGTGAATACTTCTAGATAATGAACCTCCTATGGAGAAGAACATCACTCATCACATGCATATAATTTCATCATTGCAGTTCTATAGATGAATACCTCAAGATGATGAACCTCTTACGGAGAAGAGCATCACCTATTACATATGAGAACCCTTCTACGTAGATGATTAATACATGCATTTCCATCTTTGCAGTTCAAATTTAATAATTGATAATCAATGAACATCTCAAAATCATAATGATTAGTTAATACGTGAAACATAATCATCCAATTCTTGAGAAAATTCTATCAATTATTAAAACTTACCAAATTAATAATCGTTAGCTAACTAAATTATCAAAATCGAAATGATTAGTCACTACGTAAAACATAATCATTCGATTCACGAGAATATTCAAAACAGATTATTAATTTTAACCTCATCAATAATCGATAATCGAAGAATTTCTTAAAATCTTAATGATTAGTCACTATATGAAACATAATCATTTGATTCATGAGAAAATTCTATCAATTATTGAATCAAAATCATTAATAATTGATAACCGATGAATTTCTCAAAATCTTAATGACTAGTTCACTACGTGAAAACATAGTCATCCGATTCATGAGAAAATTCTGTCAATTATTAATTTTAAACAAACTAATAATTATTATGAAATCTTAATGATTAGTCACTACGTGAAACATAATTATCCGAAATTATAATAATTATTTATGAACTGCAATTATTTTTCATAAAACATTTTAGAGAAATTTAAAATTATCTCATGATTTTGATAAATTTCAAATTGGCACCTATATTTATCAAAATATTAAATTGGCCCTAAATATCTTTTGAAATTATAAAACAGCCCAATACATGAACAATTACACATAGATACCTTAGAGTTATATTAATTCTAATAGACTCAGGAAAAATTACATAACAGCCTAATATTCTATCTAATTTCAAAACAGTCCAAAACTTTATCTAATTTACAAAAGGTGGCCCAAGTCAAAACAGACCAGAAAAACCCTTGAAATCTCTAGGCTATTCACGGCTGCCATTCGTCCTTGCTCCGACGACAACCAAAACGGCGGCAACGCCAAATAATTAGCAAGTCGGCGCAAAACCATCGACCTAAATCATTCGATCTACGAGAATCTACAAACCACATCACAGATCTGCATTCGAGCGGATCTCTTGCTCGAAGGTGTCCCATGTTTTCTTCGGGAAAACGACAACGAATAGTGACTCCGACGAACTCGCGCAGCAAGGTTTGGTGTAAGAAACCAGATCGACTCGAATAGAGCCACTCCGTAGCGCGACGGTCTGGTACGATCGACCCGAGACTTACGCAGGTCTGGTGGTGGTCTCAAACGATCAACTGGTGGTGTAAAAATGGGCCGGCCTAGGAAGTTCACGGGCCGTTCTGGGAACGGCCTGTGAAGGAAGAGGGTCAGGCCTCGTGCCGGGCCGCTGGGAGGAGGCCCGGTAGGCCGGCCCGCCTGGCACGCCAATCCGGCGTGCCAGGCCTGTCTGACCGGCCCGGCGGACCGATCAGCCGGTCCGTTTGGCCCAATTTTTTTTTATTTTTTTTTCAAAAAACCTCCAACGGCTGGAAATCAATTCCAGCCGTTGGAGGAAATTAAAATTACCAAAACCCCCTACAATCTTTTAAATTACATTTTGACCCACAAATCAAATTTTTCTATAAATACTTCCATCCATTTCATTTTCCATTAACTCTCTCTATCATTCTTTCAATCTCTCATTCTCTCAAATCTCAATCTCTAATATATTCTCCAATTCTCTAAACTTTTTCATTCAGTTTGGTTATTACTCTCTCTACAAAATTCTCTACGTTTTCCACCAACACACCAAATTTTAAAGGTACAATTTTGTTATTATTTTTGGTCTAACATATTCTCATAGTAAATTTATATATTTATGTTTAGATTTGAGTTACTTAATGAAAACATTATCTATTTAGTTAGTTAGTTTATCAATTTTTGGGCTTTAATGTTAATATTATTTGTTTAGTTTATTAAGATTTTTAAGTTTAGTAGTAATTTTAATATTTGTTATTAATAAATTTAGAAAGTTAATTTGTATTACTGAAATTACTTTTTGTAATAAGTAAATGATGAATGTTAAGTGTAGTAATTACGTTTGATATTATTTTTTTTCATATTTTCATTTGTAGATTAGGATAGTAAATTTAAGAGTAGTGGTTCAAATAATCAATTTTATGTTAGTAAATTTATCAATTTTGTTTGTAGTAGTGAACTAGTGAATTTAAAATTTTATGTTAGTAGATTATGATTTTTTTTGTTTATTTAATTTGTTTTTTAAGTAAATAAATTATTGTAAGTGTCGTATTAGTTATAGTAATTATTGTTAGTAAATTAAGATTACTGTTAGTAAATATTGATTTTTAATTTGACTATTAACTACTATAGTGCTCAAATTTTTATTCAGATAATGGATCCTAACCAGCAGCCTTATTTTCCGGACGGTTTGAATATGCTCAACGATGAATTTGATATTTCAGAACCGACCCATACTCAAGCGGGACCTTCTGGTTCCGGCGTTACACCAACATCACGTCCCAGAAAATTAACATCAGATGTGTGGCAATATTTCAACATAGTCCAAATGACACTCCCAAACGGGGCGTCTGGCCTCAGAGCTAAATGTAAGTTTTGCCATAAGAATTATGCTACAAGTACGGGGGGAACCGGACATTTGAGACGGCATATGCACAAATGTATGCCTACACATGGACAAGTAGATACTACAACCCAGACACAGCTTCAACGGCACCCAGACGGGTCCGTTACGTCGTGGCAGTTCTATGCCATGCACGCTAGAGAGTGCTTGGCACAATACATTGCACAAACTGATCAACCGATCAGTATTGGTGAGAGTCCATTTTATAAAGAATTAATCACATCTGCATATAACCCCCAATATGAACCTGTTTCTAGAACCACCACTAGAAATGATTTGATACGATTGTTTGAAACTGAAAGGGATGACTTAGTTGCTGAAATACAGCATTTAAGTGTCTCTGTTGCATTAACTTCTGATATTTGGAATGCATGTTCCAAACAAGACTATTTATGTGTCACAGGACACTATTTAGATTCTGATTGGAGGATAACAAAATGAATTTTTGGTTTTCGTCCTATGGATTTTGCACATACCGCAGAAAACATTTTTAATGTCATAATGGAAGTTTTAGAAACTTATGAAATCACGCATCACATTCTTTCAATCACATTTGATAATGCATCTGCAAATACTAGCTCTATTGCATTGTTTGTTGCAAGAAATATCCCGCAAGATGGAGGTTATTTCTTCCATCAACGGTGTGCATGGCATATTATAAATTTAGTTGTACAGGCTGGTTTAAAGTAGGTAAGCGACCAAATAGATCGCATCAGAGATGCCATTTCTTGGATTTGCAGTTCTAATCCTAGATTCAGTGAATTCAAGAGACATTGTAAATTAAACGGTCTCAAACCCCGACGATTCCAAAATGATATGCCGGTAAGGTGGAACTCTACTTATTTAATGTTGCAAAATTATTTGGAATATGATACAACCATTACATGTTTTTATAACATGAAATTGACCGAAACAGGACAACTTAGTCCAAAATTACTTTCCACAGACGATTGGTATGTGACAAAGATTTTTGTTCACTTTTTAAAGATTTTTTACAATGCCACTGTAACTCTTTCCGGGGTATATTACCCCACATCTTCCCAGACAATCCATCAGATAGTGGAAATGTCTGAACTGTTGAACAGTTATAGAGAAGATGAACATCTAGGCGCTGCAGTTGTTGTCATGGAGACAAAGTTGAAAAAATATTGGGCTAACATTCCCCTACTTTATGCCTTAAGTGCTATAATAGATCACAAGGTTAAATTATCTGGTTTAGAAGTTTTGCTTGAGTTTATTGGTATTAATTTGTCAATAGATTATTCAGAACAAATTACTGACATTCAAACCAAGTTGTTCGAGATTTTTCATATTTATGAGACCAGGTTTGGCAACATTGACATCCCCCAATCAACACGACCGGAGACAGAGCCGAAGCAAACAAGTTGGAGCCTTCTGAAACGAAGAAAAAAAGACAAATCGGCAAGTACTTCTTCAGGGCAAAGATCTAGCCCATCTTCTTGTACCGAACTTATTAGGTACCTTGAAGCACAGTTCGATGCTGTTGAAGACAAGGAAGAGTTTGATTTGTTGTTATGGTGGAAGACCTATACGTACAGGTATCCAGTTCTGTCACACTTAGCACGTGACGTACTGGTTATTCCAGTGTCAACGGTGTCTTCAGAACAAGCTTTCAGCACCAGTGGACGCATAATTGAACCAAGAAGAAGCTGTTTGTCTCCAGAGATGGTGGAGGTATTAACATGCCTTCGGGATTGGGAGCATGCTAAAAAAAGGTTACAAAATCTAACTGTAGATAAAGAACTTAATCTAAATTTCGACAATCTATATATTGATGACCCTTCAGGTAGTGGCCAGGGCCAGAACTAGGTTATACTTTTACATATGTATTTATTATTTACTTGTAAGTTGTAAAACGGTTGCACTCTTTTTCCTTTACCAAGTTTTTATCCCACTGGGTTTTTCTTGGTAAGGTTTTTAATGAGGCAATCATGTAGATATGTATTACTGAATTTCATAAGTGACAAATAAATAAATAATTAAAAAATTGTTCGTTCTCTTTATTCATTTCAAATCCTAATAATTGTTCGTTATCTTCATTCATTTTAAATTCTAAACCCTTAACCATAAACTATAAATCCTAAACCCTATACCCTAAATTCAAAAAAACGTAATTTGAAGAAAAAAATTGGACCAAAAAACTAACCCGCCGGACCAGGCCCGTTAGGCCTGGCACGGCACGCTGGCACGGCCCGCCTGAGGCAGGCCGGCGTGCCGTGCCGTGCCAGGCCTGCTTCTCGGGAACCAGGCCGGGCCGGGCCGACCCGCGACACTGTCGTGTGCCAGGCCCAGCCAGGCCTGTTTCCAGAAATGGACTGGCCAGACCGTCCCTAATGGGCCGGGCCAGTCCATTTTTACACCACTACGATCGACCCGTGATAGAACCGGGTCTGGATCGAAAACGTCGACCCAGTGGGTTGATCTGATCCAACACCATTCATTAGATCTTCAACATCGGTTTGACACAACTGCAATTTAAACACACTTATTCTCTACCAAACAAATCCACATCACTGGATTCATACCAACATGCACGACCAAACAACAATAATACAAACATGAATTTTATTTTGTTGTTTATTATATGATATACTAGTATATAATATATATAATATCATATCGATAGGCATAGACAAACTAAATTGTAAATCCTGGTGATTTAATCAAAAACAAAATCCATATTATATGCTTCACACAATCAGATGCAGCTTTGTGTATATAGTGATTCATGGCAATCTAGATCATTCAAATACAGTGTAACAAGATGACATAATACCCAAAATTGCACGCTTTAATTGCCAACCAAACAGAATATCTTTCAAGATTTTGTCACTATGTAATACACAATAAAATTCAATACATAAATAATATAATTCAATACATAAATAATATAATTCAATCCAATGTGTTCAACCTATGCAATAATACGATATGTTCTGATACCACTATAAGTATTATGTATAAAGATAATTAAATATCGTATTGCATACATAAGTATGAATAGACTCGTACCTAAAAATACAACAGAAAACATCCAAGTTATAAAGAATCATAATTCCGGATCCATAATAACGCGATAACCTGAAAAGAAAATAAATAAAATAATAGAGAGTTTTTTACTCTGTTTTCACCTTCCTCAGATTGCCTAATAGGAATATACAGTTATGTAAAACTTATTGTGAGTGAGAGTAGGGATCCCCTATAAATATTATAACTTCATAGAATCCTAACCCATAAAGGATGACTAGTCCTAATAGGAATACTAGACCCACACATATATAGCTTATACTATATCCTATATATATATAATGTAACTAAGGTGCACCGAACCCAATAAATATTGATCACATTAATAACGTGTTTTATTCGGTCAACTCTCACTTACTTAAACACTCCAACCAATTCGTTTTTTCATAAACTCAAAATATAATATCATATGTTGCTCACAATTTTATAAAAATCTTTCACAAAAACACATTAACATTTTCTTTTATTATTTTTTAGTATTGTATTTCAATCAGTCAGGTTCAGGATGATTTATTTTTAAATTTGAGTATTTTTTTAAAATGTGTTTATTTGGAAAAAAAATACAATTTTTATACATTGTAAAGATCGTACTACGTAATGTCGAGTTTCGCCGTTGTACAACGAAATAAGATCCTGATACTACGGCGAATGTAGTACAAGAAAAAATCCTCCTCGTAGGGGCGTATTCGTAATTTCAAAAAATTAAAGGGTATTTACGGCAAGAATCTTTTGACTTATCCGCATACGCTCTCCGCTTTCGTTATTTCGCTATATAAATAAGAGAGAGTAACCACATCACAAGCTCTCTTTCGAAACGAAATCTAGGGTTTTCAAAAAAACAAATAAAAACAATTCTCTCGACAACTACTCTTTTCCAGGTACGCCTCTCTCTCTCTCTCTAACGATTCGTTAATCGATTGTGAACTTATTGTAGTTGATTTTTTTTTTGATTTGACTGCAGAACCGTGAATCGGCAAGGTCTGGTTATTTTTCTTTCATTCAGAATTTAGGGTTTATGTTCGTTGAATATTTGAAATTATTTTCTACGGGAATTGATATTTCAAATTTTGACCAAATCTTTTTCTTTTAATTGATAATTGACCTGTGGACACAAAGTTTTTGGTTTTATATACCATCGAATGGAATTTTTTGTAAATCTTTTATGTGAATTGATATGAATTTGATTTGTAGTGTTAATTTTCCTTTTGGGAATTGTTGTGTGATGTGATTTTGATACTGAATTGAAATTGAGATCGGTGTGTGTGTGTGTGTGTGTGTGTGTGTGTGTGTGTGTGTGTGTGTGTGTGTGTGTGTGTGTGTGCCCGTGACTTCCTGATGTGTCTTGTACAGTTGTCTATGGTAATTAATATGGTTTTGAGCTTCTCTGTTACAGGAAAAATGCCTAGGTATGATGATCGCTATGGTGGTACGCGTCTCTATGTTGGTCGCTTGGCTACAAGGACAAGATCACGTGACCTTGAGGACATTTTCGCCAGATATGGAAGGTAATTACGAGAATTTCTGGTCAGAATTGAAGTTTTGTTGTTTTGTAATATAAGCTAGCTTGAATTTGTTCCTTCAATCTGGAAAGTCTTTGAGTCTGCTTTGCAGTGCAGTTGTTTCAAATAGTGGTTTTGAATCTGTGAAGTTTGAAGTGTGCACTTGTTTCAAATTGTTGTTTAGAGTTCAATTTGTTTTGATGATTTATTTTTAGTACCAACACTGTCCAACCGTATAATATTTTATAATATGTATCCTGTATGTTTCTTCATTCTGTGTTTGATGAATGTTCAACTTCCCTTTACTTCTAAAGAAAACCTCTGTGTTATGTATCAGTCTTTTGGAATTAGGGTGTTTTTGGGGTGTGTTTGTGTGAGGATTAATGTTCTTTGGCTTAGGTCCCGGGGTTATTAGATCAAGTTGTGTGGACGGCAGTAAAGCCTTTGCCAAGCCCTTTCAAGTGCTTGACGTTCAATATACATTTCAATATATGTGTGAGAAAGTTGCAGCCATCCACGTGTCTTGTGTGGTTTAACTTGAATGATCTTGTTGAAGGTTTCTGGGCTTTTGCCTAACCTGGAGGTCTATGGTGAGAGGGTGACATTGGTGGATTTGGCGAGTCTTTCTATTGTGTTATTGCGTGTTTTTATGGAAATGGCAACAATCTCAAAGTGGTGTTTAGTTCATGAGGGGCGAAGTATCAACCCGTCGATTCTTGTGTCATGATGGCCTTACTGTTTCTGGCACCTGTTTACGCAGAATACGCGATGTGGATATGAAGCGTGACTTCGCATTCGTTGTATGTATTCCCTTCCTACCTCTCATATTATGTTTACATACGTGATTGTGCTTGCACAAACCCTTGTTCTCACATACTCACCTCTTTGTCAACTAATGCAATGTTATCTATATTGTCTATAGCAAATTATGTGTGTTGCAAATATGATCTTGTCCTGTGTTTGCTTTTCTCGTCCTTGACAACAGGAATTCAATGACCCTCGAGATGCTGACGATGCAAGATATAGCCTAAATGGCCGGGATGTTGATGGAAGCCGTATCATTGTGGAGTTTGCTAAGGGGGTATGTATTTTGTGAATTCATAAAAATACTATTTTTTTTTCTTGATTCTCTATGTTAAAGATTGAAATGATGCTAACAATGATTTCACCTACATTTAGGGGCCACGTGGTCCAGGTGGATCTCGGGAGTATCTTGGTAGAGGCCCTCCCCCTGGATCTGGGCGCTGTTTCAACTGTGGAATCGATGGCCATTGGGCTCGAGACTGCAAGGCTGGAGACTGGAAGAACAAGTGTTATCGCTGTGGGGAACGAGGCCACATAGAAAGAAATTGTCAAAACAGTCCAAAGAAGCTAAAGTGATATTTCTCTCTCTCTGTCTTGGCTCCTCAAACTCTAGTTTGTTGAATTGGTTTTACATCTGTTCCAGTTTTTTTTATTGCTTATTTGTGTAATGATTTTCCTTGCAGACGTGGCCGCAGCTATTCACGCTCACCTTCTCCTCGCCGTGGTAGAAGCAGGAGCCGCAGTTACAGCAGAGGCCGCAGTGATAGGTTTGTCTGAGATTCTTCTCTCCTACTTTGAAGTACCAAGTTGTGATTCATTAAATTTCATTTGTCATGAAATGAGCATGCAACCATCTTATTTGTCGTATTTTATTTGTTTAATATGTTACTGATTTCTAATTTTCAGTCGGTCACGATCACCTGTGAAGAGGGATCGAAGTGTTGAACGTGTTGAGAGAAGATCAAGGAGCCCTCGTGACAGCAGGAGTTCAAGCCCCAAGAGACGCAGGAACTCACCACCACCACCATCCAAAGGAAGGAAGCGCAGTCCGACACCGGAAGAAAGAAGCCCAAAAGAGCGAGGTAGCCTGTCCCCAAGGGACCGCAGGCAAGCCAATGGGTCGGAATACAGTGGGAGTCCTCCAAGGGGAAAGAGCAGAAGCCCTGTGGATGACGTTGATGGCCCTGACGATAGGAGATACAGAAGCCCAGCAGAAGAGAATGGCCGAAGCCGCAGCCCAAGCCCTGTTCCCAGGGATGACAGGAGCCCTATTGATGATGATGATAACCATGGATCCCCGAGAGGCGGCAGTGAATCAAATTAATTAATTTGATTGAGTTTGCAAATCATTTTCGACTGTTGGATGTTTGCCAGAAGATTTTTAATACTGTTTTGTATTGATAGTTTGAACTTGAATATTCTGGTAAAAACTTTGTTTCAGAATTTTTTCTAGATTTCTTTTGGATAATAGTAGCTATTTGGAACTGCACATTATTTATTTATTCAAGTCTTGGCATCTCGGGTATATTATCTTTGGTATGATTTGAATAATTGATTCTTCATGATCGCATGTATAATGCTGAAGTTAGCTCTGGTATGAAAATTTCCTTGTTTTCATAGTATGCAGGCATTGTAAGTTTGTAACCAGAGAAAAGCTATAGTTTTGGAAAGACATTCAACTGTAATGCTTCTTTAAAGTGTTTCGTCGTGTCCCCCTTCCTTAACCCTTAATTATTGAGTTCATTTATTTAGTTCATGTAGTTCACTTTTTTACAAACCCGTGCCTTTTAATTTTACAATAGACTTTCCTGGCTTGCTGTAAGAATTATCTTATTGTTTGTTACAGACTCTTAATCGGTATGAGAAACTACAAATTGCACAAGTTTGGCCTTCCAACTTTTATCATATCAAATTGTTTGTCACAATCGGTTTCATTATTTGTATACCGTTTTCCAACTTGTATCACATATCATCGCAATTCACATAACAAAGATTCATCAACACACGACCTAGTATTGATGTTTTCAAGGTTTTTCCCAAAATCTCTATAAATTTAAACGTCCAACATCGAAATTTACGATACGTTTGAGATTGTTTTTTCTTGAGAAATAAGTGATTATTTCTCAAGTTTTAAGGAAATAGGTGTTTGATAAACTCCTCAAAAGCAACTTATTTTACAATATACTCTTCAAATAATCAACTTTTGAGAAGTTAGTAGGGGTGCTTCTGGAAGCGGAAGCTAGTTTTTATCTTTAAATTATCTATAATACCCATACTATTTTAAAAGAATGACAATAATACCCTTTTATTTATGAATGATTTTTAAAAACTGAAAATTAATTTTAAAAAACAAAAAATAAAACAATTTCAAGTATAAATCAAACAGTGGTGGTGGCCACCGCCGGAGTTCGAGTCCAGAGGAGATTCGATGACGAACCGAAGACTGATCGGATGGCTTTGAAGTCGCCTGCGCCGTCGACCCATTTGAAGTCGGGTCGGGTTCAATCGACAATCGATTTGAGAGCATAACCGCAATCGATTCACCGATCCACCGATCCACCGATTCGAGAGCATAACCGCCATCGTCAGAGCATAACCGGTCTCTACAACGACGTGAAACAGGCTGACAGTGGAAAACTTGACGGAGAGAGACGATCGAGTTGCTGAAGCAACAGTTTCCAATGGTTGAGAAATATTCACTTGAACGAGTCGACTCACCACAAGAGGTAGAGTTAAGTCGATCTAATTCGTTTTATCATTTTATTAAAGTTGACCGAATTGACTCGATCCGGTGGCTGAGTATATATCTATTGTTGTCATTTTATCAAACATATTTTCCATCCATTCAAAAGCAAAGCACTTTTAAAATTTAATTTACCAATCACTTGTTAACTTTTTAATAAGTAGATTATGTTTTAAGTTAAGCTATAAACATATTACTTTTTAAATAAAACAATCCCAAACATAACTTTACTTCCTTGGACAAGACATGTTAGTCGTCATTTGAAATGAGCACACACTACTGAAATGCGTCCAAATCATAATCTACAGAAAGTAATGCATATCTAAACACTTGTTAAATCAAAGTTGTTAGCTTCATTTTTACTACCTAATCAACAGGTAGAAGCACATAAATAACACTTGAAAAGAAATTGTTCAAACTGTTTTTGACATATTTACAAGAGGCAGTCTCTCACACCAAGATATCAATCTGAGGTGCCAGAAGATTAACCTGCGGCAATTTCTTGAACGCGGATTTGATGAAACTTTTAGAGAGAGGAGTATCCACAGATGGTGCGGAAAATGCCAACAGCATCAATGCTTTCTTAAATTACTTGAGAGTCCAGAGAATGCAAATTTATGATATATAGGCCTTAACTAAATCAGAATAATTGCAGACCAAACCTGTTCTTGGACAGGTTATTTTACCGTTGGTTTTCTTGGCCATTTCTGCAAGAGCCTGCCATAGACGATAAAAGTTGTTAGGATATTCAACTATAATAAGCATACTTATCTACAACTAGAAACGTGCAAACCTTAGTACTATAAACATAGCCGTTGGGTAAGACTTGTGGCGGATTCTCAGTGTCCATTAGCTCTTTAGTTATATAACAAACAAGCTTTGAGTGGTGCTGCTTAGAGTATGGCAATGGCAATGCTAGCTTCCGGAAGCTCTCCTGAGATAGTGGGTCCTCCTTGGTACAATCGTCTTCGTAACAGTATCTTAAATCAGGTCAAGGCAAAATAATATGTGGATGACATCATCAGAAGAGAATTAATCCACAAACAGCCACATAAAGGTGGAAGAGATGTGCTCAAAACCCAATGTACAACTCCAGCATCAGTCCAGTAGTCCACCAGATCATTTCCACGTTGGATTGTATAAATTTAAGAAAATCGAAGCAACTATAATAATGTTTATTACATGATCTCCTATCTGATATTAACAACAACAAAGCTACTAAATCCCTCTCATTAATACAGATGCTTGTAAACAGGCAATAACTTATTCAGATCGTATATAAAGGGAAGGGCTTTGGTTTAACATGTTGGGTTAAAATAATTGTCTTATTTTGTGTTCTCGTGTAAGTGAAGAGCATGAAGAAACAATAAATATAAATCCTATGTGGGGTGGAAAGGAAGTCTTCTGTTAAGAGTTTATTTTATATTATTTGTGTTTCTGGTTTTGGGGTCTACTATTTGCCCAATTTTGTAATCTCTGATTTTTTGTTTTTAATTGAAACATCATAATCTCTGATTTTGATTCTAATAAAATACCTTTGATTCTAAAATGAAAGGAATACACTTATTAAGTCACCGAATAAGGATACGGAGTGTTCAGGGCAGACAAGCCTGCTTGTAAATAAATATTCAGCAAGGGCTCCAGGGTCATACCATATAACCTGCAGAATTCCTGTTTAAATTGGTCCACCAGGTAGTCCCATTGTTTTGGTTCAAATAAGACCTGGAAAGCAAAACATAATAATCGATTGTTTGTATTAGTCTTAACCTGAAAATATCAAATCTGAGATTCTGAAGATGAAAACATGAGTTCAATACGCTATCCAGAAGAAAAGTTAGTTATGGTCTTTGAAATGTAATTAAAAGCTTATGGCATAACTTACACAAATACTTTAATTCTACGGCAGGAAACAAAATTTGTATTAAAAGGAGATCGTCATAACATGTGAGACTATTTAAAATTATAGATGATTCATTTTGTATGTATGAGTGTATGTGTGAACTACCAAGAATTTCCAACAGTATTAAATGGTGCTCCGGTTAGACATGACGCCGGTTCCGGTTTGGAATCGGTGGTTCCGATTCCGGAGGAGGAACCAGAACCAGAACCGGAACCGGAGCCGGAACCTCCTCCGGCGGTTCCCTTTTTAAAAAAATAAAACAACCCAATCAATTACTCAATACTCACCCACGTGATCCAACACATTACCCCAAATTCCCAATCCCTAATCTGAAAACTCACAAACCCACCCAAATCACCATATCATCATTTGATTTTCTTTCCAGAATCCAGACTCTCTCCCTCTCTCACCCAAACCCAGTCACATTCATCACTTCATCTTCATCCAACCCCACTCAATCAAAAGCACCCAAATCAAAAAACTCATGTTTCATCAAAAAATATAACACACACCACCAGTACACCACCAATCAAACCGGTCAAAAATCAAACACACACCACAAACCCAAAATCCACCACCACCTAAACTCAATCACACACATCCACCGACCGGCGACCACCATCAACCACCCCCAATCTCATCTCCCTCATTTGATCCAAGTAAGAGAAGAAAAAAGAAGAAAGAAGAAGAAACTGAGGAAGACGAAGAAGAAAGAGAAGAAAGAAGAAGATCTAAAGATGATGATCGATCCAAGGGAAGTTGATCAGCTGATGATGGCCAAACCGGGCCGAACCGACAAACGAAGAAGATGGTGGAGTGGTGAACCGGTGGTGGCCTAGTGGAGTGGTGGGTCGTGGGTAATTTGTGATTTGGATTTTGGGGTTGATTTGTATTTGTGTGTGAGTCTATGAGTGAGTGAGTGAGTGAGAGAGAGAGAGAGAGAGAGAGAGAGAGAGACGAAGGTGAGAGGGCGTGAACCGATGATGATCAGATATTCAGATCTGATCTGATTTTTTATAAAATGTTGGAACCGCCGGTTCCAGTCCGGTTCGAGCCGAGCGGTTCTTCAAAAATTGGAAATTGGCGGTTTCGGTTTGGTTCTGGAACCGGAACCGGGTCCGGTTCGGTTCCGGTTACGGTTTTTTAAACCCCGGATCCGGTTCAGTTCCTTGGTTCGAACTGAATTGGCGACATGTCTAGCTCTAGTGATTGCACAATAGACCGACCTTCACTATTGTGTATAACGCAATAAGCTAGGAACAAAGGACGTTGGTAGAAAATCTGTCCAATATCATAAGGAGTATGATCAGTTGCGATAACACATACAGAGATTATATTTACCAAGAGATAAAATCACCTTGTACGTTGTACATTCAGTATTGCTCTTAAAAGCCAAAGTTGCCATAACCCGCTGCAATTCTTTCATATGGGTGGCTCCCCAAGGTGCAAGGTATTTGCGAGCATAAGTAATGGCACGCAAATTATTTTCAGCTCGTACCAACTCTATGAATTCTTGAAGTCTCAATTGAAATTCAAATTTACTCTGCCATCAACACAAAAAAAAAAAAAAAAAATCAGCATAAATATAATTATTGAAAAATTTAACAAAAAATCAGTCTCTCATAATTTGATGAATAACCTTAAGAAAAAGGCTATCACTGTCTCTGCAAACATTTTTACCTTTTCAGCCAATAAAGAAATTTTTACCCATAAACTAAAAATACATTACAGAATACCAAGCAAACTTAAGACATCATAAGAAAGGCAATGAGGTAAATTTTCAATCCCCACAATTTTTAGCTTAAACTAGGATATATCATATATGTAATCAAGATATTAATAAATCATGTGATAATAATCAGATAGTAAGAATTACTGTTGATCTTGTTAACCTAATGAATTTCAATTATAAAAGACAAAGACATAAAGAATAAAAATACTATAAAGTGATAAGTTCTTCTATTCCACACTAATGATTAATGAATAAGTTGAAATGGCGGTAAGTACCAACCTTCGACTTCTTCAACCTTGACTTATTATCAGCACACCAAGCTAAAGCAGGGGATACCTCCTTAACTCTAAGAGCATCAATAACTTTTTTTGCTTCTTGAAATACATCAATATCAACAAGATCCTGACATGCAAATCAAAGTTAGTTACCAGCAGACTTGAAAGCATATAAACAACTATAGATACCATATATAAACAAAATCTTTAATTTACACTACTAGGATCTTCGATCGGATCTCAGAGATATGCAAATAGAGTGGACAGCAAACAAAAAGCACAATTACCAGCATATTACTGCTCTCTGCCAACTTTTCTGCTGTGTCATAATATGACATTCGCAGCATGTAATCTACAAGGATCCGTTTCAATCGTGTGTTATTCCATTCTGACAAATTTTCTGCATCTGCTGATTCTAAATGATTGAGACGAGCTCGACACTTCTGCACCTGCAAGTGTTCTGTTCGACTTCCTTCTTCCAACTGAATGATCAAAATATAATGGATCACTACGCATAAATAAACTGAAGTCTTATTCATCAGCAGGGTAATAAATTTGCTAGTTTAATCATCAATAATTACGCAATAAATTGCTCATTTGATCAACCAATACTAACACAAATAATTCAATTGATACTTCTTCAAGGCAGGTCAAACATATACGTAAACATTTTGATTGCTCAAAAGCTAAAAAATTTGGGGAAGTTCACTAACCCCAAATCCCATTTAAGGTAAGTCCATCAATTGCTGAATCCTCCAATTTATATCAAACCTCAATCACTTTAGATAACACACAAATTAATCACGTATGTAACCAAGAAAATAGGATGTGGTTGGTTCCAGGGTTTGGAACTGGCCTTCATTTTACAATGCAGAAAATTGAACATGTGCTCAAGATAGTGTTTTGTTTTCATCTTTGAGTCTTGTACCAACTGAAATTATGTGATGTGGTTTTCTGCATTAAAATGATAAAGATACTGGTTCCACTCTCATATTACAAAAAATCCTTCTCCTCATATAGTCATATCATCCGTGATAAATGAGACTAAAAGAGGAGCATATATATATTATCATGGATTCCTGCAAATTCAATTCTGCTAGATTTACTCTTGGAAAAATCACCACCGAAAAATCAGAAGACTTCCGAAATCTTTATCACTATCTTATACCCCAAGAGGAAATTATATTTAGAAAGCAAGAAACCCAAATCCGAATCTTACCAACAAGTCTTATTTGAAATCCTAGAACCAAATGCACTCCAATGCTATGTTTAACAGCATGGAATTTGGCCATAACTTTGAAATTTGGTATTTGTCTCTTTTTTGAGAAATTAGGAACTAACATCCACAAATACCAGTGAAATCCATTTTCAAAGCTCGGATTCCACATTGCGAAACACAGCATAAAGAAAATCAAATTATAAATCAAAATTTCTACTTGCTCTATCACCAAAATTTCTTAAGCTCATCAAATTGTAATCCAAAGTATATTCAACTAGTAATTCACAACTAACTAGAATCAAACTCCACATAAACAATCAAAAATCTCAAATTCGATAGCTAATTATTTGCCAAGTAAAGAATAAGTATAAAAATATCTGAAATTACATACCTAAATAAATTAATTAACTGACCCGTATGATATAATCACCTTCAAGTAATTCAAATAAATAAATAATGTCCATAATTAAATGATTGATCTGATTCATATCATTCACTTAAAATCATAATTTGCCTCGAATTAACCGTAACTTTTCTGACCTTCCGTTTGAGCCCTTGGAGTCTCGACACGAGCGAGGTGAGATGATTTACAGCGTCGTCTTTAGAGAAGCTATTGGAATCGGCCACGTCAGCGACTCCGGAGATGACGGATGTGACCTCCTTCTCGACGGCACGGTGGTTAGCTCGGATTGTCTTCTTGTAGTGCTCGAACGGGACTCTCAGGAACTGGTGCTCGAGTTTCAGAGCCTCGGTCAATTGCGTCAGTTTAGTGAACGGAGTCGTCGCTGTCGCCGTCGTCGCCGCTGCTGCGGCAGCGGAGATATTCGGCGGCGGAGCGGCGTTGGTGGAGTTACCATTGGAGAGGGAGTCGATTTCCATCGATAAAGAGGATTTGAGATTTGGATTTGATTTGTGTTTTTTGGGATTTGGGGATTTTTTTTTTTTCGATTTGTGAGTGTGTGTGAAAGGAGACTTTTCAGGTGGTTGAGAGAAGAATTTTGTTTCACGGAATAAATCGATACGACGACGTTTCTTCGTGTTTTGGGCTTATTTGGGAAGTTAAGTTATGGGCCGACTAGGCGAAGAAATGAGAGGTTACTTGTGTGGCTCTTTTAAGCTCATTCAAATACATGTGTACAGAAATAAGAGTATTTAACAAATGTATGATCCCGTATGATTTTTTCATACAGAGTATGATTCCGTACAAAAAAATCACATAGAATTCCTACGGAAAAAATTCTCAAGTTCAAATTTTAGAACATAGCGATGGGGGATTTACAATTGGCTCCCTATGTAATTTAGAAACATCAATTTTTTACTTGTGGTTCAGAATTACTATTGGGGGGATTTACAATTGGCTACCTATGTAATTTAGAAATGTCAATTTTTTACTTGTTATTTACTTTTTCGTGGGGTCTTTATATAATTGAAAATAGATAAATAGGCCATTTAAATTCTCAATTTTTGTTTTATTATGAACTTTGAGATAGCGAGATAGTATAATTAATAACATCTAGTAGAGAAATATATATTTTATTTACTATCAATAAGAAGCTTAGTATAAAGATAATTAAGAAAATAGTAATGCTACTTTATTTAAAATTGGTATACAAATATGGTATTCAAATGATGTGACAATACTTCAGTCCATTCATTTAAATTTTATTATATTTATATGAATAAAATGAATGGACTAGATTGTTACCAAATTATTTGGACAACAGATTTGGATATAAAATTTGGACAAAGTAACATTATTCTTAAGAAAAATGTAATTTCCAAAAACCCTTCGAGGTTTGGAATTTATTTAAAAAATAATCCTCTAATATTAAATTTTGATGAAAACTAATATAGAGGATTTTTTTGTGATGATAAAGGGTTTTTAATTTTTTTTTTTTTTTGATATATAATAAAGGTTTTTTTTTTAAATTTTCATTTTTTTTAAATGTAACTACTATCAGGAAGAGGTTATATATGAACTACAATTTTTACGGCCAGAAAGATGACTGTTCTCACAAACCGGAAGAAAACTACACACATACTTATAAAATACGTATGGTGAGACCCGAACCCTTGATTACTAGGTGTAGAAGGAATGTATACAAACATCTCTACTAAGAGGTGATATGTTTTTTAATTACCATTAAAACTATAGGGGTTGTATTAAAAAAAAATGTCCAAAGGTAATTTTTTTTTTTTAACAAATCTCCATTAAGACAATAATGAAGTTGGATCTCTAACCATTATTATCATCTGTAATTGTAAATTATAATGTCGAGGTTTAATAATAATAAAAATGGCATATTCATGCTTTACAGAAGATAATTTGTTACCTGCAATGATGATGTGAGGCCGGAGACAAAACATGATTTATGAGTTCGAATGGACACGAAAAGAATATTACAATACTTCTTAATAAATTCTTAACATTTTTTTTTTTTTGAATTTTAAATAACTTTTCTCTTTCCACTTTTTTTTTCTTCTTAAAAATAAAATAATCTCGATGTCCTCCATGGCTCCATATGGCAATTTGTAAAGCAAGAACCAATCTTCGGATTTACTTTTCATATAAAATTGGATTGATAGTGAACTTAAATTAGTTTCCTCTTAAACGAATACGTTTATGATTAACATCTTAATATATGAAATGATATCATTTCCAAAATTGAAAATAGTTTTTTTGGTCAACGAATTGCATGCTAATTGTATATTTGAAAAAAAAAATCTTTTTATTTATTTGTAAGCTATGTCTATGACAATTGTCTTTCAATTAAAGTATTTTCTATTTCTTTTTATATAATATATTAAAAGTTGCATGCATCTCATCTTTGTTTCATGTAAATTATTAAAATTGTAATAGAAAAATATAAATATTGTTTTTTAAAAATTAATAATCTGGGACTAAGACCATGACCCAGTCACTTACTAATTAATATATTTTCATGAACACTAATGTCGTATAAAGTCGGTCCGTTGGTAAAACTCTTTACACATATGATATAAAGTTTTATATTTGAGTTTTCTCCTCTTTAAAAAAAACTTCAAATTATGTAATAGTATAATGCATTGATAAATTGACAGCTTAACTTTTTCAAGAATTCATATATTTAAGGGTTTTGTTAGAATTCCTCATACCTATATGTCAAGAGTTTTAACCATCAATAAAAACGATAAATCATTGCATCAATACTATAATTTAGTAGAAAAAGTAAAAAAAAAACATGCTTCTATACAATATTAAATACGGTATCTGTTGATTTTTTAAATTTTAAATAATAAAATTTTAATAGGAAAAATTGATATTAAAACAATTTTAAAAAATATTCAATATATTCACTGAATGTATTTTTTGTATTTATTGATTTTTTTTAATTTTAAATAATAAAAAATTAATAATTTTAAATAAAAAAATAATATATCAAATATAATTTTATATTAAAGTATAATATTAAAATGATATATCAAATATAAGATTTTACTATTTTAACATTGATATATGTATCGTACATTATCATTTCATAAAACCACAATTAAGATAGGTAAATTAGTAGCATACCAAGGACTTTGAGAGCGTGATTAGGTCAATTAATCAAACATTTTTCATGGAGTTGAAATTTGAATGGATTAAAAACCATGTTTATATACATATATATATGTTGACGTCGATTTTTGGATTATACCAAAAAAGCCAACAAGGATTGAATTTCGGCTATTGATTTAAAGAGAAAGAGATACAGAGAGAATAACAAAGATAAGGTTTACGTGGTAAAACTCCGATGGCCGGAGAAACATCCACGGGTGGTTGAAGGATCAACCAAGCCAAAATCCACTAAGAGAATAAGATGTTTACAAGCTCTCGATCTCTCTTTTTTCTCTCTGTATTTTGTGACTGCTGTATGCTATATTGTCTATATTTTTTTTGAGCCAGATTATGGGTCTATTTATATGCTTATAGAACCTTAATCTGCTTTGTACAAGTAATACAAGATCTTTGTATTTAATTGTGATTCGGTTACTTGCTTGAGGTTGATTTGTCTTCTTTCCTGTTTCGGAGTCTCATGGTAATCGAGTGGGATCTTAGTAGTGCAGTTCAATTTGGACTTGTTTCCTTATAAGAATGTAGTCTTCGTAAAGAAATCAAGTTATTTCCTGATTGGGGACTCTTCTAATTTAATACTATATTTTATTTGGGATTCCTTCTTGATGGATATCGTCACATATTTAATGACAATCCGTATGAAATAAGCACCAAGTTCTTACTCGGGTCGTATTTATTCCTGAGTAAGAGTAATACCTGATGGTCCCGAGTAGTACCGTTTGAGCCCGAGTGCTGTTAGCTGATCCCGAGTAGGTTTTATTCAGTATATGCTTACTCGGGCTTTCTTCTCTTTAATGATGCCTCATAGGATATTTCCCGAATGCACATCTATGCGTCTACCTGGCTATTTTTTCCTTCATGTCAATGACGTGTATGCTTTGTAAAATTTACATACAACAATACCCCCTTAAAATATTTTTGCCGAGGAAAATTTCATTTCGGGCAAGAGTATTTTAATCATCTTAATTTTATCTCGACAGAATAGTCGTCTTGTCATAATGGCGCGTCTTAATGGAGACTCTGTAATTTCGATTCGCTTTATAATGTAAGATCTTAAATGATAGCGACGTTTTAAAGTTTTGACGGTTGAAGGCTACTTCCTGTCTTGACATGCGTCCCTCGTCTCTTCGTTTTTCAATATCATTTAGGAGAAATGATTTTTGCGTTTCCCCAAGCGCCGCATACGTCATCGAGTTTCATCATAAATTTTTTCCCGCTTTGAAATCCTAGGGTTTCGTGCCGTCTCACCTTTAAATTCTTCGCTGAGAGACATTGTTGGTTCATTCTCAAAAATTCAGTAAAAATCTCTTTAAACTCAGATTTCTTTATCTAGAAGTTCACGATTCTCCGCTTGAAGATCTTGCATCAGTCTCAATTCAAGGTTAGTTTTAATGGGGCCATCTTCCCGCTATCGTCTCTTTAAAATCGCTTTTGATGCATTAGAGCGTGGGAATTTTCAGTTAGTATCTTGCATTAGATGATTACTGGGGGATATCCCAATAGATGAACCTCCATTTTTAGAGGTTGATGTTTCTGGGCTTCACCCTGACGTCACTTTCAGCCCTATATCGAGTTCTCCATCTAGTTCTGATTCTGATATTTCTGATCACAAGGCATCTTCTCGAAGGATGGGTAAACATCAGAGCACAAGTAAGGTATACACGCACGGCTCAAACAGCGTTCAGCCTAGGGAATAGACTGTTAACGAGGGCGACGTTGATGAAGT
Organism: Dipteronia dyeriana; assembly: GCA_032871835.1. Taxonomy (NCBI): domain Eukaryota; kingdom Viridiplantae; phylum Streptophyta; class Magnoliopsida; order Sapindales; family Sapindaceae; genus Dipteronia; species Dipteronia dyeriana. Next base: position 18,772,040 of record CM065303.1, read on the forward strand.
ATACAGGGCGTCTCGTCTTTTGTTTTCTGACACTCGCCCGAGTGGCTTTGATACTGAGCTGAACGTGGTCGGGCCAGCTGAAATAGAAAAATACCGCTCCCGATTCGACTTGCCCGACTTAGTCACTTTGGTTCATGCGGGGGATAGAGCCGTATGGAATCCTCCTGAGGGCATGGTCGCGATTTATGGATCGATGCTTTGCTGCGGTGTCACACTTCCCCTTCAGCCTTTTATTGCCTGGTTTTTGGCTGAGGCAGGGATAGCCCCAGCGCAGTTGGCCTCGAATAGTTACAAAGCCTTGATGTGTATGTGGTACATGTTCAGTCGAATGAACCTTTCACCGCCTTCCCCGAATAAAATCAGGCACTTCTTTACGCTGAGGCAGGTTAGCAGAACGGGGACCTATTTTCTTGCGTCTACTGCTTCAGACGGTTGGGTCCCCAAAGAAGCGAAGATGAATCGGGGGGTCGATATTTCTGATGACCCGAAAAAGAAGGGCTTTATATGGGGATTCCCCACATCCAACAAGTTCTGGAAGAACAGTTGGTTTTTTCCTGGAGGGACTCTCGGGCTTGATGTCACTGTTCGATCTGGGGATTCCCAAACAGTGCTGAGTGTTCCTGTTTCTTATGTTCCCCCGAAGTGTGGAACAAGAAAACAATAGACTATAGCGACTCCAGAGGTGAAGAGGCTGACTCGGGCAGCTGTTCATACTCTGGAAAAGAGGAGCAAGAGCTATATTTTCAAAGAGGATGACTTGATAAAGCTCGGCTTCTTCAAACAGATTTCGGGCCATCGCAGGCGTTGTAAGTAACCCGGCGCCCTCTGTTGTATTTCTCTGCTTTTCCATTTTCTTTTCTATTTTTTTTAGTGTTCGATACGGACGTTGTCAGCTATCTTCAGGCTCGCCAGGTGAAGGCGATCCTACAAGCGAGTAGAAAGGAAGCTTCCCATCAGGGCGATGAGGGTATTGCTCCATCCGAGCCTGATGAGGAAACTGATATCGTTGATGAAATTCCCGAGTGCGTTGATCAGGGTACTCAGCCTTCTACTCAAGATTCCGCTGGTCGAAGTGGCCAAGGTGAGCCGACTGACACCCAACTGCCTGAAAATAGGGAGAGGCAGTATGAGGGTCCAGGTGAAGAGCCTGTTAGACGGTTTGAAGCTGGCGATGATGGTAACGTCTTGAAGGATCAAGTGCCCACCGGTGCCAAGTTCTTTGAGTCTTTTCGGACCATCCATTGGAAGATCCTGCTGCTGATCTTAACTTCCACCGTTCTCAGGGTGAGAAGCGAAAGGCAGTCAGTTCGCCGTCTCGTCCTCTCAAAGTTCCTCTGGTAGTCTCATTCATTGACTCCAGCGACGAAGATGTTGCGAATGAGATTGCCCCGAGTGTTGGTGCTGGAGCATCAGTAGATGCAGCCATTTCAGAACCGAGTAGGGATTCTTCTACCCCCGAAGTTAGAGATACGGGGGCTGAACCTTCGGGGGTACCTTCTCTATCCTTAGAGCCGAACAGGGCTTCTCCTACCCCCGAGTTTGGAAATCTGGGAGCTGAACCCTCGGGGGTGCCTTTATTCCTTTCTCCCCAGGATATGCTACAGGAGATGTCCTCCGGTCGGGCTTATATCGGGGAGGACCGCTGTAGCAGTTTTAGAGATGGTTCACTGACCGAACGTCTCCAAAACGTTTTCAATGGCGCATCTTATGTAAGTTAAATCTGACTCAGTTAATTTTGACTCCTTTATTGTTTTGCTTTTGTCGGATTTCTAAGTATATTCTTTTACAAATGGTGGCCGAATTTGCTGAGCTTGTTCAGACGCATCAATGTCAAGCTAATCGGATAAGGTGTTTGGAGGCTCAGCTGAAGACGAGTGAGGAGGGTCGTGCTCGAGCTGAGCAGGCTTTTCAGCAGGAGGTCGGTTCTGTACAGATATTTGCCGACCACTGCCTGGCGAAGCAGGTTGAAGCTGGGGACAAGGCATCTTTGGCAGAGGAGAAGGTTGCATCGCTTTAAAATCTTCTTTCTTCTGCTGAAGAATCCATGCTTCAGGCCGAGCAGGCGAAGTCGGCGTATGTCTAAAAAATTGAAGATTTGGAGCGCTAAGTGCTGACAGTTGAATCCCTTTCCCGAGAGGCCAGGTTGGAGCTGGAAGTCCAAGAGGTGGATCGTTTTAAAAGATCCCCTGCTTACGATGCCCTACTTCTTTGGGAATTTCAATGTGGGCTAGTTTCGGCCGACGAATTCTTAAAAGTCAAGAATAGGGCGACTGAGAAAGCCCGTGCTAATTGGGAGCTGTCAATCAAATACCATGTGGACTGGTCCTTGGAATCTCTTCCGATTCAGATGAAGGAATGGAGAGCCTACTACCGTAGTCAAGGCAAAGAGCCCCTTCCTATGCATTTAGAGATTCCGTCCGAGCACTCTCTCTCGACCTTTTACGTAAGTCAAGAATAGGTTAAGGGTGTGGTCCCGAGTGAAGATTACAACCAGTGGAGGGATGATACTGTCGATGATATTACTTGGCCGTCTAATGAGAGCCTGCTTCGTGAGTACGAGATGGTGCTAGATCCGAGTATTGGCAAAGGCTCAAAGTCCTCGCAACCTTGATTTTGTAAATTTGTAGAAAATTCTGATTCTTTATTTTTTACTTGTAAAGAACTATTATTTGAACTGTAACCATTCTTTTAGGAGCAATAAAATTCAATTTTATTCTGAGTTGAATGGTTTTGGTCTATTTTTTGCTGATTATTGCCTAGTGTTGTATTAAACTGGCTGATGGTCGGGTAACTTAACCGAGTATCTTATTAAACCGGTTGTTACCCGAATAACTTCAATTGTCAAGTATTTTATTTAACTGGCTTCTTTGATGTTCGGGTAACTTAACCGAGTATCTTATTAAACCGGTTGTTACCCGAATAACTTCAATTGCTAAGTATCTTATTAAACTGGCTTCTTCGATGTTCGGGTAACTTAACCGAGTATCTTATTAAACCGGTTGTTACCCGAATGACTTCAATTGCCAAGTATCTTATTAAACTGGCTTCTTCGATGTTCGGGTAACTTAACCAAGTATCTTATTAAACCGGTTGTTACCCGAATGACTCCAATTGCCAAGTATCTTATTAAACTGGTTTCTTTATTATTAACCGAGTCATCTTGAGACAGAAGTTTTTCACTTGTGTTTCATACCCGGTTGCTACTCGAATGTTACATCAAGGCTCACAATGATCATACGTTCGAGTCCTTACGCAATACCAAAGACGTCTCCCTAGTTTTATGCGCAAGGCTTTGCTGAATCGTTGAGCTCTTTTTTTTTAAAAGGTGCTTCAACACAGCTACGCATTTCACCGGAATTTCTCCTGATAGCGTCCCGAGCATTTTTCCAAAATCTGGTGCATCGAGTTTACCTTTTCGCGAAGCTCATTTTGACCCTGCTCGGCTGGCATGCTCCTACGAGCTTCTTCGCCCATTCGGGATTTGATGGTCCCGAGAATTCTATTTGCATGTTCTTATTATCATGCTCTGCTTCCATATGATCTTATTATCATATCCCTTTTTTGGAAATCCCGAACTAGATGCTATTCTTTCGAAAATTTCGAGTAATTTTCTTTATTACTGTAAAAAATCGACAGATTTAAATTACAATTTTATATTTATCCTACCAATAAAAAAATAGAATATTTAATATAAATATATATATATATTTTAAGGATAGAAAATCTTCAGATATTGGGCATTGCATGGTCGGGGTAACACCCCTCCATTGGGTCGAGCAATCCAATAGGCTCCATGGCCAGCTATCCCCTCGATCTTGTATGGACCTTCCCATTTGTCAGCCAGGGATCCTACGGCTTTGTTTTTTGTGTTCACCGACACCTTCCTGAGCACCAGGTCTCCTAACTGAAATTTCCTTATCCGAACACGAGAATTGTAGTGGCGAGCCACTCTTTGTTGATATGCTGTATTTCTTATTCGGGACTTTTCCCTTTTTCTTCTAGCTCATCCAAGCTTTGTAGTAGCGTATCAACATTCTGTTCTTCATTGTATAGCCTGACCCGTGGGGATGCATACGATGTTTCTATGGGGATGACAACTTCTGTTCCGAACGCTAGGGTGAACAGAGTTTCTCTTGTTGAAGTCCTTGCTGTCGTCCGATATGCCCATAATACTTCAGAAAGCTTTTCAACCCAGCTTCCTTTTTTGTCATCTAACTTTGCTTTAATGGTGTGCTTGATAATTTTATTTACTGCTTCTACTTGCCCGTTTGTTTGAGGGTGAGCTGGTGTCGCATAGTAGTTAGCAATATGATACTTCTCGCACAAATGTCTGAACTTTTGGTTATCAAACTGAGTGCCATTGTCGGTGATTATAGTGCCCGGAACTCCAAACCTATAAAGTATGTTTTTATTTACAAAATTTATAGTGTTGGCTTCCGTGATATGCACCAGCGCTTCAGCTTCTGCCCATTTTATGAAATAATCGACAGCTACTATGGCATGCTTTGCTCCACCCCCTGTTCTAGCTGGCATTGGACCGATCAGGTCTAGGCCCCACATGGCGAATGGCCATGGAGCAGTGAGGTTTCTGAGTTTTTCTGGGGGTTGTTGGATATCGTTAGCAATCCTTTGACAGGTATTGCAACTTTCCGACCACTGCTGTGCATCTGAGAAAAGCGTAGGCCAGTAATAACCTTGTCTGAGTACCTTATGCGCCAGGCTTCTACCTCCAGTGTGGTTTTCGCAAACCCCTCCGTGGATCTCTTGAAGTATCCGATGTGCATCTTCCTCCGGTATACATTTTTAGAGAGCTCGGGAGAACCCCCTTCTGTATAATTCTCCTCCGATCATGGTATATCTAGGCGATCGATACCTGATGCGCTTTGCTAATACCGGATCTTCCGGGAGTACGCCTTCTTCCAGGAACCTTCTCAGCTGGACCATCCAACCGTCTTGCGGTGTTCGGATTTATGAAATTTTCAAATGCTTAGGTTCAGCTGTACTCGGTTTATGGAGGTGTGCAACTGGAATGGTCTTTGGTCTGATTGAGGTTGTTGCTGATGCTAATTTAGATAAAGTGGCTGCCTTTTCATTTTCTTCTCTAGGGATCTGAACGATCTTGTATTCTTTAAATTTTTGGAGGAGCTGTTTTGCGATGTCACGGTAGGCAATCATTCCTTCATCTTTGGCCTGGTACTCGTCCATAACCTGGTTGACAACTACCTGTGAATCGCTGAATATCTCAACTTCATCTGCCCCAAGAGCTATGCAGACTCTGAGTCCAGCTAACAATGCCTCGTATTTGGCTTGATTATTGGTTGCTTTGAAATCAAATCTCATGGCACATTCAACATCATCTCCTTCTGGGGTACGGACTACGATCCCTGCACCGTTGCCATGAGTGTTTGAAGAACCATCGACATATAGTTTCCATGGGAAATTTTTATCCAACAGTCTTTTTGTTTCCAGGTTTGGTTCTGTGAACTCAGCTATGAAGTCTGCCACCGCTTGTCCTTTGAGGGAGGTTCTGGGGACATAATGAATATCGAATTCACTTAACTCGATTGCCTATTTAGTAAGTCTTCCTGATATCTCTGGTTTTTGTAAGATTTGCCTTAATGGGCAATTGGTGAGAACCTGGATCGTATGAGCCTGAAAGTATGGTCTCCGTTTTTTTGATGCTGAAACCAGTGCTAAGGCTATCTTCTCTGCCTGTGAGTACTTGGTCTCGGCCGGTAGGAGTGCCTTGCTTGTATAATACACTGGTTTCTACACTCCATCTTCTGTTCTGACTAAGACTGAACTTGCTGCAAGCTCGGTTATTGACAGATACAGCTGAAGTATTTCCCATTTTTATGGTTTTGAGAGGATGAGAGCTTGCCCCAAGTACTCTTTTATTTTTAAGAATGCCTGCTCACACTCTTTATTCCACTCCATGCTTTTCCCTTTTTTGATTATCTTGAAGAAAGGCGCGCACCTGTCTGTAGCCCTTGAGATGAATCTTCCCAAGGAGGCTAAACACCTTGTTAAACGTTGTACCTCTTTCAATGTTTTAGGTGAAGTCATTTGTTGCTAAGCCTGGATCTTCTCGGGATTAACTTCGATTCCTCTTTGATGGACTTGAAAACCCAAGAATCTTCCCGAGTGGACTCCGAATAAACATTTGTTTGGGTTTAATTTCATCTGATATCTTCTCAAAACATCAAATGTCTCTCGGAGGTCGCGTGCATGCTCATCTGCTGAGACGCTTTTAGTCAACATGTCATCAATGTACACTTCCATGTTCCTTTCTATTTGCTGAGTGAAGATTTTTTTGACCAACCTTTAGTACGTAGCTCCTGCATTTTTTAAACCGAAGGGCATTACTGTGTAGCAATAAAACCCTGATCCGTTGTGAAAGCTGTTTTTTCTTCATCAGCTTTGTTCATCTGGATCTGATTGTATCCTGAGTAAGCGTCTATGAAGCTGAGCAGTTCATGACCTGCCGTGTCATCCACCAGCTGATCTATCCTTGGGAGTGGGAAACTATCCTTTGGACATGCCTTGTTTAGATCCGTGAAATCTACGCACATCCTCCATTGTCCATTTTTCTTCTAGACGAGGACTACGTTGGCGACCCACTGAGGGTAGCTGACTTCTCTGATTGATCCAGTCGCTAGTAGCTTTTCCACCTCTTGTTTGATTGCTTGACTTCTTTCAGGATTGAATGATCTTCTCTTTTGTATTACCGGTTTTACATTCGGGCTAACTGTGAGGTGGTGGGATATTACTCGGGCATCTATCCCGATCATATCTTCGTGACTCCAGGCGAATACATCTTTGTACTCTCTAAGCAGATTGGTCAAGTCTCGCTTGACTTTTCCTTCCAAGTTGGCCCCAATCCTGATTTTCTTGTCCGGTTTGTCTTCTTCGAGTAGTATTTCAACCAATTCTGTCTTGTATTCATTCGAACCCTCCCTTGAATCCAGTTCGAATGGCAAGGATTCTTCACACTGATTTGGCTGCATTATGGTACACACTTGTTCGGCATCATGCTTGTCTCTGTATACCGACATGTTTACTCTTCGGGTCATCTCTTGGCATCCCTTGACTATCCCAACCCCTTGTTCTGTTGGGAACTTGATCATTAATGCGTAAGTGGCCGTCACGACCCTTGTTTTATTCAGGAATGGCCGGCCCAATAACGCATTATACGGCCAATTATCCAAGTCAACTACCACGAAGTCGAGTAGGACAGTCTTCTGGCATGGTGCTGTTCCGATCTTCACAGGTAGTTTTACCGTCCCGAGTGACCTGACCTCTATTCCCCCAAATCCTCTTAATGGAGTATGGAAATGCTGTAAATCTTTTCGGTCTAGTCTTAGCTGGTCGTATACGGCCACGTTTAGGATGTCTGCTGAGCTCCCTTTATCTATTAAAATTTTCCGGAATTCCCTATGGCCAATCCGGGCACTTATAACCAAAGCTTCATTAGGTCGAACATCGACGCCAAGAGAATCTACCTCTGTAAAGACTATTGGGTCCCATCCTTCCTTTACCCTTTTCGGGTCTGGTTCAACCGAGTTTACGTCGAAGTTATTCCTTGCTTCTACTGCTTCTACTGCTTCTCGGATTTTCTGAGTTCGTTCTCGGTTGCTTCTCCCAGTAGAAGGTCCTCCGAAAATTATATGTATTACTTGATTGGCTTCGGGGCTGGTTCTTTGGTTTTGACCAGGGTTGTGATCAACCTTGACTTTCTTGGTTTCTGGTCTCTCGTCTTTTTTCAAGATTACATCCCGCAGGTGCCCTTCCCGAATAAGAGTTTCTATGTAATCTCTGAGCTGAAAACACTTTGAAGCTTCATGCCCGGTTTCTTTATGAAACCTGCAATACTTGGTTGTATCTCTCCGGGCGAATTGTGGTTGTCGCCGCGGTTCTTGCACCATATTCTTTTCTTCCAAGATGGCAAGAATTTCTTCTTGTTTCTTCCGAAGAGGGGTGTAATTGGTATATCTGCCTTGGTATTTCTCTGTGGACCGTTCGGCGTTGGGCCCATTACCCTCATCCTTGTTTTTCTCCTTACTGTTCCCTTTCCGTTTTTCCTTTTGATTCTGCTCCTTAGATTCGGTATTCTTCTGTTCGGGCTTTCCTCCATGCATATAGCTTCCTCCTGTAGCTAACTCTTCTTCCTCGGCCAGAGCGTATCCTCCCGCCATATCCATCATGTCGGCATACCTTGTCAGCCGTGCTCTTCTCAAATCGAAAGATAGTCGTCCATTCTGCAAGTTATTGGTGAAGGCAGCAATAATTGCTTCATCATTAGCACTGCCAATTTCTGATACTGCTTGGTCGAACCGGCCCAAGTATTTTTTTAATGACTCGTCCTTCCCCTGTTTTATTTGAGAGAGGTAGGCCATGAACTTCTTTCTGTGAACGTTGCTCATAAATTGCCTTGAGAAGCTCCTGCTCAACTCGCTGAAATTTTCGATGCTTGCCGGGGGTAGTCTTCCGAACCATCTTGAGCCTGTGTCCCCAGTGTTTGCGGAAAGTTGAGACACAATAGGGGGTCATTGCGGGCATATTGAGCCATGACACTTTTATAGCGTCTAACGTGCTTCTTTGGATATGTATCTTTTTTGAATTGCTCCACATGCGGCATCCTGAATCTTTCTAGGAAAGGGGTTCGTAAAATCTCCCTGGTAAATGGACTGTCGGAGTCATCTTCGGATAGATCGTTACAGCCGTAACGTCTGACTAGTGCCTCCATCTGTCGCTTGTTATTCTCTACTTCTCGAGTTAGGCTCTTGATTGTGACATCTCTGTCCCCCACTAGGCTTCCTTGACTGTTGAACCGTTGGGTAACTGTCATTCTTTCCTCAGATTCTTCACTCTGATGCCGGAACCCTCGTGTGACTCCATGATGAAGTTTACGATGGTGTTGATCACTGTCTTCTGATGATGACCGTTCTCTGCGCCGATCGTATTTACAATGTCTGACTCGTATTGTTTGATTGCGATCCAGCCTCTGGTGATTTTCCTCTTCTAGTGTTTTCTGTCCAGCTGGATAGATTGGGGAAGAGTTCCTTCTGGTTTCTGGCATAGTTATTCCTGGCCCCACCACCATCGAATGGAGCCTTGCGGGTGGAGGATTGGGAGTATGTGCTCCTGCGGCCAGTAGATCAATCCCTTCCCTTGCTGCGTCAGTCTCCAATTGCTGTAGGGCCTCTTGGAAACGCAACGTAAGATCTCTGCTGGTTGGAGGAACTTGCTGGATCCTCGCCAGGTGCGCAGGCTGGTTTTCTATGTTTGCTGCAGGATTTTGTGACGTATTGCCAATATGGAAATCGCCTGGTGATCTCTGGCCATTCCTTGAACTACTTCTGCTTCCTGCCATTGCTTTTTAACAAGTTCGGAGGTTCAGCCCTTTCCTCTAGCGCCAATTGTTGACGTCGATTTTTGGATTATGCCAAAAAAGCCAACAAGGATTGGATTTCGGCTATTGATTTAAAGAGAAAGAGATGCAGAGAGAGTAACAAAGACAAGGTTTACGCGGTAAAACTCCGATGGCCGGAGAAACATCCACGGGTGGTTGAAGGATCAACCAAGCCAAAATCCACTAAGAGAATAAGATGTTTACAAGCTCTCGATCTCTCTTTTCTCTCTCTGTATTTTCTGTGACTGCTGTATGCTATATTGTCTATATTTTTTTTGAGCCAGATTATGAGTCTATTTATATACTTATAGAACCCTAATCTGCTTTTTACAAGTAATACAAGATCTTTGTATTTAATTGTGATTCGGTTACTTGCATGAGGTTGATTTGTCTTCTTTCCTGTTTCGGAGTCTCATGGAAATCGAGTGGGATCCTAGTAGTGCAGTTCAATTTGGACTTGTTTCCTTATAAGAATGTAGTCTTCGTAAAGAAATCAAGTTATTTCCTGATTAGGGACTTTTCTAATTTAATACTCTATTTCATTTGGGATTCCTTCCTGATGGATATCGTCACGTATTTAATGACAATCCGTATGAAATAAGCACCAAGTTCTTACTCGGGTCGTATTTATTCCCGAGTAAGAGTAATACCTGATGGTCCCGAGTAGTACCGTTTGAGCCCGAGTGGAAGCGTTATTTTATCCAGTCCCGAGTGTTGTTAGCTGATCCCGAGTAGGTTTTATTCAGTATATACTTACTCGGGCTTTCTTCTCTTTAATGATACCTCATAGGATATTTCCCGAATACACATCTGGACGTCTACCTGACTATTTTTTCCTTCCTGTCAATGACGTGTATGGTTTGTAAAATTTACATATAACAATATATATGCTTTGTAAAATTTCCATACAACAATATATAAATATATATATATATATAAAGATCTCATGAAAATCATGCCACCAATCCAGACAAATTTGACAACTCTTTCAATCAAATTCAAAGCAGAAAAACAAACGCATTCTGTTGCTTTACCGTCTTTTTTTCCCAATTATCGGGACCCACCTCATGTCCAATACAATCGACCGCATTCTATCACTACCCCCACCAGCAACAACCAACCCCGCTCCTCTTCCGCGTAACGAAAAATTTAAATTCCACACATCATGACCAAAATACCCTCCAAACTCTCTTCCTTTTACTACAACACTACCAGAACTCTCTTCCTATTGGCTGGTTGGCTCCTTCTCTCTTTCTCTCTCTAATCTCATAATTAAAATCACTAATTTTTGTCTCCACAACAACACACTCGATCACTCGAACACACAAATTACAAATAAATATACTCAAAAGTTCCATTTGACGGCATAAAATTCTCCGTCACAGTCACTGTCTTTTCAGACAGCTGGATTTCGTATTTTCGTTCTTCGACGACGACGTACTTGACGCCGTTAAATCAAATACGACCAAGTAAGATTTTTTTTATTTTTTATTTCTCTTCTTGAAATCAATTTTCCCTTAAATTTCGGTGTCATAACTCCTAAGTTGGATTTTCGTTTTTTTTTTTGAATTTTTGGTAAAACAGTATCCGATTGTTAATGGTAAATCAATAACTTCCGTAATTTGAATTTTGAATAAAAAAACAAATTAATATCAATTCAATGATTTAATTATTTGTTTAATTAATATCTTATTTTTATTTTTGTTTAAGGTAGTTTGGGTTTTGGTTTATACGAGTGGGTTGTGAAGCAAAGTTTTTTCGACCGTTTGAGAAGCAAAAGCAGAGTAGAAGTTTTGTAAATCTCTCTCACTGTATCTCTTTCTTTGGGTCTGTTTGGTTTCCGAGAAAATTTTGATATGTTATTCTGTTCTGTTTCTCTTGTAGAATTCCATTTCTTGGAAAACAAAGCTGTATAGGTTTTCTTTTCTTTTTATTCAGTTTCTTAGTGGCAAACAGTACTATGTTGTCTCTCATTTTTTATGAATTCAAGCAAAATGATTGAAATTTATGCATTTCTTGTTTTCTTGAAGATTGATTTGAGTGATTTTTTATTCTTTTTTGTTATTACTGAGAAGGGTTTTGAAGAACAAAGTAAAATGGTGAGGGTAGTTTGGTTTATTTTCAAGCTGGACAATCTTCGATGCGCTGTGTGTAGAGATTGGATCAGAAACAGAAGCTCGGACATATATACATATTTTCTATTGTTTAATCTTATATATATATATATATATTAATTGTTTGTTTAGTTTATTTGTTGAACTAGCAGAGACTAGAGAGAGTTCTAAAAGGTATCATAGTTAGGGCACTGAAATCTTTGCCCTGTTAAAGTTTTCTAATACACTTTAGATTCCATTACTTTTCTTCTTTTGTTTAGTGTCATTTATTCACTTCTTTTGATTTTTTTGACTCAGCACATTATTGTGTTCTTATCAGTCAACAAAATGTAAGATTGTAAAGGCTAGAAATCCTTAATTTTGATTGTTCATATGGGTTTGGATGGGAGGTCTAAAATATTCATCTTTGTGATTGTTTTGATTCTTGTTCCGGGTACTGTTAATTTATTATATGGGTATTGTTTAGCAGAAATAATATAAATCAGTTTTGGGTACTGTTAATTTAGGCTCTGTATAATGATTGGATGGTTATTTCAGTTTATATGCTGCTTGTTTTCGCAATGTTGGTTTCCGTTTATTTTTTAGTCATTAACATGAGAAGATTAAATTTCTGTGGTTAATGCATATTGATTCTCATATTGGATTATTTTAATTTCTTCAGGTTCTTTTCATAATGATCATCGATTGTCCATTGTTTTTTTTTTTCAACTAGATTCCTTAAACTCAATGAAATGAAGATGTTATGACCTATGAGCTGTATGTAGCTTTTTGTCTGTCCTTTCTGATCTTAATCATGGTTGAATGTGATAGTGTCCTTTCCACTTATTTTTAACTCATTTTTTTTTTGTATATTATAACTTCAGGTTCAGTGAGACCCCATCATTTCCAGAACTTGTTTTAACAGATTAAGATTGAGAGAACAATCTCATGAGCTATAGCTAGCAGTTGCTTAGATACACAAATGAAGAAGCTGTTCTTTTTTAGATCTTCCTCTAGCAGTGGAAACAACTCCGTTTCGCCGCCATCAACGGAGAAGCAAGCTTATTGGGAGAACCCGCATGGAAGTGAGGTGAATAATCAAGCTGGTGATAAGTCTGAAAGTTTCCCTAGCCCCAGAAGCTTGTTGTCCAAATCTAGGAAGCAAACATCTGATAGCCAGAGCTGCAGTACCAGTTCAGGTCTTAGAAGGAGCCGGTCATTGTCATCGGCAGCATTTCTCTTAGATGGTTTGGGGCAAAAGAATTTTCCCTGCTCGAGTGACCAAAGTAAATCTCCTTCTAGTAGTACTAACAGTGCTCTACATCAGCAATGCAATCATGGATCTCGGTGAGGGTTTTGATTATGTCTATTTTAAATATTTAATAGTATGATTTAATTGATAGAGAGTCTCATATATTTTAACATTATGTGTATAGCCTTTGTTTACTCCTTTCTGCGAAAATCACTTCCCGGTGACTAAATTGATCCCTTTATGGCAATCGCAGACGTACTAGGGCTCTAACTCCGGAGAGGCAATCCGGGGAAAAACAACCTGAAGTGACTGCTATTCCAAATGCCCATGGTTTGGAGAGGCCTGGTTCTTCTGGTTCATCCAGAGCTCACCATGATTCATCAAACTCTTCCTTATGCTCTAGCAATGCCTCTACTAAAATTTTGGATCGCTACATTGATGGAGAGCAGCATCAGGAAAGAAGCAGGTCGACAAATAGTTCATCGCATAGAATCTATAATGGACATGGAAATGGCGGTGGGAAGCTTCCCCCACGAGTTCAGTATACAGCCCCCACTTCACCAGTAGATAATGGCAAAGGGAAACCAAAGTCTCAGTCATCCAGGGAAGCTAAAGGTACCCGCCTCCATTTCTCATCCAGGGACTGGGTGGAGAATGGATTTGGGCATGAATCCCCTCAAAGGCTTGCAAAGAATGTAGTCGAGAGACTCTCCCAGTCTCATGTTCTTCCCAAATCTAGTTCAAAGGAGTTTGACCATGATATTCCTATCACCACCGTTGAAGATATCTACTGTGGTTCCTTAAATAGATTTTCTGATTCAGGTTCTGAAGTGATTGTTCGAAAAAGTTATTCATTGGATGAACCTTATGAAACTGTTAACGAATATCTCAGGGATGATTTGTCAACCTTTGAGAAAAAAAATTGTTTCCTTGGTGAAGGTTTTAACTCTCTTGGAATTGAAGAGGATGCAGATGTGGAATTACAAAGAAAATCTAAAGAAGCTGAGGATAGGGTGATGGTTCTTTTTGACGAACTTGAGCAGGAAATCTTTCTTTACGACAGTGGATTTGATGTGCCTACATTGATTCAGACCATTAGAAGACTTACTGAGGAGAAGATAAGCTTGGCGCGTGAGGTTTCTGGTGTTCTACAATCCAGAATTGCAGAAAGGGCTTCTGCTAAGGAAGAAATTAGGCTGGCTAAGGCAGAATTGGAGTCACGAACACGAAGACTAGAGAAGGAGAAAAATGAGTTGCAGTCAGCATTGGAGAAGGAATTAGACAGAAGATCAAGTGACTGGTCACTCAAGCTGGAGAAATATCAGATGGAAGAGCAGAGGCTTCGGGAGCGTGTTAGAGAGCTTGCAGAGCAAAATGTCTCCCTCCAGAGAGAAGTCTCTTCTTTTAATGAGAGGGAATCAGAGAGCAGAAGCATGGTGACATATTCAGAGCAACAACTCAAGGAGCTGACTACAAGGGTTGAAGAATACAAGTATGAGAATCAAGATCTTAGACAAAAACTCTCTGAAGTAGAAGACAAATATGGAGCAGCAGATGATGATCTAAATCGCATGAAAAATAATTTTGAAGAGAAAGAGATAGAGTGCAAGGAGTTGCAAAAATCTACAGCAAGACTGTTAAGAACTTGCAGTGAACAGGAGAAAACAATTGCTGGATTGCGAGAAGCATTAAGGGAGGAAATTGGGAAGAAGGAATCTTTGGTGAAGTTTGATAAGCACTTGTCTAAATTGCAAATGGAGCAAATGAGGTTGACAGGAGTAGAACTATCACTGAGAAGGGAGGTGGAATCTTATAGGGTTGAGGTTGATTCTCTTCGGCATGAGAATATCAGCTTATTAAACCGCTTAAAAAGCGGCGGACAAGAAAGTGGTGCTTTAACCGTTAAGCTAGATAAGGAACTTTGGACTCGTATATGCTGCTTGCAAAATCAGGGACTATCTTTGCTAAATGAGAGCACTCAATCATGTTCTCAACTACTGGAATTTATCAAAGGGAAGGCAGGCCAACTTCAAGAAACCAAGCAGGGTATAGAATTTATTAGGAACGGTTTAGATGGGCAATTTGTTGTTGAATGTGACATGAAGGTTCAGGGCTTTAAGCGTGGAATTGAAAGCCTAACAAGGAGTGTACTGACTATGTCTGCAGTGCTCCATGAGAAGTCCAGTCTGGTTACTTCGAAATCTCAATCCTTACAAACAGATGCTGATCGGCGGGGAAAGCTAAATGACCTAATCCCAGAGGTGAGATGTTGGAAATCTGTATATATTTTCACTCAAAGCTGGTATTCTTAAATCAAAGATACTCATGTACAGTTTTCTGTCTTTCGTTACCTTTGAAATTATACAAGTCTAACTTGCATTCTATTCCATAATTTACTGCTTAATATGTTCATTTAGTTGGTGCAAAAGCTGGGTTGACGTTGGTAAGTTAACTTTTATTTCCATGCTATCATTCATGTTTTCCTTAACTTGTGTAGGAAATTATAAGATCTGAGCTTAAAGCAGAAACTTTATTAACACGTCTATTGAGAGAGAAGCTGTATTCCAAAGAGCTGGAAGTTGAGCAGCTGCAAGCTGAACTGGCAACGGCTGTGAGGGGTAATGACATACTCAGGTGTGAAGTCCAAAATGCCCTGGACAACCTTTTTTGTGCCAACCATAAGTCGAAAGATCTCGAACTCCAGGTAATCTTTAGTATCATCTTTCTACTGAAAATTGAAGTTCAACCTTGTTGGTTTTTGTGTGTAAAATACATAAGAATGCAATAGATAGGCTTACTTCTAGGATTGTTATCAAGTTCTCCATATATTATATCACTTGACATCATTGGATTTAGTTTAGTAGTGCTTTTACTGATATATTTCCAGAACGTGACTAGAGTGCGGTAAAACACCTAATCCGCAGAGTGGTTAGTTATTGAATCAGTTGCTACAGTATTTGTAAATCTGTTGATGTAGACTATGCGCTTTCATTTTACAAATACCAACTCAGAGAAGAACTTTGTGTAATTCTGAAACTCATTTGTAAAACTAACAGATGTTGAAGAAGGATGAGCACATAAACCAGCTTGAAAGCGACTTCCAAGATTCGGCAAAAGAATTGAAAATCATGAAAGGGATACTGCCAAAAGTTTCAGAGGAGAGAGACCTGATGTGGGATGAAGTCAAGCAATACAGTGAGAAGAATATGCTATTGAACTCGGAACTAAATGTATTGAAGAAGAAAATTGAAGCTCTTGATGAGGACGTACTTCTCAAGGAAGGTCAAATTACGATACTGAAAGACACTTTAGGCAGCAGCAAACGTTTTGACCTCCTCGCCAGTCCGGATTCTATGCAAGAATTCCTGTTAGAATGATCTTGCCGGATGGCCAGGCAACCTTTTTGGTCCGATAAATAGGTATACTGTTAATAGTCCATATACTCTTGAATCTGTGTTCTTATTGGGGGTCTGACTTCTTTTTCTTTTTTATACTCATTCCGGTTTTCTATGCCGAAAAATTCGATTAGCAAGAAGTGAAAATGAATACACACTATGGGCTGGTTGCTCACAGTTCATAGAATTGTATGTAGCTGGTTGCTCTCTGATATGACCGGAAAAAATTCAAGTTTGCAAATGGCGTTTTTGTCTCTGCGGAATCCTAACTACTTTTGAAGGACTCAATTTTAGTTTTTTTTAGGGTTAATTGCACAAACTAACCTGTATTTTGTCTTTGTAGCAAAATATTCAACATATGGTTTTAATTACACGAACAACCCCTACTGTTAATGGTCAACAGTTGACTTTTAAAATACTAAAATACCGATAGTGTATTTTATTGTTTTAATTATTTTATTTATTTAATAAAAAAACAATCTACATTTTTTTTAAGTCTAGTAATTTTTTTTAATCCACATTTAATATTGTGAATCTGGAAAAAAAAAACCCAGATCATCAATCGAATTCCTAAAATAGAAAAAAAATCCAGCAATCCAATCCTTCTTCAATACAAATATTTGATCTTATCTTTTTCAACTTCCCATCTCCCTTGGTCTGTAGATAGCCAAATACATATTTCACTCCAAAAATAAAAGTCAGAAACACTCTATCTCCAATGACACTCCTCCATCTCCATCCTTCAACACAAAACAAAAACACAACCATTTTTGTTTCAATTAGATTTTTTTTTTTAAAAAAATAAATAAATACAGGAGTGGGAAATCCATCTAAGATGGATTCAGTTAGAAGAAAAAAACACAAAAAAACAGATGGAGCCACAGCTCCACCAGACATTGGTGGATCGTGGATGGAACGCAGGTCCACCTGGACACAGAGAAGGGGGTTCCGTCGTTAGATGGAGTGTCTCGTCGGAGATGGATTGACACTCCATCTAACGACGGCGAAGGAAGAGAGGAAGGATAGAGACGACCGGATAATGTGGCAGCCGAAAGAGGCAATGAAGGCCAATCGTCTAGAGGAAAAATGGGAGGATATCCTCTAATGGAAACCAAATATCCATTAGAGAGATCTGGAAATATGGTTATCTGGTTTAATGAGATAGAACCGTGTCTTTATGACACATCTGGTGTGCGATCTCCGATGTGTCTTTTTTTTTTTTCATTTTTAATAATTATTAGTTTTATAATAAATAACTTATGGGTTTTATTTTCTTTTTATGGAAAAAGACATTAATACCCTTCCCATAGTTAGGTCTCTATTAATTCTAACTCTAGTCAAACTGGTCAAGGATATGCTCTTGTTAATTAAAGGAAAAGTACAATTTAACTGTGATTTTGCTAAACACCAAGGTTGTTATTGTAATTAACCCTTTTTTTTTTATGATTTTTGGTTTTATCAGATTGAAATCTGACTACAAAATCACCAGCTGGGTTGTAGTTTGCTGCGATGTTGCAAAGGTTGTCTTATAACATCCAATGATGTGCTGACAGATGTCACAAGTAATGACAATTATTCGAAATTGAATATAATCGGTTTTTTTTAGGAAGAAAAGATTACAAACAAGGCCGACACTCAACCGAGACTAAAGAACCAACACAGAAAGGAAATTCCTCCAGCCAAAACAGATTCTCATCACAAGCGAGACCGTTTTTAGCTAACATATGGGCTACCTGATTAGCCTTTATGGGAACAAAATTAAAGGACACACAAAGCACCTGATAAAAAAAAAAGACAAATGTCATCAATAACACTCCCAACCTCTGATAAAATAACCACACTGTTGTTGATCCAATTCACAATAACTTCAGCATCTGAGTCAATCCTACACGGAGACAACCCAGTATCCCAAGCCAACTGAAGATCACGGAGAATGGTCGTTGCTTCCTCAATTTGTGGGGAGAAGGAAGCTTCGATCTTTTGAGAACTAGAGGCCATAACGAAACCTTCTGAATCACAAGTAACAATCCCAAACCCCACCAAACGACCAATCACATCAATAGCAGCATCACAATTTATTTTGTACAGATCAGGATCAGGAGGGACCCAAACAGGACTGCTAATAGAAGAAGAAATAAGAGCCCTGCTCTTTATAACTCTTCCATCATGGACTTCAGCAAGAAAGCCACGAGCCCAAACCACCACATCTAGATCCTTCAGAAGAACAGAATCGTTAACATAGGCATTCCGTTGGGACCAAATTTTCCAAAAACACACACAAAGCAACCCCAACTCCACCAAGTTTAAACGAGAGAAACAAACCAGCATGAAATCAAAGAAAAAAGATTTATCTTCATGAATACCAGCCAATTGAAGAGACTAGAAGACACGTACCAGCTTAAGAGAACTACATCCCCAAGGGCAGTGGAGAACCGATTCGGGTATTCCCTTGCACATAGGACAACGCTTGCCAATCGAAAACTTACAACGAGCCAGAACCTCAAAACAAGGAATCATATTGTTACATGCTTTCCAAACAAAAACCTAAATCTTGGAGGGAATTGGGAGTTTCCAAAGAGACTTCCACCAAGAAATAGAAATATCAGAGAAGAAACTTGAATTAGAAATACCTGTCTCAGAGCAAAGAGAACAGCCCACCTAATAACCACTTTTTACCGAATAACATCCTCTCTGATCATAATGCCATTGAACGAAATCAGGAGCCTGGTTTTGTCCAATAGGAATACTCTAGACAACAGTAACATCTTCCTCCCTAAAAGTGGAATTCAGCAAATTCACTTCCCAGCTACCCGAAAGAGTAAGAAGCTGATTCACAATGGCATCTTCGGTCAACAAAGAGGATTGAGGGGAAATAGGTTTGAAAGTAGATGGTCTCAGAATCCATCGGTCCTTGTAAATACGAATCTTAGAACCATCCCCCACTCTCCACCGAAAACCGACCACAATAATCTCCTTACCCCATATCAAGCTCTTCCAAATGAAAGAGGCTGTAGACTTAACCTCGGCATCAACAAAATGTTTGTTCGGAAAGTAGCACGCCTTGAGAACACTAGCCGCCAGAGAATTACCATTATTTATTAAACGCCAACACTGATTAGCAAGGAGGGTTTTGTTGAAAATCTCCAAATCTCTGAACCCCAAACCACCTTTCTCTTTAGCCTCACATAATCTGGACCAAGTGCACCAATGGATCTTCCTGGATTGACCATTGCTCCCCCACCAAAACTGAGCACAAAGACTGTATATTTCCTGAAGAAGACACTTAAACAGTTGAAATAGGTTCATAAAATATGCGGGAACAGATTGGATAACAGCCTTAATCAGAACCTCCTTCCCTTCCACTGATAAAAACTTGTCCCGTCAACCTCTAATTTTGTCCAAATTCCTTGGGATTGGCTTGGTACCTAGCACACACACCAACACTAAAAGCTATATCGAGCCTACTAGCAGTCAAGTATA
Source organism: Dipteronia dyeriana (assembly GCA_032871835.1). Lineage (NCBI taxonomy): Eukaryota > Viridiplantae > Streptophyta > Magnoliopsida > Sapindales > Sapindaceae > Dipteronia > Dipteronia dyeriana. The sequence continues at coordinate 18,791,672 of CM065303.1, forward strand.
ACAAGCTCCCTATCATGCCACGATATAGACTTTGATCCACACTTTTTCCACTAGCATCCTTGCTAAGTTTCAAAGTGGTACTCATTGGTGTGTCACAATGCTTGGCATTCTCAAGGCCAAACTTCTTCACTAGGTTCTTGGCATACTTAGCTTGAGATATAAAGATCCCATCATGCATTTGCTTGATTTGCAAGCCTATGAAGTAATTGAGTTCACCAACCATGCTCATTTCAAACTCATGAGTCATGACATCAATAAATTGTTGAACTTTCAAGTTGTTGGTGGAACCAAAAACGATGTCATCAATATAAATTTGAGCTATGAATAACTCAACTTTAGTGCACTTGATGAACAAAGTCTTGTCAACACTACCTCTAGAATAGCCATTGTCAACAAGATAAATAGTGAGACGCTCATACCAAGCCCTCGGTGCTTATTTCAACCCATATAGCGCCTTCTTGAGGCGATAGACATGATTGAGGTGGTATGGATCCTCAAACCCCTTAGGTTACTCAACAAACACTTCCTCTTGTAAGAAGCCATTGAGGAAGGCACTATTAACATCCATTTGATACAACTTAAACTTGTGAACACACGACATGGATAAGAGAAGCCTAATGGACTCTAATCGGGCAACAGGAGCAAAAGTCTCCTCAAAGTCGATACCCTCAATTTGAGAGTATCCTTGTGTAACAAGTCTAGCTTTGTTCCGCATAATGTTGCCATTCTCATCTTATTTGTTCCTATAGACCCACTTGGTGCCTATCACATTAGTGTTCTTAGGCATAGGAACTAGAGTCCAAACCTCATTCCTTTCAAATTGATTTAACTCTTCTTGCATAGCAAGAACCCAAAACTCATCACTTAAAGCTTTATCTACCTTTTTGGGTTCAATTTGAGAGGTGTAACAAGTGTAACTAAATTGATTTGCTAATTGATGTCTAGTCCTCACACCCTCATTCACATTTCCAAGAATGTCACTCTTGTTGTGGAGATGCCTAACCCAAGGAGCGGGTTCCTTAGAGTCCAAAGTAGGATATCTATCAAGAGATTGAGTGACCTATTTTTCAAACTTAGATTTTTCATCACTAGGAATCTCATCAATCTTCACCAAGGGAGTATCATCAACCACACTAATCTTCTCATCATGGTTACTAACCTTAGACCTACAATCATCTATGACCACATTAGATGATTCCATAACACTTCGTGTCTTCAAATTAAAAACTCTATAGGCCTTACTATTTCGGGCATAGCCAATGAAAATCCCCTCATCACTCTTGGCATCAAACTTGCCAAGTTGATCACGGTCATTTAGAATGTAGCACTTGCTTCCAAATGAGTGGAAATAGCTAACATTTGGTTTCTTACCCTTCCACAATTCATAGGAGGTTTGCCTAGTCTCGGGCCTAAGAAACACCCTATTGCCTATATAACAAGCCGTATTGACAGCTTCAGCCCAAAGATTCATAGGCACATTATTGCTATGAAACATCACACGAGCCATCTCTTAAAGGACTCTATTCTTCCTCTCTACTACCCCATTTTGTTAAGGAGTCTGAGGAGCTGAGAACTCATGGGAAATGCCAAGACTATCATAAAAGTTTTCAAAGCTAACATTTTTAAATTCTTTCCCATGATCACTCCTAATTCTCTTGATGCATTTTATGTGAGAATCCTTCTCATTTTGAATTTTAGTGCAAAGCATTTTAAAAGTTTCAAAAGTTTCAGATTTTTCTCTGAGAAAGTAAGTCCAAGTAAATCTAGAAAAATCATCCACACACACAAAAATGTACCTTTTACCACCGGGACTCTCGGTTTGCATGGGACCCATAAGGTCCATATGAAGAAGCTCTAATGGCTCCTTAGTGGTAAGATACTTACCCATCTTATACACACTCTTAGTTTGTTTTCCTTGTTGACAAGGTCCACAAACTCCCTCAATCCTATTTCCAAACTTCGGAAGGCCTCTCACAACTTTCAACCTCTCAAGAACTTTCAAGTCTTTGAAATTCATATGACCTAACCTTTGATGCCATAATTCAACTTGATCACAACTAGAAAAATTGCAAGAGATGCCATTAGAATCAAGACAATAACAATTGTCACTTGATCTCCAGCCTTTCAATAGAACTTGTCCATCTTCTCTTAAAATAGAATAATCAACTTTTCCAAACAAAACCGAAAGCCCTTCATCACTTAAATGTGATATGCTAATGAGATTGGGTTGCAAACCATATACATAGAGAGCATTAGGTAAGGAGGGCAAACCGGGAATGCAAATGTTTCCTTTTCCTAGAACCTTCTTACATGAACCACCACCAAAGGTGACAAATCCACCATCCTCCATCACAAGTGTTTCAAATAAACTCTTGTTTTCGGTCATGTGCCTAGAAAAACCACTATCAAGGTACCAAGTGTTAGAGGCTTTCGCCTTCAAAGCCACTTGGGCCACATGGAAAACATACTCATTTGTTCTAGTCCACCTAGCAGCAACATTTTCATTTCTAGGAGCCTTAGGTTCATTGGCTCTAAAATTCCTAGGTGCATGCATTTTGGCTCTTCTAAGCATATTCTTCTCAATCATGCTTTCAAAATGACACAATTTAATAAATTTAAAACAGTTCGGCCTTATGTGACCTTCAACACCACAAAAATGAAAAATGGGAGTAAAGTAAGAATTCATACCATATCCTTGTGCAAGCATGGAAGACTTCCCTCTCATTTGAGTTATCCTTTGGTGTTGAGCCGAATCTCTTCTTTGAAACATCCTTTGTGGTTAAGCCACATGCTTCTCTTCTTGGTTGTGGGTGAAAACTTCTTTGTTGAATTTGAGAGCTCTTTGGAAGTTGAGGTCTTGTATGATGTGTTCTAGCTCTTGGTGGATGAGCTTTAGCTTGAGAATTTGTTTGAGCCTTCATTTGAGCTTGCTTTGAAGATTCTCCAACTTCATTCGATCTCATTTGTTGGTGTGAACCTTAAGTCTCTTTGGCCTCTTGACTGTTGACAAAAATGGTCTTCTTCAAGGAATTGGCATCCTTGCCTTCCACATATCCTAAGCCCGTTTTATCATTAGGACTCTTCCCACATGATAGCATCTTGTCAAGTCTCTCGGTTCCGGATGTCATATTGGCTATCAATTCTTTCGCTTCTCTAAGTTCAATCTTCAAGTTTTCTTCACTTCATAGTGATCACAAGCTCCAACTTTAAACTCTCTTCTAACTTCTTTCCACTCTTTACCTTCTCACTCAAGTTGGTAATCTTGAAATTCAACTCTAGATTCTTCTTTTTCAACTCTTGAACCTCCTTCTTCTTTTTCAATCTAGACTTTTCAAAAAACTTCATGAAGTCTACATAGTCCATTTCCTCATCAATCTCAAACTTAAAGTTAGAAGAGTTACTCTCATCACTAGAGACATCTACTTCTTCCTTATCACTCATAACTTTCTTGCCATTATGAGATGTGTTGAAGGCAATGAAGTTTGCAACTCTATCTTCATCATCCGAAGATTTTTCTTCCTCTTCTAAGTTTTCACTGTCACTCAAAGTGGCCGCCATCACCTTTTTTTTTTCTTCAAATTTGCACTTTCTAGAGCAATGTGACTAAAACCACTGCATTCATAACATTGAATGCCCTTCTTAGAGTCAATTTCTTGAAACTTTTCAATCTTCTTGAAGGGATTTTTCTTCTTCACTTCCTTTCTCTTTGACCCAAAACCTTTCCTCTCAAGCTTCATGAATTTCTTGAATCTTTTAACCATGAGGGCCATTTCTTCATCTGAGTCCTTATCTTCTTCTTCAACCTTAGTGGTCTTCAAGGCAATGCTCTTTTGCTTCTTCGGAGGTGTAGGTGAGGTGTTCCATCTAGAATCATAAGCTAGAAGTCTTCCAATGACTTCACTCGACTTCATATTCTTATACTCACTATTCTCTTCAAGTGTCGTCACTTTTGATTCGAACCTTGACGGAAGTGACCTCATAATCTTTTGCTTGACTCTTCTATCTGAATAGGGGTCACCAAGTTAATGGCTTTGGTTGACAATGTCCATCAACTTCACTTGGAAGTCATTGAAACATTCATGCTCCTCCATCCTAATCATCTCAAACTGCATTTAGAGGACTTGGAGCTTTGAGTCCTTGACTACCTCGGTTCCCTCATGTGCCGTTTGAAGAATGTCCCAAGCCTCCTTTGCAATCCTAGTGTTTTGGACCAGCTTGTACTGATTATTGTCCACGGCACAAAGAATGGCATGCATAGCCTTGTTGTTCCACTTGGATGCTTCAAACTCTTGAGTACTCCAACTAGACTTGGGCTTAGGAACTTCTACACCATCGTCAGTGGTCAATGTTAGAGGAGTATAGCCATCTTCAATAGCCATCCAAGCACGGTCATCTATTTGGCAAAGATAGGCTTCCATCTTGCCCTTCCAAGTAGCCTAATTCACCCCATTGAGCAAAGAGGATCTTGTGCTTGAGGCTCCCTCATGACTATTTCCGTTTCCACTCATTATGTTTGAGGGTAATAAAAGATATGAAGATGCAAATGTAATGCAACACACAAAATGCAAACAACCAAAATGCACAAGGAAGACACACACAATGCACGGATCACCTAAGTATATTTAGGCACCGGCTCTGATACCAATTGAAATTCCCTAGAAAGTGTGTATCTATAACCTAGAAGGGGGGGGGGGGGGGGGGGGGGGGGGGGGGGGTGTTGAATAGGTTTTAATTCGATAGATTACCAATTTTGTAATTAATCAATATTAACAATTCTACCCCATTCTACTTAAATGCTTAATTAAATGACAACAAACATAAAACAATAACAACACGGAAAATATACGTGGAAACCCTCAAAATGGGAAAAACCACGGGCTATTTAGAGCGCCACCCTTGATCCTCAAAATCCACTATTGAGTAAAAGTTTACAACCTAGGTTGACCTCCTGTCTAACCCTCCAGTTACTAACCCTTTCACTCTACCCAACGGGCCTTAATAACGACTTTGGATCACCAGCCTTGTGCACTAACCACTTAGCCACAAGCTAACTCAACAATGAAGAGATAATGGCAACCTAAGTGAATATGCAAGAATATTCAATATGCAAAAATGCTAGGTCAAGAAATTCATGCTTATCTAGGATTAATAATGACAATTAATGCAAATCCTAGATATCAATGTTCTAAATGCAAAGGTAAGAAGAATTAGCTAGAAGGGTAAAATCGTCCTAAATGCTAGCTATCACAAATTAATGCATCTCAACCAACAATCAATACACAAACATGTCATAAAAGCAATTAAACATACAAGCAAGCAATTAATATGCAATAAAGACTAAAACCCTAGGCATACATGTCTTAGTAATGAAATCATAAAGCTTAGAGCATGTAGAGAATACCTAGGTATGAACACACTAGAAACCCATGCTTGAAAGATGCTTGATGATTTGGATATTAAGGATGGTTGAGTAAAAATGCCTTCTTGGAGCTTCTCTCTTTCTAAAAAATAGGTTAGGAAGCTCTAAAAACGAATTGGGAAGAAGATGGTATATTTATATGAAGCCCAAAGTGAAGCTACGTCGTTTTGGCAAAAACAGGCCAAAAGACGCAATGTGCGCTGGTGTCTGTGCGCTGATCTAGTAGCGCACGACCAGCGACAACTCACTGGACAAGTTGCGTTGGTGAGATACGCATGACGACCAGCGTACCACCAGCGACAACTTACTGGACAAGTTGCGCTGGTGAGGTACGCATGACGACCAACGCACCACCAGCGGCACCCCACTGGAAAGCTGCGTTGGTGTTGGCGCTGGTGAGGGCGCTGCTCGAGTTGCGCACAACTCACTACCTTCACACAACCACAATACATACAAGAGAATTAAGGTGAAGGGAATGCATCCTAATGCCTAACATGACATGACATTTTAATCATAAGATGCAATCAATTCAAACAAGCAAGAGATACCAACATTAGGTACACAATCAAGACAATTAAGCACAAATGCAAAGTGATAAAAAACATGCATGAGAGTGAGTGTGTGCACTAAATCTCTTCAATCAATGAAGTTAAGCAAGTGATTTTACCTTTGATGCTTGAGAAAGGACTTGAGTAATGAAGACCTGAACTACCCTTACATATTGATCCCAAAATGTGGTTGTCAATGAAATAAGCCAATCAAAAACCGAGGAACTTACAATACAGAGTATATTGATCAAGAAATGCATTTGACCTCACCCATGGTATATCAACGACCCCGATCTAATCTGAAGGAGTTGATAAGACACTCAGAATTAAGATCACCCATATATAACCATCATTAGTTGATATATGTGAATCTCATCGGTAAACGGATATTAGTGAGAGATTAATATAGATCATGACCTAGTCCTATATGATCACATCATACAAGGTGCCTCCATTCCCATATTTCATATGAATGATTCAGGATAGAATCATCGTACATTATGGAATGGACCACAGCTATAGATTAATCACAAATAAAATACCCAGCTTTATTTGCTATCTATGGACTCTTTAGATTGCTCGCCTCTCTTACTATATCCATATGTATATGACACTCATATACATAGTTCGAGATTACATCCGGCAATCTTGGATGTTGAATATGTTATAAGATAAACAACACAACAAAAATGAATTGAACTTTTCTTTTTATTTATTTCATAAATCCATTTGCAAATTACATCTTTAGGGCATAAACTCCAACACTCATAACGAAGAATCATAATTGTTTATGTTTTGTCACCAAAAATATCCACCCTCAAACAATATTTCAATGGTCTCGTAATATCCACCTGAACTCTAACTCATAGGAACTTCCCAACACAATCACCTGAAGCCCCTCCATCCACCGCTAAGACTTGACCAATCATGCCACAAAAAAAAATCCAATTGCCCTAGTCATACACAGGAGGGGAACTTGATGGATTTACACACAAAAATCTGCTCGAGTTAATTTTAAGGACTCGATAGTGCCGGTACCGACTGGCTTTTCCATAGCTATCAACGCATTGTCAAAGCTCCAAGGACCCCCAGAAACGACCTTATCAAGATCATTTACGTCTTGAAAATGAAAAGTAAAGGTATTCCTAGTAACTGATTCGATATCCAAACCCTGCTGAATCTGCCAAATCTTACCAATAACCCTTATAAAAGCATCTCTATTAACACGTTTCCTCGAAAGAATTTTGCCCACCAAACATAAAGACATCCTATTTATTGCTTCAACCATCAAATTATCATCTAAAGACTCTGTCGGACCATCACACGCACTAATGGACAAGGATGCACATAAGGAGGCAATATCTGTTGAGTTCATAACTGAAATTCAAACAGGATTGATCCTACCAAAGAAGAGAACCAACAAAGAAAAGTCACCAAACTCCTTTCACTTAGTTTTCTAGAGAAAACAGAGAAAAGTCTCTTTGAGATTTAACACAATCAAGCTAATTCCTATTTGATTTGGCTCTAAATATAATCGGGTTCAAATTATGGTTTAAAGTCAATATTTTAAAAATTAAAAAGATTAGTAGACTCTTTCTTTCTTTTCATTTTTTGCTTATCGAGTGTCCATCTCGATGATTTTTTAATAATTAATGGGCTTATAATACACTATACATGATCCCCGTATAATTACAGAAGTAGTTGCTATTTATTAGATTCTAACCCAAATTTAAAATAAAAAAATTAAAGGTCCGTAAAATAAAATAAAAAATATTTTTTTTTAATTTTATTTTATGAAAATAATAATAATAATAATAATAATAATAATAATAATAATAATAATAATAATAATAATAATGTCGCATGTGAATTTCACCAAGCATACACGTCATCAACAAGAGGGAGAAAGTTGCGAGATGGACGTCCAAATAAGCACTTGGAAACATCCTACGAGGCGTCATTAAGGAGAAGAAACCCGAGTAAACAAGTATCAAGGCAAGACCTACTCGGGATCATCTAAAACAATTAAACTTACTCGGGGTGAGTAAAAAGACATTTTTCACTCAGATCATGAGACATCATTCGGACCAGCATACTTAACATTATACTCGGGATAAGCACGACAACCGAGTAAGAAGCTTAGAGAGTAGTCCACAAGTCAAGTCAAAAGGCTCCTTATTAAAGAAGGATTCTAACGAAAGAGAATGTTAAGCCTCCGAGAACACTTCTGATTCTCCAAGAAGTCTATACTCTTATAAGGAAATAAGTCCTAATCGGACTATGCTACTAGAATCACATTTAATCTCATTACTAGCTTCCGAAACAGGAAAGAAGACAAATCTACTTCAAGTAAGTAACCGAAATCACAATTAAATACAAAGATCCTGTATTACTTGTAAAAGGTAGATTATGGTTCTATAAAACATATAAATAGACTCATAATCTCATATAGACGATATAGCAGACACATCAGTGATACAAAAAAATATTAAAAGAGAGAAAGAGAGATCGAGGGTTGTAATTACTTTCTTCATAGTGGATTTTGGCTAGGTGGATCATATAACCACCCGTGGATGTTTCTCCGATCACCGGAGTTTTACCTTGTAAAACTTGTGTCTTATTACTTCCTTTTTCTCTCCTCTTTGATTTTTAGCTAAAATCCGGTCCTTGTTGGCTTTTCTGACAAAATCCAAAAATGAACGTCAACAACTGGCGCTAGAAGGAAGGGCTGAACCTCCGACCTTGTTAAAAGCGATAGCTGGAAGTAGAAGTAGTTCAGGGAATGGCCAAAAATCACCAGACGATTTCTATGTTGGCAACACGTCACGAGATCCTGCAGCAAACACAGAAAATCAGCCTGCACACTTGGCAGGGATCCAACAAGTTCCTCCAACTAACAGAGATCTAACGTTGCGTTTCCAAGAGGCATTGTAGCAATTGGTGACAGACGCAGCAAGGGAAGGGGTTGATCTACTGGCTGCAGGAGCACATACTCCCAATCCTCCACCCGCAAGGCTCAAATCGGTGGTAGTTGGGCCAGGAATAATTATGCCAAAAACCAGAAGGAACTCTTCCCCAATCAACCCGGCTGGACAGGAAACATCTGAAGAGGAACAACCTCACCAGAGGCTGGACCACAATCAAACAGTACGGTCCAGACATCGTAAATACGACCGACGCAGAGGTCGGTCATCATCAGAAGACAGTGATCAACACCATCACAAACGTCATCATGGAGTCACACGAGAGGTCTGGCATCAGAGTGAAGAGTCTGAGAAAAGAATGACTATAACCCAACGGTTTAACCGTCGGGGAAGTCCGATGGGAAATAGAGATGTTATAATCCAGAGCCTAACTCGAGAAGTTGAGAATAACAGGCATCAGATGGAAGCGTTGGTCAGACGTTATGGCTATAACGATCTATCCGACATTGACTCTGACAGTCCATTCACCAGGGAAATTTTGCGGACCCCTTTCCCATAAAGATTCAGGATGCCGCATGTGGAGCAATTCAAAAAAGATACAGATCCAAAGGAGCACGTTAGACGCTATAAAAATGCCATGGCTCAATATGCCCGCAGTGACCCCCTATTGTGTCTCAACTTTCCGTAAACACTAGGAGACACAGGGTCAAGATGGTTCGGAAGACTACCCCCGGTGAGCATCGAAAATTTCAGCGAACTGAGCAGAAGCTTCTCAAGGCAATTTCTGAGCAATGTTCACAGGAAAAAGTCGGTGGCCTACCTCTCTCAAATAAAGCAGGGGAAGAACGAGTCATTAAAGAAATACTTAGGCCGATTCGGCCAAGCAGTATCAGAAATTGGCAGTGCAAATGATGAAGCAATTATTACTGCTTTCACCAATAACTTGCAGAATGGATGGAAATCCTTTGATTTGAGAAGAGCATGGCTGACCAGGTATGCTGACATGATGGATATGGCAGGAGGATACGCACAAGCCGAAGAAGAAGAGTTAGCTACAGGAGGGAGCTATATGCACGGAGGAAAGCCTGAACAGAAGGATGCAGAATCTAAGGGGCAGAATCAAAAGGGAAAGCTAAAAGGGAAAGGCAAGGAGGAAAACAAGGATGAGGGTAATGGGCGTAATGTCGAACAGTCCACAGATAAATACCGAGGCAGATACACCAATTACACCCCTCTTCGAAAAAAAACAAGAAGAAATTCTAGCCATCCTAGAAGAAAAGAATATGGTGCAAGAACCGAGACGACAATCTCAGTTTGCCCGGAAAGATACAACCAAGTATTGCAGGTTTCACAAGGAAATCGGGCACGAGACTTCAAAGTGTTACCAGCTTAGAGATTACATAGAAACTCTCATTCGGGAAGGGCATTTGCGGGATATAATCTTAAAAAAAGATGAGAAATCAGAAGCTAAGAAAGAAGTTAAAGTTGATCATTCTGGATGAAATCAAAAGGCCAGTCCCGAAGCCAATAAGTTAATACATACAATTTTCGGAGGACCCTCTACTGGGAGAAGCAACCGAGAACGAACTCAGGAAATCAGAGAAGCAATAGAAGCAAGGAATAACTTTGACGTAAACTTGGTTGAGCCAGACCCGAAAAGGGTAAAGGAAGGATGGGACCCAATAGTCTTTACAGAGGCAGATTCCCATGGCGTCGATGTTCGGCCTAATGGCGCTTTGGTTATAAGTGCCCAGATTGGCCAAAGGGAAGTCCGGAGAATTTTAATAGATAATAGGAGTTCAGCAGACATCCTAAGCGTGGCTGTATACGACCAGTTAAGTCTAGACCGAAAAGATTTACAGCCTTTCCATACTCCATTAAGAGGGGTTGGAGGGATAGAGGTCAGGTCACTCGGGACGGTAAAACTACCCGTAAAGATTGGAACGGCGCCATGCCAGAGGACTGTCTTGCTCGACTTCGTGGTAGTTGATTTGGACAATTGGCCGTATAATACATTATTGGATCGGCCATTCCTGAATAAAATAAGGGCCGTGACGGCCACTTATGCATTAATGATCAAGTTCCTAACAAAACAAGGGGTTGGGATAGTCAAGGGATCCCAAGAGATGGCCCGAAGAGCAAACCTGTTAGTATACAAAGACAAGCATGATGCTGAACAAGTGTGCACCATAATGCAGCCAAATCAGTGTAAAGAGTCCTTGTCATTCGAACTGGATCCGAGGGAGGACTCGAATGAATCCAAAACAGAATTGGTTGAAGAAGTAGTACTTAAAGAAGATGAACGGGATAAGAAAATCATGATCGGGGCTAACTTGGATGGAAAAGTCAAGCAAGACCTAACCAATCTGCTTAGAGAGTACAAAGACGTGTTCGTTCGGAGTCATGAAGATATGATCGGAATAGATGCCCAAGTAATATCCCACTACCTCGCAGTTAACCCGAATGCAAAACCAGTAATACAAAAGAGAAGATCGTTCAATCTTGGAAGAAGTCAAGCAATCAAACAAGAAGTCAAGCAATCAAACAAGAAGTGGAAGAGCTACTGGCAACTGGATCAATCAGAGAAGTTAGCTACCCTCAGTGGGTCGCCAACGTAGTCCTCGTCCAAAAGAAAAATGGACAATGGAGGATGTGCGTAGATTTCATGGATCTAAACAAGGCATCTCCAAAGGATACCTTCCCACTTCCAAGGATAGACCAGCTAGTGGATGCCACAGCAGGTCACGAATTGCTCAGCTTCACGGACGCTTACTCGGGATACAATCAGATCCGGATGAGCAAAACTGATGAAGAAAAAACATCTTTCACAACGGATCAGGGTTTATATTGCTACACAGTAATGCCCTTCGGTTTAAAAAATGCAGGTGCTACGTATCAAAGGTTGGTCAACAAAATCTTCACTCGGCAAATAGGAAGGAACATGGAAGTATACATTGATGACATGTTGACTAAAAGTGTCTCGGCAGATGAGCATGCCCAGGACCTCCGAGAGACATTTGATGTCCTAAGAAGATACCAGATGAAATTAAACCTGAACAAATATTTATTCGAAGTCCCTTCGGTGAGATTTTTGGGTTTTCAAGTCCACCAAAGAGGAATCGAAGTTAATCCCAAGAAGATCCAGGCCTTGCAAAAAATGACCTCACCCAAAACATTGAAAGAAGTACAGCGCTTAACAGGGTGTTTGGCTTCCTTTGGAAGATTCATCTCGAGGGCTACAGACAGGTGCGCACCCTTTTTCAAGATAATCAAAAAAGGGAAAGGACTCGAGTGGAATAAAGAGTGCGAGCAAGCATTCTTAAACATAAACGAGTATCTGGGACAAGCACCAGTTCTCTCAAAACAGCAAAAAGGGGAAATACTTCAGCTGTATCTGTCAATAACCGAGCTTGCAGCAAGTTCAGTCTTAGTCAGAACAGAAGATGGAGTGCAGAAACCAATGTATTATACCAGCAAGGCACTCTTACCGGCTGAGACCAGGTACTCACAGGCCGAGAAGATGGCCTTAGCATTGGTTTCAACAGTAAAAAAGCTGAGACCATACTTTCAGGCCTATATAATCCAGGTTCTCACCAATTGCCCATTACGACAAATTTTACAAAAGCCAGAAATATCAGGAAGACTTACCAAATGGGCAATCAAGCTAAGTGAATTCGATATTCATTATGTCCCTTGAACCTCCCTCAAAGGACAAGCTGTGACAGACTTCATAGCCGAGTTCACAGAACCAAACCTGGAAGTAAAAAGACTGTTGGATAAAAGTTTCCCATGGAAACTGTATGTTGATGGTTCTTCAAACACTCATGGCAGCGGAGCAAGGATTGTAGTTCGCACCCCAGAAGGAGATGATGTTGAATGTGCCATGAGATTTGATTTCAAAGTAACCAATAATCAAGCCGAGTACGAGGCATTGTTAGCTGGACTCAGAGTCTGTATAGCTCTCGGGGCATATGAAGTTGAGATATTCAACGATTCACAGGTAGTTGTCAACCAGGTTATGGACGAGTACCAGGCCAAAGATGAAGGTATGATAGCCTACCGTGACATCGCGAAATAGCTCATCCAAAAATTTAAAGAATACAAGATTGCTCAGATTTCCAGGGAAGAAAATGAAAAGACTGACGCTTTGTCTAAATTAGCGTCAGCAACAACCACAATCAGACCAAAGAACATTCCGGTTGCACACCTCCTTAAACCGAGTACAGTTGAACCTAAACATTTGGAAATTTTAGAAGTCCGAACATCGCAAGACGGTTGGATGGTCTAGCTGAGAAGGTTCCTGGAAGAAGGCGTACTCTCAAAAGATCCGGTACTAGCAAAGCGCATCAGGTATCGATTGGCTAGGTATACTGTGATCGGAGGAGAATTATACAGAATGTGGTTTTCCCGAGCTCTCCAGAGATGTGTACCAGAAGAAGATGCACATCAAATACTTCAAGAGATCCACGGAGGAGTTTGCAGAAACCACACAGGGGGTAGAAGTCTAGCGCATAAGGTGCTCAGGCAAGGCTATTACTAGCCTACGCTTTTCTCAGATGCACAACAGTGGTCTGAAAGTTGCAATACCTGTCAAAGGATTGCTAACGATATCCGACAACCCCTAGAAAAGCTCAGAAACCTCACTGCCCCATGGCCATTCGTCATGTGGGGCCTAGACCTGATCGACCCAATGCCAGCTGGGACAGGGGGTGGAGCAAAGCACGCCATAGTAGCTGTCGATTATTTCACAAAATGGGCAGAAACTGAAACGCTGGTGCATATCACAGAAGCCAACACCATAAATTTTGTAAAGAACAACATACTTTATAGGTTTGGAGTTCCGGACACTATAATCACCGATAATGGCACCCAGTTTGATAACCAAAAGTTCAGGCAGTTGTGCGAGAAGTATCAGATTGCTAACTACTATGCGACACAACTCACCCTCAAACAAACGGGCAGGTAGAAGCAATAAATAAAATTATCAAGCACACCATCAAAGCAAAGTTGGATGCCAAAAAAGGAAGATGGGTTGAAAAGCTTCCTGAAGTATTATGGGCATACCGGACGACAACAAGAACTTCAACAGGAGAAACTCCGTTCACCTTAGCATTCGGAACAAAAGCTATCATCCCCGTAGAAACATCGTATGCATCCCCCCGGGTCAGGCTTTACAATGAAGAGCAGAATATTGATATGCTATTACAAAGTTTGGATGAGCTAGAAGAAAAAAGGGAGAAGTCCCGAATAAGAAATATAGCATATCAACAAAGAGTGGCTTGTCACTACAATTCTCGTGTTCTGATCAGGAAATTCCGGCTTGGAGACATAGTGCTCAGGAGGGTATCACTAAACATGAAAAATAAAGCTGCAGGTTCCCTGGCAGATAAATGGGAGGGCCAATACAAGGTCGAGGGAATGGATGGCCATTGAGCATATTGGATTGCACGACCCAACGGAAGGGTTTTACCCCGACCATGCAACGCTCAATATCTAAAGATTTTCTATCCTTAACTTGTTTTTCCTTTTTGTTTTCTTAGTCAGGGCTATTAGTTGCGATAAATGTTAGCTATGGAATTTAAATGTGTTGATTTTGCAGTGATAAATAAAAATTATTAGGGAATTCCGAAAAGAAGCATATGATAATAAGAGCATATGGAAGAGCATGATAATAAGAACATGCAAATAGAATACTCGGGACCATCAAATCCCGAATGGGCGGAGAAGCTCGAAGGAGCATGCTAGCCGAGCAAGGTCAAATTGACCTTAGCAAAAAGACAAACCCGGTGCACCAGATTTTGGAAAAATGCTCGGGACGCTATCGGAAGAAGTTCCGGTGAAATGCGTAGCTGTGTTGAGCAATCTTAAAGAGAGCTCAACGATTCGGCAAACCCTTACGCATAGAAACCGGGGAGACGTCCTTCGTATTGCTTAAGGACTCGAACATATGATCATGGTGAGCCTTGATGTAATATTCGGGTAACAACCGGGTATGAAACACGTGTAAACTTGCCTGTTTCAAGATAACTCGATTAATAATAAAGAGCCAGTTTAATAAGATACTTGGCAATTAAAGACATTCGGGTAACAACCGGTTTAATAAGATACTCGGTTAAGTCACCCGAACATTGAAGAGCCAGTTTAATAAGATACTTAGCAATTAAAGACATTCGGGTAACAACCGGTTTAATAAGACACTTGGTTAAGTCACCCGAATATTGAAGAGCCAGTTTAATAAGATACTTGGCGATTAAAGTTATTCGGGTGACAATCGGTTTAATAAGATACTCGATTGAGTTACCCGGACATCAGCCAGTTTAATACAGCACTCGGCAACAATCAGCAATAAGCAGATCAAGACCATTCAATTCAGAATAAAATAGAATTTTATTGCTCTAAGAAAAATGGTTACAGTTCAAAGAACCTTACAAAAAAAAAATATAAAGGAATCTTCTACAAATTTACAAAAGTCAAGGCTTTGAGGATTTCGAGCCTTTGCCGATATTCGGGTCTGGCACCATCTCGTATTCACAGAGCAGGCTTTCGTTAGACGGCCAAACAATAGGGTCGACGGTATCATCCATCCACTGGCTGTAATCCTCACCCGGGATCGGCCCGACATCTGGGACCACACCCTCGACCGACTCTTGACTGGCGTAAAAGGTCAAGAGAGAATGCTCGGACGAAATCTCTAAATGCATGGGATGAGGCTCTTTGCCTTGACTACGAAAATAGGCTCTCCATTCCTTCATCTAAATCCGAAGAGACTCCAAGGACCGGTCCACGTGATGTTGGATTGACAACTCCCAATTAGCTCGAGCCTTCTCAGTCGCCATATTCTTAACTTTGAAGAATTCACCGGTCGAAACTAGCCTGCGTTGAAATTCCCAAAGAAGTAGGGCATCGTAAGTAGGGGATCTTTTAAAACGATCCACCCATTGGACTTCAAGTTCCAACCCGGCCTCTCGGGATAGGGATTCAACTGTCAACACTAGGCGCTCCAGATCTTCGATTTTTTGGTCATACGCCGACCTCGACTGCTCCGCCTCCTGCTCGGCCTTAAGCATGGATTATTCAGCAGAAGATAAAAGATTTTGAAGTGATGCAACCTTCTCCTCTGCCAAAGATGCCTTCTCCTCGGCTTCAACCAGCTTCTCCAGACAATGGTCAGTGAATATTTGTACAAAACCGACCTCCTGCTGATAAGCTTTCTCAGCTCGAGCACGACCTTCCTCACTCGCCTTCAGCTAAGCCTCTAGATGCCTTATTCGATCGGCTTGATGTTGCTGCGTCTGAATTAGCTCAGCAAATTCGGCCACCATCTGTAAAGGAATATATTTAAAAATCTGGCAGAAGCAAAACAATAAAGAAGTCAGATTTAACTTACATAAGATGCACCGTTAAAAACGTTTTGAAGACGTTCGGACAGTGAACCATCTCTAAGGCTGCTCCAGCGGTCCTCTCCAATGAAAGCCCGACCGGAGGACATCTACAGTAGCATATCCTGGGGAGAAGGATTTAAAGGCGCCCCCGAAGGTTCAGCCCCTGTATTCCTAACCTCGGGGATAGAAGAAGCCATGTTCAGTTCTGAGGTCGCCGCATCTTCTGATGCTCAAACGCCAACACTCGGAGCAATCTCATCCGCAACATCTTCATCGTTGGAGTGGATGAATGAGACCACCCGAGGAACTTTAAGAGGACAGGTCGACGAAATAACTGCCTTTCGCTTCTCACCTCGAGAACGGTGGAAGTTAAGGTTAGCAACAGGATCTTCTTACAGATCGTCCCGAAAAGACTAGAAGAATTCGGTGCCCGTAGGCACTTGATCCGTAAAGATGTCACCACCATCGCCAGTTTCAAACCGCCCAACAGGCTCTTCACCCGGGCCTTCACATTGCCTCTCCCTATTTTCAGGCAGTTGGGTGTCAGTTGGCTCACTTTGGCCACTTGGACCAGTAAAATCCTGAGTAGAAGGCTGAGCACCCTGATGAACGTACTCGAGGATCTGTTCCTCAGTAATGTCGGTTTCCTCATCAGACTAGGGTGGAGCAATACCTTCATCGCCCTGACGGGAAGCTTTTTTTCTACTCGCCTGCAGAATTGACTTCACTTGGCGAGCCAGAAGATAGCTGACGACGTCCGTATCGAACACTTTAAAAAGAAAAAAGAAAAAAAAGATTCATGTCAGAAAATGAAAAGCAGAAAAATACAATAGAAAGGGCGCCGGGTCACTTACATCGCCTGCGATGGCTCAAAATCTGTCTGAAGAAACCGAGCTTTATCAAATCCTCTTTAAAAAGGTAGCTCTTGCTCCTCTTCTCCAGAGTACGAACAGTTGCCCGAGTCAGCCATTTCAGCTCATAATCACTATAATCAATTATTTTTCTGTTCCACACTTTAAAGGAACAGAAGAAACGGGGAACACTCAACACCGTTCGGGAATCCCCAGATCCAACAATGACGTTGAGCCCGAGAGCCCCTCCAGCGAAAAACCAAATGTTCTTCCATAATTTGTTGGATGTAGGGAATCCCCATACAAAACCCTTCTTTTTTGGGTCATTAGAGGTGTCGACCTTCCGATTCACCTTTGCTTCTTTGGGGCCCCAGCCATCCAATGGAGTAGATGTAAGAAAATAGGTCCCTGTCTTGCTAACCTGCCTCAGCGTAAAGAAATGCTTGATTTCATTTGGGGAAGGCGGTGAAAGGTTCATTCTACTGAACATATGCCACATGCACATCAGGACTTTATAACTATTCGGGGCCAACTGAGCTGGGGCTATCCCTGCTTCAGCCAAAAACCAGGCAATAAATTGCTGAAAGGGAAGCGTGACACCACAACATAACATTGATCCATAAATCGCGACCATACCCTCATGAGGATTCCAAGCGGCTCTATCCCCCGTAGGAACCAGAGCAACCGAGTCGAGGAAGTCGAATTGGGAACAGTATTTTTCTATTTCAGCTGGCCCGACCACATTCGGTTCAGTATTAAAACCACTCGGACGAGCATCAGAAAATGAAAGACGAGACACCCTGGACACTTCATCAACATCATTCTCGTTAACAGCCTGTTCCCTGATCTGAATATTGCTCGAGCCATGCTTGTGTACCTCACTTCTACTTTGATGTTTACCCATCCTTAGAAAAGATACCCTGTGGTCAGAAACGTCAGAATCAGAACTGGCTACAGGATTAAAAATGACGTCAGGGTAAAGCCCAGAAACGTCGACTTCTAAAAATGAAGGTTCACCAGAAGAAGTTTCCCCCAACAATCTTCGAACACATAAAACTAACTGATAATCCCCACGATTTAGAGCATCAAGAGCTATGTTACAAAGACGAAGGCGAGATGAAGGCTCCATCGAAACTAACCTTAAAAAGAATGGAATACTGGAGCAAAAAGCCCTTGATGAAGAAAGCGATCTGCAGCGAAATCCGGACCGATAGGAAAATTCTGGCTTTCTCAAATAAGAATAAACTACCACAAATTCGGTGAAGAATTTAAAGGGGTGGTGACACGAAACCCTAGGGCCTCAAGGTGGAAAAAATTTATGATGAGGTTTGATGACGTAGGCGGCTTTGGGGAAACGTAAAAATCATTTCTCATAAATGATATCTAAAAACGAAAAGACTAGGTACACGTGTCAAAACAGGAACTAGCCCTCGACCGTCAGAACTTCAAAACGTCGCCATCATTTAAGATCTCGCGTGATGAAGCGAATCAAAATTACAGGGTCACCATTACGACACTCCATTATGACAAGACGACTATTTTGACGCGAGTAAAAATTGGGATAATTAAAATACTCTTGCCCGAAATGAAATTCACTCGGCAAAAATATTTTAAGGGGGTATTGTCGTATGTGAATTTCACCAAGCATACACGTCATCAACAAGAGGGAGAAAGTTACCAGATGGTCGTCCAAATAAGCACTTAGGAAACATCCTATGAGGCGTCATTAAGGAGAAGAAACCCGAGTAAACAAGTATCAAGGCAAGACCTACTCGGGATCATCTAAAACAATTAAACTTACTCGGGGTGAGTAAAAAGACATTTTTCACTCAGATCATGAGACATCATTCGGACCAGCATACTTAACATTATACTCGGGATAAGCACGACAACCGAGTAAGAAGCTTAGAGAGTAGTCCACAAGTCAAGTCAAAAGGCTCCTTATTAAAGAAGGATTCTAAAGAAAGAGAATGTTAAGCATAAAGGGTTCCTCATCCGAGAACACTTCTGATTCTCCAAGAAGTCTATACTCTTACAAGGAAATAAGTTATAATCGGACTATGCTACTAGAATCGCATTTAATCTCATTACTAGCTTCCGAAACAGGAAAGAAGACAAATCTACTTCAAGCAAGTAACCGAAATCACAATTAAATACAAAGATCCTGTATTACTTGTAAAATGAAGATTAGGGTTCTATAAAACATATAAATAGACCCATAATCTCATATAGACGATATAGCAGACACATCAGTGATACAAAAAATATTAAAAGAGAGAAAGAGAGATCGAGGGTTGTAATTACTTTCTTCATAGTGGATTTTGGCTAGGTGGATCATATAACCACCCGTGGATGTTTCTCCGATCACCGAAGTTTTACCACGTAAAACTTGTGTCTTATTACTTCCTTTTTCTCTCCTCTTTGATTTTTAGCTAAAATCCGGTTTCTGTTGGCTTTTCTGACAAAATCCAGAAAAGAACGTCAACAAATAATAATATTAATAATAAAAAAAATAATAATAATAATTTAATCTAACTACATTGTTCATATTTAATAGCTAAACCCATAATTAATTGAAAAATAAGGGTTGCTATTTATTCAAGTGAGATGTTAACTTTATAATTAAATTAAAAAGCTAATGGACACAAATTTTTTTTAGAAATTTAGAGAAAGGATAGTACTATCACATCACATGCTAAATTGATTGAGAAATTACCATGGAGTTGCAAAAGCATAAATGAAACATCTAAAAAGTTGTAAAATGAGGCTAGAGTGAGCAAGGAAGTAAATGTTGATTCAAATTTTTGGAAGTTTCGGTAAAAATATTGGCAATATCCTCAAATCATCGGAGATATTTTAGTCAAAATACCTATTCTAGAGCGGCAATAATCGAACCCAAACCACACATTTTTCAGGCACAAATGTCCTGAAATAGAAAGTGTAAGAAACTTGCACTTGTCTACCTCCATTATGTTGATGAAACACTTTAACCCTACCCGGTCTCCACTCATGATAGATAATATGTGGGAAATGTAGGATACTTGAATGGAAGAGAGATTTTATTAATAATTTCTCCACTTAAGGTGGGAGACACCGTACAAACCAATAAACTGATAAGAAAATTCATGATTTTCTCCTAGTAGTGTTTCTCTTAAATAGAGTTATTGCCTATGACTAGATAACGATTAACTCAACATATAAATGAGGTGAAGATAAACATAAATAAACAATCCTACTAATTATCCTTTATCTAATCACGATACTTGGGGTTGGGTTTCCTGATTCTCCGGGAACAAGTCTTATCATCTGTCTGCCCTTAGACACGATCCTTGTCCTCAAGGTCGATGTCAGGAAATTGATGGCGGCGCTAATCAACAGCCTCCCACATTGTATCTCAGTAGGCAAAGACTTCCATTGCACCAAAGCTTCTGTGACATATTTGCCTCCTTGCTTAATAACCCAATGATAATCACGAATGGACAATGAGCGAAGTACTGGTGTATTGTCTTCAGAGAAAGGTGGTAGGTCGGGAATGATCCGGGAGGTATCTCCAATTTTTTTCTTAAGCAATGATACATGAAATACATGGTGGATTCGAGCCGTGTCAGGTAGAGCTAACTTGTATGTCACGGTACCGATACGAGCAATAATTTGATAGGGTCTGAAGAAACGATTGGCTAGTTTTTGATGAGCTCTACGGAAAAGGCTTCTTTGGCGATATGGTTGAAGACGCAAATACACCCAATCACCGATTTCTTATTCACAATCACTACGTTTCTTATCGACTTGCTGCTTCATATGATTACTGGCTCGTTGTAAATGAACTTTTAATTGACAAAGCAACTCATCCCTGGCAACCAACTCCTTTTCCACTTCAGCGGCCACTACTGAACTTGCCATATAATTCACTAAAGTACATGGAGGATGACCATATAAAGCTTGAAAGAGAGTCATCCTAAGCGATTGATGGAAGGTGGTATTGCACCAGAATTCTGCCAAAGAAAGGTGATCACACCACTATTTAGAATGCTGGCTACAAAGATAACGGAGGTATTGTTCCAAACAGCGGTTGACGACTTCCGTCTTGCCATCGAACTGTGGGTGATAAGTCGTGCTCATCTTTAACTGAGTGCCTTGAAGGGGAAGTCAATAAATGGTGGCAATGGCTCCATAAGGTTTATAAGGAGGAAAACCAACCTGTTACATGGCAAGTCTTTCAGACAAAATTATTTGCTCGTTTTGGACCTACAGAGTATGAAGATTTTGATGAAGCTTTATTGCATGTTACCTAGAAGGGAACATTGTGCGAATAACAAACTAAATTCGAACGCTTGGCTAATCGAGTGGAAGGTTGGCCATAAAAAGCTTTGATTGGCACATTCTTGGGAGGGTTATACACATATATTGCAGCAGCTGTGAAAATGTTCAAACCACACACTTTACGGGACACCATTAACTGTGCTCGAATGCAAGAGAAGCAACTGGCACGTATAAAGCCACTGGCTCGGAATGTACCCAATCAAAATACCTCACGACCACTTTATGATAGAACTAAACTAGTTCTAAATCTACCCAAAACCCTTACACCATCGTCCCCGGGATCATTAACCACGAAGAGATTATCGTGGGAGGAAATACAAAAAAAAAAATGTGAGAAGGGTCTTTGTTTTAGTTGCAATGAACGTTTTACCCCTGGTCATCGTTGTACCACCAAACAGTTGTTCATCTTCAACTCGAAAGTTGACGAAGGAGAAGACCTTTCCGGTGAGATGGTAAAATCAAAGGAAGAAGACGCACTAATTGAAGAAGAGGAACCATAAATTTCACTGCATGCTTTAACGGGATACACGTGACAACGCACGATAAGGGTGACGGGTCATATTGGACATCAAAAAATGTTAATCTTGGTGGATAACGGGTTAACTCATAATTTCGTGGATCAACGGGTGGCACAACTACTTGGTCTGGCAATAAAACTCATTGACCAATTTTGGGTGATAGTGGCCAATGGAGAACGTTTACTCTGTACCGAGAAGTATGATAGGGTAAGTATTGTGATCCAAGGTTCAGAGATTGTGGTGACGTTGTATTCTTTACAGTTGACAGGATTGGACGCGGTGTTGGGCATCCAATGGTTGGAAAAACTTAGACCGGTTGTGTGTGATTGGGGAAAAATGTCCATGACTATCACTAAAGGCAATCAGGTGTATGATTTGGTTGCTCCATGTAATGCTCAAGGCCTTGCCATTAGTAATGCAGTAATGGGACGTAAAGTAGCAGTCGGTGGAGAAGTATTTGCTATATCTGTCTGGGCAGCCCATTCGGAAGCAAATACCATAATACCAGAAGAGGTTCAAGCTATTTTGGATAAGTTTCCAGAACTCTGGGAAGAACCCCAGTCACTACCACCTAATCGGGCCTTTGATCATCGCATTGTCCTCAAAGAAGAAGCAGGGCCCATCAGCATTAGGCCTTATAGGTATGCCTATTTCTAGAAAGTCGAAATTGAAAGTCAAGTATCAGAAATGCTTTTATTTGGTTTAATCTACCCTAGTCGTAGTCCTTTTTCGTCACCCAGTTTGTTAGAAAAAAAAAATGGCACTTGGCGATTTTGCACGGACTACTGTGCCCTGAACACTGTGACAGTAAATGATCGATTTCTGATTCACATAGTGGACGACATGCTCGAAATTGCATGGCTCTAAATAATTTACAAAATTGGATTTACGGGCGGGTTGCCATCAAATTCAGGTTCACCCAGATGGCATCCATAAAACAACGTTCAGAACCCACAGTGGACACTATGAGTACTTGGTGATGCCATTTGGCTTATGCAATGCTCCATCAACTTTTCAAGCGGCCATGAATAATATTTTTCAACCTTATTTATATCAATTTATTCTTGTTTTCTTTGATGACATTCTTGTCTATAGTTCAGATTGGGACCAACATTTGTTACATATCTAGAAGACCTTTGAAATTCTGTTAGCTTAACATTTCATGGTAAAACTGAAAAGTCCTCATTTGTTGATTGACTTATTTCGTGAACAACCACATTGTTGGGGTTCATATAAGGGTAGCTTAGTCTCTCAAGACCTCAAGAGGAGAAGCACCAAAGGTAAAATTCTTATGCTTACTTACTTTGAAGAGATAGTTGCACACACTCGCATATTCATGCATAACTCTTGATCTTATATGTTGAGTGTTTTCTTGTGTGCATTTCAGTTTAAATGACTCTTGTTGCCTATTTGCATCTTGCTATAAAATTTTTATGTCATGCTAGGCATTAAAATAGGATGCATTTTCATCACTCTTGTACTTGTTGCTTGTATGGTTGTTTGAGTGTTGAAGTAAGAATTGCGCTGGTGGTGCGCTACTCGACCAGCGCACCTCACCAGCGCAACATTCAAAGTGGGTTGTCGCTAGTTATGCGCCACTGAGGTGCGTTGCTGCACCCGCGCAAAGATGCAAAAAGTGGGCGTGCGCTAGTGGTGGGCTACTCGACTAGCGCAGCCCTACCAGTGCAAACATTCCAGTGGTTTTGCGCTTGTGTTGCGCCACTGACGTGTGCCACTCAACTAGCGCCTATTAAATTTTTTAGGCAGTGCGCTGGTGGTGCGCTACTCAACCAGCGCACCTCACCAGCGCACAATAAAGAAGCTGGAACGTTTTTTCCAAAACGACATCACTTTGTTTGGATCTCATATATATATATATATATATATATATATATATATATATATATATATATATATATCTCATTGTCTTAAGGTCGTGTAAGAGTTCAAAATATCATATATTTTCCTTAGAACACATTTCAAAGGAAAAACACTTTAAAGAACTCATTTTTACTCACTCAAAGCATTCTCATGTGCATCAAAACTTCATCTTGCATCATCTAAGTTCATCTAGAGTGCATCTATGGATAGGGTTGCTTCATCACATCTTGTTTGGTAAGCTCTTCACTATCTTCTTACAAGTTAAGTGTTTTTGCTTGCTAAATGATCTCTTTAATTAATTGTATTCTCTTAGAATATTTCTAGATACAAATTAGAGATTGTTGTGATGACATGATTGAGTGTTGTATTGTGATAGCTTCATTGGATTGATTGATCTATGTTTAGCTAAGCTATTTGAACATGTCATATAACACTTGATATCTAGGATTGCATTAATTGTCATCTCATTATCCTAGATAAGCATATAGGTTTCCTAGCCTTGTTTGTTCATTGAATATCATCACATATTCACTTAGGACACTTTATCTCTTCATTGAGAAGTAAGACTTGTGTTGCTTCTGGGTGTAGGTAGCTTAAAGCACAAGCAAGATGAACTAGGTTCACTTATACCGGGATTAGGTAATGGTGGTGGATTAAACCGGGATTAGGTTGTAATTCCTTACCATTAGTGGATTCGAGGTTCTAGTGTGACGCACTCATCAGCCCGTGGTTTTTTCCCATTTGGAGGGTTTCCACCTATATCTTAAGTGTTGTTTATATTTCCGCATTTTTACACTTGTGATTTTATTGTAACTAGCTAGGGGCATTTTCGTAATCTTGACCTTTAAAGAAAATTGGGTAAATTTGTTTACAATCTATTCACCCCCCTCTAGATTAATATTATGCACACCATAATATTTGTTTCAAAAACCATCCAAGTGTGCTTTTGCTCAAACGGAGGTTGACTATCTAGGGCACCTTATCACAGTTGACGGGGTCAAAGTAGATCCTCACAAAATTGACGTCATGCAAACATGGCCTAGTCCAACAAATGTAACGGATCTGTTGGGATTTCTAGGTCTCACAGGGTACTACCTTAATTTCGTCAAGCATTGCGGTATCATTACAAAACCCCTTACATATCTCTCAAGAAGGGTCAATTTAAATGGAATGCCGAGGCTGAAGCAGCATTTGGAGAACTATAATTAGCCATGAGGACCACTCCTATGTTGGGCCTACCGAATTTTTCCATACATTTTGTCATTGAAATGGATGCTTCCGAAAAAGGAATTGGAGCAGTATTAGCACAAGACGGTCGTCCATTGGACTACATGAGTAAAGCTATTGGGCCACGAAAGGTTGGGTGGTCAGTTTATTCTATGGAAATGCTGGCGATCGTTGAAGCAATCCGCTTATGGCGTCCCTATTTATTGGGCCAAAGTTTTCAAATTTAGACAGATCAAAAAAGTCTGCGATTCTTCTTAGAACAACAAGTGGTTTCTCTAGAGCAACAACGATGGGTCTCCAAACTTCTAGACTATGATTATGAAATCATTTACCGTCCTGGTCACACAAACTCTACAGCAGATGCACTTTCGTGGATGCCCCAATCACATACTGACCAAACCATGGAGTTAGAACCGGTAAAATTAACCCGTAACCCGCCAACCTGACACGAACCCAAGGTCAATAAACGAGTTGGGTTGGCTTCAAAACGGGTTCGGATTTTAATCGGGTCAACCCGTTTAACCCGTTTATTATACGGGTCATGTCGGGTCTAGATAAACAGGTTCGCGGGTGACCCGTTTAACCCGTATAGTTATATAGATACATTTATAATTGTTATTACTACAGGGGTTATAAATAATTTTTACCATACTATATAATCATTCTTTAAGTCTCTCATGATTGCTGCCAACCCTAACTACTCTCAAACTCTCATCGACAATCACCTACCTCCTCTCCGGCCATCGCCATCGTCGGTCATTGCTTGGTTGCTCGTCTCCCTTACCTTCAGGTGCGTTTCAGTTTCATTTGAGCTTGTTTTCAATTTCGTTTCTCTTTTTATTTTTCACTCTCTCTGCTCTTCGTTTTACTATTTTCAGGTTGCAATTTGGTATTTTCTTTGATTTTGTTTATGTGGGTGTGATTTAAATTGATTTATACTCATCTTCAATGTTAGAAATCATGATTTTTTTATGATTTTTTGTTTCTTTTCACAAGATATGTGCAACATTGAGTTTCATTTCTTAATTTTTAATATTAGTATAAACCCAATTCCACTTGTAGTTTTGTTTATCTGGGTTTGTATACGATTCTAACTATAAGCAATTTATGTTAAGAGTACCTTCTGTGTATGGTACATATTGATGCATTTGATTATCAGTACAATAGATTATGTCCTATGGTCAAATTTGACTACAAAAGATGGTAATATCACAACAATGAGTTTGACCTGATGATTTAATTTTGGATTTATGTTATATGTGTACCTTTTTGGTTATTCAATGCTTATATATGGTGTTATTCAATGCCTATATATGACTTAATTTATGTTCGATGCCATGTTTTTTTTCCTTATTTGATTCTTTTTTTGTTATCTTAATTGAATCTTAATGGAATGATATCGATTGCATTGTGGAATTTTTATGTTTTTAGCGTTAGTTTTATCTGTTTAATGTTTTTTTTTTTTGCTTTGTCTGATAGAAATTTATGTGTTACAGATTGGATCTAGGTGATTTATGATTGTTTTTCTTTGATGCGTAAGTCTGTTGGAATTCATTGGGATTGCATTTCTTGAAAAGTCTTGAAATGTGTTGAATAATGCTTTATAGAGCTATCACTCTATCAGCCTGTCAATTCCTTTTTTTTTTGGTAGTGAGTCTGTGTTGTATACTCGTGTCCTTCACTGAATTATTAAATTTGTATGTTGTTTTACAGCAAAATCTATGGATTTAAGTTCACAGAATGACGTTATTCCAAGTTTGGGAGAGGACGAAGAAGGCAATGACACTATGGAGCCAATGAAGGAAAATAGCAGGTCTAATACCCCGATTGAGAGTGGTCAAGGTCGAAAAAGAAAACGCACTTCAACTGTGTGGTCTTCGTTTGTGATTGTAGGAAAAAATGCACAGGGAAAAGAACACTGTAAGTGCAAATATTGTGGAAAGCAGTACATTTGTGAAGGCACTCATGGTACAGGTAACATGAAACGTCATATAGAGTTTTAATGTCCTAAGACAATAATGCATGACCCTTGTCAAATGTTATTGAAAAATAATAAATCTGCCCATGACAGTTTCCAATCCGAAAAGTCAAAATGGATTTAGAACAATAGTAGCTGAAACTATTGTTTTGCATGATTTACCTTTTTCGTTTGTTGAGTGGTCGGGTGTTAGAAGAATGATTGAATATTGCACAGATGAGTTCCATATGGTGTCTAAGAATACCATGAAAGCGGATGTATTGAGCTTGTATGGTGTTGAAAAAACTAATGTCAAGACATTGTTAGAAGAAGCATCTGGTAGAATATGTCTAACATCTGATTTATGGACTTCCATAGCCACTGATGGTTACATATGTCTCACTGCATATTTTATTGATAAAAAAATTGGGTTCTTCAAAAAAAAGTATTGAGCTTTTGCTTTATGTCACCTCCACATGATGGGGTTTCTCTAGCGGATAAAATTAAGACATTGTTGTGTGAGTGGAAAATTGAGAACAATTTTTTTTTCAATTAATTTGGACAATGCTTCATCCAATAATTCGTTAGTGCATAATTTGAAAAGTCATTTGAACATAAACAAAGCAGTTTTATGTGATGGAGAATTCCTACATATTCGTTGTTATGCTCATATCATTAATTTGATTGTTCAAGATGGATTAAAGGAAATAGATGGTGTTGTCCATAAGGTCAGTGAGAGTGTGAAATATGCAAGAGCTTCGCAAACTAGGAAGCAAAAGTTTATGGAGTGTATCAATCGAGTTCATTTAGATTCTAAACGGGGTTTAAGGCAAGATGTTCCTATTAGATGGAATTCCACTTACC
The DNA here is from genome assembly GCA_032871835.1 of Dipteronia dyeriana. Taxonomy (NCBI): domain Eukaryota; kingdom Viridiplantae; phylum Streptophyta; class Magnoliopsida; order Sapindales; family Sapindaceae; genus Dipteronia; species Dipteronia dyeriana. The sequence goes on from CM065303.1 coordinate 18,819,563, forward strand.
TTATGCTTTATAGTGCTATTTATTATCAACCTGCTTGGACTGCATTAGAGTTGACTGATAGTAATTACAAGCATTGCCCTTCTGAAAGTGAGTGGGAAAATGTTGAGAAACTTTGCAAGTTTTTGCATCATTTTTATGACACTACTAATCATTTTTCGGGAACAAAATATCCCACTTCAAATGTGTACATGCCTAAGGTGTTTATTACTTATTTGACTTTAATGCAAAACTTGGCAAGTGATGATCCGTTCTTCAAAGCGATGTCAAATCAAATGTACACAAAGTTCCACAAGTATTGGTCTGATTTTTCCACTATTTTAGCAATAGCTATTATTTTGGATCCTCGTTACAAAATGGAGTTTGTGATGTTTGTTAATGAGAGATTATATGGTGTTGAATCAAAGCAATTGGAAGAAGTTAAGAGAAAATTGTTTGATTTGTTTAATGAGTATGTCACTAGCTCGACTGGACGATATACCATTAGGCCATCTCCACCATCTCATCCTAGTACTTCCAGCGGACGACAAAGAGTAGATGACCTTGATATTGTTTTACTGGTGAGTACTAAATAAATACTTTGTTTATTTAATCATTATTTGTTTATAGTTATGACTTTTTTGCTTTAATGATTTAATTACACATGTGTAGGACTTTGATAATAATATCAATGGTGATATTATTAACATTCAAAGGACACAGTTGGATTTATATTTGGAGGAGAGAAGACTTGAAAGGTCAATTGATTTAAACATTTTAGACTTTTGGAAGGGAAATGAATCTCATTATCCTGAACTTGCTGACATGGGTCGTGATATTTTAAGTGTTCCAATATCTACAGTGACATCTGAATTAGCATTTAGCATAGGTGGTCGGGTTCTTGATCAATTCCGGAGTTCACTTCTTGCGAATGTAGCAGAAGCCATAGTTTGCAGTCGTGATTGGATACTTGGAAATGGAGGTAATGATTTTACTATGACTTTGATAATTGTATTGTTGATTTCATTTTTAATAATTGATATTTGTATTTAATTGTATACCACCTGACCATTATTGTAGAGAGTGCAGTTTTGAAATGTGAAGAAATTACTAAAGATTTGTGGGAAATGGATAATGACTGTACTCCTCCCAATACTCAAACATCGTACGGGCAAAGTTCAATTCAAGCCTATTAAATACATATCTATCATTTTCAATTCAAGCCTATTAAATACATATCTATCATTTTCTTTGGACAACAATCTAGAGCAATTTATGATTATAGATGATTGTATGGATTATTTAAGGATTCATTTGTTTTTTTTTTTATTTTGTTTGGACTATGGATGACTGTATTTACCTTTCGGGATGACTGTATTTGCCTTTCGGGATGACTGTATTTAATTATATATTTGTTGTATTATTTGATGGTATTAGATTGGATTGGAGTGGATTATTAGAAACTATTACTCTATTAGGTTGGATGTATTTATTACAGGTTGGAAAATTACAAATTTAATATGATTTTTCTAAAAAATGTTAGGTAAACAGGTTAAACGGGTTCAGGTTAAATGGGTTAAACGGGTCATACGGGTCAAACCCAACCCATTATGACCCGATCAAATTATTAAACGTGTTACGGTTCAACCCGTATAACCCGTTTAATTAAACGGATCGTGTTTGGTTTCAAAAGGTTAACCCGTTTAATTAAACGGACCGTATCGGGTTAAGGGTTAATACTATTCGGGTTGTGTCGGGTTGAGGTCAACCCGACCTATGAACCCGAATTGCTAGCTTTACATGGATTCATCAAAAGTGACCTTCACTCCACCACAGAGTGTGGAACTCGTGGCTATTAGTATCCCTCAATGCCAATTATGGACTGAATTACGCAAGGCCAATACTGAAGACCCGTAATCCTCATCTTGTCAATAGAGAAGGCATCTTGCTATATAGAGGTAGGCTCGTGATTCCTCCTTCTTCACCCTTGTGGACAGCACTGCTCACAGAGGTTCATGATTCCAAAATTGGTGGCCATTCTGGTGTTCTTCGCATTTACAATCGCTTAGCTCAATCTTTCTTTTGGAAAGCTATGAAACAAGATGTTTAACAATTTGTGGCTGAATGTGAGGTATGCCAACGTAATAAGACAGAGGCTCACTCTCCAAAAGGACTGTTGCAACCGTTACCGGATCTGTCACAAGTGTTGGAAGATATCTCATTGGATTTTATGGAGGCGCTTCCTTTCTCCAATGATAATCCGACAATGATGGTGGTGATCGATCGCCTCACCAAATATGCTCACTTTATGGCCCTAACACAACTGTATACAGCCAATATGGTAGCCGAAACATTCACCAATCAGATTGTGCACCTCCACGGTATTCCACTTTCCATGGTTAGTGATCGTGATCCTGATCCATTTTTTTTAGTCAATTCTGGAAGGAATGTTTTTAAGCTTCAAGGCACTCAGTTAAAGATGAGCACATCCACAGTCCGATGGCCAAACGGAAGTCGTCAACCACTGTTTGGAACAATACCTCCGTTGTCTCTGTAGCCAGCATCCGAAACAATGGTGTGATCACCTCTCTTGGGCAGAATTCTAGTACAATGCCACCTTCCATCAGTCCCTTGGGATGACTACCTTTCAAGCTTCACAATTCATTCCTTCTGGGTGGACATGCTCTGATACCAAAGTTGATAGATAATAAGTGGGAAATGTATGATACTTGAACGGAAGAGAGATTTTATTAATAATTTCTCCACTTAAGGTGGGAGACACCGTACAAACCAATAAACTGATAAGAAAATTTATGCTTTTCTCCTAGTAGTGTCTCTTAAATAGAGTTATTGCCTATGACTAGATAATGATAAACTCAACATATAAATGGGGTGAAGATAAACATAAAGAAACAATCCTACTAATTATCATTTATCTAATCATGATACTTAGGGTTGGGTTTCCTGATTCTCCGGGAATGAGTCCTATCATCTTATCTGACCCAACTCTTTTGAGATACAAAGCACACACACTTTGCTCCATGCAAGCTCTACCATTCATTTCAAATATGTATGTGATGCATCTCTGGAACCCACCTCCACCACTTCATACTGGTTTCTTCAAATGCTTCACTATGATCAGGTTTCCTTTCGAGTCGCTGAATCAGAGACTGATGCGGTCCACAGATTCGGCTGAGGCGGCACAGGTGGTTTCGACATGTATTGAGTATGAACAGTTTGTTTGGGGGATTTTTTGGTTTGCTTTTGATAGTGGACATGGGCAAATCTAGGATTTTCTATCCAACGGGGTTGAACCAAATACTAGTTATAATTTTTTTTAAACAACCTTAGTATAAAGATGAATTTCATTAATAAAACGTAAATACATAATGAGTCGTGAGATGTAATAAATGTAGAACAATACCTAGGTAGTCAGTACCCAAGGTACTGACCTTACTAATAGAGTAAGATTGAAGAATTAAGAAAAATATTAGAGAGGAGAAGAAAAAAAAAAGAAAAAAAACGAAGTATGAATATCAGATAGAGAGGAGTGGTGATGTGGTGGGATCTGTTAATAAAAAATAAAGGGACGTGTAAAAGTCAAGACTTGCACAGTTACACTTGGGTTTGTAAAAATTTAATATACTATAAGGTTATTACTCATAATAGTGTCTACATACCTACATGTTAACGGGGATCACTTATATTGGACACTTGGATTGATATAAATTTAATATACTATGAAAAATTTATAATTTTTTTTTTAAAAATACAGACGGGGCTACAGCCCCCATGAAGATTCACCCCTGATAATGGAGGAATGGTTACGGTTGATAGAATGAAAATGATTATTAGAATGTTGTGTTCTTCATTAGAAGATTTAACATGCTTTGCTTTGCTATAATGAAAATGATTGTTAGAATGTTGTGTTCATTAGAAGATTTAACATGCTTTGCTTTGCTATGAAGTTATGGCACTCCTTTGTAAAGAAGTTCTCAATATATATGAAGGATATCACCCTTACATACAGCATTTCTAAAATCCTACACGGTTTCTCGTATAGAATTTTAGTTTTATAATGTTGGAGAACCATTAGAAGACAATAAATCCGTGGTTCTCCAACTTGTAGAGAACCAGACCTGAATTTTTTTTATTTTAGAAAATGTATTAATCTAATCACTTTATTAATTAATTCTACCTGTCTCTCCTCCTCTCTGTCTGTACAAAGATTTAGAATATGTTTTCTAGGGGTTCAACCATGCTATTGTGAATAACGAATGACCTTTCCATGTTTATAAATAGGATTAAATGGTTGAGGTGCTGCGGAGTAAGATATATTGTTTCAATAACAGGACTGATACCTGAAAGTCTGAAACCCAAAAAATCTATCAACGGAAAGTAGCATTTTCATTTTTTACTTTAATTTATGTCATAATTTAGAAAACCTGTTATACTTATACACTTTTTAATGATTCATATATATCAATTTTGACATTTTCAAACATATAATCTAATAGTTTAAAAATCCATCAATTTTACGGTTTAAACGATATGTTATATATCCTGTAAAAAAAAAATGAAAAAACTGATGTTGACTGCAATTCCTTGATGGTCAAAGAGTCAACGGTTCAAGTTAAAGAAACCAGCGAAAAGATGCAACACAGAGATGAATATGGTAATGAATACGAGAATACGTGATAAAACTCCGATGATTAGAGAAGCGCCAACGGACGGTTGCTCAAGCAACCAAATCAAATCCAATATTTAGGTTTAAAGATTACAACACACACTTCTATCTCTCTCTATGTTTTTCTACCGTAAGGTTCTCACCCCCTATAATGTGTTTTATAGGAATATTTATACATGATTCTGCTAGGCTTTAGAATCTTGGCGTGCAAGCCGAAGATTTCCGAATTAGACTCCTTTTCCTACTTAATATTATTCTCTATTCGATGCAGCTAATGTTGGAAAATTGGCATGTGACTATTATTGAAGATGTGTTTGTTTCCTCTTTTAAGGTTGTGTGCTTGTGGAGTTATTGTTTCCTTAGGGATTTGTACGATTTCAGTGGTCTTTTGGTCCTTTACTTACGTGGCACGATCAGGACGTGCTGGCAGATGACGTATTGCTCTGGCGAAGACCATGTACAACAAATGAAAAGAGGGTGTCTCATACTCACAGATCCAATACATGTAAAGTTGGGGATAGAATAGATTCTGTTCTAGACATGGAAGAAAAAAAAAAGGTGGCATAAAGAAGAAATCATCCTAGTTAAAAGCAAGCATTTGGAGGCAGCGAGAACGAGATACTTTGAATAATAATATTACAGAGACTATTCCTACTACTTTTGAGTCTTGAAAAAGAATGCTGCAACTGAGATAGTAGAAATCTACTCTCTTAACCAATCCAATTTCAAATCTTTCATGTACAAAGCACAACTTTGTCAGCTAAGATGCTTCTTGTAAATTCAGTTAATGTCTTGTACAGCATAACTATTTCTTCTGGATTTCTCACATGTATGGAGATAGCTTTTAGGTCACCTATAAGCATTTTTTTTTTAAATGACACCAATAGAATCATGGATCTTCTAGGATCTAACGAGATCAACTACTATAAACATGGTCTAGAACGTAACTCCCACTATTGGGAAAGAGTCTGTCCACATTTTGCTTCAACCCCTGTCATGAATGTGAGGGGGAAATAATAATACGTAAAAGTGATAAATCATTTAAAGATTAATCCACGAATCAATTTCTTATAAAGTTCTTTGGTATTTTTTGTGTACAGAAAGCTTATAGGCCGCTTACAGCAAAAAAAAAAAAACATTTATTGTCGGTAAAGAAAAATTCATTTATTCCAATTTCCAGCCTAAACAACTTTCCTAGCTATGCCCAAATATGCCTCATCTATTTATTTTTTCTTTTGAAAGGAAAAAACACGCTTGTATCCACAGAAAATTTGACAAATTATTTAGGAAAACATGATCACATAACTTATCCCAGAGAGTAGAAGACTGTAACACCCTTCAGATCTTTATGGATCATATTTAAAATCAAATGAAGCACAATTTGTCTAATTACCATAGCTCAAAGAAACTATAAATGTCTGGTTGAACGAAGGATATTTCAACTTATTTTGGAATTCATAATACATATCATACATATCATTCTCCCCTTATGTGCTATTTAAGTGTGATAAGAATACAAGGGTTTAATCGTACCATCTTGTTAATAGCAAGTGGAGAAGGATGTCATTGTCGGAAATCATAGAGATGCAGACGTCCAGAGGTCAGGCTTCCGTTGCTGACATAGGATATCATAATGAACACATCAGAAAAGCCATACAACTTGTAACACATCAGAATCCATGACCTCTTGATATGAGCTAAATGTGTTTTACCACTCAGCCCAGCCCCTGGGTTAGGCCATCAGTTAAACTAACAAGCAGAAATGAATGTGGCTCAAGCTAGACTAGAACTAGAGCAGATGTTTAACCAGCAATATAGCATCCGACAAAAAGACGTGTTAAATCTCTTCAGCTAATTCTAATAATCATCAGCAGTTAGAGAAGAAAATAACTATTTTGAGCAATCACCTAGAGGATACGCCTAGTCCAAATTCCCAATTGTTGTACCCAGCCTGAAAGCAGGCCGGCATTAAAACATGACCTACATTTTGAGATCAAACACACCCAAGGTTTAGCCGGTATTGGGCTTGAAGATATCCCCCCATATTAAATTCCCACTTCAACAGTCTAAGACCCTTGCAGTAATAGTTTGGAATTTACCTTGTCAATTGGCATCTTTGATCTCACAGAATCAATCAACGAGAAATCAATATCAGCCACAGCAATCCCGGATGACAGTGGATCTGAAACAGAAAAATCAAACTGGATTTTAAATTTGTTATTAGCAAATATACTGACATCCTGATAAGTGAACAATCAACAATACAACAAATATTTATATACCAAGTTCAAATCTTAAATTTTGACTCTTAGGCAAGAGGAACATCTGCTCAAAGAACTAGTAAGACATATTAGGGAACCGGTTCTCACCAGGTAATTGACCAACAATTGTCCAAATATTTATATACCAAGTTCAAATCTTAAATTTTGACTCTTAGGCAAGAGGAACATCTGCTCAAAGAACTAGTAAGAAATATTTGGGAACCGGTTCTCACCAGGTAATCGACCAACAATTGTCCCCCATGGATCAATTATTAGTGAGTCACCAAAACTTTCTCTCTTATCATTATGCTTTCCAGCTTGTGCAGCAGCTATGACCTGATACAGTGTTGTTCATCGTGTCATTCCCCGACATTGAGCCACAGGACACAATATAGCCAATAGAACTTGCTAATGAATGAACTATGATTTCTCCTCTACAATTTATTAAAAGAATAACATCTGTATTGTTCTGACATCATGTAGTAGGAACTAAAGCTTAATTGAGATGAGCTAAGGTGAAATTAAAGTTTTTACATAGCATTGAGTTTCAATTGCACGTGCACGAAGAAGAATCTCCCAATGTGCCTGACCAGTTAGTTTCGTGAAAGCTGCTGGTACCAATAGAACCTGTATTGTAATCCAAAATATTCATGTGTTAGACGCTAAAGAAACAACTAAATTTAAATATTTAAAAATCCACTTGTACCTGTGCCTTGTGTTTGAACCTGAGTTGCTGATAAAGTTCTGGAAATCTCAGATCATAGCAAACTGTGAGACCCAAACGTCCAAAGGGGCTGTCTACTGCAACAATTTCCTTGCCTAAAAGTATTACATATTAGGGTTAGTGTTTCTGCTTATGAAGGACCTTATACTTCCAAGTTGGTCAACCATTTTCTTAGTCAAGACAATAAGAAGCACAATTGTAATCCAGGGTAAAAGATCAGAAAAGATTTTCATATAAACCAGAAAGCATGAAATATATATATATATATTATAAGCAGAAAGACTATTCTCCCTTCATTTTACAAACAAGCAAGTCGCAGTAATAGGGACATACAACAACATAATACATGATGAGTGATGACTCAATCAACCCGGTAAGTTTGAAGCGGAAAATAAGTACAGCACACCTGTTGTACCAAAAACACTTTGTACTCTTGCTATTGGAATTGCCGGGTTTGTGAATTCCCAGAGAATATACTAATTTCTTTCCATCAAAGATTCAAAGATACTAGAACGATTTACCTGGTTCTGTAAATTGGCTTTCCTTGTATACCCTTCCACCAGGAACGTCCACATCAAACCTTCAAAAAGATGAAGAATATTTTCTTTATCCCATCATGTCAAAATTGAAGGACAAATTAAAAAAGAGGAATATAGCATCTCTCAGAAAGCATAACCATAATGAACCATCAAAATCATGTAATAAACAATGAAGTAATTCTTCCACATTTTCTTAGAGGAATCTTTTCAGAAAGGGATTATATATTTCTTGGTTTAATAAGAAATATTCATTTAATTCAGAAGTCTCTTTCCTTTCTTCATTTTTTAAGAGTCATTTTTTAAGTATCTCCACTGATATGAGATAGTACTTAAAAACTAATGACCATGTGACCTCTAATTATACATTTTGATTACCTTCTTTCTAATCATCAATGTCATACCCACACCGACTGATGTAAATTATGGTTGCTCCATAACAAAGATCAACTTAAACAATTGATGTCTTCTTCCATCAAGTAAAATTGGGAGGCAGTGGGGGCCAAAAGTTCTTTAGTATTTTGCCTTGTTTTTTGGTAGTTCTAATGAGCCTATTCAGATTTTTGATTTCAGATTTGTAAGTTGCTGAAACGTAAAAGTTAACAAACTTACAAGTGTATTTTCTGATAAGTGCTTCTAATGTTCCCAGCATCATCAATTACAACATGTGTGTTACGGATGTGTTGATCATCATGTCCTTTTTGTTGGAAGCCTCCAAGCGATAACCAAATGCTGGATTCTCTGCAATTTGTGAATGCAAAACAGTCAAATAAACTAATAAAGTAATAGAGAAGCCTTGAAAAAAAAAAAAAAAGGCTTTCAGTATAAAAATCCAAGAACAAGTGACACCATGAATATCAATGATGACAAATAAGGAAAAAAGAAAGACCAGAAAAAATAATTGTAGAATAAAGAAACATAGGTGATATATCAACAATAAATGGAAATATTGAGACATGAATTATTATAAATATATACAGTGGAGATGGAATTGAAACAGGGAATTCTTTGAAGCAAGAAAGGAAGGAATAAAAAAACCTAGAACACCACCTAGCTAAAGAGCAGTATTGTTTCATTGTTGGTCCATCTAAAGGTTCTGCAACTTTGAGAATGTCACCATCCTTGGCACCCACATAGGCGAAGCTTTCAGGAAAGCAAAGCAGTTTTGCACCGGCAGAAGTTGCTTCCTTGGAGATTCAAACTCTAAATATTAGTTAAAAATAACTACATTCCAAAGCTACACATAAGCAGAGTCAGTATATTGACAAAATTTTAGTTCCACAGTTCTGCTTTGTAAATTTCCCAGTATCATTGATAAATTAGTAATTCTTATCAGATATCAAAAGACGCAATTAAAAGAATTGCTACGACATTTATAGTGAGTCGTGACATGTCACAAGTGAGACCGTGCTGATCACTAAAATCTCAGCTGAACTCAAAACATGTCAACATGTCTAATTTTTCAGTAAAACAAGCTTAACTATGCAAATGAATGGAAAAAAATTTCCAAAAAAAAAAACAGTAATATGGTACAATTCAAGTCACTAATAAATAATAAGAGAAATATATGAAGTTTTGACTCTCCAAAAACAGTTATTATTTCCGCTTTGTGCAGCTTTTCAGTATAATTTATAAGAAAATATTCAAACAATTCAAAAAAGGTCAATGTTTCTGAGCTCATTTTCGAAAGCAAATGCAATCCAGTCGTTGGCATCAATCATGGCTTTATAATTAATCAACGCAACACCACATTCTTTGATCTCTTACATATAAAAGCTTTAATTTTTTTTTTCAATCATATAAATGAAACAAATATGTCACTGTTAATTTCGAGTATTCAAGAATAATTAAAAAAAAAAAAAAAACTTTTGCTTTGACAAGCAGAAGATGTTCGTTCAAATAAATTTAAAGTGGTTGATCGTTTTTTTTTATTTTTCGTTTTTACCTTGACAAGGAGGGAGCAGGCGGCGAAATTGGCGGCGAGGTCGTTGATTGACGTCATCTGAGCGACGGCGACTCGGACTGAGTTGGCTGCCATGATCGACTCCGATTCGCCGGCACGAGACTGTACGGTCAGTGAGTTTGAACTCGAGCGATAAGCGATGAGTTTGAATCGTTGACTGAAAACTCTAGCAGTATCGAGTGAGCGAGTTCGAGTGATGTGGAGACAAAATGGCATGCTGTGAAGTGTGAAATCTGAGCTCTGCTATTTTGATTTCGCTGGTCCTTACTTTGTTATATATTTAGAATTGGTACCCAAAACTTTTATCTTTTTAAACCTTTGATCCTAACGAATAGACTTGGCAAAATTTTACACAACTCAAACCGTTTATCGAATCGGATTGTTAATGAGTCAACCCTTAGAAAAAACCGTTTATTCGATAACCCGTTAATAGAAGTATATATTTTAATGTGTTTATGAAAGTTATTATAAAAAAAAAACTTTGAAATCACAGCTAAAATCCAATTCTTGTTTATTTTTTCCATACATCCAGAAACCGACGCCAACACTTTTATTCAATCTTCATTGTCCATCTCTGAGATAGAAGTAGGATACCCATCTATCTAATTTCTTTTCCATTGGAATTTTTTATTTAATTAGAGACAAACCTGTACTTCCACTCATTGATCATCTAATAAGGGAACACCATATTTCAAAGAAGAAGAAAAACTCATCCAATTGTAAAAGACTTACCAAAGGAGTATGCTATGTACAGTTAAAGTCTTCGATATAAAAGTTAAGGTTTCTACTAAGAGGTTTATGGGTCGTTTATTTCCACTTAAAACTTAATGGGTTGAATCATAATTATTAAGTCGTTTTGTTTATTTTTTTAAGTAGTCAAACAACTAAAAAATACAAAAAAAGAAAACCAACCTAAAATAAAATGTAAAAAAACATGAATTTTTACTTAATTGCAAATCAATGAATTGCATTAAATGCAATAAAAAATCTTTTTTTCTGATATCATCCCTCATATATAACATATTTCCAATTCCATCGTAATTATATTGCTTATTATTATTATTATTATTATTATTATTATATATATATATATATATATATATATATATATATATATATATATTTAGAGTGTTTCGTATGAGTTTTCCTACTACCCCTTTTATTTTTATTTTTTAAAATATATTTTCTTTTCTTAATAAAAATGAAGTTTGTTTGTAATCGAAGAAGAAGATAATGATAATATGTGTTCATATATAATTAATATTTTTAATTATTTTTATTCCATATTATATGTATAATTGTTTTACATGAGTATAAATGTAAAAATACTTATTTTCAAACAATTTTATTTTTAAAAAACAAACACGAATCGACAATACATTTAGATGTGAGAAAAAAAAACATTTCATTCAGGATTCCAAGTTCAGATTTCAGTCTTTAGAAAAATTCAGAAATTGAAAGAATTATGAGTCAATAATTAGGGTTAGAGTGAAAAGAGATTAAGAAGGTACTAAAGATTGAGGAAAAATAATGCTAGGAGATAGGTGGCTTGGTAGAGATAATCAAGGTTAAAGAAAAAAAAAACGAAAAAAGAAAAAAAAACGGAAAAGAATAATAATTGATAAGAGAGATAGCCGGCAAGGTAAATATGGGTATTAAAAAGAGGAAATGAGTAAAAAGTGGAGTGAAAGCGTGATGTGCGAATCGAAAATTTTAGGAAATAAAATATGTTATCTAAAATAAAAAGAATAAATATATAAAATTGTAAATATAAATAATAGGCAATATGAAGTAACATAAAGAATACAATATATATATTTGTAATGTTCACAACAAATAAAACTAAAAAAATAAGTGTATATAGCCTTAAAATTTAGCATATTTTTATATCTTAACTTAAAGAAAAATTAATTGGAAATTTTATGCATTAACAATAATTGTCTTGCATGATCTGTACGAAGAATCCTACATATATCATATTATATTTCCAAGGGCTAGGTATTTGTGGTTGGGAAAATCTATTTTATTTATGAGGGGTAGGTATATGTGGTCATAAAATGTTTAGTGTTTTTGAAGGATAAGTACACGCGGTTGGAAACGGTATTGACGCTTAAACTTTGCACCATTTTCATAATATTTCCGACGAATTTAGACATTATTTGTAATGGTATTTTTGTTGTCGTAAATAATATGCAATATTTTTATCTTTTTTTACGACATGATTTTTATGGTCAGAAAAAAAAAACCATTTTTAACAAAATTTATGATATTAAAATAATATATACTTAATTAAACTAAACATCAGTAAGGAAATATAATATTTTAAATCAATATAAGTCAAGGGTGCCTTATCCAAAAAGCAACACCTTTGCATTGGACAATTTTTTTTGCTATATATTTGTCATATTATAGATATTTTAACGAGTGATGCTATTGCCACACCCACCATTGAACTATTTATGTGATACTTTTGAAATTATTTAATTTTTTTATCATTTATCAAATAACTTAAACATACATACAATTTTTATTAAAAAAATCTTGTACAAACTAAAACTAATAATACTCCACTTTCCTTATTTTGAAACTTTAATGACAACAGCGTTAATGACGTAGATTATTTCAAATCATTGAATGTTTACTAATTTTATTTATATTTTCTTTCAGATCTCGTTATCATGTTTAATTTTGTTTATATTTTCTTTTAGATCTCGATATCATATTTACCATATTTAATTAGTATTTATTGATTTTATTATTTCACATGTTTGTTTTTTTTTTCTCAAATTTTAGATCCATGTTTGCCACTTTTTTTTCTCTCAATTTATTTTATTTCAGATTTTCCAAGTGTTGACGTCGATTTCTGGATTATACCAGAAAAGCCAACAAGAATTGGATTTTGGCTATTGAATCAAAGAGAAAGAGATGCAGAGAGAGTAACTAAGACAAATTTTACGGTAAAACTCCGATGGCCGGAGAAACATCCACGGGTGGTTGAAAGATCAACCAAGCTAAAATCCACTAAGAGAATAAGATGTTTTACAAGCTCTCGATCTCTTTTTTTTTCTCTCTGTATTTTCTGTGATTGTTGTATGCTATATTACCTATATCTTTTTGACGAGATTAGGGGTATATATATATATATATATATATATATATATATATATATATATATATATATATATATATATATATATATATATGTTTATAGAACCCTAATCTGCCTTGTACAAGTAATACATGATCTTTGTATTTAATTGTGATTCGGTTACTTTCTTGAGGTCGATTCGTCTTCTTTCCTGTTTCGGAGTCTCTAATGGAAATCGAGTGGGATTCTAGTAGTGCAGTTCAAATTGGACTTGTTTCTTTATAAGAATGTAGTCTTCGTAAAGAAATCAAGTTATTTCCTGATTGGAGACTCTTCTAATTTAATACTCTTATTTCATTTGGGATTCCTTCCTTATGGATATCGTTACGTATTTAATGACAATCCGTATGAAATAAGCACCAAGTTCTTACTCGGGTCGTATTTATTCCCGAGTAAGAGTAATACCTGATGGTCCCGAGTAAGAGTAATACCTGATGGTCCCGAGTAGTACCGTTTGTGCCCGAGTGGAAGTGTTATTTAACCAGTCCCGAGTGCTGTTAGCTGATCCCGAGTGCTGTTAGTTGATCCCGAGTAGGTTTTATTCAGTACATGTTTACTCGGGCTTTCTTCTCTTTAATGATGCCTTATTGGATATTTCCCGGATGCCCATTTGGGCGTCCACCTGGCTATTTTTTCCTTCCTGTCAATGACGTGTATGCTTGGTAAAATTTACATACAACAATACCCCCTTAAAATATTTTTGCCGAGAAGATTTTATTTTGGGCAAGAGTATTTTAATCATCTTGATTTTCTTTCGTTAGAATAGTCGTCTTGTCATAATGACGGGTTTTAATGGTGACTCTGTAATTTCGATTCGCTTTATCATGCAAGATCTTAAATGATAGCGACGTTTTAAAGTTTTGACGGTTGAGGGCTACTTCCTGTCTTGACACGCGTCCCTAGTCTCTTCATTTTTCAATACCATTTATGAGAAATGATTTTTGCATTTCCCCAAGCGCCGCCTACGTCATCGAGTTGTCATAAATTTTTTCCCGCTTTGAAATCCTAGGGTTTCGTGCCGTCTCATCTTTAAATTCTTCACTGAGAAACATTGTTGGTTTATTCTCAAAAATTCAGAGAAATCTCTTCAAACTCAGATTTCTTTGTCCAGAAGTTTGCGATTCTCCGCTTGAAGATCTTGCATCGGTCTCAATTCAAGGTTAATTTTAATGGGGCCATCTTCCCGCCATCGTCTCTTTAAAATCACTTTTGATGCATTAAAGCGTTGGGATTTCCAGTTAGTATCTTGCATTAAACGATTACTGGGGGATATCCCTATAAATGAACCTCCATTTTTAGAGGTTGATATTTCTGGGCTTCACCCTGACGTCACTTTCAGCTCTGTATCGAGTTCTCCATCTAGTTCTAATTCTGATATTTCTGATCACAGTGTATCTTCTCGAAGGATGGGTAAACATCAGAGCACAAATAAAGTATACAAGCACGGCTCGAGCAGTGTTCAGACCAGAGAACAGACTGTTAACGAGGGTGACGTTGATGAAGTGTATAGTGCGTCTCGTCTTTTGTTTTCTGATACTCGACCGAGTGGCTTTGATACTGAGCCACTTGTGGTCGGGCCAGCTGAGATAGAAAAATACCGCTCCCGATTCGACTTGCCCGTCTAGTCACTTTGGTTTCTACGGGGGATAGGGCCGTATGGAATTCTCCTGAAGGCATGGTCGCAATTTATGGGTCGATGTTTTGCTATGGCGTCACACTTCCTCTTCAGCATTTTATTGCCTGGTTTTTGGCTGAGGCAGGGTAGCCCCAGCTTAGTTGGCCCCGAATAGTTACAAAGCCTTGATGTGTATGTGGAACATGTTCAGTCAAATAAACCTTTCGCCGCCTTCCCCGAATGAAATTCGGCATTTCTTTACGTTGAGGCAGGTTAGCAGAACGGGGACCTATTTCCTTGCATCTACTTCTTCGGACGGTTGGGTCCCCAAAGAAGCCAAGGTGAATCGGGGGGTCGATGCTTATGATGACTCGAAAAAGAAGGGTTTCATATGGGGATTCTCTACATCCAACAAATTTTAGAAGAACAGTTGGTTTTTTACTGGAGGGGCTCTCGGGCTCGATATCACTGTTCAATCTGGGGATTCTCAAATGGTGTTGAGTGTTCCCCGCTTCTTTTGTTCCCCCGAAGTGTGGAACAAGAAAACAATTGACTATAGCGATTCAGAGGTGAAGAGGCTGACTCGGGCAGCTGTTCGTACTCTGGAAAAGAGGAACAAGAGCTATCTTTTCAAAGATGATGACTTGATAAAGCTCGGCTTCTTCAAACAGATTTCGGGTCATCGCAGGCGTTATAAGTAACCCGGCGCCCTCTTTTATATTTCTCTGCTTTTCCATTTTCTTTTCTATTTTTTTTTTTAGTGTTCGATACGGACGTTGTCAGCGATCTTCAGGCTCGCCAGGTGAAGGCGATTCTACAAGCTAGTAGAAAGGAAGCTTCCCGTCAGGGCGATGAGGGTATTGCTCCACCCGAGCCTGATGAGGAAACTGATATCGCTGAGAAAATTCCCAAGTGCGTTGATCAGGGTGCTCAGCCTTCTACTCAAGATTTCGCTGATCCAAGTGGCCAAGGTGAGCCGACTGACACCCAACTGCCTGAAAATAGGGAGAGACAGTATGAGGGTCCAGGTGAAGAGCCTGTATGACGGTTTGAAGTTGGCTACTGTGGTTACGTCTTGAAGGATCAAGTGCCAGCCGGTGTCGAGTTCTTTGAGTCTGTTCGGGACCATCCGTTAGAAGATCCTGCTGCTGATCTTAACTTCCACAGTTCTCGGGGTGAGAAGCGAAAGGCAGCCAGTTCGCCGTCTCGTCCTCTCAAAGTTCCTCGGGTAGTCTCATTCATTGACTCCAGCGACAAAGATATTGTGGATGAGATTGCCCAGAGTGTTGGTGCAGGAGCATCAGTAGATGCAGCCACCTCAGAACCGAGTAGAGCTTCTTCTACCCCAGAAGTTGGAGATATAGGGGCTGAACCTTCGGGGGTACCTTCTCCATCCTTAGAGCTGAACAGGGCTTCTCCTGCCCCCGAGTTTGGAAATCTGGGAGCAGAACCCTCGGAGGTTCCTTTATTCCTTTCTCCCCAGGATATGCTTCAAGAGATGTCCTCAGGTCGAGCTTATATCGGGGAGGACCGCTGGAGCAATTTTAGAGATGGTTCACTGATCGAACGTCTCCAAAACGTTTTCAACAACGCATCTTATATAAGTTAAATCTGAATCAGTTAATTCTGACTCCTTTATTGTTTTGCTTCTGTCGGATTTCTTAGTATATTCTTTTACAGATGGTGGCCGAATTTGCTAAGCTTGTTCAGACGCAGCAATGTCAAGCTGATCGGATAAGGCGTCTGGAGGCTCAGCTGAAGGCGAGTGAGGAGGGTCGTGCTCCAGCTGAGCAGGCTTATCAGCAGGAGGTCGGCTCTGTACAGATATTTACTGACCACTGCCTGGCGAAGCAGGTTGAAGCCGAGGACAAGGAATCTCTGGCAGAGGAGAAGGTTGCATCGCTTCAAAATCTTCTTTCTTCTGCTGAAGAATCCATGCTTAAGACCAAGCAGGAAGCGGAGCAGGCGAAGTCGGCATATGACCAAAAAATTGAAGATTTGGAGCGCCAAGTGCTGACAGTTGAATCCTTTTCCCGAGAGGCCAGGTTGGAACTGGAAGTCCAATGGGTGGATCGTTTTAAAAGATCCCCTGCTTATGATGCCCTACTCCTTCGGGAATTTTAGCGTGGGCTAGTTTCGGCCGGCGAGTTCTTCAAAGTTAAGAATAGGGCGACCGAGAAAGCCCGTGCTAATTGGGAGTTGTCAATCAAACACCATGTGGACCGGTCCTTGGAATCTCTTCGGATTCAGATAAAGGAATGGAGAGCTTACTGTTGTAGTCAAGGCAAAGAGCCCCATCCTTTGTATTTAGAGATTCCGTCCGAGCATTCTCCCTCGACTTTTTACGCAAGTCAAGAGTCGGTTGAGGGTGTAGTCCCGGATGTCGGGCCAGTCCCGGGTGAAGATTACAGCCAGTGGAGGGATGATACTGTCGATGATATTACTTGGCCATCTAATGAGAGCCTGCTTCGTGAGTACGAGATGGTGCCAGATCCGAGTATTGGCAAAGGCTCAAAGTCCTCGCAACGTTGATTTTGTAAATTTGCAGAAAATTCTGATTCTTTATTTTTTACTTGTAAAGAACCATTCTTTGAACTGTAACCATTCTTTTAGGAGCAATAAAATTCAATTTTATTCTGAGTTGAATGGTTTTGGTCTATTTTTTACTGATTATTGCCGAGTGTTGTATTAAACTGGCTGATGATCGGGTAACTTAAACGAGTATCTTATTAAACCGGTTGTTACCCGAAAAACTTCAATTGCTAAGTATTTATTAAACTGCTTCTTTGATGTTCGGGTAACTTAACCGAGCATCTTATTAAACCGGTTGTTACCCGAATAACTTCAATTATCAAGTATCTTATTAAACTGGCTTCTTCGTTGTTCGGGTAACTTAACCGAGTATCTTATTAAACCGGTTGTTACCGGAATGACTTCAATTGCCAAGTATCTTATTAAACTGGCTTCTTTATTATTAACCGAGTCATCTTGAAAAAGAAGTTTTTCACTTATGTTTCTTACCCGGTTGCTACCCGAATGTTACATCAAGGCTTACCATGATCATACGTTCGAGTCCTTGCGCAATACCAAGGACGTCTCCCTAGTTTTTATGCACAAGGGTTTGCCGAATCGTTTAGCTTCTTTTTTTTTTAAAAAAAAGGTGCTTCAACACAGCTACGCATTTCACCGGAATTTCTCCCGATAGCGTCTTGAGCATTTTTCCAAAGTCTGGTGCATCGGGTTTGCCTTTTTACGAAGGTCATTTTGACCCTGCTCGGCTGGCATGCTCCTACGAGCTTCTCCGCCCATTCGGGATTTGATCGTCCTGAGAATTCTATTTGCATGTTCCTATTATCATGCTCTGCTTCCATATGATCTTATTATCATATCCCTTTTTTGGAAATCCCGAAGTAAATGCTATCTTTTCGAAAATTCCGAGTAATTTTATTTATTATTGCAAAAAATCGACAGATTTAAATTACAATTTTATATTTATCCTACCAATAAAAGAATAGAATATTCAATATAAATATATATATATATATTTTAAGGATAGAAAATCTTCAGATATTGGGCATTGCATGGTCGGGGTAACACCCCTTCCATTGGATCGAGCAATCCAATAGGCTTCATGGCCAGCTATCCCCTCGATCTTGTATGGACCTTCCCATTTGTCAGCCAGGGATCCTGCAGCTCTGTTTTTTTGTGTTCAACGACACCTTCCTAAGCACCAGGTCTCCTAGCTGGAATTTCCTGATCCGAACACGAGAATTGTAGTGGCGAGCCACTTTTTGTTGATATGCTGTATTTCTTATTCGGGACTTTTCCCTTTTTTCTTCTTGCTCATCCAAACTTTGTAGTAGCGTATCAACATTCTGTTCTTCATCGTATAGCCTGACCCGTGGGGACGCATACTATGTTTCTATGGGGATGACAGCTTCTGTTCCGAACGCTAGGGTGAACGGAGTTTCTCCTGTTGAAGTCCTTGCTGTCGTCCGATATGCCTATAATAATTCAGGAAGCTTTTCAACCCAGCTTCCTTTTTTGTCATCTAACTTTGCTTTAATGGTGTGCTTGATAATTTTATTTACTGCTTCTACTTGCCCGTTTGTTTGTGGGTGAGCTGGTGTCGCATAGTAGTTAGCAATATGATACTTCTCGCACAACTGTCTGAACTTTTGGTTATCAAACTGAGTGCCATTGTCGGTGATTATAGTGTCTGGAACTCCAAACCTATAAAATATGTTTTTCTTTACAAAATTTGTGGTGTTGGCTTCCGTGATATGCACCAGCGCTTCAGCTTCTGCCCATTTTGTGAAATAATCGACAGCTACTATGACGTGTTTTGCTCCACCCCTTGTCCCAGCTGGCATTGGACCGATCAGGTCTAGGCCCCAAATGGCGAATAGCGATGGAGCAGTGAGGTTTCTGAGCTTTTCTGGGGGTTGTCGGATATAGTTAGCAATCATTTGACAGGTATTGCAACTTTCCAACCACTGCTGTGCATCTTAGAAAAGCGTAGGCCAGTAATAGCCTTGTCTGAGTACCTTATGCGCCAGGAATCTACCTCCAGTGTGGTTTCCGCAAACACCTTCGTGGATCTCTTGAAGTATTCGATGTGCATCTTCCTCTGGTAGATATCTCTGGAGAGCTCGGGAGAATCCCCTTCTGTATAATTCTCCTCCGATCATGGTATATCTAGCCGATTGATACCTGATGCGCTTTGCTAATACCGGATCTCCCGGGAGCACGCATTCTTCTAAGAACCTTCTCAGCTGGACTATCCAACCGTCTTGCGGTGTTCGGATTTTGAAATTTCTAAATGCTTAGGTTCAGCTGTACTCGATTTAAGGAGGTGTGCAACTGGAATGGTCTTTGGTCTGATTGAGGTTGTTGCTGACGCTAATTTAGATAAAGCGTCTGCCTTTTCATTTTCTTCTCTGGGGATCTGAGCGATCTTGTATTCTTTAAATTTTTAGAGGAGCTGTTTTGCGATGTCACGGTAGGCAATCATTCCTTCATCTTTGACCTGGTACTCGTCCATAACCTGGTTGACAACTACCTGTGAATCGCTAAATATCTCAACTTCGTCTGCCCCAAGAGCTATGCAGACTCTGAGTCCAGCTAACAATGCCTCGTATTCAGTTTGATTATTGGTTGCTTTGAAATCAAATCTCATGACACATTCAACATCATCTCCTTCTGGGGTGCGAACTACGATCCCTGCCCCGCTGCTGTGAGTGTTTGAAAACCATCAACATATAGTTTCCATGGGAAACTTTTATCCAACAGTCTTTTAGCTTCCAGGTTTGGTTCTGTGAACTCGGCTATGAAGTCTGCCACCGCTTGTCCTTTGAGGGAGGTTCTGGGGATATAATGAATATCGAATTCACTTAACTCGATTGCCCATTTAGTAAGTCTTCATGATATCTCTGGTTTTTGTAAGATTTATCTTAATGGGCAATTGGTGAGAACCTGGATCGTATGGGCCTGAAAATATGGTCTCAGCTTTTTTGCTACTGAAACCAATGCTAAGGCTATTTTCTCTGCCAGTGAGTACCTGGTCTTGGCCGATATGAGTGCCTTGCTAGTATAATATACTGGTTTATGCACTCCATCTTCTATTCTAACTAAAACTGAACTTGCTGCAAGATCGGTTATTGACAGATAAAGCTGAAGTATTTCCCCTTTTTACTGTTTTGAGAGGATGGGAGCTTGCCCCAAGTACTATTTTATTTTTAAGAATGCCTGCTCACACTCTTTATTCCACTCCAAGCCTTTCCTTTTTTTGATTATCTTGAAGCAAGGTGCGCACCTGTTTGTAGCCCTTGAGATGAATCTTCCCAAGGAGGCTAAACACCCTGTTAAGCGCTGTACCTCTTTCAATGTTTTAGGTGAGGTCATTTCTTGCAAAGCCTGGATCTTCTCGGGATTAACTTCGATTCCTCTTTGATGGACTTGAAAACCCAAGAATCTTCCCGAATGGACTCCAAATAAACATTTGTTTGGGTTTAATTTCATCTGGTATCTTCTCAAAATATCAAATGTTTCTCGGAGGTCGCGAGCATGCTCATCTGCTGAGACGCTTTTTGTCAACATGTCATCAATGTATACCTCCATGTTCCTTCCTATTTACCGAGTGAAGATTTTGTTGACCAACCTTTGGTACGTAGCTCTTGCATTTTTTAAACCGAAGGACATTACTGTGCAGCAATATAAACCCTGATCCGTTGTGAAAGCTGTTTTTTCTTCATTAGCTTTGTTCATCCGGATCTGATTGTATCACGAGTAAGCGTCCATGTAGCTGAGCAGTTCATGACCTGCTGTGGCATCCACCAGCTGATCTATCTTTGGGAGTGGGAAGCTATCCTTTGGACATGCATTGTTTAGATCCGTGAAATCTATGCACATCCTCCATTGTCCATTTTTCTTCTGGACGAGGACTACGTTGGCGACCCACTGAGGGTAGCTGACTTCTCTGATTGATCCAGTCCCTAGTAGCTTTTCCACCTCTTGTTTGATTGCTTGACTTCTTTCAGGATTGAACTATCTTCTCTTTTGTATTACCGATTTTGCATTCGGGCTAACTGCGAGGTGGTGGGATATTACTCAGGCATCTATCCCGATCATATCTTCGTGACTCCAGGAGAATATATCTTTGTACTCTCTAAGCAGATTGGTCAAGTCTCGCTTGACTTTTCCATCCAAGTTGGCCCCAATCTTGATTTTCTTGTCCGGTTTGTCTTCTTCGAGTAGTATTTCAACCAATTCCGTCTTGTATTCATTCGAGCCCTCCCTTGGATCCAGTTCGAATGATAAGGATTCTTCACACTGATTTGGATGCATTATGGTGCACACTTGTTCGGCATCATGCTTGTCTCTGTATACCGACAGGTTTGCTCTTCGGGCCATCTCTTGGGATCCCTCGACTATCCCAACCCCTTGTTATGTTGGGAACTTGATCATTAATGAATAAGTGGTCGTCACAGCTCTTGTTTTATTCAGTAATGGTCATCCCAATAACGCATTATACGGCCAATTATCCAAGTCAACTACCACGAAGTCGAGTAGGACAGTTCTCTGGCATGGTGCCGTTCTGATCTTCACGGGTAGTTTTACCGTCCCAAGTGACCTAACCTCTATTCCCCCAAATCCTCTTAATGGAGTATGGAAAGGCTGTAAATCTTTTCGGTCTAATCTTAGCTGGTCGTATACGGCCACGCTTAGGATGTCTGCTGAACTCCCATTATCTATTAAAATTCTCCGAACTTCCCTATGGCCAATCCGGGCATTTATAACCAAAGAGTCATTAAGTCGAACATCGACGCCATGAGAATCTGCCTCTGTAAAGACTATTGGGTCCCATTATTCCTTACTCTTTTCGGGTCTGGTTCAACCAAGTTTACGTCGAAGTTATTCCTTGCTTCTATTGCTTCTCTGATTTCCTGAGTTCGTTCTCGGTTACTTCTCCCAGTAGAAAGTCCTCCGAAAATTGTATGTATTACTTGATTGGCTTCGGGGCTGATTCTTTGGTTTTGACCAGGGTTGTGATCAACCTTGACTTTCTTGGTTTCTGGTCTCTCATCTTTTTTTAAGATTACATCCCGCAGGTGCCCTTCCCGAATAAGAGTCTCTATGTAATCTCTGAGCTGAAAACACTTTGAAGTCTCATGCCCGGTTTCTGTATGAAACCTGCAATACTTGATTGTATCTCTCCAGGCGAACTGTGATTGTCTCCGCTGTTCTTGCACCATATTCTTTTCTTCCAAGATGGCTAGAATTTCTTCTTGTTTCTTCCGAAGGGGGATGTAATTGGTATATCTGTCTCGGTATTTCTCTGTGGACCGTTCGGCGTTAAGTCCATTACCTCCATCTTTGTTTTTCTCCTTGCCATTACCTTTCCGTTTTTCCTTTTGATTCTGCCCCTTGGATTCGGTATTCTTCTGTTCGGGCTTTCCTCCATGCATATAGTTTCCTCCTGTAGCTAACTCTTCTTCCTCGGCCAGAGCATATCCTCCCCCATATCCATCATGTCGGCTTACCTAGTCAGCTGTGCTCTTCTCAAATCGAAGGATAGTCGTCCATTCTGCAAGTTATTGGTGAAGGCAGCAATAATTGCTTCATCATTAGCGCTGCCAATTTCTGATACTGGTTGGCCGAATCGGCCCAAGTACTTTTTTAATGACTCGTCCTTCCCCTACTTTATTTGAGAGTGGTAGGCCACTGACTTCTTTCTATGAATGTTGCTCAGGAATTTCCTTGAGAAACTCCTGCTCAGCTCGCTGAAATTTCCGATGCTCGCCGGGGGTAATCTTCTGAACCATCTTGACTCTGTGTCCCCCAGTATTTGTGGAAAGTTGAGACATAATAGGGGGTCACTGCGGGCATATTAAGCCATGGCACTTTTATAGCGTCTAACGTGCTCCTTTGGATCTGTATCTTTTTTGAATTGCTCCACATGCGGCATCCTGAATCTTTCTGGGAAAAGGGTCCGCAAAATCTCCCTAGTGAATGGACTGTCGGAGTCATCGTCGGATAGATCATTACAGCCATAACGTCTGACTAGTGCCTCCATCTATCGCCTGTTATTCTCTATTTCTCAAGTCAGGCTCTGGATTGTGACGTCTCTGTCCCCCACCGGGCTTTCTTGACCATTGAACAGTTGGGTAACTGTAATTCTTTCCTCAGATTCTTCACTCTGGTGCCAGACCTCTCGTGTGACTCTATGGTGACGTTTACGATGGTGTTGGTCACTGTCTTCTGATGATGACCGTACTCTGCGCCGATCGTATTTATGATGTCTGGCATATATTGTTTGATTGCGATCCAGCCTCTGGTGACTTTTCTCTTCCAGTGTTCTCTTTCCAGCTGGATTGATTGGGAAGGAGTTCCTTCTGGTTTCTGGCATAGTCATTCCTGGCCCCACCACCATCGAACGGAACCTTACCGGTGAAGGATTGGGAGTATGTGCTCCTGCGGCCAGTAGATCAATCCCTTCCCTTGCTGCATCCGTCACCAATTGCTGTAAGGCCTCTTGGAAACGCAGCGTAAGATCTCTGCTGGTTGGGGGAATTTGCTGGATCCCCGCCAGGTGCGCAGGCTGGTTTTCTGTGTTTGCTGCAGGATCCTGTGATGTATTGCCAACATGGAAATCGCCTGGTGATTTTTGGTAGTTCCCTGAACTACTTCTGCTTCCTACCATTGCTTTTAACAAGTTCGGAGGTTCAAACCCTCTTTCTATCGCCAATTGTTGACGTCGATTTCTGGATTATGCTAGAAAAGCCAACAAGAATTGGATTTTGGCTATTGAATCAAAGAGAAAGAGATGCAGAGAGAGTAACAAAGACAAATTTTACGTGGTAAAACTCCGATGGCCGGAGAAACATCCACGGGTGGTTGAAAGATCAACCAAGCCAAAATCCACTAAGAGAATAAGATGTTTTACAAGCTCTCGATCTCTCTTTTTTCTCTCTGTATTTTCTTTGATTGTTGTATGCTATATTACCTATATCTTTTTGACGAGATTAGGGGTATATATATGTTTATAGAACCCTAATCTGCCTTGTACAAGTAATACATGATCTTTGTATTTAATTGTGATTCGGTTACTTTCTTGAGGTCGATTCGTCTTCTTTCCTGTTTCGGAGTCTCTAATGAAAATCGAGTGGGATTCTAGTAGTGCAGTTCAAATTGGACTTGTTTCTTTATAAGAATGTAGTCTTCGTAAAGAAATCAAGTTATTTCTTGATTGGGGACTCTTCTAATTTAATACTCTTATTTCATTTGGGATTCCTTCCTGATGGATATCGTTACGTATTTAATGACAATCCGTATGAAATAAGCACCAAGTTCTTACTCGGGTCGTATTTTTTCCCGAGTAAGAGTAATACCTGATGGTCCCGAGTAGTACCGTTTGTGCCCGAGTGGAAGTGTTATTTAACCAGTCCCGAGTGCTGTTAGCTGATCCCGAGTAGGTTTTATTCAGTACATGTTTAATCGGGCTTTCTTCTCTTTAATGATGCCTTATAGGATATTTCCCGGATGCCCATTTGGGCGTCCACCTGACTATTTTTTCCTTCCTGTCAATGACGTTTATTCTTGGTAAAATTTACATACAACACCAAGTATACTATAATTTGTATTAATTCTTTTGTAGATTTTATTCTGAATCTTCCAAAGTTAGTTTAATGTTGTTCAAAAAAAAAAACCAATGAAATCGCAACAAAGAAATGTTGGAACCCCGTTCACCGGTCACGCAGCGGAAATGAGTTTTAAAATTTTTATACATATCATAATTTGTATCTGGAACCAGTGAATTTGGGATCGTAATTATTTTCGGAATTAATACATATAAAATTATTACAATAATAAAATATACGTATATACATGAAATTGAAATCAATAAAATGAAAAGAAGATAACCGAACCATGCCAATGTTTGGAGGCTCCTTCACTTTTCGATATGCTCCTGATCTGTACCACTGATTTTCCTTGCTATGTCCCGAAACTGGTAACTGCGTTTGGACGCGTCACGTACTCAGGAACTTAGGAGGATGTTGATGAAAGAAATAAGAAAATCAAACAAAAACTAGAACAATTCTAGTAAAAATATTAACAACTTTTGTTTGATAAACTGTACACGAACAAACAGTGCACGACACTCTTCTCTGTTTTGGTGTTATCTCATGTGCACACACTTGCACACTAACATACTTGCATAAAAAATGACTCACGCGCACAAGAACATTCTTACATAAAATGACTCACGCCCATGTTGCATGCATACAAATCATTTTTTTTTTAGTGATCGATTTATATATATATATATGGGAAAAAACTGATGTCAACAATATCTGATGTCAACAACTTGATTTTCAAAATATATATCTAATATAAACGAAATCATCTTAGATTCCTCCTTTTGTTTTCAAATAATATATATATATATATGTATATAATATTCAAAACTATGATCAAATCTATATTTTATTTTTAAAAATCTTTCAAATAAAAAATATCTCATATCTTTTATTTGGTTTTATTTGAATTCAAACTATTTAAATTCAAAAATTAAATATTTAATTTAATAAATAAAATAATCATATTATCTTATTTTATTTAAAAATAAATATCAACATACACCCTCAATTTAGTGATTAATAACATAATTAAATAATCTTATTATTTAATTTATTTAATCACCATTATTCATTAATTAAATAATCTCATTATTTAATTAATTCTTGAATAAATACGTGTCACTTTCGTAAAACAATTAATTGGACAATCCAATTAATTAACTGTGACCCGTGTTACGTAAATCGATCGGGTTAGCAAGGGGACCTAATGGACCCACAATATTTTGAGCTCTAATAATCATCGGAATCATTAATTAAACTCTTTAATTAATATTTATTGATTATTAACTTCGATGTTATTCCACTAAAAACCAAAAACTGCACTCTCTCAACTGCAGAAGCTTTTACACAGACCGATACAACTCGGTGTCTATCGATATAGCTATTACACATGGTGTGATCCTCCACAGTAGTTCATAATTAGAGCCGGGTCATAATGTCCGTTATACCCTCTAATTACATATATCCTTTAAGTATCATTAATTTTCTAATGGATAATAAATCCTATTTCCTCACGGAATTAGGAGAGCACTCATATTGTCCAAGCCCTGAATCAACTCTTAAGGGAACTGGATGACAACTATGCTCTTACACTCGGATCCTTCTTGGGGGTCGTAACCCGACCAAGGCATCATGAGCGCTATCTAGCTATATCCTGGTATATTGATCTGGATGGCAACTATGCTCTTACACTCGGATCCTTCTTGGGGGTCGTAGCCCGACCAAGGCATCATGAGCGCTATCTAGCTATGTCCTGGTATTTCGATCTGGATGGAAACTATGCTGCTACACTCAGACCCTTATTGGGGGTCGTAGCCTGACTAAGGCATCAGGAGCGCTATCTAGCTATATCCTAGTATTTTGATCCGGATGGAAACTATGATCTTACACTCAGACCCTTCTTGGGGTTCGTAGCCCGACCAAGGCATCAGGAGCGCTATCTGGCTATATCCTGATATTTTGATCCGGATGGCAACTATTCTTTTACACTCAGACCCTTCTTGGGGGTCGTAACCTTACCAAGGCATCAGGAGCGCTATCTAGCTATATCCTGGTGTTTTGATCCGGATGACAACTATGCTCTTACACTCGGATCCTTCTTGGGGGAGGTCACTCGACCAAGTCATCAGGGGCGATGAGGGGGCTTCCCCGATCAATCCCTGGTCTCGAGATCTGGATGGAAACTATGCTCTTACACTCAGACTCTTCTTGGCGGGGGGTGGTGCCCGGCCGAGGCATAAGAAGCGCTATCTAGCTATTTCCTGGTCTCGAGACGATCATTGTCGAAATACCATGGCGTTCCTCCTGGAGGGATTTATCCAGTCCGGGGCATCATGAGGGCTATGGAGCTCTCCTGGTGATGGCGATCCTCCTGGAGGGATTTTATCAGGTCCAGGGCATTAGGAGTGCGGTGTAGCTCTCCTGGTGATGGTGATCACATGAGATCTACTACGGATATCGAAATCGAAAGAGATGCAAACTCATGACGAGCTAATACGAAGTTGTATCAATGCATGGTGGTATCAGTTGATAACAAGTCTCGCTCTAGAAGTTCTTTAATGAGTAGAATCTCTTGAGATGATGCTAAGGCCATCGCTCCTCACACTGGAGTACTGAGAAAATATTGAGCTTCTAGTCCCCAAGTGATGTAAATGGTTTGAAAGTCCGCTTGGGGTAGATGAGAATCTTCGACAATCGTAATCGAGCTCGAGACTCCACTGTGATTGAATCATGACCTTTAGGTGCTCTTTGAACGGATCGAGACCTCGATGGCTCACAAGGGCATTGGAAGACCCAGTACAAATGGAGATGAGCCATTGGTATGATAATCTTCTTGAGCAAGATGATGTTTGCTAAGGTCGAGCTCATGCCAGCCAAGGAGGATGGTTACTTCTTCAACCCATGACCACATGGTGGGAGTGGTTTAAACTCTGCATGGCAGTGTGGCTACCTTGGGAGCCAATGTGGGTGCTTCATTTGCTGAAAGACGCTTCTGTGTTGCTTGTTAGGCAGCTCGAGCTCTTCTTCCCTCTGACCTGATCATCATTGGAGGATGGATACCTTGAATAGATCATAGAGAAAGTTGAGAGTTACCTGGGTCCGCTCTGACTGAAGCCGGAAATTATTGAGATGATGGATGCACAGATGATGAGAAGGACTTGGTTCCCATTTCTGCTTTCATGTCTAGTCGTGTTGAGGTTGGAACTACCTTGAAGTCCTCTACTACTGTAGATGCATGGGGGCTTCAAGTCTGCCTACCTTTGCATTAGAGATATAGATCGGGACCAAGGTAGCTCGCTAGAGCGATGAATGGCCCCATATAAGTGGAGAGGAGACATCGGCCTAGTAACTGTCTAGAGACATGCTCGGGATTTCTAGAAGTTTCCCGCGACGGAGAGAAGACTTTGGACCCCTCCTGGATGTGTGGTGACTCACTTGAGCATTAAATGACCCTATATGAATAGAGATGGGCTACTTGTCTGGTATCGGTCTAGAGGCATACTTGGGATTTCAAGGAGCCCCCAACAACTGAGAGAAAGCTCTGGACCATGCTGGAACGAAACAAAAGCTCAGCGGCTCAATTGGGCGTTGACCAACCATGTATAAGAAGTGAGGAGCCACTTCGCCTTACAGTGAGGTTGTTGCTCCAGAGGTTAGCTTAGGCATGTAGAAGGCCTTACCAAGAGTGGGAAACCTCTGGGCTCTCCTCGATCAGATCGGGCTTCGGTGGCTTGCTAGGGCGATGAATGACCCGGTAAGTAAAGAGCGAAGCCACCGGTCTTGTAGCGATGCTACCGCTATAGAAGCTTGCTTAGGCACGTAGGTGGCCTTACCAAATGTGGGAAGCTTCTGAGAGCTCCTCGATCGGATCGGGCTTCTGTGGCATGCTATGACGGCTAATGGCCCGATAAACATGGAGCGAAGCCACCAGAGGTACTGGTCCAGATGCATGCTCAGTATCCTAGAAGTCCCCAGCAACTGAGAGAGGGCTTTGAACCCTGCTGGAATGAATCGAGAGTTCAGTGGCTCACTTGGGCGTTGACAGGCCCTATATAAGAGGTGAGGAGCCACTTGGCCTTATAGTGAGGCTGCTGCTCCAGAGGTTAGATTAGGCAAGTAAGAGGTCTTACCAAGAGTGGGAAACCTCTGGGCTCTCCTCGATCAGATCGGGCTTTGGTGGCTTGCTAGGGCTATGAATGACCAGGTACATATAGAGCAAAGCCACCGGTCTTATAGCGATGCTACCGCTCTAGAAGCTTGCTTAGGCATGTAGGTGGCCTTACCAAATGTGGGAAACTTCTGAGAGTTCCTCGATCTGATCTGCTTCGGTGGCTTGCTAGGGTGGTGAATGGCCCGGTAAACATGGAGCGAAGCCACCGGAGGTACTGGTCCAGAAGCATGCTTAGGATCTTTAGAGTCCCCAGCAATTTGAAAGGAGGCTTTGGACCATGCTTGAATGGATCGGGGTCGTAGTGGCTCACTTGGGCATTGACTGACCCGGTGCATGAGGCGTGGAACCACTAATCTTCTACTAGTCATGCTGTTCTAGAAGTTACACAGTTGAGTTGGCTTTTTAGATTCATGGGTCGACCTACTACCTCTACCTAGGAGCTTACGAAAGGCGGACCTGGAGGCATGAGGGGATCCGTATGAACAGGTCGAAGCCCAGTGGATCTGCTGGATAAGTGATATACTGGTGGCTGACCGAATCTGCTGTAGAAAAGCAGGAGAGGTGCAGTTCTACTGTATAGGAGCTCTCAATGTATCAGAATGGTTCAGCTATATAGGAGATCTTCAAGCGGGGAGCTACTATATTGGAGCTCCACGATTATCTGAGCAGGTTCTTTTCATAGATGTAGCATAATGAACTGGTTCCACCAGGTATCCCACGTACCATATTTGCTCCACAATGAACGAAACTCGTTAAATGATAAAATGAGCACCACATGCGATGTATAAGCGATATAGACAAGTATAGAGAAAAGACATCGTATATAGTAAATGATATTCCATGAATAATGAATCTGTTACCTCGATAGTATAATGATACTCATGTAGAGACATAGAGGCTTATGGAAGTTTCCCACAGAAGGCGTCAAAAAGTGTTAACGGGAAATTTGTATAGGATGAGAAATCCCTGTTAACACCCTCGAGACCACTACCGCGAAGGTGGTGGCCGGGGTTGGTATCATTGATACCTGACTTGATCTTGTATGAATATTGAGTATGGAGTGGTAGGTAGGAGAAGAGTCATCCCACTCGTCGGGCTTCACGATAGGTAGGCGAGGAGTCATCCCACCTGATCTTGTATGAATATTGAGTATGGAGTGGTAGGTAGGAGAGAAGTCATCCCACTCGTCGGGCTTCGTGATAGGTAGGCGATGAGTCATCTCACCTCCCAGGCTTCGTAGTAGGTAGGAGACGAGTCATCCTTTCCGTCGAGCTTTGTGGTAGGTAGGAAATGAGTCATCCCACCTGCCGGGCTTCGTAGTAGGTAGGAGAGGAGTCATCTTTTTCGTTGAGCTTTGTGGTAGGTAGGAAAAGAGGTTGATCTTGGTCCTGGTCCTCGATCGGGGTCGGAGCCCGTCATGGTACCCAGAGCCCGGTTCTGGAGCCCGATTCCTTCCTGTAATTCCCCAATCTAGATAGCAAGTAAGGAGGGGGGCTTATCTAGCTCCAGTGTCGAAGAGCTCGATTTCTACCACAGAGATGATACGGGAGAGCTCATCGACTTCCTTCAAGCTGGTCTGGGTGGTTTCTCCTCATCTTGACGTACGACTTTGGCGTATATATGAGAGGATAAGAGCGCTATGTTCAGCGGGGTAGGAATCTAGCTTCGTTTCCTTAGGTCTTCGTTGTTGTTTCTCGATCTCATGTAAGAAAGATTAGAGAGCTAGGACCAATGAGGTCGGTTCCTAGCCCGCATACACACATGCGTAACACAGTAGATAATAGCAAATACACAAGTCTTTTGTAGAGGGAGATGGACTGACCAAGGGAGGGAAAAGCATCACGAATGATCACATGCTGAAAAACCCCAAGACAGTATCTGGAGGAAAGAGGAATACCCTTCCTTATGTATATATCAGAGATTGCTCCGGGGAGCTTACAAGAATGGTGAAGTAATACAACGCAGTTGCTCCGGAGAGCTTACAATGGTGGTCGAATGTAGACCGATACCGGTATATTCTAGGTAAAGGTAATACATACATTGATGATGTCGAGAGATCTTTAAACGAAGCATGTCTGTCTTCTGTCATTGATCGGAACCCCCTTTCTATGCCTTTTACAGGCATGTTTATAAATGGTAACTACCTTGGAGTGCAAGTCCAGGATTCTTCAATCTTCCTTTCCTTATTGAGTTCGATTCTTCCTTTAATGTAGTTGATCAGATCGTGGCTAATATCTCGGAGGAGATGTGTTTGTTTCCTCTTCGAACTCTTCTTTCCTTGATAAGCGGGATTCTCTATTATAGTTGACCCCAAAGAATAGGTTGTGGAGGATATCTTGGAGGAAAAGGTATTTGTTTCCTCTTTGGACTCTTTCACTAATGATGGCCATTAAAGCGTTGAATATTCTCTTTATTAATGGTGTTGATCATGTCATTAATTGGGTTGACTGCCTCCATTAATACGGTTCACCTCATTAATGATACTTTAAATGTCATGGAAGTCAATCCTCTCTTCCTAGATTGTCGAGATGAGAGCTCTAGTTCTGCTTGTCACTTTGGAGAGGTACTTCATGGAGGTTACCCGAGGTGACATTTGATATTTCTTGAGGGTGAGGTACCCTAGGATCCAGTACACTGGCGGGTCCCCCGGGGACCTCTCGATTGTCACGGAGCTAGATCCTGGTCTTCCCATGGAGCTTGTGCTAACCATTTTAGGGGCAAAATATCACATAGGGTTCCAACCTTGTAGCTGGGAGCTTGGTTTAGCTACACTGAGTTTTATCATGGAGCTTGACCTAATTATGCAGGCTTCCTAGCGGGGTAGCGGGCTTGGCTAGCAGGCCCTGGTAAGGTGTTTGCCATAAACAGGCGACCTTGGCTCGCTTCTGGAAGGGTGGAGAGGTACGCTCGAGTACTGCTCTTGCTACTTGATTTAACCATGCCAGGATCTATAGTGGATCTTGGCACTTTTTGGTGACGATGAGGCTTTACGGGCTCCTTACTTTAATGCTCGGACAGGTCGAGATTATACCTCGACGAGGCAGGAGGGCCTTTGCAAGACAATTTCGGCACCTTGAAGGTTTCGTAGTGAAAGTAGAGATAGTAGCAAGCTCTATGAGAGTGTCACGAGATACCTTGATGTCGGCGGACCCAGGTCCTTTCATGTCGATCTAGCTTCTGGCTTTATCCTGGCATAAGGAGCTTGACGCGGTCTCATCGGGCTTTATTTGGTAAGCCTGGACTCGTGCGAGATGCTCAGATGGTATGGTCGGGCTCGCCTTGCTCCTGTAGGATTGCGTGGTAGCTCGACTTCGGGGACCTTGATACCCCGTCATATAAGCTCGAATTTGGACCCTTGCGGGAAGGCTGGAAAGTGAAAAATTCTTATTTGGTCCCTAGCCAAATTTGGCTATTAACAATAATGCTAGGAGATAGACGGCTTGGTAGAGATAATCAGGGTTAAAGAAAAAAAAAACTAAAAAAGAAAAAAAAATCGGAAAAGAAAAATAATTGATAAGAAAGATAGCCGGCTAGGTAAATATGGGTATTAAAAAAAGGAAATGAGTAAAAAGTGGAGAGAAAGTGTGCGAATCGAACATTTTAGGAAATAAAATATGTTATCTAAAATAAAAAGAATAAATATATAAAATTGTAAATATAAATAATAGGCAATATGAAGTAACATAAAGAATACAATATATATATATTTGTAATGTTCACAACAAATAAAACTAAAAAAATAAGTGTATATAGCCTTAAAATTTAGCATATTTTTTTATCTTAACTTAAAGAAAAATTAATTGGAAATTTTATGCATTAACAATAATTGTCTTGCATGATCTGTACGAAGAATCCTACATATATCATATTATATTTCCAAGGGCTAGGTATTTGTGGCTGGAAAAATCTATTTTATTTATGAGGGGTAGGTATATGTGGTCATAAAATGTTTAGTGTTTTTGAAGGATAAGTACACGCGGTTGGAAACGGTATTGACGCTTAAACTTTGCACCATTTTCATAATATTTCCGACGAATTTAGACATTATTTGTAATGGTATTTTTGTTGTCGTAAATAATATGCAATATTTTTATCTTTTTTTACGACATGATTTTTATGGTTAGAAAAAAAAAACCATTTTTAACAAAATTTATGATATTAAAATAATATATACTTAATTAAACTCAACATCAGTAAGGAAATATAATATTTTTTTCAATATTAGTCAAGGGTGCCTTATTCAAAAAGAAACACCTTTGCATTGGACAATTTTTTTTGCTATATATTTGTTATATTATAGATATTTTAAGATCGAGTGATGCTATTGACACACCCACCATTGAACTATTTATGTGATACTTTTGAATTATTTTTTTTATTTCATTTATCAAATAACTTATACATTCATACAATTTTTATTAAAAAAATCTTGTACAATCTAAAACTAATAATACTCCACTTTCCTTATTTTGAAACTTTACTGACAGCAGCTTTAATGACGTAGATTATTTCAAATCATTGAATGTTTACTAATCTTATTTATATTTTCTTTCAGATCTCGTTATCATGTTTAATTTTTTTTATATTTTCTTTTATATCTCGATAACATATTTACCATGTTTAATTAGTATTTATTGATTTTATTGTTTTACATGTTTTTTTTTCCTCAAATTTTAGATCCATGTTTGCCACTTTTTTTTTCTCTCAATTTATTTTATTTCAGATTTTCCAAGTATACTATAATATGTATTAATTCTTTTGTAGATTTTATTCCGGATCTTCCAAAATTAGTTTAATGTTGTTAAAAAAAAACCAATGAAATCGCAATAAATAAATGTTGGAACCCTGTTCACCGGTCACGCAGCGGAAATGAGTTTTAAAAATTTTATACAGATCATAATCTGTATCTGGAACCAGTGAATTTGGGATCGTAATTAATTTCGAAATTAATACATATAAAATTATTACAATAATAAAATATACGTATATACATGAAATTGAAATCAATAAAATGAAAAGAAGATAACCGAACCATACCAACTTTTGGAGGCTCCTTCACTTTTCGATATGCTCCTGATCTGTACCACTGATCTTCCATGCTATGTCCCAGAACTGGTAACTGCGTTTGGACGCGTCACGTACTCAGGAACTTATGAGGATTTTGATGAAAGACATAAGAAAATCAAACAAAAACTAGAACAATTCTAATAAAAATATTAACAACTTTTGTTTGATAAACTGTACACGAACACACAGTGCGCAACACTTTTCTCTGTTTTGGTGTTATCTCATGTGCACACACTTGCACACTAAAATACTTGCATAAAAAATGACTCACGCACACACGAACATTCTTACAAAAAAAATGACTCATGCATAAAAATCATTTTTTTTAAGTGATCGATTTATATATATATAAGGGAAAAATTGATGTCAACAATATCTGATGTCAACAACTTGAGTTTCAAAATATATATCTAATATAAACGAAATCATCTTAGATTCCTCTTTTTGTTTTCAAATAATATATATAATATTTAAAACTATGATCAAATCTATATTTGATTTTTAAAAGTCTTTTAAATAAAAAATATATCATATTTTTTATTTGGTTTTATTCGAATTCAAACTATTTAAATTCAAAAATTAAATATTAATTTAATAAATAAAATAAATATCAACATACATCCTCCATTTAATGATTAATAACATAATTAAATAATCTTATTATTTAATTTATTTATTCACCATTATTCATTAATTAAATAATCTCATTATTTAATTAATTTCTGAATAAATACGTGTCACTTTCGTAACACAATTAATTGGACAATCCAATTAATTAACCGTGAGCCTTGTTACGTAAATCGATCGGGTTAGTAAGGGGACCTAATAGACCCACAATATTTTGAGCTCCAATAATCATCGGAATCATTAATTAAACTCTTTAATTAATATTCATTGAGTATTAACTTCGATGTTATTCCACTAAAAACAAAAAACTGCACTCTCTCAACTGCATACGCTTTTACACAGACCGATACAACTCGGTGTCTATCGATATAGCTATTACACATGGTGTGATCCTCCACAGTAATTCATAATTAGAGCTAGATCATAATGTTTGTTATACCCTCTAATTACATATATCCTTTAAGTATCATTGATTTTCTAATGGATAATAAATCTTATTTCCTCACGGAATTAGGAGAGCACTCATATTGTCAAAGCCCCGAATCAACTCTTAAGGGAACTACCATCTACTTCGCACAAGAATGAGTGGATTCCACTATCGTGTACAAACTTTCCCAGCCACAAGCTAAATCGTGATCTCAACATGCGAAGTATATTAGTCATGAAATGCATCTGACCTCACCCTTGGTATATGAAAGACCACGATTTAACCTGAAGGAGTCGATAAGACACTCATGATTAAGATCACCCACATATAGCCATCATTAGTTGATATATATGAGTCTTATCGGTAAACGGATCTTGGTGTGAGATTCATATAGATCATGGCCCAGTCCTATATGATCACATCATACAAGGTGTCTCCATTACCATATCTCGTATGAATGATTTAGGATAGAATCACTGTACATTACGGAATGGACCGCAACTATAGATTAACCACAAGTAAAGTACCCGGCTTTATTTGCTATCTATGAACTCTTTAGATTGCATGTCTCTTACTGTATCCATCCGTATATGACACTCATATACACAGTTTGAGATTACATCCGGCAATCCAGGATGTTAATATGTGCACAAGTTTATAAAATAAATAACATAACAAGAATGAATTAAACCTTTCTTTTTACTTACTTCATAAATCCATTTACAAATTACATGTTTAGGGCATAAACCCCAACAAGAAAACCTAATCTCTGACAAAACGAAACCACACAAAAACTCTAACTCAATCTCTAAAAAAAGTCATTAAACGATTAATATCACATTCACAATCGACCACCAACAATCCAACCGACTACAAAATTTGTTTTTTTTTTGCATCTAATAAATATGGTTTTATCATGAAATAAGAAGAAAAAATAAGTCATATGAATGGATGTGAGAAAACTATATATAAAGATTATAGATGAAGTGTATTTAAAAAAAAAAGATTTGAGTGTATTAAGTTTGAAAAATAAGTAAAATGTTAGTCATGGAAATAATAATAATAATAAAAAACCATAAAATTTTATATAATTGTTGACGTCGATTTCTAGATGTGTGAGAAATTGCCAACAAGGATTGGATTTTAGCTGTGATTTCAAAGAGAAAGAGAAAGAGAAAGTAATCGGACACAAGTTTTTTACGTGATAAAACTCCGATGACCGGAGAAACGTCAACGGGTGGTTGAATGATCAACCAAGCCAAAATCCACTATGAAATAATAAAAATACAATTCTCGATCCTTCTTTCTTCTCTCGGTAATTTTTTCTATGATTGATGTGTATCTTTTTTTGGAGAGATTATGTGTCTATTTATATGTTTATAGAACCCTAATATGTTTTTTACAAGTAATAGAAGATCTTTGTATTTAATTATGATTATTTACTTGCTTGAAGTTGATTGTCTTCTTTCCTGTTTCGGAGTCTTGTATTGGGATCGAATGAGACTATAATAAGGTTATCCAATTAGGACTTATTTCCTTACAAGAGCATAGTATTTTTGAAGAAATAAAGTTATTGCCTGATTGAGAACCTTTTCTGTTTAATATTCTGTTCTTATTGGGATTCCCTTTGATATGGATATTTTCGTGCATTTTAATGACTTGATCCACGTGAGTTATGCGCTGGGTTTTTATTAAGTTTTCTTCATGTTTGTCCCGAGTAAGGACAATACCCGCTGGTTCTGAGTAACATCATTTGATCCCGAGTAGAAATGTCATTTAGCCAGCCCCGAGTGTCATTAACTGATCTTGAGTAGTATATGATGTCGATTGACCCTGATTAGATTTTGCTCAACATCTGCTTACTCGGGTTTTCTTTTCTTCGGTAATGTCTTGTAGGATATTTTCTGAATGCCTATTCGGATGTCCACCTGACAATTCATCCTCTTTGTTGATGACATGTTTGTATGATAAAATTCACATATGACAATACCCCCTTAAAATATTTTTACTGAACAGGGTTTTATTTTGGGCAAAAGTATTTTAATTAGTTTTTCAATATCTTTTCAGCGCCCGAGTAAATGTCTTGTCATAACGACATGTCTTAATGGTGACCCTGTAAATTCGATTTGCCTCCTCACGCGAGATCTTTAATGACAGTGACGTTTTGGAGTTCTGACGGCGAAGCCAGTTCTCTTTTTGACACGTGTTCCTTGCCTCTTCATTTTTTGATATCATTTATGAGAAGTGACTCACGTGTTTCCCCTTGCGCCTCCTACGTCATCAAACCTCATCATCGTTTTTTCCCGTCTTGAGATCCTAGGGTTGCGTGCTATCATCTCTTTAAATTCTTCACTGAGAGACAGCGTTGGTTCATTCTCAATAATTTTCAGCAGAATTTTTTTCTCAAACCCAGATTTATTTACGCAGAAGGTCACGATTCTCCGTTGAAGATCTTGCTTCAAATTTTATTCAAGGTTAGTTTTAATGGAGCCATCTTCCCGTCATCTACTTTTTAATATTGCTCTCGATGCATTAGAACATGGGGATTTCCAGTTGGTTTCATGCATTAGAAGATTACTGGGGGAAATCCCTGCTGATGAACCTCCATTCTTAGAAGTTAATATTTCTGGGCTTCACCCTGATGTCACTTTTAGTCCTATATCCAGTTCTTCATCTAGTTCTGATTCTGATGTTTATGATCACAGGGTACCTCTTCGAAGGATGGGGAAACATCAAAGCAGAAGTGAAGTCCGTAAGCACAACTCGGGAGATATTCGGATCAGGGAGCAGACTGCCAACGAGAACGATGTCGAAGAGACGTTCAGGACGTCTTGTATCACTTTCTCTGCTGACCGTCCGAGTGGGTTTGACACCGACCCTATTGTGGTCTGGCCATATGAGATAGAGAAGTATCGTGCCCGATTTGATCTGCCCAATTCGGTCACTCTGATTCCAGCAGGTGATAGAGCTACGTGGAATCCTCCCTCGGGCATGGTGGCTATCTACGGATCCATGCTCTGCTGCGGCGTTACTCTCCCTTTTCAGCCATTCATTGCCTGGTTTCTGGCTGAAGCAGGGATTGCTCCGCCCAACTGGCCTCGAACAACTACAAAATCTTATGTGCATGCGGCACATGTACAGCTGGATGAACTTGTCACCGCCTTTCCCGAGTGAAATCAGGCATTTCTTTATGTTGAGGCTGTTGGGTCCCTGAGGGGACAAAGGTGAATGGGGGAGCTGATATCTCTGACGACCCTAAAAAGAGGGGTTTTGTATGGGGATTCCCTACATCCAACAAGTTCTGGAAGAACATTTGGTTTTTCACATGAGGGAGTCTCGGTCTTGAAGTCACCCTCAAATCTGGGGATACTCAGGCAATGTTGAAAGTCCCCCGTTTCTTCTGTTCCCCCGAGATATAGAAAGCGAAGAAAATTGATTACAGCGATACTGAGCTGACTAGAATTGCTCGGGCAGCAGTTCACACTCTGGAAAAGTGGAGCAAGACTTATATCTTTATTGAGGCAAATATGATATAGTTCGGCTTCTTCAAACAGATTTCGGGCTACCGCAGGCGATGTAAGTGATTTTTACAACCTTTTCCTTTTCATTTATTACTTTTTGCTTTGTATTCTTACGTGGTTCCTCTTTTCTTCTAAGTGTATGATACGGACATCGTCTGCGATCTTTAGAGCAATGAAGGCATTGCCCAACCTGAGTTCGATGAGGAAACTGATGTGGTCGAAGAGCAAGTTCCCGAATATGTCCCTGAGGACGTCGTTCAACTGACT
The DNA here is from genome assembly GCA_032871835.1 of Dipteronia dyeriana. Lineage (NCBI taxonomy): Eukaryota > Viridiplantae > Streptophyta > Magnoliopsida > Sapindales > Sapindaceae > Dipteronia > Dipteronia dyeriana. Next base: position 18,858,692 of record CM065303.1, read on the forward strand.
GCTGAGGAGACTAGTGGTCCGAGTGGCTCAACCGATACTCAACTGCCTGACGATTGGCAAGGGTATAGTGAAGGTCCTGGTGAAGAGCCTGCCGAGCGGTCTGACGCTGGTGATGGAGGTAATACCTCCACGGGACAAGTACCCATAGGTCCCAAATTTTTTTGAGTCTTTCCGGGATGATGTTCAGGAAGATCCCACGATTGATCTCAGCTTTCACCGTTCTCAGGTTGAGAAGCGAAAGGCAGTCAGCTCTCCAACTCGCCCTCTCAAGATATTGTGGCTGAAATTCCCATGAGTGTTGATGTTGGAGTGTTGGCGGATGTGGAGGCATCGGAGCCGAATAAAGGTTCCTCTCCCCCCAAGGTTGAAGATCTAGAGGTTGAACCTTCGGGGGTTCCTTCATATCCTTCTCCCCATGATATGCTGCAGGAGATGTCATCCGGTCTGGCTTTCATCGAGGACGACTGCTGGAGCTATTTTCTGGATGGCTCTCTGACAGACTGTCTTCAGAATTTTTTCAATGGCCCATCTTACATAAGTTATCCTTAACTTCTTCAATTGCTTTGCTTGTTCACCAAGTTTTTAATTGTGCTTCTTTGCAGATGGTGGCCGAGTTCGCTGAGCTGGTTCAGAAGCAGCAACACCAAGCTGATAGAATAAGGCGTCTCGAAGCTCAGCTGAAGGAAAGTAAGGATCACCGTGATCGGGTCAAAACGGCTTATCAACAAGAGGTTGATTCTGACCAAGTTTTTGCCAACCACTGTCTGGCGAAACAGATGGAGGCCAAGGAGAGGGCTTCTTCGGTAGAAGAGAAGGCTACATCACTTCAAAACTTATTGTCTTCTGCCCAAGAATCAATAATCAAGGCCGAGCAGGAAGTGGAGCAATCCAAGTCGGCATATGAACAGAAGATCGAGGACTTGAAACGCTAAGCTCTGACAGTCGAATCCCTATCTAAAGAGGCTCGACTGGAACTTGAAGTCCAGAGGGTTGATCATTTTAAAAGATCCCATGCCTATGATGCCCTTCTCTTTCGGGATTTTCAGCGAGGGATAGTTTCAGTTGGCGAGTTCTTCAAAGTTAAGAATTGGACGACTGAGAAGGCCCGAATCAACTAGGAGCTGTCGATCAAACATCATGTGGATCGGTTCTTGGAATCTTTCTGGAATTAGATGAAGGAGTGGAGGGCTTACTGCCGCAGTTGAGGCAAAGAGCCTCATCCCATGCATTTGGAGGTTCCATCTGAGCACTCCCTCTCGACTTTTACGCCAGCCAAGAGTCAGTCGTAGAGGGTGTGGTGCCTGATGTTGGGCAGATCCCAGGAGAAGATTACAACCAATTGATGGATGATTCGGTCAACACAATTGATTGGCCTTCTAATGAAAGTCTGCTTCAGGAATATGAGATGGTGCCCGATCCGAGTATTGGCAAGAGCTCCAAATCCTCACAATCCTGATTTTTTGTAGATAGGATTTTTTGTAGACTAACAATTCTTTGTAATATTTATTTTATAAAAGAACTTTGTAACCATTCTTTTGAAAGATCAATAAAATTCCGAGTAGCTTTTCTGAACCTGGTGGTTTGATTTCATTGCTCGCGAAATTTCAACTTGACTCTGGTTGCTGAGTATCTTATTAAACCAGCTATTGAAAATTATGCCAAGCATCTTATTTAACTGGCATAACTCTAATGTTCGGGTAACTTAACCGAGTATCTTATTAAACCGGTTGTTGCCCGAATAACTTTAAACGCCAAGTATTTTATTAAACTGGCTGTTGCAATCTTTATGCCAAGTATCTTATTAGACTTGCAACTCTGATGTTCGGGTAATTTAACCGAGTATCTTATTTAACCGGTTATTACCCGAATAACTTTAAACGCCAAGTATCTAATTAAACTGACTCTTTCATTCTTCATGCCAAGTATTTTATTAAACTGGCTAGTTCTGATGTTCGGGTAATTTAACAGAGTATCTTATTAAACCGGTTGTTACCCGAATAACTTTAAACGCCAAGTATCTTATTAAACTGGCTAGTATTATTAACCGAGTCATCTTAAAACAGGCAAGTAGGTTTATACTTGTGTTTCATACATGGTTGCTACCCAAACATTACATCAAGGCTCACCATGATCATATGTTCGAGTCCTTACGCATTACCGAGGACATCTCCCCAGTTTTTATGCGCAAGGGTTTGCCGAATCGTTAAGCTTTTTGAATTGCTTAACACAGCTACGCATTTCACAGGAATTTTTCCGATAGCATCCCAAGCTGGTGCATCGGGTTTGTCTTTTTGCTAAGGTCAATTGACCTTGCTCGGCTGGCATGCTCCTTCGAACTTCTCCGCCCATTCGGGAATCAATGGTCCCGATTATTCTATTTGTATGTTCTTATTATCATGCTTGTCTTCCATATGTTCTTATTATCATATGTTCTTTCGGAAATCCCGAGTTTGATGCTTTATCTTTCGAAAATCCCGAATTTGATTTTTATTCATAACTGCAAAATCAACAAAGTTTTAAATTCCACAGCTAATATTTAACTTAACTAAAATTGTCCTGACTAAAAAAAACAAGAAATAATTTAAGGATAGAAAATCTTCAGATATTAGACATTGCATGGTCGGGGTAAAACCCCTCAATTGGGTCGTGCGATCAAATATGCTCCATGGCCAGCTATTCCTTCGACTTTGTACGGGCCTTCCCACTTATCAGTCAAGGAACCTGTAGCTTTATTTTTTATGTTTAATGACACCTTCCTGAGTACCAAGTCTCCTAGCTGGAATTTCCTGACCCGAACATGAGAGTTATAGTGGCGAGCTACTCTTTGCTGATATGCCATATTTCGTATTCGGGACTTCTCCCTTTTTTCTTCTAGCTCATCTAGACTTTGTAATAGAATATCAACATTTTGTTCTTCATCATATAGCCTGACCCGGGGTGACACATATGACGTTTCTATGGGGATAATAGCTTCTGTTCCAAACGCTAAAGTGTATGGAGTTTCTCGTGTTAAAGTTCTCGCTGTTATCCGATATGCCTATAATACTTCGGGAAGCTTTTCAACCCAGCTTCTTTTCTTGGCATCTAGCTTTGCTTTGAGTGTATGCTTGATGATTTTGTTTACTTCCTCAACCTGCCCATTTGTTTGAGGGTGGGCAGGTGTGGCATAGTAATTGGCAATCTGGTACTCTTTGCACATCTGTCTGAATTTCAGGTTATCGAACTGGGTGCCGTTGTCAGTGATTATAGTGTTTGGGACTCCAAACCTATAAAGTATGTTTGTTTTCACAAAATTTGTGGTGTTTGCTTCTATGATGTGCACCAATGCTTCAGCTTAACCCACTTCGTGAAATAGTCAATGGCTACTATATCATACTTTGCTCCACCCCTGTCCCAGCTGACATTGGGCTGATTAAATCCAAACCCCACATGGCAAATGACCATGGGGATGTGAGGTTTCTGAGCTACTTAGGGGGTTTTTGGATGTCATTAGCAATCCTTTGGCAAGTATTGCAACTTTTAGAACACTGTTGTGCATCTGAGAACAGAGTAGGCCAATAATAGCCTTGCCTGAGTACCTTGTGTGCCAAGCTTTTACCCCCAGTGTGGTTTCCGCAAACTCCTTCATGGATTTCCTGTAATATCCGATATGCATCCTCCTCTGACACACATCTTTGGAGTGTTCGGGAATACCCCATTCTGTATAGTTCTCATCCAACCAATGTTTACCTTGCTGATCTATACCTGATACATTTTGCTTGTAAGGGATCTTCCGGGAGCATGCCTTCTTCCAGAAACCTTTTTAGCTGAGTCATCCAACCGTCTGGTGGTGTTCGGATTTCTAAAATTTCTAAGTTTTTCGGTTCAGCTATGCTCGGTTTGAGGAGATGTGCAACCGGAATAGTCTTTAGCCTGATTGTGGTTGTTGATGACGCTAGTTTGGAAAATGCGTCTGCCTTTTCATTCTCCTCCCTGGAGATCTAGGCAATCTTATATTCTTTGAATTTATGGAGGAGCTGTTTTGCAATGTAACGGTAGGCTATCATGCCTTCATCCTTGGCTTGGTACTCATCCAGAACTTGGTTGACAACTACCTGTGAATCGCTGAATATCTCGACTTCATCTGCCCCAAAAGCTATGCAGACTCTGAGTCCAGCTAGTAGCGCCTCGTACTCGGCTTGATTGTTGGTTGCTCTGAAGTCAAACCTCATGGCACATTCGACATCATCTCCTTCAGGAGTGCATACTACGATCCCTGCCCCGCTGCCATGAGTGTTTGAAGAGCCATCAACATACAATTTCCATGGGAAGTTTTTTCCAAACACTCTTTTTGCTTCTAGGTTTGGCTCTGTGAACTTTGCTATAAAATTTATCACTGCTTGCCCTTTGAGAGATGTCCTGGGGTCGTATTGGATATCGAATTCACTCAGCTCGATAGCCCATTTGTTCAGTCTCCCTGAAATCTCTAGTTTCTGTAAAATTTGCTTTAATGGGCAGTTAGTGAGTACCTGGATTGTATGGGCCTGAAAATATGGCTTTAGCTTCCTTGCTGCTGAAACCAATGCTAGGGCCATTTTCTCTACCTGTGAATACCTGGTCTCGGTTGGTAGAAGTGCCTTACTGATATAGTATACTGGCTTTTGTACTCCATCTTCTGTTCTGACTAGGACTGAGCTTGCTGCTAGTTCTGTAATTGATAGGTACAGATAGAGTGTCTCTCCCATCTGAGGTTTTGAAAGGATAGGAGCCTGCCCTAGATATTCTTTAATTTTTAAGATTGCCTGCTCGCACTCTTTATTCCATTCGAGTCCTTTCCCTTTTTTAATTACTTTGAAAAAGGATGTGCATCTGTCTGTGGCTTTTGAGATGAATCTACCCAAGGAAGCTAAGCATCCTGTTATGCGCTGTACTTCTTTGAGTGTCCTTGGTGAAGTCATTTTTTACAGGGCCTGGATCTTCTCGGGGTTGACTTCGATTCCTCTTTGGTGAACTTGAAAACCCAGGAATCTTCCTGAAGGAACCCCGAACAGACACTTGTTCGGATTCAGCTTCATTTGGTATCTCCTCAAGACATCAAATGTCTCTCGCAGTTCTGTAGTATGCTTGTCTACCGTGATGCTCTTGGTCAGCATGTCATCAATGTATACTTCCATGTTCCTTCCAATTTACCTTGTGAAGATTCTGTTGACCAGCCTTTGATATGTTGCCCCTGTATGTTTTAACCCGAAGGGCATTACTGTATAACAGTACAGAGCCTGATCGGTTGTGAACGCTGTTTTTTCTTCGTTAGCCTTGTTCATCCGGATTTTCTTATATCCCGAGTAGGCGTCCATGAAACTGAGCAACTCATGACCTGATTTAGCGTCCACCAACTAATCTATCCTCGGAAGTGGAAAACTATCTGTCGGGCATGCCTTGTTCAGATCTGTAAAATCTACGCACATCCTCTATTGTCCATTCTTCTTTTGGATGAGGACTATATTAGCTACCCGACCTCTCTAATCGATCCTACAATGAGTAGCTTATTTACTTCCTGTTCAATTACCTGACTTCTCTCGAGATTGAATGATCTTCTCTTTTATATCAACGGTTTTACATTCGGGTCTACTGTGAGATGGTGGGATATTATTCGGGCATCTATCCCGACCATGTCTTTATGACTCCAAGCGAACACATCCCTGTATTCTTTAAGTAGATCAATGAGGCTTTGTTTGACTCTTCCTTCCAGGTTGGCCCCGATCTTGACCTTTTTGTCTGGTTTATCTCCTTTCAAGGTGATTTCTTCGACCAGTTCAGTTTTGGATTCATTAGGCTCTTCCCTTGGATCGAATTCGAATGATAGTGGCTCTTTTTTCTGACTCGGCTGTGTTATAATGCAAACCTGCTCATCATTCTTGTCTTTGTATACTGACAGGTTAGCTCTTCAGGCCATCTCTTGGGAACCCTTGACTATACCGACCCCTTGTTTGGTCGGGAACTTGATCATTAAGGCATAAGTGGTTGTTACAGCCTTAGTTTTATTCAGGAATGGCTGTCCCAATAGTGCATTATATGGCCAATTGTCCAAGTCTACCACCACGAAGTCGAGCAATACAGTTCTCTGACAAGGTGCCACTCCAATCTTCACATGTAGCTTTACCGTCCCGAGTGACCTGACCTCAATTCCTTCGAATCCTCTGAGTGGGGTATAAAAAGGTTGTAGATCCTTTCGGTCCAACCTGAGTTGATCATGGACGGCTACATTGAGAATGTCTACCGAACTTCCATTATTTACAAAGATTCTCCTAACTTCCCGGTGACCAATCTGGGCACTTATGACCAGAGCGTCATTTGGTCGAACATCGACCCCATGTGAATCTGCTTATGTGAATATTATTGGGTCCCATCCTTCCTTTACCCTTTTCGGGTCTGGTTCCACCGAGTTCACGTCAAAGCTATGTCTTGTTTCTACTGCTTCTCTGATTTCCTGTGTTCGCTCTCGGTTACTTCTCCCAGTGAATGGTCTTCCAAAGATTGTATGTATTACTTAATTGGCCTCTGGACTGGCCCTTTGATTCCGACAAGAGCTGTGATCGGCCCTGATCTCTTTCTTTGTTTCTGATTTCTCATCCCTTTTTAAGATTATATCCTGTAGATGTCCTTCCTGAATGAGAGTTTCTATGTAATCTTTGAGCTTGTAACACTTGGATGTCTCATGACCGGTTTCTTTATGGAATCTGCAGTATTTGGTGGTATCTCATAGAGCAAACTGAGACTGTCGTCGAGGCTCTTGTACCATATTCTTTGTTTCCAGAATGGCCAGGATTTCCTCATGTTTTTTCAGAAGAGGGGTGTAGTTGGTGTATCTGCCTGGGTATTTTTTCGTGGTCTGTTCGGTATTATGCCTGTTTCCTCCGTCCTTATTTTTTTTCTTTACTGTTTCCTTTCTGTTTCCCCTTTTGGTTCTGCACCTTGGACTCAGCGTCCTTTTCAGGTTTTACTCCATGCATATAGCATCCTCATGTGGCTAAATCTTCATCCTCGGCTAGTGCATATCCTCCTGCCATGTCCATCATATATGCATATCTGGTTAGACGGGCTCTTCTTAAGTCAAAAGACAATCGTCCATTATGTAGATTGTTGATGAATGCAACAATTATTGTTTCATCATTTGCACTACCAATTTTTGATACTGCTTGGCCGAACCTTCTCAGGTATTTCTTTAGCGACTCATTTTTCTCTTGCTTTATTTGAGAAAGGTGAGCCACTGATTTTTTCCTATGAACATTGCTCAGAAATTACCATGAAAAACTCCTACTCAGTTCACTGAAACTTCCGATACTTGTTGAGGGCAATCTCCCGAACCATCTTGATCTCATGTCTCCTAGAGTTTGTGGAAAATTGAGGCATAGTAAAGGATCACTATGGGGATACTGGGCCATAGCACTTTTATAGCATCTGACATGTTCTTTTGGGTCTGTATCTTTTTTGAATTGTTTTCACGTGTGGCATCCTGAATCTTTTCGGGAATGAAGTCTGCAGGATGTCCCTAGTGAATGGGCTGTCAGAATCCTCGTCAGATAAATCGTTGTACCCATAACGTCTGACCAGTGCGTCCATTTGACGCCTATTGTTCTCTACTTCTCGAGTTAGGCTCTGGATTACGACATCTCTGTCTCCCACCAGACTTCCCTGACGGTTGAACCGCTGGGTGATTGTCATTCCTCTTTCTGGCTCTTCATTTTGATACCGGGTTTCACGTATGATTTCATGATGCCGCTTGCAATGGTGCCGATCGCTATCTTCTGATGACGATCGATCCTTGTGCCGATCATGTTTACGGTGTCTAGCACGGACTGTCTGATCCTGGTTCTGCTTCTGGCGTGGTCGTTTCTCTTCAGGTGTTTCACGTCCAGCCTGATTGATTGGAGTAGAGTTCTTTCCAGCTTCTGGTGCATTTTGTTCTGGCCCTACTACAACCGAACAAAGCCTCACAGGTGGGAGGTTAGGAGTTTGTGCCTCTGCAATCAGTAGATCAACTCATTCCTTTGCTGCGTCTGCTACCAATTGTTGCAACGCTTCACGGAAACGTTGTGTCAGGTCTCCATTGGTTGGAGGAACTTGCTGGATCTCCGCTAGGAATGTAGGTTAGTTCTTCGTGGTTACAGTGAGATATCGCGAGGTGTTGCCAACATGGAAGTTATCTGGAGATTTTTGGACAACCCCGAAACTGCTTCTGCTTCTGCTTCCTACCATCACCTTTAATGAGATCGAAAGTTCACGCCCTTCTTCTAGCTCCAATTGTTGACGTCGATTTCTGGATGTGTGAGAAATTGCTAACAATGATTGGATTTTAGCTGTGATTTCAAAGAGAATGAGAAGGAGAAAGTAATCGGACATAAGTTTTTTACGTGGTAAAACTCCGATAACCGGAGAAACGTCCACGGGTGGTTGAATGATCAACCAAGCCAACATCCACTATGAAATAATAAAAATACAATTATCGATGGAGTGGGTTGTGGTCCTGAAGTATGAAAACATAATTATTATTTTTTAGCTTTGATGTATGGTTGTTTGATATTATAAACTAAAATTATCAAACAATTTGGTTAAAATGGTACTTTATAAATTATAATATAACACTAGAAATAATAATTTGCAATCCAAAAATAATAATAATAATAATAAAATACTAAATTAAAATAATGAATTAACAAACCCAAAACTCTACTTTTTTTTTTTTTTAAATTACTTAAAATTCCAAAAACCAAAAGAAACTACAAGCTGGAAGGGCGATCGTCCAGGACAACTGGAGCCACCCAATCAGGGGCCTCCTCCATCCAAAAACGAGAATCGACCAAAGTGAGACCGAATTTTGCAAGGCAATGAGCAGCCCTATTAGTCGACCTTGGAGCAAACGTAACCGAACACTCCGGATGGCAAGCTAGAAAATGAGTAATATCACTAATAATAATCCCAACATCAGACAACAAAGGTTCGTCAACATGAATCAATTTCACCACAGCTTGGGCATCCGATTCCACTTCACATGGCAGCAGCCCTGAGTCCATCACAAAAATCAGCCCCTAACAAAGACTTCTGCTACAACATAAGCAGGACGCGAAGTCAGGAATACGGTTTTGGGGGAGCCAAGGTAAAAAAATAATAATTAATTTAACGCAAAATAAATATACTAATATATAAAAACTAATTTATTAAAAATAACAAATATAATAGAGTTTAGTCTCATATATTATAACATTTATTGGAGATTCCGTAGATTGATTTTCAGAAGTTGCTTTTGAGGTTTTAACTCTTTTAAAAAATCCATCAATTGTTGGCTTCCTCATCTGAAGATAAAATAAAATAAAATAAAAATTCGAATTACTTTAAATAAATAAATGTTAAAATAAAAAAGGGCTCGATAAATAAATGGCACTATTTGAGAGGGGTGTTGTGCAAATGTCACCAGTTTAGTAATGTAAGTTTAAAATGTACAATTTAAACTAAACAGACGAGAATACCCCCACAAAATTGAAAAAGAGAGAAAAGCAACAATGAGAAAGAAACCGACGGCGAGAAAATCAATAGCTTATTGACCATAACGGGAATACAGTACATTTCGCAGTGAGTGACAAAGGTAAGTTGAATTTGTTTTATTTATCGATTTGTTGTTCATAACTTATAATTGCATTTCAGACTTGTTATGTTGAAAGAAATTGTAGATTAGGGTTGACAGTGGTTGTGGTTTTGGTTTGAGTTTGAAATGAGGTTCAATATTCTGGTATCGAGGAATTTTTGTTTTGAAACAAAAAAAAAATCGAGAATATTTCAAGCGAGATCGAGGACATTTTGTAGAAAGAATCGAGAGGTTTTTCAAAGTGATCGAGCTTTTGTTAAATGATCGAGAATATTTTTCATAGAATCAAGAGGTTTTTCAAAGGATCGAGAATATTATGAAAGGATCGAGAATTTTTGAAAACGATCGAGAATATTATGATAACGATCGAGATTTTTTAAAATGATCGAATCGAGAAGATTTTTCAAAGAATCGAGAGGTTTGTGAAAGTGTCGAGAATATTTTCAAAGGATCGAGAATGTTTTCAAACAATCGAGAATGTTTTTCAAATGGTCCAGTTTTTAGAAAATGATCGAGAATATTTTTCGAAGAATCGAGAGGTTTTCCAAAGGCTCGAGACGATTTTCAAATCTTCTAGAATATTTTCAAATCTTCGAGAATATTTTCAAAGGGTCGAGATTTTTTAAATTGATCGAGAACATTTTTCAAAGGATCGAGAGGTTTTTTAAAGGATCGAGAGTTTTTTGAAAGGATCGAGAATATTTTATAACGATCGAGAATGTTTTTCAAAGGGTTGAGAAAATTTTCAAATGATCATGAAGTTTTTTCAATGAATCGAGAGGTTTTACAAAGGATCGAGACTAATTTGAAAGAATCGAGCCTATTTGCAAAGGATCGAGAACTTTTGAAACAAATCGAGAACTTTTTAAAATGATCGTGAAGTTTTTTCAATGAATCGAGAGGTTTTACAAAGGATCGAGACTAATTTCAAAGGATCGATCCTATTTGCAAGGGATCGAGAACTTTATAAACAAATCGAGAACGTTTTTAAATGATCGTGAAGTTTTTTCAATGAATCGAGAGGTTTTAGAAAGGATCGAGACTATTTACAAAGGATCTAGCCTATTTGCAAAGGATCGAGAACTTTTAAAAAAATCGAGATCTTTTTCAAAGGATCGAGAATATTTTAAAAGGATCGAGAATTTGTTTCAAACGATCGAGAATATTTTCTAATTTTTGTGCAGTTTACTGATGTACTGTTTCTGTGACATTACAGATGACGAGCAGTATGAAGGAAATGCTTAAAACTGCAGAGGGAGATTGGTTCAAGGGAAAATTGACCCGACACGACCATTTCGAAGCCCTCGCCCGTATAGACGATGCACTGAATCGGGTCCCTGAAGAGTTTACTGTTCAAGATCGGCGTCTGTTCATGGCCTCCTGTTTCGGACATTTTATGTCGATGCACCGGGAGCTGAAGTTTTCTGGTGGTGTTATTCATCAGCTGCTATTGCTGGAGTTGGACCATGATGGGCCGACAGATGAGATACGGTTCTTGTTAGGGAACCATGTGGTGAGGTTTTCAAAGTTGGAATTTAGCCTCATCACCGGATTACGTTTTGGAGTCGTACCGGACATGAGTATGTATGTTGTTGAGAATGGCATACATGAACGGTACTTTCCTGCACATGATGAGGTATCGTTGGATGCCTTGAGGGTTGTTCTTACCCATGGAGAGTTTGAAAAGGTGTACGATGCTGTGAAGTTTTGCCTAGTTTACATGTTGAATTGGATACTGATGGGGGTGGACGAGAGATTGAAGAATCCAGTTTGGCAGTTTTGGTTGGTAGATGACCTCAATGCCTTCGATGCATTCCCCGTGGGGTGCCCACGTCTATAGGCATTCTATATTTTCATTCAAGCATGCCTTACCGCGACGTCGTGAGGAGAGACGGCAACAGTCACAAGGCGATGTTGGACATTCCGTGGAGGGGTACAACATCTATGGTCTATCACACGCCATTTTGGTAAGAAATTTTAATTCCAACATGTACATTTAATATTTAATCCAAAATTGTTTTGGATTATAACTGTACTTATCTTTGATGCAGATATTTATTTTTGAGGTGATCCCCCAACTGGGCCAGGTTTTCGGGACTCGGAGGGTTACAGACCTTTCCCCTCGGTTGTTGGAGTGGGAGTTGACCAAACAACCTAGAGAGAAAAAGCTAGAGAAGATTTTTAGTGCTAGGGTAATTTATTTTTTTGTTAAGTCAGTAATTTATATTACTTACGATAAGTATCAATGGAATTCATCTAACTACGGTTTCAGATATCGGCGAGGACGGAAATCGTGCCCACAACAGCTGAGGCGGTGGCCCCGTACTTTGCAGGCCAAAGTGAGGGGGGGAGCCCGTATGTGCAGGACGATAGGGTTCACCTTTCTACTGTCCCTGAGCCGACTACTAGTGCAGTTCATCCCGAGGAGGAGGGTGAGGGTGGGAGGTGTACTGAGACGGAGGCTTCAGACCCTGCAGGTCCAGATTCCAAAAACCACTCCCCTGATAGGTTGTTTTCCGAGTCACGTACCCAAAAACACTTGGATAAACCTGTTCATTCCCATCTTGTGCAGTTGCAACAAACATTGTGCCCCCGAATCTACCCTTTAAATGGGTACCATCAATAGCAATAATTGGACGCATACACCACTGGAATCCTCGGACAGAGTCACCCAACGACATGAAAAAGTATAGGAATTTACCATTTTCATCGCACTGTAAGTCAGTTATCATTCCGGGATTTTGTTATTCCAACACGTAACCGAATGATGGCAGCAGTTGGAAGCTTTCCTCATGCGTTCCATAGGTGAGTGACAAATCATAATCAAGGGCTTGATGTGCCTTATTGTACATTATTTGGATGCCATCCATTGTTTTCATGTCGGCGATTATGTCCTTCGGATGCATTAATCGACCATCATGTTGCTGCAATCTAGGTGTAACCACTTCTCTAATTATGACCACACTAGCTTGTCGATGGCGGCGATGAATCTCCTCCAACGGACAAGTGTGTTCATTGATAAAACTACGTACTTGAAAGTATATCGCTTCATCTCTCCTAACCGCTCTTAACTTCCATGTACAGTTGTCTATCAAACAAACCGGATGTAATATTGTCTTATTCGACCTTTTCATCTTCCACTCAAAGTTGTACCGCATTGCAAAATGGCCAGTCAATCTCTTCAAATCCCTTTTAGTAGGAAAAAATTGACCTTTATATATCATGCTGGTAGGTTCATCTTCTACCCAGTTCCTGCTTCCACCCATACCAAACGAGTATGATTCTGCTCCTAAAATAACCCATGTTCTGGAATTCTCAGAATCAGCTGGAGTTACATCATGCCTGGCCTCAGATGTCCCATCTATATCTACTGCATTGGAACTACATCTGTGGACACGTCTTGCACGTCTTTCCGTTTCGAACCGTTCTTCATCTTCCCCATTGTTCGGTACATTATGTATCTGATGCAAATTTTCCTCATTAGCCACATCATGGATTGGTAGGTCATGAGGTAAATTGTTTCGCTCATTGTTCATGTCATCATACATCTCATTGTATTGGTGGTTGTACTGGTCAGCATTAAATTCAATTTGACAACCGAAATCATCTTCCAATTGAGCTCCAACTATATCACCATGGTCGGCTACTTCCAGTGGGACACCACATATGTTTTCCCTATCGTCAATCCCACTTCTTTCTGTGAACAACTGGTTGCTTCCGCCTGAAGATCGAAATTGTTGGGTGTTATTGTGAGGAGGGATTTCTTCACCGATGACACCTAACCCTCTCAATTAAACTGACACATACTTGAAGGATTACCCTATCTTCCCCTAGCATAAACAAAACATCGTCGTCATTTCTTATAAATGTGCGACATGTGATCCTGGGAACGATTGATATAGATTGTAGATCAGCAATGTATTTGTTCACATCGTACTTCACAACGGTTTGTACGATCGACACCAGCTCTTCGTAAGTCATATTTTTGGACACATACATTCCTTGGTTATCGGAACCAACAAACCTCTGACTTACATAAGGTAATTGCTCCCATCGACCGTTGTAAGATATTACTAATCTAACCCGATCCATTGTCCTGTGAAAATCATCATCACAATCAATTATTAACAGATAAAAAAATTACTTTTACAATTACTAACAATTACAAAAAAATCAAATGGATCGAGTACTTTATATAAGGGATAAAGAACTTTTTCAAGGGTTCGAGAATAATTTACAAAGGATCGAGAACTTATAAAAAGGTTCGATTCGAGAACTTTTATAGAGAACTTTTTATAACGGTTCGAGAACTTTTTATAACGGTTCGAGAACTTTTTATAACGGTTCGAGAACTTTTTACAAGGGAACGAAAACTTTTTGTAAGGGATCGAGAACATTTCAAACGGTTCGAGAACTTTTTAAAGGGATCGAGAATATTTGTTAAAAGGATCGAGAACTTTTATCAACGGATCGACAACTTTCAACAAGTTAACGGGGAACTTTTTCTAAGGGATCGAGAACATTTCTAACTGTTCGAGAACTTTTTAAAGGGATCGAGAATATCTGTCAAATTATCGAGAACTTTTATCAAGGGATCGAGAACTTTTAACAACGGAACGAGAACTTTTTCTAAGGGATCGAGAACATTTCAAACGGTTCGAGAACTTTTTAAAGGGATCGAGAACATTTGTAACGGTTCGAGATCTTTTTAAAGGGTTCGAGATCTTTTTAAAGGGATTGAGAACATTTGTAACGGTTCGAGAACTTTTATAACGGTTCGAGAACTTTTCCTAAGGGATCGAGAACTTTTCTTAAGGGATCGAACATATTTTGTCGAGCATTTTTTTCAAATAATCGAGCTTTTTTCAAACTAAACAAGAGCTCGTTCCAATATAAAATAAGTTCGATTCATCTTTAAATTTTCTTAGTCACACAAGAAAAAAGCATTCTAGTGCAGAATCTGAAATGGATACATTGATATCGAGGAATTGATACATTGTAAACCCACACAGAAATGTATGCAAAATATCTGAAATGCATAAAAGAAATAAAAGAAATTTAAGTGAAGATCATAAATATTGGTTACCTTCTACTGCAGAATCTGGAGAGGGTTGAGACTCAAGTTTTTCAGACAACAACTTTTCTGGAGAGATACGAACGAGTTCAGAAAGAGGCTTTTAAAAAATTTAAGTTTAAGGGTAATTTGGGCAGTTCACCATAATAGGTGCCTTTTAAACTTAAGTTATTAAAATGGTGACATCATCACAACACACCTTAAAAAATGTGATATATTTCATCATTTCTCCAATAAAAAATTAGTATAATAAATGTAACGAAATCATATATATATATATATATATATATATATAAGAATAATTCACTAGAGAAATCATATTGATAACCTAAGAAAGTAACAAATATATAAAAAAAAAAAACTTAAAATATTTATTGATTTGTAATTTCGTACCTAAAATTATACAGATAGATGAACCGAAGAATTAGAAGAGTTGAAAAAAAAAAGAATTGTAGTTAGTAATGAAATTGCTTAAGTGAAATTCTATAAAATAAATAAACAAGTATATACAGGTTAGACAAGTTCATGATATACAGGAAACCAAATTCTAAGAGATTTATATTTTCTCTTCTAAAAAAAATTGAAATACATAAAATTGGAATATATAAAATTGGATTTTCCTTTAGATATTATAATCATAATATATTTTTTTAATTTAAAACTAATCGCCTTATAAATGTAAAGCTCAACCACGTTTTTTAAAATAAAATTTATAAAGATTATTTTTAAAAAAAAAAAGTGACAGCATACATTTTTAATATACAATATAATATATACAGCTATCAAGAAAGTTTTAGAGTTCTGAATTTTTTTATAAAATTTAATTAAAACATGTCCGGGCTAAAATTCCGAACCCGAATATTTTTATAATTAAGAATTTAAAGAGATAAAAATAGTTATTAATCATAAGAAACGAGATAATTACAATTTTGGATCCTAAATGGAATTAGGATTTGGACATGACTCAAGAGAGAGGGATTGTATATCGAGACGTGTATGTGAAAGAGAGAGAATGAATAGATATTGATTTAAATAATGAATATTGATGTGATGTTTATTTGAATTGATATTGTCCTCCTAACTCCTAAGTAAAGGAATGATGTGCCATATGCTAAGAGGAAAACCCTCCGATTAGAATACTTATATATTTAATTATTATTATTATTATTATTACAAAATGAAGATCATTTTGTTAATTAAAAAACAAGAACACGAAATTAAACAGAGGAATAGAAAAGAAAATTTACAAGTGTTAAAACTAAAACCTTTTCTGCACTGCCTATATGCCTCATGTATCCCTAATACGTCATATAGAATCCATTTTCTTCTTTAAATCAAACCGAATATGATTTCATATCAAGAGTTTTGAAGGAATCAACAAGTTTTAGATAACCCTATTTTGTATCTATATGGTATAAAGAATTGCCCTATCATAGACTAGAAATTAACATTCATAGACCAAATTTTCCATACGTGTTTTTTCCAAAATTAAACAGAATTAATTAAAAGGCTTTGTTAATTAAACAGAGGAATAGAAAAGAAAAATACGGAACCCACACCATTACACCAAGTCCTTCCAATTTGATCTTCTTTGAAGACCTCCCACCAACCTCTTCTGGATCCACGAACAGCTTTGATGAAAGCTTGAGAAACTCCTTTTGTTTTGCTCCAGGTGTCTCATAATTCAAGAAACTACGGTGTTTGTCGAGGAGGTCGAGCAGCACCTCTCCAAACGTTTTCTCAAGATCAACCTCTTCGGTTTTCGATTTTTTTAACCAATACCGCGTGAATTGAATATCGTCTTCTTCCTCTTCTTCTTCGTTTATGTTTTCTATGGACCTCTGGTTCACAGAAGACACTGAGGACTGAATCAAGTATTTAGAGGATGAAAAGGTAAATGATGTCGACGGTGGAGACGGTGGTGGGGTAATTGGAGTTGACATTCCCACTAAATCGGTTTTCTAATACGTGGATCTCCGATCCGAATAGTGTTTTTGGTGTAAATTTTACATTAAAATAGTGCAACTATTGCACTATTTTATTATTCCATCTCTAACCACTGTACCAAACTTTCCACTTAAGAGAATATTCCTCATAATATTTCTTTTCATTCTTTTTTTTTATATATCTACACAATTAACATTTCAACCCATAATTAACATAATATTATAATACGGTAAGAAAATATGAAATTAATACATGAAAAGAAATTAAATTTCATATGGTAAAATTATGCATTTAATATTTTGCTTAATTTCCGTTGTATTGAATGAGGTTACATATTTAAAAAAATTGCATTTTAATTTTAAAATTATACACTTCATTTTAGTTTATAAATGAACATAACAACAATAATATATTTACAACAAAATCATTAAATATTAAAAAGGTCCAAATTCAAATAAATTAAATTGATTAGGGTAAAATTGTGATTAAATAAAACCTTTAAATGAAGGATTTAATCAAAACAGATTTTATTACATAGGGTTAAAATGTGATTATTTAAAAGTTTTGGGTTTGAAAATAGAAAAAGAAAAACAGAACAGTGGTGTGCAAAGTGTATCGTAATCGACACTGTTCACCGACGGAGGTTTTGCACAAAAAATGGCGTGGGTTGGAGGAGATTTCTGGTGGGTTTTGGAGATTGGCGTGGTGGTTGGCGTAGGGTTAGAGAAGCTCTTAGGGTTTTTCTGGTATTTAAGATTTTTATGTTTTGAAAAAATGATTTATTATATTATAATATGATGTTGGTGTCTATATGGATTTATATGTAATATATACTATACATACCATTTTACTTTTTATTTTCAACTTGTATTCTTTTGATATTACCCTTTATTTTCAACTTATAATATATATATATATATATATATATATATATAATACATACCACATTACCCTTTATTTTCAACTTGTATTCTTTTGATATTACCATATTACCCTTTATTAAGCAGTAAAATCAATTACAAATAATTTTAAAATTTAGAAAAAAAAAATATTTTATAATTTAAAAAACAGTAAAAATAATTAATTTTAAAATGAAGATAATTTTTAAAAGTTATTTTTGTATTTACTTTAAAAATAGTAAATAGATTAAATTTATAAAAATAGTAATTACTTAACTTAATTAATTACTTACAATTAGGAGATTACCTTATGATAATGACCGTGCATTTTTGGTTCTCAGCTAGGAAGCACAGATACTCCATTTGGTTGAGATAGCTTGTATCCAACTCGTGTCCGGTTCGGATACGTATCCGATACGCTATTTGGCATATCCATTGATTTTTTTTACAAATTTGACTAGAGGATACGACAAGGATACAAAGAGACATGAGGAGGAGACGTCGAGATACGTCCATGATAAGTTTGAGGCAATATTATAATTATTTTAGTATAAGACGGGGTCAAATTATAATTTCAAAATTAAGGGATCAAAATGAAATTGTAAAGAAATTTTGGTTTTGATTACATGGACATTGCGAATACCGGGATACTTGAGATTACAAACCTTTCTCTTGATAAACCACAGTTAGAGGCCAAATTATTTAGATCCTTTAACAGTGTGAATGATGATAATGAAACTAATTAGGGATTTAGAATATGTTTTATGAGTTTTTTTTTATGTATTATTTGGATTTTGTAATACGTTATGCCTTATGTTACGAATGTTTTATTTGGATTTTATAATATGTTAAGACTTATATTCCATGTTTTATTTGGCTCCTATTATATGTCACATTGTTAATTTGTTATGACTCATGTGGTTACGTGACATGTTTTATTTAGATTCTGAATATATTTTGATTTTGAATGAATTGTCAAATATGTTTTCATTTATTATTATTTTAAAAAAATATAAATATATATTATTTTAAGTGACGTATCATACTGTATCCGTATCCTGATTTTTGAAGATTTACCATATTCTCGTATCGTGCCGTATCCGTATCCGTGCTATATAGGTTCTCATTAAAAAAGGGTGATAGATACATATACCGTACCGTGTTTGGAGGAAATACCTATCCCCAGTCAAATTCATCCCCAAATTTATGGATTTGGGGATTTATAAATTCCGACCAGTTGTGGATTTAATAGAGAAGAAAAACTACATGAGAAGGGAAGATCCACATTTGAATAGCTAGCTTGTTCTAAAACATTTTACTCTCCTAACCAATGCTTTTGGTACACAACTAGCAATCATGCAAAACTAGCAATCATGCAAAACAATTTCTATTTTCTAATGAGTTGAGCAGAAATGAAGTATATATATAAAAATTAAGATGCATAAAATAATGTTGCTTAAATAATTTCACTTTCATTGATGACTTGGTTTAATTGGCTATTGTAGTGAGGCACACTAGTATTATCTTCAGTATCGGCTGCACTTTGGCGATCGAAATATGAAATTTGATTATGTTCCATGCCACCAACACAATTGTTAATTTTGTTCAATGTATTGTGTGCTTAAAATTATGTTGATGGCCGGGACTGTGTTTAAATGGAATGCCCAAATTATGTGGTAAGTTTGATTGTAACAAGTTGTAGCAACAATGTAAGAGCATCTCCGAAGTAAAAATGGTTTGCATATGAATTATTGTTGACATGACAACAATGTCAAAAGACTTGCTTTCTACGTGATATAAATATGGACTTGATAGATGATCAACTTAAAATGTGGTCTTTAATGCGTCTGTTTAAAACACATTTTGCTTTAATGATGTGTCCAACTTTATTTTTTATTTTATTTTATTTTTTATTTTATTTCCTTATCAAAAATAAATGAAAAATTAATATTAATTTTAAATGTTTGTCGAGTCAATCTAAAAAATGGTTGTTTAACAGACTGTCTGAAAGTGGACGGTCGTGTTGACAATGTTTAAATTTTTTTATCAAACTAGCTTGAGGTTGAATATACATTACTGCATTAGAAAAATATATTTTAATAGAATATCTATTAATCCTACATGACCTTTTTTTTTTTTCACAAACCATATTAACATTAGAGATGCTTTAAGAGGTTATGCATATAAATAAGTTTCTTTGAAACTTTTGAAAACCAAAGGAACTTGAGTTTCTTATTTCGTGGAACTAATATGGAAAATATCCTTAAATATCTAAGATATTTTGAGGTTATTGGTTTTATTTCTGATATTTTTAATGAAACTTGTATTTATTTGGAACCCCAATATTATTACCGAAACCGTGGGCATTCCATATATGTACACAAAAATAATTTATTACTACCCTCAAGAGTTGATTAAAATACATATAGATTTTACTACTTTTGAAATTCATTATAACCTTCTCCTATGTCAAGAAAAATAGTTTTCTAAAAATGAGCCTTTCGTAACGTGAGAGTATTGTATATAACCAAAACATAGTTAGAGTATCTCCAAAAGATCCTACAAATAAGATATTTGTTGAAATTAAACAAGCCACATAAGTATATTTAGTTCCAATAGACTCTTTAAATGAGATTCTTTAAATAAGATTTTATTTTTCTTCAATATTGAAAAGCAACTTCTCCTTCTCCAATTATTATTATATTATTTTTTATATCACATCATCATTAACATTTAACATCCATCTTTTTGTGTGAAAATGATGTGCTATGCCACCTATTTAGTAACTTAAGTTTAAAAGGCACCTATTATGGTGAACTATCCAAATTGTCCTTAAATAATTTATTTTTTATTCTCATTGTGTTTTCTACACTTTGAAAACGATAACTCTCTCCCCCTCTCTCTCTCAAATAATTGTCTGAAAATCGATCTACAACTCATCCCTCTCTCCAAAAAACTTGTCTCTCTCCAAATTCTACAAAAGAAGATAACATATATCTGTGATCTCCGTTTATATATTTTCATATATTTCTATGTGGTTTAACAATGTATACATTCGTTATAATTTGTTGTCTCAGTCTTTGCATGAACATGTATGAACATGTGGTTTAACAATGCTTGATTTGACTATAAATATACTGGATTTCACTAAACCTAATTTCCAAAAAAAAAAAACAAAATGCTCGATTCTTTCAAAAATATTCTCGTTTTTTTTTTAAATAATCGAGGATATTTTTAAGAGAATCGAGTATTTTGATTGTTCTTTTGACAACAGATACATTAAGCTTAAAAAATCCTTCAGTTACATATACCCTACTCACATAAGTTCCCTGCTTGGTTAAAATCACTTTGTCTAATTCAATCACCATCTTGAACCCATGCTGATTGAGCAAAGAATTGGACACCAAGTTCTTGCGGATATCAGGTACATGCAGCACATTGTTCAAACTCAGGGTTATACCAGAGGTCATCTTGAGAATGACTTGACTACGTCCTTTCACGTCAGATGTGGCCGAGTTGCCAATGTACAACTTTTCTTCATTCTTCATTTCTTCAAATATATTGAACATCTCCCTGTTAGAGCATATATGGCGAGTGGCCCTAGTATCCAACCATCACTCCCTTGGGTTTGACCCAACCAGGTTTGCTTCTGTCACAACTACAGAGAGATTGATCTCGGATACATCTTTTGAGATCCCAGCAACCACGTTTGCCTCATGGTTTTTCTTCTTCATTAGCAACCTGCACTCAGAAGATTTGTGACCCAGCTTGTCACAATTGAACCACTTCCCTTGGAATTTTGGCTTCTTAGTGATTCCTCCCTTAGGACCCAATTTGGATCCTTTCCCAGGCTTTTTCTTTTTCAGTTTAGAACTTTGCCCATTTTCAACCACATTGATCTTCGCTTCAGGTGCATTGACATCTTTCTTGTCATACTTCATGTGATCTTCCTGAATACGAAGCTTGAGAATCAGATCCTCGATCTTCATCTCCTTTCACTTGTGTTTGAGATAGTTTTTGAACTCTTTCCATGAAGGAGGAAGCTTCTTAATGATTGCAGCCACCTGAAAAGTTTCACTTAGGGTCATCCCTTCAGCATGTATCTCATGTAGAATCACCTGTAGCTCTTGGACTTGACTCATAACTGTCTTGGAATCCCCCATCTTGTAATCAAGAACTTGACCCACGATAAACTTCTTGGAACCAGCGTCCTCAGTTTTGTATTTTCGATCTAATGATTCCCACAATTCTTTGGCTGTTTTCTTTGAAGAATATACGCTATATAGTGAATCTGACAGCCTGTTCAGTATGTAATTACGGCATAGGAAATCCGAGTGATTCCATGCATCAATAACATTCCATACCTGAACATCACGCTCTTCACCATTATTAGATTTAGGAGCATCTTCAGTCAAGAACCTGCCAAGGTTCAGTGTGGTCAGATAAAACAACATCTTTTGCTGCCATCGTTTAAAATTCGATCCACTTAACTTATCAGGCTTCTCCATATGATTCATCGGTAAAGGTACTGAATTCATATAGGGATTTTCCATGGGAACATTCCTTTGACTCATATGCTGGCTCATCACCGGATCAGACATATTTCTCACGAAGGAGTTGATGGCCAGAGTCGTTGTGGCCACAATATGTACTACTACTGGTACCTGGCCCACAAGCACAGAGTTCACATCTGAAGTATTTAATCCTATACTTGGATTAACTTTCGGAGTCTCTAGTGGAACACTGGAGTTCACATTCGATTTGTTTGCCATAATATCTGAAACAAAAACAAAATTGTTTTAGTATCACAGAAATAATAGCACAGATATCAGTTGATATCAAATTAGATTTCACGATGGAAATCACAGTCAGTGTCTGATTTTACAGACCCGATTTTCTAGAGTTATAAATCAGACGATCGATTGAAATACAGTGTTTCGAGAGAAACCTGATTTCCACAGATTACGTATGTATAAAATTGAAATCAGTGTTTCAAAGAACCCGATTTCACAGATACAAAATTGTAATCAGTGTTCTAAAAGAACCCGATTACCACAGTTGAAAATTATTGTGATGATCTTAACCAGAACACTGATACCAAAAAGTTTGAAGAGGAAAAAACGTTTTTTTTTCTGTAAAAGATTTAATAACCGAAATTGTCATAAGATTGTAAATCCTAATTCCAAAAAGAAATCTGGTAGGTATCTGGAAACAGAAAGTAATAACACAAGAAAACAATACGTTAGAAAACAATGTATGAATCAAGCCCTTGTTTCACACGGTGTTCTTAAGACAATTTCACCGGACAACACCGTATGTGTATCAGGCGATTGTCTCCCAGGATACAACGGTTCAACCAATGGTAGGTCTAAGAACACCACTACCAGCGAACTCAAATCGAGTTTAAACTTACCAACAAACAGAGAATAAGAATACGAATCCGGCTGCCTCTAAATTTTGTATTTCTTTTCGGTAGGTTGAACAGAATGTTAGAGGTATTACATACCCAAACCAAAACACTAGGGTTTTAGGGTTAATTCGAGATTATTTTGGAAAATTCGTTTTTGATTTAATAAGGAAATAATTTAATTAGATAATATTCTCTAAAGAGATTTATTTCTAATTAAAATCCGATTCGGTATTCTTAGTGATCAAGTAAGAAATCAGAATCTAAACAATTAAAAAATGTTGACTCAGGGAAGTGACAAAAGGTCAACTGGACTCTCACGGTCCAATCGGAGCGGTATTCGTGTCCGCATATCGCTCCCATGCACGAGTCGTGCATTCGAAGGTTCGAATCCACTTTAATCTTCCATTTCCATGGAATTTATCGTACTCAATTTGTGCTCTCAAAATGAGGGTTTATCACAAAAAATTTCCAACACATTGTACCTACTATAGGATTAACCATGGAGAAAATAGAGAATGAACATGCAGTAAACGTTCCATATTGATCCATATTGATCCGAACCAAGCCATATGCTCCCATAATAAGATTTCGGTCGGCGGCCAGAAGCGTACAAGAACCGTAAAGGTCCCCATAGGTGTCTTGGTAACCATGTACGGAAGGTAATAATCGGTGATTTGACCCAATGAGACCTTGATTTACATTTGTTAATCAATTTTAGTATTATTTAGGCTTTAATTAACTTTTTAATTTCTTGGCTTGGGGTGGGTATAGGGAGTTTTGTCATCTGGGGTGACTATTACTGTAATGGAATGGTGCATATCGAAACGATGTCCACTGTTTGTGTCGATTTTCAACCCATTGGTGCTTTGGTGACTGCAGTGGCAAGCTCTTTGGTTCTGCAAGAGAAGCTGCATTTGGGAAGGTGCTTAATATTGCCTCTGCTCCTTATATCTTCTTAATTATAACGATATTAATTGAGACTCTCATCAATATTTATTTTTATGTCGAAATGGTAAAGATTGTCACCTTTTTTTTTTCTTGTGTTGTGATGATGTCACAAATTTAATAACTTAAGTTTAAAAGGTAATAATTACGGTGAACTACCTAAAATACCTTTAAAAGTTGTGTTTGTACTTCAATCAGCTCTTTAAAATTTTCAAAGATTTTATTCTTTCATCTTCTTCATAGAGGTCTGTTTAACAGACCTCCAATAGAGGTCAAACATCATAACATTATCAGTGGGGGTACGAAGACACATTTGGGGGTCGAGCTCCGAGCTTTTATAAAGAAGCTCTGAGCTTTTAAAAGCTCGATCCGAGCTTTTATAAAAGCTCGAAACTTCTGTATAAAAGCTCGATTACATGTCAAAATCTCAAAAAACAAAAACTTGAATGCAAATAAAAGCTCGATTTCATCTTCCTCAATGACTTTCAACAAATACAAAACCCTAACCTAACCCATTTTCATTATGTTCAACTTTCCAGATGACACTAGTTTCCAAGTTCCGGTACCGTCACCGTGAAAACGAAGCCGTCGATTCACTTTTTGTCTCTTTTCTTTTTGTCTATTTCTTCACAACGACATTTATGGCATGTGTATTTTTGTCTCCACACTTTTTATGACACATTTTAAATATGATTTATTTATGTGGTGATATTTCCACAAAAACCCCCTTAAAATGCGCCATTAATTTTTTGAACCCTATTTTTATTGTCAATTTCCAGAACCAAAAAACTATAATTTAGTGTTGTTTTAAGTCTTCTAGTTATTATAATTGTTTTGAAATTACAAATTTATGCCTCACTGCCTCAGAAGCACATGATTGTGAAAAGGATTTAGAAAAGTCCATGACTCTCTTTAACGTTTCAATTTTTTTTTTTAATATTACGTTCTAATGGATTCAATATCATTTCTATATGTTGGTTGGTAACCATATGTACGGTGTAATAAGGGTAAAACTGTGTAGATTATTTATTTGAAATTGAAGTAAAATTAAATAGGAAGCATGGAAATTTCATATGAAAAAAATATTGTGTTTGTAGGCATACGTACATATGAAAACAGAGATTAGATGAGGTCACTCGTGATATTATTTAAATTTGCCATTTTAGACCAAAAATTGCCAAATTATTATTATCAAAAACTTATTCGAGGCGTGGCATATAATTTAACACCCTTTTTGTAATAAGCAGAGATCTATTATTTCACATCTCATTCTTAAAACATCTCCACTGATATAAGTAAATATTGATCCTTAAAAGTTATCACCTCAACATTTGTCATAATCGTACACTTTATCTAAATAAAAAATATAAATAAAAATTTACTCCAGTTACATATTTTTCACTATTCCCACTCATTTTTATTTCATTGTTTGGATAAAAAATAAATAAATAATAGAAAAACTATAAAAGAAAAGAGAAGATATATGATATGGGTATTGATCAATACATAATAAAGAGACGACTTTTACCTGATTGAAATTTTTAGGGTCGAAACAATGATGAAATATAGATCTGATCAAAGAAAAATAGAGAAAAAAAAGCCACATATGAGAGAGGAAAAATAAAATACAATAACAATTATTTTAGATTAAGTTTGTATTTGATGATTGAAAGTAAATCTTCAAATTTGATTATTGGAGAGACAATTTGATTATTGATAACTGATATTGCTAATTTGTAATGACTCTGTTGTATAGTATTTTTTAGATAAATAATCAAATTTTGATTATTATCTTACTTTAAGCGTACTATTGAAGATGTCCTTAGACCTATTCTATATATTTCATTAAAAAAAAAGCTCCTTATTTTTAGGAAGCAGAAGAAGAAGAGTACCATTTCCTTTTCTTTGCAAATTAAGGGCAAAGTAGGAACTGATCAGAAAAGAAGTTTATGAACATGTTAAATGAAATTGTAAGCATTATATTTCCTTGTTTTTTCCTAAAAGTTAGTAATTAATTAGTAGCAAACTAGTATTACACATTAGAATAATGTTTATATTAAGAATATATGGGGGGTTATGCTATAGTATTAATGTATTAGTAGCAGGGGTTCGAAAAATTAATGGCACATTTTAGGGGGGCTTTTGTGAAAATATCACCACATTATTAAATTATGTTTAAAAGGTACAATTTAAAGTGTGGAGACGAAAATACTCATGTCATCACTATCGTTGTGAAGAAAGAGAGAAAGAGTAAAGAGAGAAAAAGTGAATCGACGACTTCGTTTTCACGGCGACTGTACCGAAACTTGGAAACCAGTGTCATCTGGAGAGTTGAACAAAATGAAAATTGGTTAGGTTAGGGTTTTGTATTTGTTGAAAGTTGTTGAGGAAGATGAAATCGAGCTTTTATTTGCATTCGAGTTTTTGTTTTTCGAGATTTTGACATGTAATTGAGCTTTTATACGGAAGCTTCGAGCTTTTATACGGAAGCTTCGAGCTTTTATACGGAAGCTTCGAGCTTTTGTACAAAGGGGTCAAAAATTTATTGGCACTATTTGATGGGGGTGTTGTGCAAATATCATCACTTTACTAATGTATGTTTAAAAGGCATCATTTAACGTGTTCAGACGCAAATACCCCGAAATATTAAAACAGTGAGGAATTTGTCTTTTTCAAAGTCAGAGAGAAGCAACAGTCAAACCGGCGGAAAACTAATCGACGGTGAAGTGACCGGAAGAGCTGCGATTGAGAAAGGTAAGATAATCTTTTTTTCATTGTTTTTATTGTTGTTAACTTGCATTACATGTTAGAATTGAGTTTTGTTGATAGGAATTGTAGAAACCGGTTAAAATAGAGATGTGAGAATGATTGTGGTTTATGTTAGGGTTTGTAATTTGGTTGAATATCAGTTGAGGAAGATGAAATCTGGGTTATCGAGACTTTTTGCAAGAGAATCGAGCTTATTTGTTGAGTCGAGCTTTTATTTTCATGAAAATTAGGTTTTGGTAAGTCGAGGTTTTTTTGAATTGGATTGAGCCTTTTTGAAAGGGATCGAGCTTTTTTGAAAAGGAATCGAGCTTTTTTGAAAAGGAATCGAGCTTTTTTAAAAGAGATCGAGCTTTTTCAATAGGTTTGAGCTTTTTTTGAATTGGATCGAGCGTTTTTAAAAGGGATCGAGCGTTTTTTTAAAGGGATCGAGCTTTTTTTGAAAGGGATCGAGCTTTTTTGAAAGGGATCGAGCTTTTTTGAAAGGGATCGAGTTTTTTTGAAAAGGATTCGAGCTTTTTTCATTAGGTTCGAGCTTTTTTTTCATTTGATCGAGCTTTTTCATCATGACATCAAGGTTTTTAAAAATAAATATAGCTTTTCTTACATAGGATCGAGCTTATTTGTTCATAGGATCGACCTTTTTTCTAAATTTTCATGAAATAATTAGGTTTTGGTGGGTTGAGTTTTTTTTTATATATAAGGGTTCGAGCGTTTTCGGAATAGGATCGAGCTTTTTTGAAAGGGATCGAGCTTTTTCACCATGGGATCGAGCTTTTTTTACATAGGATCGAACTGTTTTTACATAGGATCGAGCTGTTTTGTTATGGGATCAAGCATTTTTTCATAGGATCGAGTTTTTTTTAAAGGGTCGAGTTTTTTTGTCCTTGGATCGAGTTTTTTTCTCTTGGACCGAGTTGTTTTGACATCGGATTGAGACTTTTAATTTTGGTTACGAAATTTGTTCTGTTTAATGATGTTGTATTTCTATTACATTGCAGATAATAATTAGGTTGAGGGATTCGCTTAAAACTGCAGAAGGAGACTGGTACGAGGGAAAATTGACTCGACACAACCATTTTGATGCCCTTTGCCATATAGACGAAGCGCTGAACAGTGTCCCTGTAGAATTTACAGATGAAGATCGGCGTCGGTTCATGGTGTCATGTTTCGGGCATTTCCTGACGATGCATCGGGAAATGAAGTTTTCGGGTGGTATTATCCATCGGTTGCTTTTGAGGGAGCTGCATCATAACGGCCCAACAGATGAGATGTAGTTCATGTTAGGGAACCAATCGGTGAGGTTTTCAAAGGTGGATGTTTTTGAAGGTGGAATTTTACCTGATCACCGGACTACGGTTTGGAGTTGTACCAGACACGACCAAGTATGCAGCAGTGGAGAATGGCATACATGAGAGGTACTTTCCTGGAGCCGATAAGGTGTCGTTGGAGGAGATTAGGGATGTTGTCACCGGCGCAGAGTTTGGAAAGGCATAGATGCTGTCAAGCTCTGCCTCTTATATATGCTGAACTGAATACTGATGGGAGTGGATGAGAGATTCAAGATTCCAGTTTGGCAGTTTTGGTTGGTTGAGGATCTCGATATGGTCGACGTGTTTCCGTGGGGTGCCAACGTGTACAAGCATTCTATTTACTCATTCAAGCATGCGCTTGAGGGGCGACGAGACGGGTTCGAGAGACGCCAGCAGGAAAAGGGCGCTGACGTACACAGTGTGGAGACCTACAACATATACTGTCTATCTCATGCCCTATCGGTAAGAACTTTGAACTACAAATTGTACTTTATTGTTGGTGTCCAAAATATTATGGATACTTATCGTACTTATCTTTGATACAGATATTTGCTTTGGTGGTGATCCCTGATTGGCCAAAGAGGTCGGTGCCCGGAGGGTTACTGATCTGACTCCCCGTATTTTGAAGTGGGAGTTGACCAAACAACAGAGAGAGAAGAAGCTGGCAAAGATTTTCAAAGCCAAGGTATGTATTTATTTTGTTAATGTTTTTATTAGTTAGTATTTGTACAATTACATTGTTCTAACTAATATTTTAGATGTTTACGAGAAAGGAACTAGTGCCGACACCAGCTGAGAGACAGGCATTGTACTATGCCTGGCTAGACGAGGGGGGAACCTGTATGTAGAAGATGACATGGATGATATGCCACCTCCGGTCCCTGATCAGACTACCTTAGGCGGGATCAGTTGTACAGAGGGTGGGGGTTTAACAGACATAACCATTGACAATGAGGGATCTAAGCCCGCTGCTGAGGGTTTAAGGCTCAGTAACAGTGAGGGATATGAGACAGACCCTCAACGAGAAATGCATAGGCATAGGCGGGTTCGGTTTTCCACCGCCGGACATGGTACATCTGTAGGGGATTCCCGTGGGGGCGTTGGACGTGATAGAGAGGTAAGTTGAAAACAAAGTTTAGTGTTTTTTATTAACACGTGGTGATAGTTTTTTACTAACAATGTAGACATGATTTCAGGCTTCATAGGCAGATATGTTGAACGATGTGCGTGAAGCCCTCCTGAAGAGTGAGGAGGATTGACAGCGTCAACACTTGGAGTTGTTGGATATGATCCGAAAGAGTGATGAGGATCGTCAGCAGCAACACCGACTGTTACTGGATATGATCCGGGGGCTTCAAGAGTTGACCATGCGTACACACCGGGATGGCACCCCACCTCCTGATTCAGACTTTAGTCTCAGAGGGTCGACTGATAGGTATATAGGGGGGACATACATGATTGCTTGACATAGTCAAGACCCGCCTACTGGGGGGTAGGTCCGGAGAGGCAACCTCAGTCGCATACCAGCGATAGTTGGCTTGGTTCACGTACAGCAGTCAGGTTGGACCTTCCAGCTGTCCTATCTGAATCCACCCAGGCTTAGTGGTCCCCCCACCTCCCAGCATATCGATTCAACCACAGCGGTCCCCTCCCCCACCCAGCACGTCTGTGGCGTCGGAGCGGTCCCCTCCCCCACCAAGCAGGACTGTGGTGTCGGAGCAGTCCCCTCCTTCACCCAGCACGTCTGTGGTATCGGCGCGGTCCCCCTCCCTCGGCCATTACATCGAAGCGTTTAGTTAAGCGCGAATGGCAGTTAATGAGCCCTTACACAGATCCATGCCGTTCAAAGAGGTTGAGGACACGTCCCGAGTCCGTGGAACACATTTTTGACCCCCACGTACTAGTGGACGCTGACCAGCTTGCAGCATACAAAAGCCTTCAAGAGGAACATTAACGGGGAACTGTGAGTCCAACTTTTTATAATAAAAATGGTTGTACATTTAATGTTTATTCAAATTTACGTAAAGCTAAGCGAATTTAATCATTAAACAGACGTGATGTGGACGTACTGGCACTAATGGACAAGAGATGGTTCGTGCGTATGCAGTCCAACTTCATGGACTTGGAGGACACGGTACGTACTTATGTGATTTTCATATTAACCTTTGTGTAAGTAATGTTGTATTGTTAACAATTACAGTGGTTTTATTGTTTGTCAGCATATAGACGCATACCTCCATATTCTTCGCAAGCGTTAACGAGGATTCCCTTATGTGTACAACCAGAGGATCAACGTGTTGGATACACAATTTTATGTAAGTAGTTATAAATTTTTGGAATCGAATCGCATTTTCTGGTTTTGTATTATTAATACGATATTGTCAATGCTTGTACAACCACTTATGTTGTACATGTGGGAAAGGATGATGCCTCGTGATTCGTACGGGGCTGTGACCACGGCAAGGTGGAATGTGTTACAGTCTTGATGGTTAGAAGAGGACCTTCTGACGGTCTGTGGAGCAACCACGAGTGGAAACCGCCCAGGTACGAGGTTGACCTGGTAAGTGTTAAATGATGGAGATGATTTAAAAAATAATCTGTTCGTATATCCTGACCTAACACGGTATGCATACTATTACAGGTGTTGATTCCATGCAATGTTGGGGGCCAACATTGGCTGATGGTGACCGTCGACCTTAGTCTCGGGAAGATTGACATTGTTTACCCCTCGAGACAGTAAGTCCCTTATCATATCAGGCACCAGTAGGTCCGACCATTACAGTGGTTTTTACCCTCCATGTTGAGTGACGCTGGGTTCCACACTGCACGATGAGGTGGTCGTCAGGCTTTCCCTTGGGAAAATAAGCCCTTCTCGGTCAGCCTGGTGCTTACTTCTACAGTCCTCCAACAAAAAAAATCGTAAGACATTCTATTTCATTCACGTGCTTAGATATTCTTTATGAACGATTTCTAATGGTGTTTTATTTGTCGAATTGCAGAGGTAACTGTGGTTTCCATACTTTGAGACTTATCAAGTAATTACTGGCGGGTCGAAGGCCTTTTGATTGGTCAGAGGACGACATGGGGATCATTCGGGAGAAAATGGCTGTGGAGATTTTTTGTAACTCCAGGCCCCCCTAGTGATTGGTTGTATATTACCATTTTTTATGTACAAAGACATGTAATTAATTCATGAATATTAATTCATTCATTATTCATTCATTAATATTAATTCATTCATTAATATTAATTCATTCATTAATAAGTAATTATTGCAATTCCAAATTATTACAATTTGATACAATTCCAAATGCTTACAATGTGATCAAAACTTTGTCATTCATTCCCTATTATAGTCAATGTTAGGGCACGTTTGTTTGTTGTGTCCAATTGAATGGCAGATGCTACACTTGCGGCGGTATTTATCGGGAACACCTCTGCTTGTACCTTCATTAATCATAGGTGGATTAGAACATCTTCTGGAATTATACCCTGGTTGTCCACATCTTCTACAGGATTGTGTAGTTGTCCTTTCCGAAGACGAGACATGGCGACCCGCCCTCTGGCGTCTTGCTTGTCTCCTGGAGTTTGGATTCAAAATCACCCTCTGAGCAATGTCAGATGGCACAACCCAAGTGGAAAGATGGCCTACTGGCATAATAGTAACCGAGTACGCGTCAATAAGTGTCTGCCTCTTGTAGTAGTCCGAACACAAAGTTGTCAAGTCCAAGTTACGCTCACTATAAAAAATATTGAAAATGATCAGCTTCACATTTCAGTAATAATCACCTCACAGTACAACTTGAAAGCAATGTACCGTGTCGCCGCAAGGGCGTGAGAACATGGAAAATGATCCATTTGAAATTTGTTGCAAGTACAAGTCTTCCGGGCTAAGTCAACAGTCCACTGTTTTTCATACCGCTTGACCGAGAATATGTTCCAGTCTACTGGATTTAGGGTCAAAAAACCACACTTCTCCACACGTTTTAAGAGCACAAGATGTGCTACGTCGGTCAACTGATGACGCATGGTTTGTGCAGCTCTATAGCAATCATGAAACCACCGTTGCAGTATATTCCTAATGAACTCAGCCAGAGTCAACATAGGCAGTTGGCGTATAAATTTTAGGCATGAGTTTATGCATTCTACAACATTTGTCGTCATCACCTTGTACCTTCTTTCCGGGCAGTGTACACGGGACCACTTGTGTGGACCGACATCAATTACATAATCATATGCATTCTGGTGTAAGTTTTTTAACTCTTCCATATACCGGTTATATTCAAACTTGGTGTATGCGCGGGTTGCTTTGTCCATTATTACGGCAATATCCTTCCTATGAAATCGTTTTTTAATATTTTCAGCAAAGTGCCAGTAACATATGGTATGGGTGGCATAAGGGAATACTTGAGAAATCTCTGCTTCAATGCTTGCATGCCTATCGGAAATGAAAACTAGCTCATCAGTATGACCTAGGGCACCCTTCAAGCAATCTAAAAACCATTCCCATGAAAGGTTATTTTCTGAGTCGCCGTACCCAAAAGCAATTGGATACACCTGTTCGTTCCCATCTTGTGGTGTTGCAACAAACATTGTACCCCGAAATCGTCCCTTCAAATGGGTACCATCAACGGCAATGACTGGACGCATACACCTCCGGTATCCTCTAAGTGAGGCACCAATCGACATGAAGAAGTACAGAAATTTACCATCTTCGTCGCACTGTAAGTCAGTGATTGTGCCGGGATTTTATTGTTCCAAAACGTAACCAAATGATGGAATCAGTTGGAAGGTTTCCTCATGCGTTCCATATGTCAGTGTCAACGTATAATCGAGGGTGGCCTGTGCCTTACTGTACATGATTTGGATTCCATACATTGATTTCATGTCGGTGATTATGTCCTTCGGACGCATTAGTCGACCATCTTGTTGTTGAAGTCTAGGTGCAATAACTTCTCCAATTATGACTGCACTATCTTGTCAGTGCCGACAAGTGTGTTCGTTGACAAAACTTCTTAATTAAAAGTATGTGCCTTCATCTCTCCTCACCGCTCTTAACTCCCATGTACAATTTCCCAACAAAAACAAACTAGATGTAATGTTGTCTTATTGAACCTTTTCACCTTCCACTCGAAGTTCTGCCTCATTGCAAAATGGCCTACTAGTCTCTTCAAATCCTTTTTCGTTGGAAAAAATTACGCTTTATATATCATGCTTGTAGGTTCATCTTCAACCAAGTTTCTGCTTCCACCAATACCAAACGAGTATGATTCTTCTCCTGGAATAACCCATGTTGTGGCATTATCAGAATCATCTGGAGTTACATTAGCCCTCCCCTCGGAGGTCCCAGCTATATCCGGTGCACTGAAACTAAATCTGTATACATGTCTTACACGTCTTTCCGTTTCGACAGGTTCTTCATCATCCTGATTGTCCTCTACATTTTCTACAGAACTGAAATTGCCCTCATTATCCACCTCATGATTCACCCTAACATTCAGTGTTGTATTCCGCTAATTGTTGATGCCATTGTAGATCTCATTGTATTAGTGGTTGTACTGTCTACCATTCATCTCAATTTGACAACCAAATACATCGTCGAATTGAGGTCCCGGTCTATTATCATGGGCGGCTACTTCCGGTGGGACAACACATATGTTTTCCCGACCATCAATCTCACTTCTTTCTGTGAACAACTGGTTGCTTCTGCCTGACGATCGAAATTGTTGGGTGTTATCACGATCAGGGATATCTTCACCAATGACACATCATGCTGGCCTCTCGATTAGACTAACACATACTTGAGGGATTACCTTATCTTCCCCTAGCATAAACTGAATATCATCATTCTTTCTTATAAATGTACGACATGTAGTCCCAGGAACAATTGATAGAGACTGTAAATCAGCACTGTATTTGTTCTCACCAAACTTCACAATGGTTTGCAGTCGTAACTCAAATTCTTTGACACATACTAACCTTGGTTATCGGAACCTTAATAGCTCTGATTTCCGTCAGGTAATTGCTCCCACGGACCGTTGTAAGATATGACTATTCTCACCCTATCCATTGTCCTGTCAAAACCATCATCAAAAACCATTATTAAGAAATAAATATTTAATATTAAATTTACAATTATAAAGGATTAAACAAAAATCAAAAGTGTAAGAGATGAAACTTTTTTTTAACTGATCGAGCTTTTTTTGTACATGATCGAGGCATTTTTGTACATGATCGAGCTTTTTCTAACGGGATCGAGCTTTTTTTGTTCAAGACTGAGCTCTATTTGTATATCATCGAGCTTTTTTTAATATGGCTCAAGCTTTTTTCAAATATGGCTCGACCTTTTTATTTTAGGGATCGAGCTTTTTTTTAGGAATCGAGTTTTTTTCTTATGAATCGAGCTTTTTTTCGAGGGATCGAGTTTTTTTTTTACGTTTCCAGCATCTATTTTTTGGATCAAGCATTTATTTTATGGATCGAGCTTTTTTAGAATTTGATCGAGCTTTTTTTCAAATGTTTCGAGCTTTTTTTAAAAGCTTTACAGCTTTTATACCCAAGATTGTAAACTTGTTTGCACCACTACAACTCAACTCGGCCAAATATATATACAAAAAAATATGCATACATGTTCATTCATTATTTTTTCAAATTTTACAACTCCCAGTCATAAACATAAAAAAATTGAGGCAACATGTTCATAAATGTTCATACAGTGTTATACCACACAGAAATACAAGAAAAAATGAAAATGAAGATCAGAAATATTAATTTACCTTCTTGTGCAATATCTGGAATGAAGCTAGTTTTCTGGAAAAAAAAATGGAGTAGTTTATTGATTTTCAGACAACTCTTTTGGACGACAGTCCTTAAAGAATAAAAAATCGATTATTTAAGGGCAATTTCGGTAGCTCACCATAATAGATGCTTTTTAAACTTAACTTATTATAACGGTGACATCACTGCAAGGGGCAAAAAAAAAAGGTGGCATTCGTCACCATTTCCACTTTGTACAAAAGCTCGAAACTTTAATACAAAAGCTCGATCCTAACTTTTATAAAAGTTTCGAGCTCGATCCGAGCTTTTATACAAAAGCTCAATCCGAGCTTTTATAAAAAAGGTCGATCCGAGTATACAAAAGTTCAATCCGAGCTTTTATATAAAAGGTCGATCCGAGTATACAAAAGCTCAGGGGTTTTATAAAAGCTCAGAGCTTTTATACAAAAGCTCAGAGCTTTTATACAAAAGCTCGGAGTTTTAAGATAAAACCGAGCTTTTATAAAAGCTCCGGGCTTTTATAAAGAAGCTCGAGCTTTTATCTTAAAGCTCTGAGCTTTTATATTTCAGATTCTTTTGTAATTATATTTCCAGTCTTATAAGTACTGACCAAAAAAATAGAAAAAGCTCCGGGGGTATTGATAATGTTATTAAGTTTGACCTCCATTAGAGGTCTATTAAACATACCTCTATGAAGAAGATGAAAGATTAAAATCTTCGAAAATTTCAAAGTAAGAGCTGATTGAAGTACAAAGATAAATTTTAAGGGTATTTTGGACAGTTCACCATAATATGTGTCTTTTAAACATAAGTTGTTAAATTGGTGATATCATTGCAACACAAGAAAAAAAAGGTGACAATCCTCACCATTTCCAATTAGTAGCAGTAGTAACAGTATAGTAGTAACAATATAATTTGTTAAGTAGAGTTGTGAATTTCAATGTTGTGGGTGCATGATATAATATTATTTGTTGTACAACGTTATTGATTGCGAGCATAGTAGTTGTATTCAACGCTTGATTGCTCTAACTGTACAACATCTATGCCGTTAACTGATTTGTATTTAATTCCTAGTAATTTTTTACACATATATATATATATATATATATATATATATATATATATATATATATAATATGGAATGATAATAGGAAAAATATTGTACAATATACATGTCATATTATAGACATTTTAAGATTTCGGGTTTGGAGTAAACCGATCCGATCCCAATCTGAAGCGTTGCCATCCTTTAATTGTGATGTAGATGTTAATTATTTACTACTACAAAAATGTGTTTAAAATAAGTTAGCATCTGATGTTAACAATGCATGTTGGTGTATAAGTTTGAGTAGGGGTGTGCAAAAAACCGTCAAACCGAACCAAACTGACCAACCCAACCCATAAAGTTTGGGTTGGTTCGATTACAAATATAAAAAATAGATAGGTTGGTTTATCTTTTAGACAAACCGATTAAAGGTGGTTCGGTTTGGGTTGAGTGAAATAATTCACCAATCCAAACCAAACCACATATTTTAGAAAGTAAAACTAAAATATAAAATTCACCTACGTTTTCTATTCAATCCATGTTTTATAACTTTTAGTGATTACTTTAAATTTTTATAGTTTATTTATTTGTTTTGATAAAAAAATTCAGATTGATTGAAGTATTAGGGTTTTAAAAGCATAGATACCGTCAAACATATCATTAATTGGTAATTACTCATTTGATTTTTCTGTACTTCATTTATATATATATATATAATATTTCATGTTTTGATTATTTTTTTTAATATTTTTTACAATATAATACCAAAAAATAAAAGATTTTTGAATTTAAATATAAACCGAAAAACCAATACAAACCAACCCGACCTTTTTTGGTTTTGTTTGAATCGGTTTGAAAAATCAAATTGGTTTGGATTGGGTTGAAATATAGCCAAACGGATTCATATTGGTTTGGTTTGACATTCACACCCCTAAGTTTGAGAATAAACCCGTATAAAATAATATATCAACGACCCCGATGAACTGTTGACATTATTACCCTTCTAGGTTAAGAGATCGAAGTTCAACCCAAACAGTGCCAGTTTAACGTGGCTTGTTTAGTAAGCATCATGTGCTGATATGGCCGAAATTGGGTAGGGTGGGCTTACTAAGCGAGCCCAACAACAATCTCTCTAACCTCAAATCTTGAATTCAATTGCACCTAAAAACCAGTTCATGGCTATTTAACTTATTATTGTACAGTAAACCCCTACATTTTCTCAAAAATTGTGTATCGAAACGTGAGATATTAACATTATCGTAATTTATACAAAATTAAAATTAAATATTACCATAATAGTCTGAATTGCAGGAACAAAGCATAGGTGGGTATAAAATCAAACAACTTAACACTATGTTTTGTTTGATGGAATAGGAAAAAAAGGAAAGGAAAGGAAAGGATTTGGATGGATTTATAATATCTTGTTTGGATAGTTAAATGAGAGAGAAAGGAAATGAAATAGAAGGAAATGGAAGAAAAATGAGGGAATAATTTCTTTTTATTTCACCAAATTTGGGAGGAAAAGGAGGGAAAAGAATACAGAATTAATGATTTTTTCAGTATCTCAAAACTAACCCTATTAATATTGAGTATTCATATCGTAAAAATAAAGTTATTTTCGTAAATAGAATAAAATAAATTCATTTATTTTTCCCACCATAATAAGATTGGTTTTTTTTTTTCTATTTTTATATATTTATGATTATCCAAACACCAATCATTAAAAACATATTCTTTTCTTTTGTTTTCCTTTCTTTTCCTCATTTATTTTTCTTTTTCTTTGTCTCATATTCCTCTAATCCAAACATAACGTAAAAAGTTTGTTTCAAAGTCACACATCGGCAGACTAGCCGCAGGAACAAAGCATTGCTGGGTATAAATATCAAACCGGAGCAAGATAGATTTATTTTCTGATAATCTGATATGGATAGTCCTTCAATATTCAGCAATTCATCGCCGATGGTGGGGTCACAACAGCAATCAGCAGGACACTCGGGAAGGCCACATCGCGGAGTAGCCATGCGTGGCAAGTCGGTCGTATCTCAAAATTTCACAAGGCCCCGTTAACCTCACCACCGTCCCCGAGGTGTCGATTCTCCCTCTCTTGTCTCTACGTGTTGGATTTTGTATTCAGCACATGTTTTTTTTTATTTTTTTTTTTGGAATATAGGGTTTTCAATTCCATGAACATTTTTAATGTAAAATTAGGGTTTTTAAAAAAAAAAAAATAGATCTGTGTTTATGTAAATTCTTTCTTACTGTGTTGTTAGATTATGGAACTAGAAGATGGAGTTGGATTCGAATGTACTACAAGCAGTAGCAGATAAGCAACAATCACTGGAGATGGGGCAGTGTGTTGGCAAAAAGAAATTGAAATTCAACGTCGGAAGAAGGAGATATTGAAGAAGAAAGAAGAATCTACGGTATGAGAGAGCAGTCAATAAGATTAAAACCTCGGGTGTTATATGTATACTTTTATCGAATGTACACGTCACCTCTAAAAATTGCCAGGTAGATATTTGAATGGCCATCCAGAAAGTACCCTTCAAGATATCGTAAAGGAATAGAAACCCGAGTAAGTGAGAATACAAGTATTCGGAAAAGCCATGACCTGTTCG
The DNA here is from genome assembly GCA_032871835.1 of Dipteronia dyeriana. NCBI lineage: Eukaryota > Viridiplantae > Streptophyta > Magnoliopsida > Sapindales > Sapindaceae > Dipteronia > Dipteronia dyeriana. The sequence goes on from CM065303.1 coordinate 18,897,105, forward strand.
GGACAAAGTGATGGCATGTTCTACTCGGGATAAATATAAGAAACCTGAATAAAGAAATTCAGCATGTGATTTACACGTGGAAGAACCAAGAGTCATGCTCAAATACGCAAGACATCTATATTAAGAAGAATTTCTAGAAGAATAAAATACTAAATCAGGCAACATCTCTACTTCGAGAAGACTGCATATTTGTAAGAAATAAGTCCTAAACGAACTATATCACCAGAGTCCCAAACAATCTTCATGCAATCTCCAAGATAGGAAAGGAGTTAAAGATTCATGATGCCACACGTGGAACAGTTCAAGAAGGATACAGATCCTAAAGAGCATGTTAGGCGATATAAAAGCGCTATGGCTCAATATGCCCATAACGACCCTTTAATGTGTCTCAACTTTCCACAAACTCTGAGAGATATAGTCTCAAGATGGTTCGGAAGGTTGCCCCTAGTAAGTATTGGGAGTTTTGGTGAATTGAGTAGGAGTTTTTTGAGACAGTTACTAGGCAATATGCACAGGAAAAAGTCAGTCGCTTACCTTTCTCAGCTAAAGCAAGGGAAGAACGAGTCATTGAAAAAATACCTGGGGAGATTCGGTAAGGCGGTCTCAGAAATCGGCAGTGCAAATGATGAAGCCATAATTGCTGCTTTCATAAACAACCTGCAGAATGGACGACTATCATTTGATGTGAGAAGGGCTCGTCTGACCAGGAATGCAGATATGATGGATATGGCTGGAGGGTATGCATTAGGCGAGGAAGAGGAGTTAGCGATAGGAGGTTGCTACATGCATGGAGGTTGGCCCGAACAAAAAGATGTCTAGTCAAAGGTACAGAACCACAAATGAAAACAAAAAGGAAACAGTAAAGAAAGAAGCAAGGATGAAGGAAGTGGACATAATGCTGACCAGATCACGGAGAGGTTCCGAGGAATCTACACAAACTACACCCCTCTCCGGAAAAAACAAAAAGAAATCCTTGCAATATTAGAAGAAAAGAATCTGGTAAATGAGCCACGCCGACAGTCTCAGTTTGCTCGACGAGACACAACAAAATACTGTAGATTCCACAAGAAAACAGGTCATGAGACCTCAAAATCTTACCAACTTGGAGACTATATAGAGATCCTTAATCGGGAAGGACACCTCCAAGATATAATCCTGAAGAAAGATGAGAAGCCAGAAGTAAAGAAAGAGACTAAGACCGATCATAATCCCTGTCAGAACAAAACGGCCAGTCCCGAGACGAATGAAGTAATACAAACTATCTTCGGAGGACCATCAACTAGGAGAAGTAACTGGGAGCGGACTCAGGAAATCCGAGAAGCATTGGAGGCAAGACAAAAATTTGATGTCAACTCCGTCGAACCAGACCCGAAAAGAATAAAGGAAGGAAGAGACTATAATTTTCACATAGGCCGACTCATATGGGGTCGATGATCGACCAAACGATGCTCTAGTCATAAGTGCCCGAATTGGCCATAGGGAAATCCGGCTTGATGTGTGTAAATCGTGTTATAAAAACAATACTCACAAGTGCACGAATCGTGAAGATATCGTACAACTGCAAGTAAGGATCGTTCCCACGAGGACTAGAGATTTATCGATTAAAACTAATTCTAATTAAAGCTAAATTAAAGTAATAAGAAGATTGTTGAGTTGATTTAAAGCTAAAAATAAATTAAATTAAAACTAAGAAAGCAATTAAAAAGATTTGATTGTGATTAAAGGTGAGAAAGCACTAGGTCATCAATGTTCCCCTACTATATTTACTCAATGTAATGAATTGACTTTGAAAAAAATATATTAATCAAGTTAAGGGTCGTTCTTATCATAAGTATGATTGTAACCGTATGATCCTGGGATGAATCAAGTGTTCTCAATTACAATTTACCCATAGATCAATGGCACAAACTACAACCAGAACCCATTAAGTACAAGAACAATGAACCAAAACCTACTTGCATAGATCAATGCTAAGATCAGTTTTATCCATTTAATTGAATATTATTTAAGATTACGTATATATCAATACTCTAACCTCAATCATTAAATTATCAAAACCCTAAATTCATGCCAACGTATGATCATGCATTAACAAGAATAAAGAATTAAGACATATGATTAATTGAATGAATCAAAACTTAATTTAATTAAATATAGTCAATTCTAATAAAGAGCATTCATAGAGGTTCACATTGATTCCCTAGTATGAATTAGTTACACATGATGAAAATAAGAGAAGAGAAAGAAAAGATAAAACCCGTCTTGGCCTTCAATGAGTTCTTCAAGTCTTCAACGATGAATTCTTCTTCGTCTTTGAATATTTGATGTGTAAAGATGAATGGAAGGTGTATGGTGATGGAGTGGTGGTGGAGTGGTAGGGGACGACCCCCCTGGTGGCTTAGGACCTCCCTTGGCTTCTCTCTTCCGAAATTAGGGTTCACATGGGGTTTAAATAGGTGTAGATGCTATGTCATGTCCTTAAACAACAAGGAAATCAATTCCAATATAGAACTCTACCTTTTTGGGACTTTGTTTCTTTCCTAATCCAATAAAAAAACTACTTATTGAAGGAAGATTAGGATTAGGTTTCAACTTGTTTGCACAAGACTCCCAAACAATTCCAAGAAGGAAATATTTCCCATTCCGACAACTTGGAAAATAAATCCCGTCATTATTCACGGAATTATGACTGATCTGACCATTGGGTACTAAAACGGGCATAACTTCTTCTAGAAATATTGGAATTGCGATCCGTACAGTGTGCCAGAAACTAGACTTCTGGGGCTTTCAATTCATAGGTAGTAGGACACACAATTCGATCTGAGCTGAGAGATATAGGCCCCGCAATCTTGTTGTTCTGCACTGCTCCAAAATTCAACTTTTTGCTATTTTTTTTCAAAATAACATTTAACACCTCTTGAATGGAATGTGACCTATACATGCTCAACAAACACATAAAATACCTAATTTCACCCAAGAACAAACCACAAATAATAGGAAATGGGGACCTAAAACATATATAGAAATAGACCAATCAAATACCCTCAAACCTATCTTTTGCTAGTCCTCGAGCAAAACTAGAATAAAAACAAAAACTAAAAACAAACAAAAATCTAAAAATAAAATAAAAATAAACTAAGCCACTTTCGTAGGGAACACGATAGCATTGAAGTATGCTACAAGCCTTTAAACCTCTAGGTGTCCCTAGAAGGAGGAGTTTTGTCTCCTGAGGGTTTACAGCTATGCTACCCATAAACATATTTCTACGAAAAACCAAATAATTAAGATGCAAACTCAAATGTACCATTCAAAACCAATACATGCTAGAGCCACTGAATAAAGACTAAAATTATGCCACAAATTTGAATGCATGCTTAGTTTTAATGAAAAACCCATACTCAAGACACTCTAGCTTCAAAAACGCATTCGCTAAACACCATAGATATAATTCGCCGCGACTCTAAATCTCATAGGATGTCACTTATTAATTTCACACAGAACCTAGGCAATTACACTCATCAAGCATATGCGAAGGGAGTTTATGTACAAGAAATTTCAAGATATAATCGCATATGAATATATTTTAAAAAGAACGCTTGATTTTATGCAAATGATCTCATGAACGGAATCAAATATTAAGAACAAGATAGAACACATATTTACCTTTACCCTCGAGCTAGCATCCCCAAAAGATCAATTAGGTCTTTTCTTTGGTTGTAACGGGGCCATTGGGTGAAGGTTAAGAAAGAACAGGAAAAATATAGCAAACAAACCTAGGATCATATCGAGAAATTCTTCGACATTCTTCATACTCAGCCGAATTTCTTCAAATTCTTCATTCAACTTGCATCCAGGTTTCTTGAACAATTTTCATTCATCCTCATTCTTGAGTTGATTTTGATTTCTCATCATTTCAACTCATTTAATACAATGTTAGAACGAGGTTTACGGTCACTAGTATAATTGTCCTCAAGAAACGTTGCATTTGTCGATACAAATACTTTGTTATCTTCGGGACTATAGAAGTGTCCACCTCTGGTCTCCTTGGAGTATCCTACAAATAGACACACCACAGACTTGGAGTCTAGCTTTCCACTTATGTTCTTTAGCACGTGTGCTGGACACCCCTATATGCGAAAATGTCACACACAAGCTTTACGATCATTCCACAACTCTAGGGGAGTCTTAAGAACAGATTTAGATGGCACTACAGTCAAAATGTATACCGCTATTTGTAATGTATATCCCCAAAAGGAAGTTGGTAATGATGAGAATCTATTCATAGATCTCACCATTTCCATCAGGGTTCTATTTCTCCTCTTCGCTACACCATTTTGCTGAGGTGTACCGGGAGGTGTTAGTTGAGAAACTATCCCATGCTCGACCGTAAAGTCTTCAAACTCATGGTCAAGGTACTCACCTCCACGATCCAATCGTAGTGACTTGATAGTCCTACCTAATTGATTCTCTATTTTAGCTCGGATTTTTTTGAACATTTCAAATGTTTCCGACTTCTGTTGCATTAGGTAGACGTATCTGTATCTTAAGTAGTCATTTATAAATGTGACATAATACTTATAACCACCCCTAACTTTAACATTCATCGTTCCGTAAACGTCTGTATGTATAAGCTCTAGCGGTTCTTTAGCTCTAAGCACTTTTCCAGTAAAAGGTCTCTTAGTCATCTTACCTTCCAGACAAGCAGACAAGTAAGGTGCCAACCTTTAACTCACTTAAAGGTCAGCTTTTTATTAGTCTGTCTATCCGGTCAAGGTTGATATGACCAAGCCTTAGATGCCAGAGATACGTGTCATTATATGGAGAAATCTTATGTCGTTTAGTTTTTTTGGTTTTTCAACCTTAAACATGTCGGTGTTGAGCAGTGTAGTATGTAATAACGATCTTAACACATACAATTTGTCTTCATTAATTCCTGAACAAATATTCAGACCATTCTTTCCAATAATAATAGACTTATTATTAAAAGAAACATAATATTTTTGTTCTAACAACTTAGAAATGGAAATCAAATTCCGTGTAAATCCAGGAATATAGAATACATTGTCCAACAATATATAATTATTACAAAAACGTAATCTAATTACGTCCACTGCTCGTGCAGACACAACATCCCCTGACCCTATATGTATAGAGAAGGCTCCCACCTCTAGCTGTGTCCAAGAAGCAGTCCATTGCAAATAAAAACAAACATGGTCAGTGGCCCCCGAATCAACTATCCAGGGTGAAGAATCATCTTCCACTAAACATGACTCAAGAACAAGTAAATCATATTTACCTTTCTTGGACTTCTTCTTGTTTTGGCATTTCTTGGGTTTGGGCTTACCCTTCGCCTTCCCAGTAGACCTCTTCCTCTTATTATTATTGGAGAAAGATGGTTCGGCAACATTTGCCTCACTAGTCTTGCCCTTGTTGTCCTTAGTCAAGGACTCAAAGGTAGTGAGCTCATTGAGCAACTGTGTGAGATTGAACCTTAACTTGTTCATCTCATAGTTACCCTTAAACCGATTGAAACTCTTCGAAAGAGTCATCAGTATGATGCTCACTAGACTGGGTTTGTCAATGGCCCCGCCATTGACTTCTGCCTTGTTGAAGTAGGACATCATGCTCAAGACATGTTCCCAAACTGACGTACCTTCCTTCATGTGTGTGAGCATAGCGGAACAAACAACTTCGTATCGCTTTTCCTCGGAGGGCTACTTGAACATAGCTTGCAATGACTCCATGATTTCGAATGCTGAAGTCATTGCTTCATGCTTTGTAACAAGCACGTTTGTCATAGAAGCCAACAGATATGTTCGGGTCTTCTCATCAGATGAGACACATCGCTCGTATTCCTCACGAACAGTTTGTGTGGCATTGACAGCAGGCACTAGAGAACATTCCTCCGTAAGCACAAACTTGAGGTCTTTGGTGACCAATCTTGCATTAATGTTAAGTTTCCACTTAGTGTAGTTATTTCCAGTTAATTTATCGTTTGCGAGAATTTGAAGTAATGCAAAAGACATTGTTGCTGAAATAAATAAAAAAATCATTCAGCCATTTATTTAAAACACGTGCGAGTACTTTGGCATAAATTTAAACATGATGCATGAACATGTTTAACGAACTAGAACTACCCTAAAACTAGTTACTATACCACGACAATCCAACATACCACAAATAAGTGCCGCCTTAGGGTCGGTCAAGTCTTTGCATGTTAGACCGAGACATTCTTAATCAAATGATATTATAGAATAACTCTTATTCCATATCATTCAATCATCATTTATTTATTCAGTTTTATAATTAACAAACTTAATCAAAACCTCCGTGAGTGTAACCCACCATTTCAGATCTCACGAGCTCAACTCGAGAATTGCTGCCTTAGGGTCGGTCAATCCCGAAATACCCTCAAAAATCCTATCCATTAGGAAGTCAACCTTGATATTGACCTTTGTGGAAACCCTCCTTAGGGAGGACAAAAGTAAAGCCGTCACGAGGCCCCAATCGGATCTCACAGTGTTGAACTAATGATGGAGACTGCGGGTTATATATGTCATTTATCCCTCTCTCACTTACTATTTTAAAATTATGGTTTTTTATTAACCGTTAATGAACCTAGACTCTACAGAATTAAAAGACTAACTTTAATCAAGTTATCTAGCGCATTAACTAATTTGAAACAAATTCTAATTAACTGATAAATTATTAATGATTTTTAACAAATAAAAATCTAATCTATTAGGTGGCGTTTGGTTACCATGGTGGAATAAGAATTGGAATGGTAATAGGAATGAGAATTGGAATGGTAATAGGAATGAGAATTGGAATGGAAAGGAATGGAAAACTGATTTCTTTGTTTGGTTGAGACTTTAGAATCAATATCTGAATCAGTAATATTTTGTTTGGTTAACAACCGAATGAAATGGAATCAACTGTATTTTAACCAAAATACCCCTAATTACCAAACATTTATAATAACATTATTTATTATGGATAATAATAAGAATAAAATATGAAAGTATATATAATATTATATTCACATATAAATATTATATATATAATATATACATATATAATATTATAATATATAATATATAAATATAATATATAATATATATTATTACGATATATATATTATATATTATATGTTAGTAATATTAATACTATTATTTATTATATAATATATATATCATATAAATATATTACATAATTATATATATTATTATTATTATATATATTATATAATATATATCATATACATATATTACATAATAATATATATTATAAATATTATTATATATATTTTCATATATATTAATATTATTTAATATATAAATATTATATATTATTATATTATTATACAATGTGTATATATATACAATAATAATAAAATAATTTATATAATTAGAAAATATAATATTCATTTTGGATAATAATAATAAAATAAAAAAGTATAAATTATATAATAATAATATATATTATAAATATTATTATATATATTTTATTATATAATATAATATAATATATATATTAAATATTATAATAATTGATATTATTAATATTAATATTATTATATATATATATGTATATATATTATTATATAATGTATATATATATATATTATAATAATGTATAATATATAATATAAATAATTAGAAAATATAATAATAATAAAATATAAAAGTATAAATTATATAGTATATTAATATATATATATATATATATATATATATATGTATAATATTTATTATAATATGTATTATGTATAATACATATAATAATAATAATATATTTTGTATAATATAATATATATAATATATAATGTATAATACATAATATATATATATATAATAAAATAATATAATATAAAAGTATAAAAAATATAAAATAATATATATATATATATATATGTATGTATAATATTTATTATAATATGTATTATGTATAATACATATAATAATAATAATATATTTTGTATAATATAATATATATAATATATAATGTATAATACATATAATATATATATATATATAATAAAATAATATAATATAAAAGTATAAAAAATATAAAATAATACATATAACGTATATATTACATATAATATATACATAATACATAATATACTATAATAATATATATATATTATTTTTAGAAATGAGAGTATTTTTGGAATAGAATTGGAGATAGAGGGTTATTTTTTAAAGAGAAAATTTGTTAATGGAATGGAATGGATATTCCATTGGTTTTTGGAAGGAATGTCCATTCCACCAAAATGGTGGAATCCACATTCCAATGGAATGCCCATTCCATTAGCATTTAACAAACCAAACAGATGGAATGGATTTCTTTCTATTCCATTCCATTCCACCCAACCAAACACCACCTTAGTGAATAATCTAAGTTTTTTAAAACTATTACTAAGGTCAGATTATTATGTTAGTGTTTACCAAGTTTTAACTATTAAAACCCTAACACTTTATTCGGACCATTTATTATTGGGTTATTAATCAAATTAATCCTAACAACAATAAATGACCCAATTAACCTAACTTATTAAAATCTTTAATAACTAGATTAATATTAATAAGATTTACCAAGTTTTCTAACCATTAAAAACTAATCTCAATATTCATAGCCAATTATGTATATTGCCCATTTTAATCACTTTAAAAAAAATACATAAAATATCAGGCTATAATTTATGTATGACATATCAAATATATTTGTGTATGCACATCAAATCTAAATGGCATACGTATGTATGCCAATACTTTTATCATCACATAATATAAAGCATACATGAATTGACCGAGTACTGTGAATTATTTAACCTAAAAAATTGGAATCTAAAATTAAAAAAAAATTCTCAAGGCATTCATTGGTCTTCTAGTAACTTCAGATATCGTACAGTCTCTTCAGGTCACTCCGATTCATCTCATGAATCCGAAACGAGACATCTGCACGGAACACACAAGGCAACACTTGCAAACGGAACCGTGCGTGAACAGTACTGATGAACAGTACCTCCCCCCCTCTCCCCCAGTCGTGAACAGTATCGCTGTCGCGCGCGTTTCTAATTCTTCGTTTACAGGTTACAATTTTTTTTATTTACAATACAATAACAGTAAAAATTAAAATTAAAATTTATACAACCCATAAACCCTAAATTCACAGTACCATAAAAATTTACGATCAACGATGTTTAAATTAAACAATTTAATTATAAACATTCATACAATCATATAGATGATGCCTACACATTCATACATACAGGAGCATCGAAAACAATTTCCTTTTTCGAAAAATAAATTGGCTCTGATACCAATTGTTGGAACCCCCGTTCACCAGTTAGAACTAGGTTTTAAAATTTTTATACAGATCATAATCTGTATCTGGGACCAGTGATCTTGGGATCGTAATTATTTTTCGAAACTAATACATACAATACGTAAACACAGGAAATTGTAATCGATATAATCATAAGAAGAAAATCTTACCAACGTTTGAATGCTCCTTCACTTTATGATATACTCCTGTCTGAACCACTCTTACTAATGTTTGGAGACTCCTTCACTTTATGATATGTTCCTGTCTAAACCACTAGATCTTCCTCGCTATCTCCCAGATCTGGTAACTGCGTGTGAGCGCATCACGGTCTCAGGAACTTGAATTGAGGATGAAGATAGAAACCTTGAAGAAACTCTTTCTTCTAAGAGAAAACTAACTAGAACAATTCTAGTTATAAAAATAATATTATACTTATTATTGTTTCAACGGTGTACAATACAAAAAAAAAAAACCTTTTTTTTATCCTTTTTTTTTCCTGCGTATATCGGATACACACCAAAAGCAAAACAAAAATCAACTTTTTTTTATAAATTTTTTCCTTGTTTCACGCCTTCACTTCCACACACACACACACACACACACACACACACACACACACACACACATATATATATATATATATATATATATACATATATATACATATATACATATATATACAAAAACTTATATATATGTACACATCGATTTACATCCAATACAATCTCTTGTGTTATAATTGATATATATCTTTTAATTGTCCTTTTCAAATATATCTAATTTATTAAAAGTGATAATAAGTATTTTAAATTTAAACTTAAATTCAAATACTTAGATAAATGATTTAGTAAAATAAAATAATCCTATTTTTTTATCTTCACCTAAATCCATATATCAACTAACACCCTCCAATTAATAGTTAATCAATAATTCATAATTATCAATATAATTAAATAATCTAATTATATAATTAATTTAACTATTAACATTCATTCATTAAATAATCTCATTATTCAATTAATTTCCAAATATATACGTGTCACTTTTGTAACACAAGTAATTGGACAATTTAATTAATTAACCGTGACCCTTGTTACTTAAATCGATCGGGTTAGCAAGGAGACCTAATGAATACACAGTATTTTGAGCTCTAATAATCCTCGGAATCATTAATTAAACTCTTTAATTAATATTCCTTGATTATTAACTCCGGTGTTATTCCACTAAAAATCCGAAGCTGCACTCTCTCAACTGCAGACTCTTTTACACAGACCGATACAACTTGGTGTCCATCGATATAGCTATTACATATGGTGTGATCCTCCACAATAGTCCATAATTAGAGCTGGGTCATAATGTTCGTTATACCCCTTTTATTACATATATCCATTAAGTACCGTTGATTCTCTAATGGACAATAAATCTTATTTCCTTACGGAATTAGGAGAGCGCTCATATTATCCTAGCCCCGAATCAACCCTTAAGGGAACTACCATCTACTTCTCACAAGAAGGAGTGGATTCCACTATTGTGTACAAACCTTCCGAAGCCATAAGCCAAACTGCAATCCCAACATACAGAGTATATTGATCAGGAAATGCATTTGACCTCGCCCATGGTATATCAAAGACCACGATTTGACCTGAAGGTGTCGATAAGACACTTAGGATTAAAATCACCAACATATAGCCATCATTAGTTGATATATATGAATCTCATCGGTAAATGGATCTTGGTGAGTGATTCATATAGATCATGGCCTAGGCCTATATGATCACATCATAAAAGGTGCCTCCATTCTCATATCTCATATGAATGATTCAGGATAGAATCACTGTATATTACGAAATGCACCGCAACTATAGATTAACCATAAATAAAGTACCCATCTTTATTTGCTATCTATGGACTATTTAGATTGCACATATCTTACTGTATCCTTCTGTATATGACACTCATATATACAGTTCGAGATTACATCTGACAATCTTGGATGTTAAATATATGCACAAGTTTTAAAATAAACAACAAAACAAGAATGAATTGAACTTTTTCTTTTATTTATTTCATAAATCCATTTACAAATTACATCTTTAGGGGATAAACCCCAACATCGAGGTCAGGTCTCTCGGGACAGTGATGCTGCCTGTAAAAATTGGAGTAGCACCTTGTCAGAAAATAGTGCTACTATACTTTGTAGTGGTAGACCTGGACAACTAGCCTTATAATGCCCTGTTAAGTAGACCATTCTTGAATAAAACTAAAATATTAACAGCTACTTATGCTCTAATGATCAAATTTCCAACTGAGCGGGGGGTAGGAGTAGTTACGGGGTCCTAGGAGATGGCCCGAAGAGCTAATCTCTCGGTTTACAAAGACAAGGACAACAGTGGACATGTGTGCATCGTAACACGATCAGATCAGATCGAGAAAGAATCACTATTATTTGAGTTTGATCCAAGGGAAGAGCTGAAGATGTCTAAAAGTGAACCAATAGAGGAAATAGTCTTAAAGGAAGATGAACCAGAAAAGAAGATCAAAATCGGGACCAATCTAGAAGAAAAGGTTAAGCAAGACCTTGTTAATTTACTTAAAGAATACAATGATGTATTCGCCTGGAGTCATGAAGATATGGTAGGAATAGATGGCCGAGTTATATCACATCACTTGGCGGTAAATCCAAACGTGAGACCAGTAACACTAAAGAGAAGGTCATTTAACCTTGAAAGAAGTCAGGCAATAAAGCAGGAAGTGGAAAATTTACTCTCTGTAGGATCAATCAGAGAAATCAGCTACCCTCAGTGGGTAGCAAATGTGGTCCTGGTCCTGGTCTAGAAGAAAAATGGCCAGTAGAGAATGTGCGTGGACTTTACGGACCTGAACAAGATTTGCCCGAATGACAGTTTTCCACTCCCAAGAATAGACCAACTGGTCGATGCTACATCAGGTCATGAGTTACTCAGTTTTATGGATGCTTACTCAGGATATAATCAAATCTAGATGAATAAGGCTTATGAAGAAAAAAACAGCATTCACGACCGATCAAGGCTTATACTGTTACACAGTAATGCCTTTTGGGCTGAAAAACGCTGGAGCAACATACCAGAGATTGGTCAATAGGATCTTTGCTCCACAAATAGGTAGAAACATGGAAGTTTACATATACGACATGTTAACTAAAAGCATCTCGGCAGACGAACATGCTTCAGACCTGCGGGAAACATTCGATGTCTTGAGGAGATATCAGATGAAGTTGAACCTGAATAAATGCCTATTTGGAGTTCGTTCAGGAAGGTTCCTGGGTTTCCAAGTTCACTAGAAGGGAATCGAAGTGAACCCTGAGAAGATCCAAGCCCTTCAAAAAATGACTTCACCAAGGACGCTAAAAGAAGTGCAACGCTTGACAGGATGCCTAACTTCCTTAGGCAGATTTAATTCAAAGGCCACAGATAAATGTGATCCCCTTTTTAAAGTGATCAAAAAAGGGAATGGGCTCGAATGGAACGAAGAATGCTAGTAGGCACTCCTGAAAATCAAAGAGTCCTTAGGGCAGACTCTTATCATTTCAAAACCTAAAATGGGAGAAACTCTTCACTTGTACTTATCTATTACAGAATTAGCAGCAAGCTCAGTTTTAGTCAGAACAGAATATGGGGTACAGAGGCTAGTATACTACACCAGCAAGGCTCTTCTTTCGACTGAAACCAGGTATTCATAGATATAAAAAATGGCCCAAGCATTGGTTTCGACAACAAAGAAGCTGAACTTAAGCAAATCTTACAGAAGCCAGAAATTTTGGAGAGATTAACTAAATGGGCAATCGAGCTGAGCGAGTTCGATATTTAGTACGTCTCCATGACGTCTCTCAAAGGCTAAGCAGTGGCAGATTTCATAGCAGAATTCACAGAACCAAATCTAGAAGCAAAAAGGATGATGGGCAAGAATTTCTTGTGGAGGCTATATGTTGATGGTTCATTGAACACTCATGGCAGCGGGGTGGGGATTGTAGTATGCACCCCAGAAGGAGATGATGTTGAATGTGCCATGAGATTCGACTTCAAAGTAACAAATAACCAAGTCGAGTATGAGGCATAACTAGTTGGACTCAGAGTATGCATAGCTCTCGGAGCAGATGAGGTCGAGATATTCAGTGACTCGCAGGTAATTGTCAACCAAGTCCTGGAAGATTACCAAGATAGAGATGAAGGTATGATAGCTTATCGAGACATAGCAAAACAACTCCTCCAAAAATTTAAAGAATATAAGATTTGTCCAGATTCTCAGGGAAGAGAATGAAAATGCAGATGCTTTGTCCAAACTAGCATCATCAACAACCACAATCAAGCCAAAAACTATTCTGGTCGCACATCTCCTCACACTGAGTATAGTTGAGCCAAAAAACTTGGAAATCTCATAAATCCGAACACTGTCAGACGATTGGATGACTCAGTTAAAAAGATACCTGAAAGAGGGCGTGCTCCTGGAAGATCCCCTAGAAGCCAAACGCATTAGGTACCGGTCAGAAAGATACACATTGATTGGAGGAAAACTATACATAAGGGAATTTTCTTGAACACTCTAAAGGTGTGTATCAGAGGAAGATGCATATCGGATACTATAGGAAATCCATGATGGAGTAAGCGGAAACCATACTAGGGATAAAAGTTTAGCACACAAGGTACTCAGGCAAGGTTATTATTGGTCTTCTTTGTTCTCGGATGCACAACGATGCTCAGAAAGTTGCAATACATGCCAAAGGATAGCCAACGATATCCGACAGCCCCCTGAACAACTTAGAAGCCTCACACCCCCATGGGCATTTACCATGTGGGGCCTAGACTTAATTGGCCCAATACTGGCAGGGTGGAGCAAAGCATGCGATAGTAGCCGTTGATTATTTCACGAAGTGGGTGGAAGCAGAAGCATTAGTAAACATCACAGAGGCAAATACCACAAAATTTATAAAGAAAAACATACTTTATAGGTTTGGAGTCCCGAGTACTCTTATTACTGATAATGGCACCCAGTTCGATAATCAAAAATGCAGACAACTGACAACGAGTACCAAATAGTAAATTATTATGCTACACATGCCCACCCTCAAACCAATAAGCAAGCTGAAGCTGTAAACAAAATCATCAAGCACACACTCAAAGGAAAGTTGGATGCTAAGAAATGCAGCTGGGTTGAAAAACTTTTTGAAGTATTATGGGCATATCGGGCAACAGTAAGGACTTCTACAGGAGAGACTCCATTCTCTTTGGCATTTGGAATTGAAGTTGTTATCCCTGTAGAAACTTTATACATGTCGTCTAGGGTCAGACTGTATGATGAGAACCAGAATGTTGATATGCTATTACAAAACTTAGATGAGCTAGAAGATAAGATGGAGAAATCCCGAGTACGAAATACAGCATATCAGCAAAGAGTGGCTCGACACTACAACTCTCATGTTCGGATCAGGAAATTCCACCTAGGGGACCTGATGCTCAGGAAAGTGTCACTGAACACAAAAAAAAAAGTTGCACGCTCCTTGGCCGATAAATGGGAAGGCTCGTACAAGATTGAAGGAGTAGTTGGACATAAAGCATATTGGATTGCCCAACCAGATAGAGGGGTAGAACCCGGCCATGCAATGCCCAATATTTGAAGATTTTTTATCCTTGAAATTTGTTTCTTTTAGTCAGAACAATTTTGTTAGTCAAGATATTTTTAGTTTTTAAGATTATCATTGTTAATTTTGTAGTTATAAATAAAGACCCAACACGGGCTTCTAGAAATCTAAGCATATGATAATAATATATGAAAGACGAGTATGATAATAAGAACATACAATAAAAAATAAAATGGTCGGGATGATTAATTTGGAAAAATCCCCGAATGGGCGGAGAAGCTCGAAGGAGCACGCCAGCCGAGCTAGGTCAATCGACCTTAGCCAAAAGGAAAATCCGATGCACCAGATTCTAGAAAATGGCTCGGGGTGCCGTCGGGAAAAAACCCGATGAGATACGCAGCTGTGCTAAGCAATTAAAAACTTACAATTCGGTAAAACCCTACGCGGAAAAACTAGAAGACGTCCTCAATGATCTGCGTAAGGACTCGAATATATGATCATGGTGAGCCTTGATGTAATATTCAGGTAGTAACCGACTATGAAGCACAAGCGTAAATCTGCTTACCTGTTTCAAGATGAGTCGGTTAATAATAGTCAGTTTAATAAGATACTTGACACAGATTGCATTAGACAGTTTAATAAGATACTTGGCACAGATTGCATTAGCCAATTTAACAAAATACTTGTCGTTAGAAATTATCCGAGTAACGAAATTATGTTAAATAAGATACTCAGATAATAAGTTAGCCGATTTAAACAAAATACTTGGCATTCCGAATAAAGCAATTGGCAAGAATATAGAACTTCTCATTGATCAGAATTTTTTATAGCAAAATTTTTACAAAAATGACTCAAGGTTGGGATGAGAATTTAGAACCCTTGCCGATACTCGAGTCAGACACCATCTCATACTCATGGAGGAGACTTTCATTTGAAGGTCAAGCAATTGTGTCTATAGAATCGTCCATCCACTCACTATAATTTGTCCTATGGATCGGACCAACATCACGCATCGAACCATCCACGCCAGATTCCTGACTGCATAGAAGGTCGAGAGAGAATTTTCAGATGGGACCTCCAGATGTATAGGATTGGGCTCTTTACCTCGGTTACGACAGTAAGCTATCCATTCCTTCATCTGAGTCCGAAGTGACTCTAGGGACCTATCCACATGATTTTTGATCGACAGCTCCCAGTTGGTTTGAGCTTTATCAGTTGCCCGATTCTTGACCTTAAAAAACTCGCCAACTAAAACTAACCCTCGCTGAAATTCCCGAATGAGAAGGGCGTCATAAGCCGGGGACCTTTTGAAGCGATCAACCCCCTAAACCTCAAGTTTCAGCCTAGCCTCCTTTGATATGGATTCGATCGTGAAAGCTTGGAACTCCAAGTCTTCAATTTTCTACTCATAAGATGACCGAGCATGTTCAGCCTCCTGTTCATCTTTGAGCATCGACTCCCGGGCAGTAGCTAATAAATTTTGGAAAGACGCAACTTTCTCTTCTGCCACAGAATCTCTCTCCTCGACCTCCATTTACTTAGCAAAGCAATGATTGACGAATTACTGAGCAGAGCTCACCTCCCTCTGATAAACTGCCTCAACCCGAGCACGGTTATCCTCACTTTCTTTTAGCTGAGCTTCAAGACGCCTTATCTGATCAACATGATGTTGTTGTGTTTAAACTAACTCAGCAAACTCGGCCACCACCTACAAGGAAGAGACAAGTTAAAAAAAACAGGCGTTAAAATAGAGGGGTGGAATAGAAGACTTTACATAGGACGGGCTGTTGAAAATATTTTGAAGACGATCTGTTGGAGACCATCCCTGAAGCGGCTCCAATAATCATCCCCAATGAAGGCCCGACCAGAAGATATCGCCCTTAGCATATCCTGGGGAGGAGGATAAGAAGGGTCTCCCAAGGATTCCGCCCTTGCGTCTTTAGCTACAGAGGGTAAAAAGTCCATGTTCAGGTTTGAAGTTTCCGCTTTTCCTACAGGCACTTCGACTTGAACGCTCGGGGAAACTCTAACATCAGTATCATCATCACTCGACTCAATGAATGATACCACCCGAGGGACTTTAAGAGGACGAGTAGGAGAGTCGGTCATCTTTCTTTTCTCAGCCTGAGTACGATGGAAGCTGAGGTCAGCCGAAGGATCTTCCTGATCATCAAGATCTTGGAAGGATTTGAAAAAATCGGGATTGAGATTTACTTGTTCATCTGAGGGTTTATCTCCATCCCCAACAGCAAACTGTTCGGCAGGAACCTCGTCAACCGGGGAGTTTGGTTCACCGGGCCCCTCACCACCAAGACGATCTCCTTGCCCGTCTTCATCTTCAGACATCTTCTAGGCATTGACAGTTTTAGTAGGGCCACTCGAACCACTAGATTCCTCCACGGTCGGGTAAATGACCTCTTCAAAGACGTACTTAAGAATTTGCTCATCAGCCTCATCAAACTCTTCATCCGATTCATCAGGTGGAGCAATACCTTTCCTGTTTTGGCGAGAAGCTTCTTTTTTGCTCCTTGTGAAGGATCTATTTCACCTGGCGAGCTTGGACGTCACAACTAATGTCCGAATCATATACTGCACAAGTTAGAGATGAAAAACCAAGTCAGAAATAATAACATATAAGCAATAAAGAAATGAGAAGATTTCTGCTTACATCGCCTACGATAATCTGAAATCTGATTAAAGGAGTTGAGGTCTATCATTTTATTTTCATTAAAAAGATAGGGCATGCTCCTCTTTTTCAAAGTATGTACAGTTGCCCGAGCAAGTTTGGTCAACTCGGCATCAGTAAAAATAAGTTTTTTCTTGTTCCAAATGTCAGGAGAACAGAAAAAGCGGGGAACCTTAGCATTTCCTGGTCTTCCCCAAATGAGAGAGTGACCTCAAGACCCAGGTTCCCCCAGCAAAAAACCAGATGTTCTTCCAATGCTTGTTCGAATAAGGGAATCCCCATACAAAGCCTCTCTTCTTGGGGTCCGAAGAAATATCAACTCCTCGACTCACTTTCATCCCCTCAGGGACCCAACAATCTGGCGGATTTGGCATAAGAAAATAAGTTCCAGTCCGACCAGATTGTCTTAGTGTGAAGAAATGCCTAATTTCGCTTGGAGAAGGCGGTGATAGGTTCATCTGGCTCCACATATGCCACATACACATCAGGATTCTGTAGCTGTTCGAAGAAAGTTGTGCTGGAGTGATCACCGCTTCGGCAAGGAACCAAGCGATGCATGGTTGAAGTGGAAGAGTAACACCACAGCAGAGCATGGACCCATAAATTGCCACCATACCCGGAGGTGGGTTCTATGCGGCTCTATCACCAGCAGGAGTCAATATGACCGAGTCATCTAGGTCAAACCGAGCACGATACTTCTGAATTTCATCTTCCCCGACCACATTTGGCTCGGCATTATATCCACTCAGACGATCAAGAGAAAAACAGATACGAGATACACTGTGTTCCTTCTCAACATCATTTTCGTCAATTATTTGACTTTTGATTTGGGAACTGCTTGGGCCATGTTTGTGAACTACACGCTTGCTCTAATGTTTTCCCATCCTCGATCGCAAAGGAACCCTGTGATGATCAGAAACAGAAGATTCAGAACTAGAAGTTTCAGAGCTAGAACTAAAGTGAGCATCAAGATGAAGCCTAGAAACATCAACATCTAGAAAAGGAGGCTCGTCGGGAGGAATTTCCCCCAATAATCTACGAACACAGGAAACCAATTGAAGGTCTCCACGTTCGAGTGCTTCGAAAGCTATTACAAAGAGGCGATAACGGGAAGCTAGGTTCATCGAAACTAACCTTTAAAGTAAATATAAATAAATCTGGAAAAGCTTCAATAGAAGAGTTGGAATATGGAAATCTCTGCGCAAGAAAATCTGGGTTGAGTATTGGCTTCTGTAAAAATGAACCGGAGCAGCCCCTTTTCAGTAAAACATTTAAAGGGGCAAGGACACGAAACCCTAGGGTCTCAAAAAGCTGGAAAAATCAAATAAGGATTTGATGACGAAAGCGACGTATCAGTTAACCCACTAGTTGCATCTCATAAATGCTACCAGAGAAACTGAGCAGTTAAAGGACACGTGTCGTGGAAAGAACTGACCAAGCCATCAGAATTTCAAAACGTCATAATCACTGGGATTTCGTGTGAAGAGACAAATTGTACATACATGGTAGCCATTAAGACACGTCATTAATGCGAAACGCCATTTAAGAATTTATTATTCCAGTATTAATGAAGACAAAAAGGTAGTCGGGAATTTGATTAAAATGCTTTTACCAAGAACCAATTCCTACTCGGTAAAAATATTTTAAGGGGATATTGTTATATGTATACTTTTGTCGAATGTACACATCACTGACAATGAGGATAGTCCTCTAAAAATTGTTAGGTAGATATCCGAATAGGCATCCAGAAAGTACCCTTCAAGACATCGTACAGGAATATAAACCCAAGTCAGTGAGAATACGAGTATTCGGAAAAGCCATGACCTGCTCGGGACCAAGTGATGGCATGTTCTACTCGAGGACATATATGAGAAACCCGAATAAAGAAATCCAGCACGTGATTTACACGTAGAAGAACCAAGAGTCATGCTCAAATATGCAAGACATCCATATTAAGAAGAATTTCTAGAATAATAAAATACCAAATCAGGCAACAACTCTACTTCGAGAAGATTGCATATTTGTAAGGAAATAAGTGCTTAACGGACTATATCACCAGAGTTCCAAACGATCTCCATGCAATCTCCAAGATATGAAAGGAGTAAAAGACGACTCCAACAAACAACTAATTTTAATTAAATATGAATTATTTCATTACTTGTACAAGAAGGATTAGGGTCCTATGCAAATATAAATAGACCCATAATCTCATTGTTGAAAACACACAGAAAATCCATAGCAGAGAGAGAAAAAAGAGATCGAGTGGTGTAATTCTTTATTTCAATAGTGGATTTGGCTCGGTTGTTTATTTAGCCACCCGTTGACGTTTCTCCAATCACTAGAGTTTTACCACGTAAACTTGTGTCTTATTAATTATAAAATTGCTCTTTTTATTTTTCTCTTTGATAGGTCATAACTAAATCCAATCTTGTTGACTTTCTCATCAATCGAGAAATCGACGTCAACACCTGGAGACGAAGGAGGATCTACTTGAGAGAAACACACGTTTCGTTCATAATTTCAAACTAACCGGAAGTCTTAGATTTGAATGATTCCGACGAAAGATTGTTTGTAAATAATACAGACTATACAGTGTGTTGGTTATTTTGGTGGTTTGGTGATTATATGTGGTGTCTACTGGCCACTATATTCACTCAATATAACGTATTATAATAACTGCTAAAATTAAACAAGTTGTTTAGGGACATAGTAGAATTACTATAATTGTTCAGGTGTTTAGTTGTTTACCGACGTAGTTTTAGTAGTCTGATAACCCTCAAAGGCAGCTCTCAGTCGAACTTTGTGTAATTCTGAAACTCATTTGTAAAACTAACAGATTTTGAAGAAGGATGAACACATAAACCAGCTTGAAAGAATTGAAAGATAATGCCAAAAGTTTCAGAGAGACCTGATGTAGGATGAAGTCAAGCAATAGAGTGGGAAGAATATGCTATTGAACTCGGAACTAAATGAATTGAAGAAGAAATTTGAGGCTCTCGATGAGGACGGATTAGGGAGCAGCAAACGTTTTGATATCTGAGATATTTCAATCAAGATATCGATAATTACTTCCTTGCTCGAGAGTGACAATAATTGAACCCAAAACCACACATTTTCAGGCACAAATGTCCTGAAACAGAGTGTAAGAATTGCACTTGTCCATCTCCATTAACTTGATGAAACACTTTAACCCAACCTGGTCTCCACTCATCTGACTCAACTCTTTTAAGATACAAAGCACACACACTTTGCTCCATGCAAGCTCCACCGTTCACTTCAAACATGTCTGTGCTGCATCTCTGGAACCCACCTCCTACCATTTTTGGGAGCTATTATCAGTTTCGGGTTCTTCAAATGCTTCAATATGATCAGGTTTCCTTTCGTGTCACTGAATCGCAGACTGATGTGGTCCGTGGTTTTGGCTGAGTAGGCACAGGTGGTTTCGACCTGTATTGAGTAGGAGCAGTTTGTTTGGTTTTCTTTTTATAGTTGAAGAATGGTTATGGATGATTGAATGAAAATGATTGTTAGAATGTTTGTGTTCTTCATTAGAAGATTTAACGTGCTTTGCTTTGCTATGAAGTTGTGGCACTCCTTTGTAAAGAAACCTGTACATACAGTACTTCTAAGATCCTATATGCTTTATCGTACAGAACTTTTAGAGAACAAGACCTGATTTAAAAAAAAAACAAAAAAAATTATAGAAAATGTATGAATCTTATCACTTTATTAATTGATTTACCTGTCTCTCCTTCTCTCTCTGTCTGTACAAAGATTTACAATATATTTTTTTAGGAGTTCAGCTATGCGATTGTGAATAACGAATGACCTTTCCATGTTTATAAATAGGATCAAATGGTTGAGGTGTTGCAGACTAAAATATATTGTTTCAATACCCGAAAAATATATCAACGAAACGTAGCATTTTCATTTTTTACTTTAATTTATGTCATAAATTAGAAAACCTGGTATACTTGTACACTTTTTAATGATTCATATAAATATATATATATCAATTTTGACATATCAAATATATAAGAGTATCTCCAATGCAATACTATTTGTATGTACTAATGTTATAATTTAGTATAAAGTAAAAAAAAAAAACATCCTTCAATACAATGTTAAATATTGTACCAAATTTGATATATGTTATTCTTTGTGCTAAACAGAATATCATATGTCAAATTTGACACAGCAAAAAATGTTACTTTTTTAATTATAAAAATACTATTGTTTAATTACATTAAATACATTAATTACTGACTTTTATAATTTTAAACAATAAAAATATTATATAAAAAAATTAAAAATAGCATTTCAAATGAAACTATATATTTAAGTAAAACACTAAAATGATATGTTAAATATAGTATTTTATTATTTTTTATATCAAATTTAGTATTGACATTGGCATATACATCAGGGATGATCTAATCTAATAGTTTAAAAATCCATCAATTTTACGGTCTTAACTTTATGTTATAAATGCTATAAAAAAATTAAAAACCGGTGTCACAGAGTCACAGATCCAATACATGTAAAGTTGGGGATAGATTAGATTTTGTTCAAGACAAAAGAAAACAAAAAAGGTGACATAAAGAAGAAATCATCCTAGTTAAAAGCAAGAATTTGGAGGCAGTGAGCACGAGATACTTTGAAAATAAAATAAAAGAGATTGATTCCTACTACTTCTGAGTCTTGAAAAAGGATGCTGTAACTTTTTTTTTTTTGGTAAAAAGGAGGGCAACTAACCCAGAGAAAAACTAAAGACAGAGAGCTTTATAACAGAGGCAAAACCACTAAATTCATCAGCATAGATTTCAGTGATAGCAGAAGGGGGCTCTTCAAAAAGAATACACACCCAAATCCAAATCGTGCCCCAAATTAGCCAAACCATCAACCAACATATTACCTTCCTTAAACACATGCTTGATACTGCAATCCCACTCCTCAGAAATCAAAGACTTACAACTCTGGATGATACTGAATAATGGGTGGTTATTGCTAGTATACTTGGCAAAAAGCTGAATAACAGATATGGAATCAGTCACCATAACCACTTTACGAAATCCCTTCCTCCAGGCCATACCAAGACCTTCAAACAGACCCCAAAATTCTACTTCAATAGCACGCCCAGAACCTCTATTTAACTCAAATCCTCCTAACCAGTTTTTCAAGTGGTCACGTATAACACCTCCGACAGTGATGGACCCTAACTCACCAGAACACCTACCATCAACATTTAATTTCACATAACCTTCACTGGGAGGGTCCTAAGCTACCGAAATGGTTCTAGTGACTCTAGGAGACCCTACAGAATTAGCATCCATCCAATCTTTGCTAAATTTATTAATAATCAGATGGGGAGATTGGGGGAAACAAAAATAAGCATCAAAGGTTTTACTACACCTCAATTTCCATAAAAACCAAAGCACACTAGCAAATTGAAGAAAACAGGGCACATTACCATTCACCAGTTTGTTGTTACGTAGATTAGTAGACAACCAAGTATCCATGTTACCAAGGAAAGTAGAGGAAGTGGTAATGCCCTTAGAGATATCTTCCCACACACCAATAGAGTCCCTACACACTCTTAGGAGATGCTCAATATTCTCAATCCCGCTTGAGCATCTAGGAAAGGAGGCATCCAGCCCCACACCACGAGTACACCTCTGCTCATTGGTAAGGACTTTACAATGAAGAAGAATCCAAAGCCACGTAGGTAAACTTTCAGCCTCTAAGTAACCTTCGTAAGCAGTTTTGACAATGAACTCACCATCTTGAGCCCAGCCCCAAATACACCTATCAGGGCCACTGTATCTCCCTCCCGCGTGAATGCTCGCCACTCTATGAACTACATACCAAGGGAGAACAAAAGCAAGCTGGTCAATGAGCCAATCACCATTAAGAAGATAGTGGCTCACAGTTTGAGATAAGGTCTCCTCTGAAAGGATGACGGTAGCATGATCTCTTAAAGTCCCAATTTATGGAACCCAATTATCCACCCAAAACAGAACCTGACAGCCATCTCCAATCCTCCACTTTAAGCCTTTAGACAATAACTTTGCCCCAAAAGCAATACCTTTCCAGGTACTAGAGCAAACAACCCCCTTGCTGAGATCTGGATCAGTAAGGGACATATTGTTCAGGTATTTGTGCTTGAGGAGCTGCCACCAAATACCATTGTCATGTTGCAAAATCCATCAGCCAACCTTTGCAAGTAGAGCCTGGTTCATTCCCTTCACTCTTTTAAAACCAATACCACCACATTTTTTAAACAAGCAAGATGTATCCCATTTAATAAGGTGAGTGGACTTTTTAGTATCTATGTGGCCCCAAATAAAATTTCTATTTAACTTATCTAGTGTTCAACTTATCTAGTTTACAGTAGAGATCATTAGGGAGCTTCACCGACTGCATTGTGTACACAGGCAAAGCAGAAGTTACAACCTTGATTAATATGACTCTCCTTGCCAAGGAAAGAGTATCACACTTCCAAGTAGCGAGTCTATTTTGAACTTTCTCCACCAGAGCACCATAAGTTTGGTTCCTAACTCTACCATGTATAGGAGGAACTCCAAGATACTTCCTTAAATCCTTAGTGAGAGGAGACCCACAAACCTCAGAGATATTGTTATCAACCATATCATTAGTGTTTTTGGAGTAGAAAATACAGGACTTAGAGAAATTAATTTGTTGTCCTGAGAGGTTACAGAAAGTGTCCAAGCAGTCCATCATTTCAGCTTGGGTGACAGAACCTTGTCCAAAGAGGATGAGGTCATCAGCAAAAAAAAAAGATGGGAAATAAGAGGCTCTCTAGAAATCTTCACACACTTCCCATCCCCAGTATTCACTCTCTGATTTATCAAATGAGACAACTTTTCCATACATAATACGAACAAGTAAGGCGAGAGGGGATCACCCTGTCTAATACCACATTCAAGAGTAAATGACGTCTCACCATTCTAAACAGCTTTGTAACTGACAGTAGAAACACACCACATAATTAGATTAACAATGCTCCCCTTAAGGCCGGCCTCTATATGACATCTCTAATGAAGTTCCATTGCAACCTATCATAAGCTTTAGAAAGGTCAATTTTCCAAGAGAATAAGCATTTCTTGCCTTTCATAGTCTTAAATTTATGGAGAGCCTCTTGAGCAACCACAATATTATCCTGGATTTGTCTTCCAAGGACAAAGGCCACTTAATTAGGGCTAATGAGGCTAGGCATGATACTCCTTAGTCTTTGGACAATGACTTTAATAATGATTTTGTAGGTAGTGTTACACAAGCTAATAGATCTAATGTGAAACATAGCAAGAGGGCTAGGGATTTTAGGAACAAGGGCAATAAGAGTTTGGTTCAACTAAATACGAATGAATTCAATTTTGAAGCTCTCCATAACTAGTTTGATCAACTCATTCTTGCAAACACTCCATTGATTATGAAAAACTAAAGCTAGAAAACCATCGGGGCCAGGGGCTTTCATCCCTCCTATACCAAAGAGCCCAAGCCGAACCTCCTCATCACTCACAGGTTTATTCAAGTCATCCAACACACCCTCTTCCAAACTAGGGAACAAATTCAAAATATCACCTAAAGTATAAGTACTAGGAGTACTGGAGAAGAGGTTTTTGAAATAAGAAATATCAATAGCAACCATACTGTTCTTATCATCTTTCCAAACTCCATCTGGGCCTTTAAGGCCTTCAAGTTTGTTATATCTCTTCCTAATCAGAGTAGAAAGGTGGAAAAACCTAGTGTTACGATCACCCTCTTTAAGCCAAGTATTTCTAGATTTCTGTAGCCAAAAGATTACCTCCTGATCAATAATATGAGCATACTCATCCCTAAGCTTAATTTCCAAAGAAGCTAACCCAGGACTAAACCTCTCAATGAGACACCTTTGTACACCTTGAAGCCTTGCCAAGATCCTCCTCTTCCTATGGAAAATACAACCAAAAACTTCTTTGTTCCACACTTTAATATTTTTGGCTAAGAACCGCAATTTAGTGGATAAATCACCTGCATAGGAGTCCCAATTATGCCTTACCACATTACTAAAATCCTCATGCTTGAGCCACATGGCCTCAAATCTAAAGGGTTTGAGAGGACCTCTAGAAATATAAGAGTTGTGGAGACACAACATAATGGGGCAATCATTCGAGGTGACTCTAGGGAGGTGTCTAACATAAGCATCTCCAAAAGCAACCCTTCACTTCATTGAGCAAAGAGCTCTATCAAGTCTCACCCAAATATCTTCACTCACACCCCTTTTAGTCATCCAAGTATATTTTGGCCCAATAAAACCCAAATCCACTAATTTATTCTCACTAATCCAATCTACAAATCAAGAGTTAGAGAAATATCCCTTGCCACCCCTTTTCTCAGTACTATTGGTAATCTCATTAAAATCCCCCATCACCACCTAAGGTCCCTTGAAACAACTACGGATGGCACTAAGATATCCCCAAAGCTTACGACTAGTAACAACACTAGGATTAGCATAAACAATAGTAAGCACCCAAAACCTACCCCTCTCAACCACAACCACAACCACCGTAATAGAATGCCTAGAGCTATCAACAACCTGGAAACTATCATCATTCCACAAGGGCCAAATTCATTTTGAAAAGCCAGAAGCTTCAGCCAAATAACTATCCAGAAACCCCAATTTATTGACCACTTTAAGAGCTTTAGATCCACTAATCCTAGGCTCTAAAATGGCAATCACATCAAAATTATAAATGTTTCTAAAATCAGCAATAACTTTACGGAATCCCTTTTTTCTAGCACCCCTAACTTCCAAGTACAAAACATCATAAACATGCAGAGGGCCATATTACTCCATGGAAACCTCCATTGCATCTTTAAGCTTAGAAGTAACATCTTCAAAATTACTAGTAATCGGGATATCCACATGATTTACACAATCCATTAAGGTAATATCAATACTGACATTCTGCCATCTCCAGCAACACTTTCAGGCAGTGTTGAGTCCATCATTTTTTGGTAAAGAGCTTTCAATACTCTGAGTCTTCAAGCTCCTCTTCCATCCCTTATTGTCCATCTTCACACTACTACTCACATTTTCCTTATTCACATTTTCCTTGAACGGCTTGCAGAAACCTCTTTTGTTCACCTCTAAATAATTCTTGGACTGACTGATCCACTGCAACCTGCTAGGTATTTCTTTATTGGAAATTTCAGATAATACCTTATTCATAACTAGATTCTTTTGCCTAAGAATTTGGGATTGCTCCTTCTCAACACCAAAATTCTCCTCCCTTACTTCGCTCAGAATTTCAAACCTGAATCCCCCCACTTTCTTACTCTCAAAGGTCACAGGGCTATTGGAACGAATACCATTTTACCACTGTTGTTCGAAGCACTCATGGCTGTTTCCTTCTTTGCTACATCTATTTTATCTACCTCCACAACTCCATTAGAGAAGGCCTACTGTTGTTCTTTGTGCCAAAATTTGCTCCCCTAGAATTACCTATACTTCCACTTCCTCTACCCACGTTTCTGGTGCCAACATTGTTCTTCCCATTTCTACCTTACGAGACTTGCATCCAAAGACCATAGGAATCATTTCCACTAGCATTAGATTCTCCTCCAACTTCTGGTGTAGCATTAACCTTACTTTGTTCCATATCACTATCCTTGCACAACTATTTGCTATGACCTATTTTCCCACATTTGAAACAGATAAGTCCTACATTCTTATATTCAACCTTAATGATTCCGTCATCTACATTGAGAATTCACTTCAAAGGCTTTGTGATATCAATTTCAATACAGATCCTTGCAAATCTCTCCCTAGCTTGTGACTCAGTGATAGGATCAACCTTGTAAGTATTACCCAACATCCCTCATATATGCCATAGCAAGTCAACATCAATCCACTCCATATGGAGTTTAGAAAGCCTTACCCATACTAGCATTTGCCGAATCTCATCTTCACCGGGCGTAAATTTGGGTCTCCACTTCTTCACAACTAGGTACTGGTTGGCAATAACCCAATGGCCACCAGTCAGAACAAAATCAAGACCTTCTTGCATCTGGAATCTCTCTACAAAATACCTATCCTCTAAGTCTGTAAGTTGCCACTGACTAATTAGTGGCCACTTTTGTCGAAGCTTTTGTAGCATGAAGTTGAGAGTATGAGGCCTTCCCATTATCTTCAAAATCAAAGCGTTCGATCAAGGCTTGCATAGTTGCACTTTCAATTCTAGCGAGAGTTTCATGGACGGACCATTGGGCCCTTCTATAAGCATGATATCTCCATCTGTAATCTTCAATTTCTTCTTCCCAGCTCCAAACCGAGACCAATTATCATGGCTAGATGAACCTAATAATTTCGATTTGAAGCTATAATCAGCTGACTTCCTCAGATAACTCTCATCTAAATCTTCCTAGGCACAAGCCCTCTTCGCATTAAACTTAACACCGGGCGATTTCTCTTTCATCACCTCGTTGTTCTCTACCTCTTGATGAGTTGAGAACACAAACATTTCATTCATGGAACGCATACAGGAGTGAAAATCAGCGTCGCGTGGTCGAGTAAAAAAGATGCCAATCTGACACGCAAGGCGCGTTCAAAAATTCTATTTTCTAAATTTATTAGAATGCTGCAACTTTCAACTGTTAGAGGTAGTAGAAATCTACTCACTCTTAAGCAATCTAATTTCAAATCTTTCATTTATAAGCACTACTTTGTCGACTAAGATGCTTCTTGTAAATTCGATTAATGTCATGTACAGTATAACTATTTCTTTTGGATTTCTCTCACATACATGGAGATAGCTTTTAGGTCACCTATAAGAATTTATTTTATTTAAAAAAAACGACACCAATCAAATCATGGATCTTCTAGAACGTAACTCCCACTATTGGGAAAGGAACTCTCCACACTTTTACGATTTAATGAGCAAATGTGAGCTCCAACCCCTGTCACGGATGTGAAAAGGGGAAATAATAATACGTAAAAGTGATAAATCATTTAAAGATTAATCCACGAATCACTTTCTTATAAAGTTCTCTCGTATTTTGTTTATAGAAAGTTTATAGGCTTATAGCCAAAAAAAAATATTTATTGTCGGCCGGTCTACAGAAAAATTCATTTATTATAATTTCCAACCTAAACAACTTTCCTAGCTATGCTCAAATGCCTGATCTTTTTTTTTCTTTTGAAAGGAAAAAAACACACTTGTATCTATGGAAAATTTGACAAATTATTAAGGAAAACATAAGTACATAACTTGTCCTACAGAGTAGAAGACTATAACACCCTTCAGATCTTTATGGATCATATTTAAAATCAAATGAATCACAATTTGTCTAATTACCATAGATCAAAGAAACTACAAGCGCACATATAAATGTCTGGTTGAACGAAGGATATTTCAACTTATTATGGAACTCATAATACATATCAAATGAATCGCAACTTTTCCCCTTATGTGCTATTTAAGTGTGATAAGAATACAACAAGGGTTTAATCGTACCATCTTGATAATAGCAAGTGGAGAAGGATGTCATCATCGGAAATCATGGAGATACAGACTTCCAGAGGTCAGGCTTCCATTGCTGACATAGGATATCATAATGAACACATCAGAATCCAAGACCTCTTGATACAAGCTAAATGTGTTTTACCACTCAGCCCGACACCTGGGTTAGGCCATCAGCTAAACTAACAAGCAGAAATGAATGTGGCTTAAGCTAGACTAGAACTAGAGCGGGCCAAGGTTTAACCAATAATATAGCATCCGACAAAAAGACAATGTGTTAAATCTCTTCAGCTAATTCTTATAATCATCAGAAGTTAGAGGAAAATAACTATTTTGAGCAATCACCTAGAGGATACACCTATTCCAAATTCCCAATTGTTGTGCCCAGCCTGAAAGCAGGTCGACGTTAAAACATGACCTATATTCTGAGATCAGACACACCCAATGTTTAGCTGGTATTGGGCTTGAAGAGACCACCTGGCCTATATGCCCTCATATTAAACTCACACTTTAACAATCTAAGACTCTTGCAGTAATAGAGTGGAATTTACCTTGCCAATTGGCATCTTTAATCTCATAGAATCAATCAATGAGAAATCGATATCAGCTATGACAATCCCAGTTGACAACGGATCTGAAACAAAAAAAAAACAAACTGGATTTTTAAATTTGTTATTACTAAAGTTTCCAGTAAATATACTAACATCCTGATTGTTGGGATACGTGAAGCCAGAAACGAGCGGAGTAAACAAGCTTCAGCAGATGGCGCGATGGCGACCGCAACATAAGCAATAACCTAGACCACGGCACACACAACGGAGAAGTCCTGAGGTGACATGTTATGCGTACCGCGGTGCAGACAACATGTACACACCGAGATCTGTGGAGCGGTATTCCGTAGACGAATCATGCGTTGTGGACCGCGGCGCTGGCATGTACCCACACAGCAGTCCAGACCGCGGTAGTGATGGATTTTGTAAGGAAAGAGAAAATCATGTGTGCATAAGTAATTGAAAAAAGAAAATATATTCCAATTAGGATTTGGCTAACCCTAGTACTTCGATATAAATACCACCATTATTTGTACTCAAAAAGTGAGAAGAAAATAGCAGAAAAATAGTGCGTTGTGTGAGAACAATTGCTAGAGAGAGAGTGCAATTGTAGAGAGTGACTGAAAGAGAGATAGAGAGATTGTAATTAACTCTGAGATATAGTGGATTGAGTGTGGTGCGCTCTGTGGACGTAAACCAATTATTGAACCACGTAAAATCTTTTGTGTTTTCTTTCTCTTATTGCTTTCTATTTTGTGTTTGGATTTGTGTGTTTGTAATTTCTTCTCGACAACAATTGGTATCAGAGCTCCGGGTTGGGGAAGATTATTTTTCACACAAATCTAGGTTCTCTCGAGGTCATCGATTTTGTCATGGAGATGGAGTCAGAGAAGGAAACGCACAAGATTGAGAAATTCAATGGTTTGAATTTCAGCTTCCGAAAGATACAGATGGAAGATTATCTGTACCAAAAGGATCTGCATTGGCCGACAAAAGAGAGACCAAAAGATATGACCGATGAAGATTAGGAAAAGAAACAAAAACCGAAAAACATGGATGATGATGACTTTGAACTCTTGGACCGGAAAGCATTGGGAGCAATTCGTCTCAGTTTGATAAAACAGGTCGCCTTCAACGTAAAAGATCAACAAACAGCTAAAGATCTAATGGATACCCTATCATACCTATACGAACGGTAAGGAAAGTCCATATTGTCAAGAAGTTATCAACCTTGAAGATGGCAGAGGGTTATAACTTTAAAGATTTTCTGAACCAATTCAATGAAGTAAAGGACGGGTTGTGTTCTTTATTTATAGGGATTGATAAGGAGTTTATGGCAGCGTTTCTATTCACCCAAATGCCAAAAAGTTGGAAAACGACATGCCAGTCGATTGCCAACTCGTTAGGGAAAGAAAAATTGAATCTTCAGCAGGTTATAAACATGATTATGACGGAAGAGATCAAGATGTTTGAAGAGGGATTAAAGGCATCTACATCTTCAATATTGAGTTTGGAAGGTAGGGATGGCAGAAGCAGAAATCGGAATACAAATCAACAGGGAAGATCAAAGTCAAGAGGTAAGTCCAAGTCTAAGAATCAGGTCAACTATTCGGGAAACCAAAAACGAAGCAAAAAGGATGCAGAATGCTGAAATTGTGGTAAGAAAGGTCATCTCTCGTATGAGTGTAGATCTGAGAAGAAAGATAAGGGCAAAAGTAGTGCAAATTATGTATCGGAGGAGTCAGATGATTGTTTTATCTGCTCGTTGGAAATCAAGACGGAGTCATGGGTCTTGGATTCAGGAGCATCATTCCATGCCACACCTCAAAGGGAATTGTTCGAGAACTACGTCTCTGAAAACTTGGGTAAAGTGTATCTTGGTGACGATCAAGCATACGATATTACCGGGAAGGGAGATGTGAAAATTCAACTGCAAGGGTCAGTTTGGAAGCTCGATAATGTGAGGCATATACCTGACATGAAGAAGAATTTGATCTCTATTGGGCAACTACCGTCAGATGGTTTTGTGACGACTTTCACAGGTGATAAGTGGAAGATTTCGAAAGGCACAATGACAGTCGCCCGAGGAAGTAAGAATTGGTCACTTTACAGAATCACGGATGGTTGTGGTTCAGTCGCTATGGCGGAAGGCAAAGACGATCCGAACTTGTGGCGCCAAAGGTTTGGGCACATGAGTTCTCAGGGGTTGAAGTGTCTGCAATCGAAAGGTAAGTTGCCAGATTTGAAAAGTATTGAGGTTGAGTTCTGTGAGAGTTGAATTCTAGGAAAACAGAAGCGAGTGGGCTTCAAAATGACCTGAAGAACACCAGCAAAGGAGGAACTAGAACTAGTGCACACCGATGTTTGAGCTCCAGCTTCAGTCTCATCAACTGGAGGTAAAGTGTACTTCATCACATTCATCGATGACAATTCCTGAAAGGTATGGGTTTACTTTCTAAAATACGAGTCTGAAATATTTGATGCTTTGAAGAGATGGAAAGCCTGGGTTGAGAATGAGACATGTTTGAAGATCAAAAAGCTGCATTCAGACAATGGTGGAGAATATGAAGACAATGAGTTCAAGAGGTTTTGCTACCAGAAAAGGATAAAGCTTAGTATGACGATTCCTGGAACCCTGCAGTAGAATGGCATAGCAGAACGGATGAACATGACATTGACTGAGAGAGCCAGAAGCATGAGGCTACACTTAGGGCTGCCAAAACAGTTCTGGGCAGAAGCAGTCAATACAACAGCATATTTGATCAACAGAGGACCAGAAAAGCCCTTGGACCTCGCTATACCAGAAGATATCTAGACTGGGAAAGAGTTAAAACTTTTTCACCTTAAAGTATTTGGGTGCGTTTCTTATGTACATGTAGGTGATCACGCGCGGAGTAAGCTAGATGCCAAGTCAATGAAGTGTACTTTGGTGGGCTACAGAGAGGATGATTTTGGTTACAAGTTGTGGGATGACCAAAACCGTAAGATGATCAGAAGTGGAGACATTGTATTCAACGAAAGGGTCATGTACAAAGATAGGAACACACAGGTGTATGAGCCAGAAAAGCCAGAGTTTTTGGTCGCACTCTAGTCCAGAATCCTACCAAGAACTACTCTCTATACGGGGAAAAGGGTACAGATAGACTGATTAACGCATCTGAGCAGGCAGGGAATACTTAGTGCTTGGAATATGATATGAGGCTTGGGCGAGAGAACAGGTCTAGGAGGCCTAGATATTGCATCATGTGAAAGCAGCACTAAAAAAACAATAAGATCTATAAACAAGTGAGAGTACATGATAGAGGGATCATGGAACACATTAAACAGAATGATGAAGAGTAAGGTGTGCTGCCCCAGGTACAAGAACCAATCCCACTTAGAGATGTTCCAATGACACAAGTCCAGAATACATTGAGAAGATCAACTCAAACTCCTATACCAAATAGAAAGTACTTGCACTACATGCTGCTGACAGATGCAGGAGAACCTGAGTGCTATGATAAAACTTGTCAGAGAGAAGATGCATGCAAGTGGGAGGTTGTAATGAAGGATGTGATGGAGTCATTGACATTTAACCAAAGTTGGGAGTTAGCCAAGTTGTCTAAAGGAAAGAAAGCCCTACAGAACAAGTGGGTGTATCGGATCAAGGAGGAACATGTCGGTTCCAAGAGATACAAGGCACGACTCGTAGTCAAAGGTTTCCAACAAATTGAAGGTATCAACTACTCTAAAAAAATTTCTCCTGATGTTAAACTAACTACGATCCGGTTAGTGTTAAGTATTGTCGCAACAAAAGGGTTATATATGGAGCAGTTAAATGTGAAGAATGCCTTTCTTCATGGGGAATTGGAGGAAGATATATACATGAAGCAACCGGAGGGGTTTACGGAAGATGGCAAGGAAGAGTTGGTATGCAAGTTGACAAAGAGCTTGTATGGTTTAAAACAAGATCCCCGACAGTGGTACAAGAAGTTCGATGGGTTCATGCAAAGGAATGGCTACTAGAGATGTAATGTTGACCACTGCTGCTACTTCAAGAAGGTTAAGTCTAGTTTTATAATATTGCTACTTTATGTTGATGACATGTTGGTAGCTGGTGCAGATTTAGAAGAGATAAATAATTTGAAAAAGCAACTTTTGAGTGAATTCGAGAAGAAGGATTTGGGTCCAGCAAAGTAAATTCTTGGAATGAGGATTAGCAGAGACAAACAAGAAGGTATATCGAAGCTTTCACAAGCAGAATACATTCAGAAGGTGTTACAGAGATTCAGCATGGGAGATGCTAAACCAGTAAGAACACTTTTGGCTAGTCACTTCATTTTGTCTAAGGATCAGAGTCCGAAGACGGAAGAGGAGAAATATTTCATGGCTAGAGTACCTTACGTTTCAGCCATTGAAAGTCTAATGTATGTCATGACTTGCACAAGACTAGACATTTCCCAAGCAGTGGAAGTTGTGAGCCGATACATGTCCAATACAGGCAAGCCTCACTGGGAGACCGTGAAATGGATCCTAAGATACATGCGGGGTATGATGGAAAAATGTCTAACCTTCAGAAGAGATGAATTCAAGCTAGAAGGTTATGTAAATTCAAATTTTACCAGAGAAGTTGATCAAAGAAGAAGTACCACCGGATATGTGTTTACAATGACAAGTACCGCGGTTAGTTAGGTGTCCCGATTGCAGAAGATAGTGACAATCTCTACAACAGAAGTAGAGTATGTGGCTGTGACAGAAACAAGCAAAGAGTTGATATGGTTACAAAGATTGTTAGCCGAGTTGGGATTCGATCAGGTGATGAATATGTTGCATAGTGACAGTCAAAGTGCAATACACTTGGCCAAGAATTCAGCGTTCCATTCTAAGACCAATCATATAGACCTGTGTTACCACTTCATTCTATCGTTAATCGAAGAAGGAGTGTTAAAGTTTGTAAAGATTGCAGGAACTAAGAATCCAGCTGACATGTTAACCAAGCCAGTCACTACTGAAAAACTGGAGTTGTGCGCAACTTCAATGGGTCTTCAAGAGTGAAGATGTGGGGAATGAGCGTACCATTATTTATCCACTAAGTCATCAAGAAAGGATGGAGAACGCATATTGAGTTTCAGTCTTCAATTGGGAGATTATTGGGATACGTGAAGACAGAAATGAACAGAGAAAACAAGCTCTAACAAGCGGCGCGACGGCGACCGCGGCAGAGGTAATAACCCAGACTGCGGTACACACAGCGGAGAAGTCCAGAGGTGATATGTTGTGCGTACCGCGGTGCAGGCAACATGTACACACCGTTGTCTATGGAGCGGTATTCCACAAATGAATCATGCGTTGTGGACCGTGGTGTAGGCATGTGCCCACACAACGGTCCAGACCTCGGTAGTGACAGATTTCACTAGGAAAAAATTAAATCCTGTGTGCATAAATAATTGGAAAAAGGAAATAGATTCCAATTGGGATTTGGCTAACCCTAGCACTTCGATATAAATACCACCATTATTTGTACTCAAAAAGTGAGAAGAAAATAGCAGAAAAATAGTGTGTAGTGTGTACGAAAAATTGCTAGAGAGAGAGCAATTATAGAGGGAGACTGAAAAAGAGACAAAGAGATTGTAATCAACTCTGAGATATAGTGGATTGAGTGCGGTGCGCTTCGCGGACGTAAGCAAATTGCTGAACCACATAAAATCCTTTGTGTTTTCTTTTTCTTATTTCTTTCTATTTTGTGTTTGAAATTTCTTCTCGACAACACTAATAAGTGACACTCAACAATACAACAAATATTTATTTACCAAGTTCAAATCTTAAATTTTGACCCTTAGGCAAAAGGAACACCTGCTCAAAGAACTAGTAAGACATATTAGGGAACCGGTTCTCACCAGGTAATCGACCAACAATTGTCCCCCATGGATCAATTATTAGGGAGTCACCAAAAATTTCTCTCTTATCATTATGCTTTCCAGTTTGTGCAACAACTATGACATGATATAGTGTTCATCATGTCATTCCCCGAAATTGAGCCACGGGACACAATATAGCCCATAGAACATGCTAGTAAATGAACTATGATATATCCTCTAACAATTTATTAAAAGAATAACATATGTATTGTTCTGTCATCATGTAGTGGGAACTAAAGCTTAATTGAGATGAGCTAAGGTGGAATTATAGTCTTTATATAGCATTGAGTTTCAATTGTACGAGCACGAAGAAGAATCTCTCAATGTGCCTGACCAGTTAGTATCGTGAAAGTTGCTGGTACCAATAGAACTTGTATTGTAATCCAAAATACTCATGTGTTAGATGCTAAAGAAACAACTAAATTTAAATATTTAAAAATTCACTTGTACATATGCCTCATGTTTGAACCTGAGTTGCTGATAAATTTTAGGAAATCTCAGATCGTAGCAAACTGTGGGACCCAAACGTTCAAACGGGCTGTCTACTGCAACAATTTCCTTGCCTAATAGTATTGCATATTTGGGTTAGTGTTTCTACTTATGAAGGACCTTATACTTCAAGTTGGTCAACCACTTTCTTACTCAAGACAATAAGAAGCACAATTGTAATCCAGGGTAAAAGATCATAAAAGATTTTCATATAAACCAGAAAGAATGAAATATGTGGGTGTGTGTGTGTGTGCGTGTGTGTGTGTTATAAGCAGAAAGACTATTCTCCTTTCGTTTGTGTGTGTTATAAGGAGATTATTCTCCCTTCATTTTTACAAATAAGCAAGTCGCAGTTTTAAGGTGTGTGTATTAAAAGCAGAAAGACTATTCTCCCTTCATTTTTACAAATAAGCAAGTCACAATTATAGTGACATACAACAACATAATATATGATGAGTGATGACTCAATCAACCTAGTAAGTTTGAGGCAGAAAATAGGTACAGCACACTGTTGTACCAAAAAGTTTTTGTACTCTTGCTATTGGGATTGGCGGGTTTGTGATTTCCTAGAGAATATACTAATTTTTCCATCAAAAATACTTGAAATGATTTACCTGGTTCTGTAAATTGGCTTTCCTTGTATATGTGTTTGTGTGTGTGTTATGAGCAGAAAGACTATTCTCCCTTCATTTTTACAAATAAGCAAGTTGCATACTTGCAGTTATAGGGACATACAACAACATAATATATGATGAATGATGAATCAATCAACCTAGTAAGTTTGAGACGGAAAATAGGTACAGCACACATGTTGTACCAAAAAGTCTTTGTACTCTTGCTATTGGGATTGCTGGTTTGTGAATTCCCAGAGAATATACTAATTTTTTCCATCAAATATACTTAAAATGATTTACCTGGTTATGTAAATTGGCTTTCCTTGTATACCCTTCTACCAAGAACGTCCACATCAAACCTTCAAAAAGATGACGAATATTTTGTTTATTCCATCATTATGTAAAAATTGAAGGACAATTTTAAAAAGAGAAATATAGCATCTCTCAGAAAGCATAACTATAATGGAGCATCAAAATCATGTAATAAACTATAAAGTAACTCTTCCACATTGCTTTTCAGAAAAGGATTATATATATATATATATATATATCTTGGTTTAATAAGATATGTTCATTCAATTCAAAAGTCTCTTTCCTTTCTTCTTTTTTTAAGAGTAACTTTTTAATAATCTCCACTGATCTGAGACACTACTTAAAAACTAATGACCACGTGACATCTGATTATATGTTTTGAGTACCTTCTTTCTTATCATCTAACTAAACATCAATTTTATACCCACACTGACTGATGTAAAATTATAGTTGCCCCATAACAAAGATCAACTTAAACAAACAATTGATGTCTCCTTCCATCAAGTAAAATTGGGATGCAGTGGTGGCCTAAAGTTTTTTAATATTTTGTCTTGTTTTTTAGTAGTTCTAAGAAGCTTATACAGATTTTTGTTTTCAGATTTGTAAGTAACTGAAACCTAAAATTAACAAACTTACAAGTGTATTTTCTGATAAGTGCTTCTAATGTTCCCAACGTAATCGATTACAACATGTGTGTTATGCATATGTTCATCATCATGTTCTTTTTGTGGAAGCCTCCAAGTGATAACCAAATGTTGGATTCTCTGTAGTTTGTTAATGCCAAAAAGTCAATTAAAGGAATAGAGAAGCCTTGACAGACATAGGCGTTAAACATATAAATCCAAGAACAAGTGACACCATGAATATCCATGATGACAAATAAGGAAAAATGAAAGGAAAAAAAATAATTGTATAATAAAGCAACATAGGTGATAGAATTGAAACAGGGAATTCTTTGAAGCAAGAAAAGAAAAGAAAAACTCGAACACCACCTAACTAAAGAACAATATTGTTGCATTGTCAGTCCATCTAAAGGTTCTGCAACTTTAAGAATGTCACCATCCTTGGCACCCACATAGGCAAAGTTCCAGGAAAGCTAAGCAGTTTTGCACCGGCGGAAGGTGCTTCCTTGGAGAATCAAACTCTAAATATTAGTTAAAAATAACTATAATCCAAAGCTACAACTAAGCAGTAGGTACATTGATAAAATTTTAGTTCCATAGTTCCGCTTTGTAAATTTCCCAGTATCATTGATAAATTGTAATTTGTATTTGATATTAAAAGACACAGGAAAAAGTATTGCTACAACATATAGGCCCCGTTTGGTACGTGGGATTGGGATTAGATTGGATTGAACTGGACTGGATTGGACTAAATTAATACTATACTGAGTTTGGAAAAACATGGCACTGGACTAAATTAATATTATACTGTGTTTGGAAAAACATAAGACTGGACTGAATTAATACTATGTTTTGTTTGGTAAAACCTGAGATTGGACAAAATATAATAATATTTTTAATTTGAAAAATAAAATATTAAAATATGTATTTGAAGAATAAATATTTTAATTTATATATTATTAAAGTAATAATATCCAAAAGTATTTTTTTACTATATATATATATATATATATATATATATATATATATATATATATATATATTATTTTTAACTAAATTATTTTTAACTATAATAATTTCAAAGGTATCAACAACATGTTAGAAGGTGAAAATGTTTTGCCTAAAATGGCTATTTGGTCACCAAATAGCTATAAAAACTAAGATAAAATATGGAAAAACTAAAGATGAAGTAAATAGAAAATTAAATAAATGAAGTACATGTAGCCAACAATTTTTCCACTTCTACTGTCTACAATTACCAATGCTATCAGTTAGACATATGTATTTTTTTAAAATCATTTTATTAAAAACTTCCTCAAGAGTCTAACAATAACAAGAGTTATAAGAATATATAACGTGTATGGCCACAATTTATCCAACCTACAACCATCAAAATATTACTATATATTAAAAGAGTTCAATACAATCTGTAGCAAATATAATATTGCAACATCATCACCATAGTTAAAACATATATCCATGGTTACAAACTAGCTATACGGTAACCCATATTCAAAAAAAGAGTTGATGAGATTAACCATGAAGCTAGTACCACCAACTAGTCATGGTTAACTATATACAAAAAAAAAACAAGTAGGGCTACATGTACTAAATACTTGTCATTTGACATAGCAAACTAGTCCAAAAAGTAACAACCATAACACACATCAGTCATCAAATTCACCTGCAAGAATTTCCATGATAAATTGTAACTTATCTTCATCATTATCTGTAGCCTTAAAGATCCCTGCAATTTCAGGTTTCTGTGCAAACATTTTCATTACTCTTACTTGATCCATACGACGAATGCCAATTTTCTGTAGCTCCTGTGCTATCTGTTTATATTCATTAGCTTTGTTTGTAGCTAATATTTGGCCAAACTCCTTAAAAGCCTCGGTTGTCTTTTCCATTGCCTCTTTCATCATATCAGAAAATCTATTCATACTTGAAGCTATTGGATCTGTTGATTTTGATCTCAATCTTTTTCTACTTAAAGGTTGAGATGCAGCTTGAGTTCCATTGAGGTCAGATTGACTTTGGTTCATTGACATTGGTGAAAAGCTTTCAGGTATCTCAAAGTCAATGCCAAAGTTGTCTCCCTCACCAAAATCTGTAGCATGTTGATCAGGAGTTTGTGCTGCTTTTCCAGTAGCACGATCCTTGCCAAATATATTGGCTAACCTCTCATAAAGTGGAAAATGCTTGCCTCTGAATCCTTCTGCCTATTTATGGTGCTGCAAGAAAAAAAATTCATACTTTCAAGATGTAAAATAATAATGAAAGTAATGTATAAATGAGATCATATAAGATATCAATCTAACCTGGACATAGGATTTCCATGCTTCATCACTATCAGCTTCAATACACTTTCTAACATCATTCCACCCGAACCCACTAGTATTCAACATGTCATAAACAATTCTATGTTGCTTTTTCCAAAACTTCAGTTTTGACTCAATATGAGGGTTAGCTTTCAAACCACAATTAGGTATAACAAATACCAATCGTGTTTCTATATTTTTTACTATGCCTGATCTGAAGGAACCACAATCAGCACGCCCACCACTTGCTACAATTTCATCTAAGATACTTAGCAAAGCATCTTCTTCTTCTTTTGTCCATACACGCCTAACTCCTCTCCTTTCTTGCTCATTTGTTTGAGAAGAACCTCCACCATCCATACCTATAAATAGGTAGCAAAAGAAAATATGCAACAAGCCATAAAAAAAAATTCTATTTTAAAATAAATTCTAACTAAATAAAACATGAGTGTAAAAATATAATAAAACATTCATACTATTAATAAATGTCAACATAGATAATGTTAAATAATCACACATACATACATACACATATATATTGTTTAAGTTTACATCGATAATTGCAAAACATAATTAATCGACTTAATTTCCCCTCCATTCATTAAACATTTGTAATGCTAAGTTGTTTCTCCAAGGCGTCCAATGTTCGGATGAACCAACTTGCCCAATGAATTCATGATCCATTGGGTCCTCTTCGGGCTCCATTAGCTCATCTTCTATTGGATCTACTGACATTTCTCTCCTAATAAGATTTTGCAGGAGACAACATGCTGTTATTATTTTACATTGTGTTTTCAGTGGATAAAAAGATGGACTTCGTAAGATTGCCCAACGCCTCTTGAGTAGTCCAAAACAACACTCAATTACATTTCTTGATGATGCATGCTTCATATTAAAGAATTCCTCATGGTTAATAGGGGCACATGAATCTCTCCATTCTGATAAATGGTATCTTGTTCCTCTATAAGGTGCAAGAAACCCTTCACCATTTGTGTATCCACCATCCACAAGATAATAACAACCTATCACTCAGAAAGAATAAAGATATGAAAATAATCTTAAGAATGATTCTTTTTTGTGTTTAATAAGTTTTATGATGTTTTTAATTAATCATTCTATTAAGCTTATCAATAGGAACTTTCAAACCAGTTGGTCTAGTTAATGCATCTCAGAGAACTATAGAATCTGAAGCCGAACCTTCCCATCCAGGAAGAATAAATGTGAAAATCATATCTCTAGAGCATACTCCTAATACATTGGTTGCAATTTCACCTTTTCTTGATCTAAATCGTGGTTTATCAACTTCAAGTACATGCACTTGAATAAAAGTTCCATCTAATGCCCCTAAACAATTCTATACATAAGTACACTTTGTATGAGGTTGGTAATGAGAAAAGGAATGAAAATAATTAGATTATTATGTTTATTACATACCTTAAACCATTTCCACTTTTCATCATCGCAATTTTCAGGCACAGGATCTGGTGATATTAATAAAATATTGTGCAGTTGTAAAACTGCACATAAAACAGAATTAAAGTACCTACTAACTGTCTCTCCAGATTGTTGAAACCTATTATGAATGGTTCTATTTTTGACATGATGAGCTAGAATGTGTAAGAACATGCATACTTGTTCTTCAACAGAAACCAAACCATCAATCTTCAACCTTCCGGTACCCCGAAGTAGTTCACACAATACCGTAAAAGTTCTTCTATCCATTCTCAATTGATTCACACACTCTATATCGTTATAGCTAATTATGCTATTTATATAAGTCATATGAGTTGCATTACATACAAATGTACGATTATTAAGCAATCTCCTTTGATATTTGTGAGCCATCACATAATACATCATCCAACTCATTGAGGATTTGAAAATCCTTTGTATACGAAAATGTTGTGCAATTAAGAATGACAAAGTATCTTCTTGATCCATATCTAGTTCATAACAAAATGTAATTACAATTAACTTAATTGAATATGCTATATTATAAGGAAATATATCACAAGAGAAAAATAATTCAACATACTTGGCTTCTATTTCCTAACTCAATCAATAAAATTAAGTTAATAAACAAATATAATAAAAAAATTCCATACCTTCGATTGAGAAGTTTTTCGTTGAATATAAAATTTCACAATTAGGTAAAACAAAGAAGGCAGCAAAAACCACCACGCACAAAGAACTAAAAACCAACGAAAATAACTAGAAAAAACACCCTAAACCAATCTTTCACTAATTCCAACCCGACCTCATCTAGAACACAGATATTATTAATGCAATAAAACTAATCTTTCACTAACAATAGTGATATTATTAAGGCAACAATCAAAACCTCATAGATAGAACACAACAAAAAACACAAACACAAAAACAAGCCACACAACCCTAGCACAATGCTAAATCATTACCAATGCAAGTTTTCATATTTATAACCATCATATTGTTCTATTATTATTAAACAAAATATTATAATATGTTTGATCAGACTCCATCACTTTATAAACTCTGTTAAACTAAAAATTAAATTAAACGACTAGCACAAATGAAATGACCTTACTCAAGAGCAAGATATAGAGTGTCTCTAATCTAAATATATTCACCTTGTTAATACATAAAACGACCAAAATAAAGATATAAATAGAACTAGATTGAAAACATTTAAACTTGCCAATCAACTTCAACTTGTTGGCCTTTCAAAACCAATTCCATTAGGAGCTAAAACATTTGTATACTGAAACTAGAAAGGTATGTCTTTGTAACAAAGTCGAATCTCTGCTTCAAAAATAGCCAAAACATATATATGGAGGACCATGCTATACTCTCATGCCCATACAGCTAAAACATATATATATATATATATATATATATATATATATATATATATATATATATATATTACAAGCTGTCACTCAAAGACTCAAAATCCAGCTTCATCCATTGCGCACTAAAGCATCTACCCTCACTCAACCGTTGTACAGACATGATCGAAGCCTATAAAAAGGAAAATCCCTCAAAAGTTTGATACCAGAAGAGCACAAGCCACTGACATAACTAGTAGTGCACACCATTCTCATTTCCATTACTATAAGACTAAATCTTCATAACATAACCCAATTAAAACTTTACATAAACTTTGAACTACTACCTACCCAATCGGGGCAATATTCACAACTGGACCATTTTATGCCTTGCCAAATACAATCAATATCAAAACAGCTTGTAAAACAAATAAAGAACTGACAAAATAAAACCCATTAAGAGACCTTGGTACCACCACATTTCTCAAGTTAAAATCCTCATATCTGTTCACTCAATTACATTTAATAATCGCTTCATCAATTACGATCCCACATAACTTGTGCACACTAAAATATCATCTACTAAGTGAAACAAAAAATGAAAATAAAGCAAATAATTGTTTCTCAAACCTCAGCACACAAATCTATGAAACAAAATAATAATAATAATAATAATAATCCACTGGTAATATACACAAACATCAAGCCCAAATCAACGTTTCATTTTATACAATATATAAAAAAAATACACCGACACATTCACAGCAGATCTTGTAGAAATATGTTCGTCGTGACAGCAATCGACAGTGGAATCATAAAAGAATCGGTTAAAATGAGAAATTGAAATGCAAGAAAAAATAAATTACCTTGGTCTACAGATCAGGTCTAGAGTGAGCGAGTGAAGATGATTCTTTGTAGTTATTTGCTGATAATTGTATGAAAATGAAAGTGAAAGAGAAAGTGATGAAAGTGAAAGAGACGGTGGGTGGGTGTTGGTAAGGTTGGTGAGATGTATTAAATGAGTGGGGACCACATGCTTATTAGTCCTGGGATAAGTAGATATGGGGTGGGAGGTGGGCTTATTTAATCCCATAGACATGGGACTAATTTTGTTTTCAGGATTAATAATCCCATATCCAAAATAACACCAAACATCGGATTGGGACTAAAATTGTCCAATCCCAGTCCAATCCGGTGTGCCAAACAGGGCCATATAGTAACATTATCACAAGTGAAAACATGTTCATCACTAAAAATAAACAGTAATATGGCACAATTCACTTCACTAAAAAGAGCAATATTTGAAGTTTTCACTCTCCAAAAACAGTTATTATTTCCATTTTGTGCGGCTTTTAAGTATACTTTATAAGCAGATAATCAAACAATTCAAAAATGTTAATAAAAATAATAAAAAATTCAACTTTTCTAAGCTCATTATCCTAAAAGAAAATCCAATCCAGTTTTTGGCATCAACCATGGGTTTAAATTCATAAACGCAATACCACATTGTTCGATCTCTTAAATATAAAAAGCTTTATTTTAAAAAAAAAATCAATCATATAAATGATACAAAATTATCACTGTTAATTTCATGTATTCAAGAATAATTAAAGAAACTAGTACCTTCAAATTGGTTTGTTTTCTTATTCTAGGATTTTGGTGCTTCGTTAAACGATGATGGTGACAACGATTGTGAGGGCGACGATGACAACGACGACGATGACGACAACGACGAGCTTGTGCTTCTCCTT
Organism: Dipteronia dyeriana; assembly: GCA_032871835.1. NCBI lineage: Eukaryota > Viridiplantae > Streptophyta > Magnoliopsida > Sapindales > Sapindaceae > Dipteronia > Dipteronia dyeriana. Next base: position 18,941,622 of record CM065303.1, read on the forward strand.
CCTCTATCTATTTCTCGTTTGTTGTTGTTATTGGTTTTGTGTATCGTCTAGGACTTGGTTGCTTGGTTCTATGCTAATGGCGAGGGTGACAGCAACGGCAACGATGACGGATACCTTCTACTTTCTCTCTCTTCAAAGTTTCCGTTTCTGCCTCTGTGTGTTCTCATTGTAGGAAAGGGTAGGACGTTTGAATTACAATGGTTATGGTGTAATTGAAGTTTTCTTTGAAATAAGAGGCCAATTTGGTCATTAAAATGTTCTCGATCCTTTGAGAAATAATCTTGATCGTATGATAAATTTCCTCTAATCTTTCAATAAAATTTCCTAGATTTCGCTAGAAATATTCTCGATTTATTATTTTCTAAAAAAAAATGCTCGATACAACAATTTCATCTTCCTCATAACATATTCAACCTCATTTCAAACCCAAACCAAAACCACAACCATTGTAAACCCTAATCTACAATTTCAATCAACAGAACAAGTCTAAAATGCAATGATAAGTTATCAACAACAAATCGATAAATAAAACAAACTGAACTTACCTCTGTCAATCGTTGCGAAATGTACCGTATTCCCGTTCCGGTCAATAAGCTATCGATTTCCTTTCCGTAGATTTTCTTTCCGTCGATTTCGTTGTCGTGGGTTTCTTTCTCACTGTTGCTTTTCTCAGACTCACAAAACGACAACTTTCTCTCTTTTTCAATTTTGTTAGGGTATTCTCGTCTCTTTACATTAAATGGTACCTTTTAAACTTACATTACTAAACTAGTGATATTTGTACAACACCCCTCTGAAATAGTGCCATTTATTTTTCGAGCCCTTAGAATAATAGTAACAAAAATTAGCGAAAACGTATAAATAATCAATTTTATGGAATTAATTGACTTCTTTAGCTAATATGATATGTAAGGTTGGAAATTCAATTTGATTGGACATTTCAAGAAATTTCTTCATCTTAAGGAACCATCTTGTATCAAGATCAAATGTAATCTTCCAGTGACGAGGTATTCTCGATCTCAGTATTTTCTAACTCAACGTCCCCTGGGCATGGAGCATTTATTGAAAAATTGAGAATTGGATTATCGGTGTATATAAAGGAAACCAAATTTGGAGTATCAATATCAATGGCCTTCAATTTATAGCATAAATTTATCTCAGAATCTTGAGTGAATTACTTGAAATCGTAATCAAGGATATCACAAACATTCAAGCATTCGAAAAATTAATGGCATTATTTTGAGGGATTTTTTTACAAATATCACCACATTAATAATTCATGTTTAAAAGGCAACAATTACGGTGACCAGACAAAACACCCCGACATGTTGAGATTCTGTCGTTTTCAATGTGAGAGTGAAAGAAAGCGACGTCGAGCAAATCAACGGCGAAGTAACCGGGAGTTGGAGACCAGTGGATTTTCTACTCTTCACCAGATAATTTTCGATCGATAGAGGTAATTTGATTTTGATTTTGATATCGTTTTTGTTGGTGATAAGTTGTTGTGCATGTTTGATGAGTTTTGTGTTGATTGAAATTGTAGATTAGGGTTGATTTGTCGATCTCAGAATAATGTGGGTCCATTAGGCCTCCTTGCTCGCCCGATCGATTTAGGTAACAAGGGTCACAGTTAATTAATTGAATTGTCCAATTAATTGTGTTACGAAAGCGACACGTATTTATTCGGGAATTAGCTAAATTATGAGATTATTTAATTAATGAATAATAGTGATTTAATAAATTAAATAAAAAGATTATTTAATTATGTTATTAATCATTAAATGGAGGGTGTATGTTGATATTTATTTTTGAAATAAATAAGATGATATGATTATTTTATTTTATTAAATTAAATATTTTATTTTATTAAATTAAATTTTTATTTTATTAAATTAAATATTTTATTTTTGAATTTAAATAGTTTGAATTCAAATAAAATCAAATAAAGATATGAAATATTTTTTATTTGAAAAATTTTAAAAATATTTGATCAGTTTTTTTAAAATTTAAATATTATATATATGATATATATTATTAAAAAAAAGGGTATTGTGCCTGAAAACGCACAGCTTATATATATAGATATATACATTGAAAAAAAAAAGGTTGGTTTTTTGTCAGACGTACAAAAGAAAGAAAAAAAAACATATTTAGTCTTTAGTGTGTGCAAGTCATTGCACCAAGAAAAGAAAAAAAAACTATTATTTTATTTTTTTTAACTACTAGAATTGTTCTAGGTATTTTTTTTTTAAGAAGAAATAGTTTCTTCATTTGTTTTTCTCTACACCCTTCATTCTAAGTTCCTGAGAACCGTGACGCGCCCACACGCAGTTATCAGTCCTGGGATATAGCGAGAAAGATCAGTGGTACAGACCAGGAGAATATCGAAAAAGTGAAGGAGCCTCCAAACATTGGTATGGTTCTTTTAATCTTTCATATTTTATTATTGATTACAATTTCCTGTATTTACATATATATTTTATTAGTGTAATAATTAGTATATGTATTTGTTCCGAAAATAAATACGATCACAAGTTCACTGGTCCTAGATACAGATTACGATCTGTATAAAAAAAAATTAAAACACATTTTCGCTGCGTGACCGGTGAACGGGGTTCCAACAATTGGCATCAGAGTCGGTTTTATTTTCATAACAGGAAATTATTTTCGATGATCATGTATGTATGATTGTGTATGCATGATTTAAATTGATTGATCGTTAATTATATGGTACTGTGGATTTAGGGTTTATGGGTTGTATTAATACTATTATTTTATTTTTTTTAACTACTAGAATTGTTCTAGGTATTTTTTTTTTAAGAAGAAATAGTTTCTTCATTTGTTTTTCTCTACACCCTCCATTCTAAGTTCCTGAGAACCGTGACGCGCCCACACGCAGTTATCAGTCCTGGGATATAGCGAGAAAGATCAGTGGTACAGACCAGGAGAATATCGAAAAAGTGAAGGAGCCTCCAAACATTGGTATGGTTCTTTTAATCTTTCATATTTTATTATTGATTACAATTTCCTGTATTTACATATATATTTTATTAGTGTAATAATTAGTATATGTATTTGTTCCGAAAATAAATACGATCACAAGTTCACTGGTCCTAGATACAGATTACGATCTGTATAAAAAAAATTAAAACACATTTTCGCTGCGTGACCGGTGAACGGGGTTCCAACAATTGGCATCAGAGTCCGTTTTATTTTCATAACAGGAAATTATTTTCGATGATCATGTATGTATGATTGTGTATGCATGATTTAAATTGATTGATCGTTAATTATATGGTACTGTGGATTTAGGGTTTATGGGTTGTATTAATTTTTTTTTACTATAATTGTATTGTAAAAAAAAATTGTAACCTATACTGAAGACCTAGAAAAATCGCGAAGAAGGATTCATGAGATGAATCGGAGTGACCTGGAGAGTCTGGAAGACTCAAAAATTACAAGAAGACCAAGGAGTGACACTCACGAAGGTTTTGATTAAGTTTGTTAATTGAAAACCTGACTGAATAAACGATGGTTGAATGATATGGAATAAGAGTTATTCTAGAATATCATTTGATTGAGAATGTCTCGGTCCAACATGCAAAGATTTGACCGACAACCCTAAGGCGGCACTTTTTGTTGGTATGTTGGATTGTCGTGGTATAGTAACTATTTTTAGGGTAGTTCTAGTTCGTTAAACATGTTCATGCATCATGTTTAAATTTATATCAAATCACTTGCACTTGTTTTAAATAAATGACTGAATGAATATTTTATTTATTTCAGCAATGTCTTCTGCATTACTTCAAATTCTCGCAAACGAAAAATTAACTGGTGATAACTACACTAACTGAAACTTAATATTAATGCAATTTTGGTCACCAAAGACCTCAAGTTTGTGCTTACGGAGGAATGTCCTCCAGTGCCTACTGCCAATGCGACATGAACTGTTCGTGAGGCATACCAACGATGGGTCTCATCTGATTAGAAGGCTCGAACATATCTGTTGTCATCTATGACAGACATGCTTGTCACAAAGCACGAAACAATGACTTCAGCATTCGAAATCATGGAGTCATTGCAAGCTATGTTCGGGCATCCCTCCGACCAAAAGCAACACGAAGCTGTTCGTTCCGCTATGCTCGCTCGTATGAAGAAAGGAACGTTAGTTCGGGAACATGTCCTGAGCATGATGTCCTACATGAACACGGCAGAAGTCAATGGTGGGGCCATTGACGAACCCAGTCAGGTGAACATCATACTGACGGCTCTTTCGAAGAGTTTTGATCAGTTTAAAAGCAACTACGGGATGAATAAGTTAAAGTTCAGTCTTACACAGTTGCTCAATGATTTCGCTACCTATGAGTCCTTGATTAAAGATAACAAAGGCAAGACCGGTGAGGCAAATGTTGTCGAACCTTCTTCCTCTAATAATAAGAAGAGGAAGAGGTTCACTGGGAAGGCAAAAAGAAAGCTCGAACCCAAGCAAGCCCAAAGCAAAAAGAAGGGCACCTCCACTGATCAAGACAAAGGAAAATGTTTCCATTGTAACAAGGTTGGGCACTGGAAGAGGAACTGTCCTCAGTACCTGGAGGAGGTAGCCAAGATGAAAAAGATGAAAAAGATGAAAGGTAAATATGATTTACTTGTACTTGAATCTTGTTTAGTGGAAGATGATTCGTCACCCTGGATAGTTGATTCAGGGGCCACTAATCATGTTTGTTCTTCTTTGCAGTGGACTGATTCTTGGACACAGCTAGTGGAGGGGGCCTTCTCAACGCGTGTGGGGTCGGGGGATGTCGTATCGGCCGAAGCAGTGGGAGCAATAAGATTGTAATTTTGTAATTTTGTAATAATAATTTTTTTATTATTATTAAACATTGTTTTTTATATTCCTAGATTTACATGAAATTTGATTTCCGTTTCTAAATTGTTAGAATAAAAATATTCTATTTCTTTTAATAATAAGTTTATTATTATTGGAAAGAATGGTCTGAATATTTATTCAGGAATTAATTAAAATAATTTGAATGTTTTAAGACCTTTAATACATACTACATTGCTCAATACCGAAATGTTTAAGGTTGAAAAACCAAAAACTAAACGACATAAGATTTCTCCAGATAATGACACGTATCTCAAGCATCTAAGGCTTGGTCATATCAACCTTGACCGGATAGACAGACTAGTAAAAAGTGGACATTTAAGTGAGTTAAAGTTTGGCACCTTACCTGTCTGCGAATCTTGTCCGGAAGGTAAGATGACTAAGAGACCTTTTACTGGAAAAGGGCTTAGAGCTAAAAAACCGCTAGAGCTAAAAAACCGCTAGAGCTTATACATACAGACATCTGTAGACCGATGAATGTTAAATCTAGGGGTTTTTATGAGTACTATGTCACCTTTATAGATGACTACTCAAGATACGGATACGTCTACCTGATGCAACGAAAGTCAGAAACATTTGAAAAATTCAAAGAATTTTGAACTGAAGTTGAGAATCAATTAGGTAGGACTGTCAAGTCACTACGATCGGATCGTGGAGGTGAGTACCTTGACCAAGAGTATAAAAACTTCATGGTCGAGCATGGGATAGTTTCCCAACTCACAGCTCTAGGTACACCTCAGCAAAATGGTGTAGTAGAGAGGAGAAATAGAACCCTTATGGAAATTGTGAGATCTATGATTAGTTTTTCATCATTACCAAATTCCTTCTGGGGATATGTGTTACAAATAGCGGCATGTATTTTGAAAGTAGTGCCATCCAAATTTGTTCTTAAGACTCCCCTAGAGTTGTGGAATGGTCAGAAAGCTAGTTTGTGATATTTCCGCATATGGGGGTGTCCAACACACGTGCTGAAGAACAGAACTAGAAAGCTAGACTTCAAGTATGTTGTCTGTCTGTTTGTAGGATACTTCAAGGAGACCAAGGGTGGACACTTCTATAGTCCTGAAGACAACAAAGTATTTGTATCGACAAATGCAACGTTTCTTGAGGACAATTACATTAGTGACCATAAACCTCATTCTAAGATTGTATTAAATGAGTTGGAGCCTGGTGAGACTAGTGTTTCATCAACAAGAGTTGTTGATCCACAAGCATCTGAGAGTCAGATGGTTCGTGATCAGGATACACTACCACCTAGACGTAGTGAGAGGGTTGTGAGACAACCTGAACGCTATTTAGCTATAGGTGAGGGACAAGGTGTTGTCTCTGCTGATATTGTGGATGATCCATTGACATTTAAGAATGCAATGGAAGATCCTGATAAAGAGGAATGGCTTAAAGCCATGAATCTCGAGATGGAGTCCATGTACTCTAACTCAGTCTAGGATCTTGTAGACTTACCAGATGGGGTAAAACACATAGGGTGTAAGTGGATCTACAAGAGAAAGAGAGGAGTAGAAGGGAAGGTAGAGAGGGGGTCGATTATGAAGAGACATTCTCGCCAGTAGCCATGTTTAAGTCTATCAGGATTCTCTTATCCATTGCTGTCTATTTCAATTATGAAATTTGGTAAATGGACATCAAGACTGCATTCTTGAATGGCAATCTTGATGAGAGCATCTATATTATGCAACCAGAGGGATTAGTGTCTCCAAATCAAGAGCAAAAGGTTTGCAAGCTGCAAAGGTCCATCTATGGACTTAAGCAAGCATCTAGATCTTGGAACATTAGGTTTGATTATGTGATCAAAACCTATGGCTTCGAGCAGAACGTCGATGAGTCTTGTGTGTACAAGCACATCATTCATAAAAAAAATAGTTTTCTTGGTCCTATACATAGATGATATCCAACTCATTGGGAATGATGTGGGAGTGTTGTCTGATGTAAAGAGTTGGCTGGCTAGCCAATTCCAAATAAAAGATTTGGGAGAGGAAATTTATGTTCTAGGGATCCAACTTATAAGGGATCGTAAGAAAAAACTTATAGCAATGTCTCAGACATTATATATCAATAAGATTCTTATGCGATTTTTGATGCAAAACTCCAAGAAAGGTAATTTAACTTCCAGGCATGGAGTTCACTTGTCTAAGGAACAGTGTCCTAAGACACCTCAAGAAGTTGAGGATATGAGACGTGTACCCTATGCATCGGCAGTAGGTAGTCTCATGTATGCTATGTTATGCACGAGACCGGACATCTGCTATGCAGTGGGAATAGTCAGCAGATACCAGTCCAACCCAGGATTAGATCATTGGGTTGCTGTCAAGACTATTCTCAAATATCTTCGGAGAACGAGAAATTATATGTTAGTGTATTTCGGACAGAATTTGATCCCGTTAGGATACACAGATTTTGATTTTCAGTCAGACAGGGATTCTAGAAAATCCACGTCTGGATCAGTATTCACCTTGGATGGTGGGGCCATTGTGTGGAGAAGTTTCAAGCAATCTTGCATTGCTGACTCCACCATGGAAGTCGAATATGTAGCTGCTTGTGAAGCTGCTAAAGAGGTTGTTTGGCTCTGTAAGTTCTTGAGTGATCTAGAAGTTGTTCCAGACTTGGATAAGCCCATCACATTTTATTATGATAACAATGGTGCTGTGGCTAATTCCAAATAACCAAGAAGCCACAAAAGAGGGAAGCATATAGAGAGAAAATATCATCTCATCAGAGAGATAGTGCAGAGAGGAGATGTGATCATCACTAAGATAGCCTCACAAGACAATCATGATGATCCATTTACGAAGACCATACCAGCTAAAGTGTTTTTGGGTCACCTAGATGGTTTAGGGTTACGAGACATGCCTCACATGCATTAGTGCAAATGGGAGATTGTTGGGGTTTATGCCCTAAACATGTAACTTGTAAATGAATTTATAAAGTAAATAAAAAGAAAGGTTCAATTCATTCTGTTATGTTATTTATTTTATAAACTTGTGTGCATATTAACATCCTGGATTGCCGGATGTAATCTCGAAATGTGTACATGAGTGTCATATACGGATGGATACAGTAAGAGACGTGCAATCTAAAGAGTCCATAGATAGCAAATAAAGCTGAGTACTTTATTTGTGGTTAATCTATAGCTGCGGTCCATTCTATAATGTACAGTGATTCTATCCTGAATCATTCATATGAGATATGGGAATGGAGGCACCTTATATGATGTGATCATATAGGACTAGGCCATGATTTATATGAATCTCATACCAAGATCTGTTTACCGATGAGATTCATATATATCAACTAATGATGGTTATATGTGGGTGATCTTAATCCTGAGTGTCTTATCAACTCCTTCAGGTTATATTGTGGTCTTTGATATACCATGGGTGAGGTCAGATGCATTTCCTGATCAATATACTCTGTATGTTGGGATTGCGGCTTTGGCTTGTGGCTGGGAAGGTTTGTACATGTGGAATCCACTCATTCTTGTGAGAAGTAGATGTTAGTTCCCTTAAGGGTTGATTCAGGGCTTGGACAATATGAGCGCTCTCCTACTTCCGTGAGGAAATAGGATTTATTATCCATTAGAGAATCAATGGTACTTAAAGGATATATGTAATTAGAGGGGGATAACAGACATTATAACCCCGGCTCTAATTATGAACTACTGTGAATGATCACACCATATGTAATAGTTATATCGATGGACACCGAGTTGTATCGATATGTGTAAAAACATCTGCAGTTGAGAGAGTGCAGCTTCGGGTTTTTAGTAGAATAACACCGGAGTTAATAATCAAAGAGTATTAATTAAAGAGTTTAATTAATGATTCCGATGATTATTGGAGCTCAAAATATTGTGGGTCCATTAGGTCCCCTTACTAACCCGATCGATTTACGTAACAAGGGTCACAGTTAATTAATTGGATTGTCCAATTAATTGTGTTACGAAAGCGACACGTATTTATTCGGGAATCAATTAAATAATAAGATTATTTAATTAATGAATAATGGTGATTTAATAAATTAAATAATAAGATTTCTTAATTATGTTATTAATCATTAAATTGAGGGTGTATGTTGATATTTATTTTTGAATAAAAAAAGATAATATGATTATTTTATTTTATTAAATTAAATATTTTATTTTTTAATTTAAATAGTTTGAATTCAAATAAAATCAAATAAAATATATGAGATATTTTTTATTTGAAATTTTTTAAAAATCAAATTAGATTTGATCAGTTTTTTTTAAAATTTTAAATATTATATATATGATATATATTAATTTAAAAAAAAAGGTGATGTGCGTGAAAACTCACAGCTTAAATATATATATATATATATATACATTGAAAAAAAAAGGTTGGTTTTTTGTCGGACGTAGAAAAAAAAAAACAAAAACATATTTAGTCTTTAGTGTGTGCAAGTCATTGCACCAAGAAAAGAAAAAAAAACTATTTTTTTTAACTACTAGAATTGTTCTAGGTAGTTTTTTTTTAAGAAGAAATAGTTTCTTCATTTGTTTTTCTCTACACCCTCCATCCTAAGTTCATGAGAACCGTGACGCGCCCACACGCAGTTATTAGTCCCGGGAGATAGCGAGGAAGATTAGTGGTACAGACCAGGAGCATATCGAAAAAGTGAAGGAGCCTCCAAACGTTGGTATGGTTCTTTAATCTTTCTTTTTTTATTATTGATTACAATTTCCTATATTTACATATATATTTTATTAGTGTAATTATTAGTATATGTGTTTGTTCCGAAAATAAATACGATCACAAGTTCACTGGTCCTAGATACAGATTACGATTGTATAAAAAAAAAACCCATTTCCGCTGCGTGACCGGTGAACGGGGTTCCAACAATCTGTATATTCTACGGAAATGTCAGCGAGCATTCCCCATTGTATATAACCAGAGGATCAACATATGGGATACGCAATTCGATACAAGTATTTATAACGTATTGTTTTCACATGTAGATTTTTTGGTTTGTTATTGTTTATAACTTTCTCTCAATGAATGTATGTACATCCACTCTAGATGACACAGTGGGGGAGAATGATGTCTCATGATGCTCACGTGGCTATCACCAGAGTGATGTGGAATATGCTAAAGTTTTGGTGGTCTGAGGACCTTATGACGGTTCGTGGATCTACCCCGAGTGGAAACCATCTATTGCATGAGATTGACTTAGTGAATGTTACACTTTGTAAATGTTTTAAATTAAAATGTCTTCGTATATCCTAACACCTTCTTGATACACTTACAGGTCCTAATATCGTGCAACGTTGGGCGCCAACATTAGCTCTTGGTGTTCATCAACCTCACCATCGGGAAGATGCACTTGTTGGACCCCTGGAGATAGGAAGTCCCCGTGTATATCAGGAAGCATCAGGTCGCCCCATTACGATGGTTTTTAACCTCCATGTTGCATCAGGTGGGGTTTCACATGGCACGACTAGCTGACCACTCGAAGTTCAACAGAAAGAATATGCCCATCTCGGTTATCATTGTGTCTACCTCACGTGTCCCCCAATAGAACCGATCGTAAGACATTCAATTTCATTACTTAAAGTTTGTTTGATTAAAATGCTATTGTAACGCGTGTTAATGTGTCTTACTGTAGGGGTAACTGTGGTCCCCACACGTTGAGATTGATCGAGTACTTGCTAGCAGATATGAATGATTTCAGTTGGTCAGAAGACAATATAAGGATCATTCATGAGATGATGGCTATGGAGATTTTATGTAACTCTAAGCCCACGTAGACATTATATTTTTTTTATGTACGAAAACTATGTAATATTCTCATTATTATTTTTATGTACAAAAACAATTGAATAAAGACGATATTATTTTTTATTGTTTCTATTTCAAGTGTCTGGAATCACAAGTACAACACACATTGTATACCTTTAACAATATCAAAACTAAAAATGAAAACCTCATTTCATTAAAAATTAAGTTAATGAACAAGTCATACAATTCCAAATTATTACAATGTCATCAATGTAAACGCCTCCATTCATTCCACGGTAGTGTCCTTGTCATGGTACGTCTGTTTGTTATGTCCAACTGAATGACAAATACTACACTTGTGGCAGTATTCCTCAAGAATAACTCTGCTTGGACCTTCATTAATCAAATGTGGGTTAGAACACCTCATAGAATTTTGATCTGATTGTCCATATCTTCTACACGATTGTGTGGTTGTCCTTTCCAAAGACGAAACATGTCGACCCGCCCTCAAGCATCCTGCTTGTCTCCTGGGGATTGGATTCAAAAGCACCCACTCAGCAATGTCGGATGGCACTACCCATGAATAAGGGTAGCCAACAGGCATAATAGGAACCGAGTACGCATCAATAAGTGTCTGTCTTTTGTAGTAGTCCGCACATAGGGATGTGGAATCCAAGTTTCGCTCCCTACAATAAGAATGAAAACAATAAGATTCACGTTTCAGTAATATAAAGAGTAAACTATTGCTAGTAATGTACCTTGTCGCTACGAGTGCGTGCGAACATAGAAACATGTCCATTTGAAATTTGATGCATGTGCAGGTCTTCTAGGCTAAGCCAACAGTCCACTGTTTTTCAAACCATTTGACAGAGAATATGTTCCAGTCGACTGGATTGAAGGTCATATAACCGCACTTCTCGACACGTTTCAAGATCAAAAAATGGGCAGCATCGGTCAACTAATGATGCATGGACTGTGCAATTTGATGGCGATCGTGAAACCACCTCTGTAGCATATTCCTAATGAACTCTGTCACTGTCAATATAGACAGTTAGCATGTGAATATTAGACATGAGTTTATACATTTTGCAACATTTGTTGTCATCACCCTGTACCTTCATTCAGGACAGTGTTCGCATGACCACTTGTATGGACCGACATCATTTACATAATCGAATACATTCTAGTGCAGATTATGCAACCCTCCCATGTGCCGGTTATATTTTAATTCAATGTACGATCTAGCTTCTTTGTCCATTATAGCGGCAACATCCTTTTTGTGAAATTGCTTCTTAATATTTTTAGAAAAGTGCCAGCGACATATGGTATCGGTGGCATGAGGGAACACTTTAGAAATCCACGCTTTAATGCTTGCATGTTGATCGAAAATGAAAACCAGATCATCTATATGACCAAGGGCACCCTTCAAGCAATCCAAAAACCACTCCGATGAAAGGTTGTTTTTTGAGTCGACGTACCCAAAAGCAATTGGATACACCTGTTCATTCCCATTTAATGCAGTTGCAACAAAAATTGTACTTCTGAATCTTCCCTTCAAATGGGTACCATCAACTGCAATAACTAGACGCATACACCTCTGAAATCCTCTAAGTGAGGCACCCAACGACATGAAAAAATTGAGAAATTTAACATCTTCATCGCACTGTAAGTCATTGATTATGCCAGGATTTTCTTATTACAACACGTAACCGAAAGATAGCAGTAGTTGAAAGTTTTCTTCATGTGTTCCATAGGTGAGTGACAACACATAATGCAAGGTTTGATGTGTCTTACTGTACAAGATTTGGATGCCATACATTGTTTTCATGTCCACGATTATGTCCTTAGGAAGCATGAGACGACCATCATGTTGTTGCATTCTAGGTGCAACGACTTCTCCAATTATGATTGCACTAGCTTGTCGATGGCAACGGTGAATCTTTTCCAACGGACAAGTGTGTTCATTAACAAAACTTCTTACTTGGTAATACGTCCATTCATCTCTCCTCACCGCTCTTAATTTCCATGTGCATTTTTCCATCATATAAACCAGTTGTAATGCCGTCTTATTGGACCTTTTCACCTTCCACTCGAAGTTCTGAAGCTTTGCAAAATGGCCAACTAGTCACTTCATATCCTTTTTAATAGGAAAATTTTGACCTTTATAAATCATGCTTGTAGATTCTTCCTCTACCAAGTTCCTGCTTCCACCCATACCAATCAAGTATGAATTTGCTCTAGGAATAACCCACGTTGTGGCATTATTAGAATCATATGGAGTTACATTGACATCGAAAGTCCCATCCATATCTGATGCACTGCAACTAAATCTGTGTACACGTTTTCCATGTCTTTCCATTTGGAAGGGCTATTCCTCTTCCTCTTCCTCTTCCTCAATGTTCTGTACATGATCTACGGGATTAATATTTGTCTCATTATCCACCTCATGAATCAGTCCAAGATTCTGTTCAGTGTTCTACTGGTTGTTCATGTCATTGTAAAACTCATTGTATTGCTCGTTGTACTGTATATCATTCATCTCAATTTGATAACCAAACACATCGTCGAATTGAGGTTCGACTATATCAGCATGGTCGGCTACTTTCGGTAGGACACCACACATGTTTTCCTGACCTTCGATCCCACTCTTTTCTGTGCACACTTGGTTACTTCCGCTAAACGATCGAAATTGTTAGGAATTTTCACAATGAGGGATATCATTACCTATCACATCTCATGTTTCCCTCTCAATTAGACTAACACATATTTGAGGGATCACCTTATCTTCCCCTAGCATAAACTGAACATCATCGTCGTTTCTTATTAATGTGTGGCATGTAGTCCCAGAAACGATTGATATAGACTGTAGATCGACACTGTATTTGTTCACATCATACTTCACAACGGTTTGCACGATCGACACAAATTTTTCATATGTCATACTCTTTGACACATACAATCTTTGGTTATCGAAACCTAAAAACCTCTGACTTCTGTTGGGTAACTACTTTCATCGACCGTTGTAAGATATGATTATTCTCATCCGATTCAATCTCCTGTCAAAATCATCATACAAACCATTATTAAAAAAAATTAAAATTACAATTAAAAACCAAGAATTTGTAAAAAAAAAGATCGGGAACATTCCCAAAAAGGCTCGAATCCTTTCCAAAAAAGCTCGAACCTTTACCAATATAGCTTGATCTTTTTTGGGATGGGTTCTAGCTTTTTTGGTAAGTGCTCGAGTTTTTTTTGGAAACCTATATAAAAAAAAACTCTGACCCATTTGAAAAAAGCTCGAAGACTTATAAAAAAAGGAGGAAACATATAAAAAAAGCTCGAAGACTTAAAAAAAAGCTCGGAGACTTATAAAAAGGCTCGGAGACACATTAAAAAAGCTCGGAGACATTTAAAAGAAGCTCAGACACTTTTAAAAAAAAGCTCAGACACTTATACAAAAAAACTCGGAGTATTTCGAAAAAGTCTCGGACAGCCTTTAAAAAGGCTTGGGACTTCACAGATCTAACAAATGGACTACGTGTTCATACAAAGACTAGGAAAACAAATCATAAGGAATTCATACATCCTTACATCACTCAGAAATGAATGATAAAATAAATAAAAATCAAAAATATATGTTACCTTCTTGTGCAGAATCTGGATAGGGACAAGATTTTTGGAGATAGAGAGGAGTTACAGATCGATTTTCAGGCAATTTTTTTGGAGAGAGAGAGAGAGAGAGAAGAGTTACTGCTTTTTTGTTTTCAAAGTGTAGATGGAAGCACAAACAGGATTAAAATTTCAATATTTAAGGGCAATTTTAGTAGTTCACCATAATAGGTGCATTTTAAACTTAACTTATTAAAACAGTGACATCACTACAACACACCACAAAAAAGGTGACATTTATCACCATTTCCACAACATTCAAACCCAAAAACTTAAGCAAGGGAAAATTTGAGGTAAGACGATGAAACTCTTGATGTGTAAAAGTGACGCAAGATAATTTTAACACCTTATTGGCCCTTGTAAGGCACTCTAACTGAGTGTAAACACTTGAAGACTTGGAACAACAATTCTTATGGTTCCAAGCTCAACCAGTGTTGCACGAATCTTAATGGTCTTGGGTTTGTAAGCGACTTTTGAATCCCCAACATTCTCTTAAACGGTGATCCAATAAACGATAGGCGCTAATTGGGTGGTAGCTCAACATCTGGTGCCTAGTGGCTGGATATTTATTTATTTTTAATTATTTTGTCTAAATACAAAACCAATATTCAATTTCTTCAAAAAAAATAGATTCAAATTTTAAACAGTGTAACTGGGATATAAAAATGATTTTGATTCCACTTAAAATGATTAATCAGCAAAATCAGTCGATAAATTGGTCTAATCATCCGTTTTTTTCTAATACGGCCCATTTTATTCCAATCGGGATGGCCGGCGGCTGTCTAAGCGCCTATTTTTTAACACCGCTCGTAAATACAAATCTTCAAGCAATGGACATTGACCGGTGAGCTTTTGAATCATATATTCTTGTATATATACTTTTTCCAAAGTTACTAGTCATTTATTTTTTCCACTTAAAACTTAATGGGTCTGGATAGAACTCATTAAGTTGTTTTTTTTTTTTTAAGTTGTCAAACAACTTAAAAATATCAAAAAACAACTTAAAATAAAAAGTAAAAAATCCCGACTTTTAACTTAATTCCAAATCACTGGATTACTATTAAAGTATTATATTCCAAGTCTTTCCTCTCAAAAAAGATATATTTCCAAATGTATCCTAATTGGAATTGGTGTAGAATTCTTTCTTTTAATATATTTCTTATTTTAAACATGTTTTAGAAAAGAAAAAAAAAACTAACCACTTCTCATACTGAAACTTTCTTGTTTTCTTATGATTGAACAACTGAATTTCTCTCCTACCAAATCTTGGTAAGAACTCTTTATTTTTTTTATCTAACTATTCGTATAGTGCAAAATAAACTTGTCTATCATTTTGAGTAGATTTCATGGCTTTTAGTTGTTATAGAATATCTGAATATAAAAAATTCAAGAACCTATTTTTTATTTGGTTTCCAGTGCATATGATCTAGGAAACTAAAAAACCAAAACTGGTTTCATGAATTACATACAATGAAAACGTGGACAACATAAAAAATTGAACTTGAACTTGAAATTCTTTTTACAATAAATTGAATTTAAACTTTATTTGTAGAATATGCAAAATTATAGGTGAACTTTTTATTTTGTTAAATTGAACTTTGTTTACAAAAAAATATACAAAATCTTTTAAAGAATGGTGTATGTTAAATTACTTCTTTTAAGTAATATGAGTATTGTTACCTTAAAAATCTGGTGAGGACCTTTGAGGAACCAATTGACCGTGGCGTATGCGTGCACCATGGTTGGTCCAGACCTGGCAGGGTACTCGACCCCTTTCAGGTTGGGGCTGGTACCAAGATTCCTTGGGTTTGGTTGCCAGTGACTGTCAACGAATATAGCGGGACCGATCCTGATGGGTGTTTGTAAGGTGAGGGTCAAATATGGGCCAATTTAAATGTTGGATGCTACTTTGTTAATTACATGAATGAAGTACATCATACATTATCTTTTAGGCACACAAATTTCCCATGGCGTGGTTTAGCTAAGATAGGTGGGATGTCGTGATAGATGGAATGGACAAAACGGAGCTTAAAGTTGGTGAGTAGTAGCCAAGTATGAGTGACAGTATGAAGCTTGGAGTAGGGGGGTTGTATTCAAGTAAGAGTGACAATATGGAGTTTTGAGTATGAGAGGCAGTGAAAATTTTCTTTCTTTAGGTCTTGTCTTACTTTTATTTTTCTTCAGCCCCTTTTAGTCTTCTTAAGTTAGGCTATTTATAGGGTGGTCTCATGTGGATAGTTGAGGATCTCCCTTTAGATGAGAAGAACCGGGTCTAATCCTCATCATTCTTCTCGAGCTAAGAGCAAGGTGGCACCCCGAGAAGGGTCACGATGATGCCACCCATATCCTTTAGTTGATCTAGTGATGGTTCGGGTAGGTAAGGATCATGGTCCCTAAAGTTAGGGATGGCCAGCAGATCTTCACCACTCGTTTGAATCAGGCTAGTGGGGGACACACGTCTTGAAGAGCCATGATCGCTCCACTTGTGAACTATAGTGTTCCAGAAGCTTCAAAGGGGTCAACATGGTGCTTTGATGGCGATTCACACTATTTGGGTTGGCTAAAAATGCTCATTACTGGCAAGAGATGTCGTTATCACCACTCTGCTTAGTAGGGGACAGCGTCAGCATCAGCGTCTGTCCCGCTCCACACTGTTAGACGCTCTACTCTACAGTTTTCTTCTTCAGCTTATGTGCTTGATCGGAGCAATTTATATACCTTTTGAGGTCCCCATTTTCTAGCTTTTGTTCTTGTTTTCTGGTATATTTTGATATTTGATGTGTTTGTGAGCCTAGTGTAGGTACATGTTCTATATGGAAGGTATTTGAGCTTAATTGAAGAGTTTTGGAAGTTAAAGGATAGAATTTGGAATAGCTTGTGTAGACATCCTAAATTCGGAAGGTCATATCTCACTCCTTTGATCGAACTATAACGCTCATAACCACTTTTAATAAAGCCCCGGAAGTCATCTTTCCAACACACTTTACAGATCACGATTCTAAGGTTTCTAAAGAAAGTTATGACTATTTTCGTAACGGTGCATAGAGAAGTGCGGTACGCAACCGCATGAGACCAAGTTGCATACCGCATTTCGTACCGCACTTATGGGAAGCAAGCTCCAAAACGTTATGTGTGGTATGCTGTGTTTATGCGTACGCATCTCGAACCGCACCTCTTTCCAGCCGTTCAAATCATACTGATGTGCGGTAGGCTGTGTTGATGCGAACAACACATCAAACAGCACTTCTGTACATAAATGTATTTTTTAGCCATTTTTAGAGGGGTATTCTTGTCTTTTCACCCTTAAAGTCTTGCTCTAACCTTCCACACTATAAATACCCCCTTTTTTCCTCATTCTTCAGACATCTCTTCCTTTTTTTGCCATCTAAAGCCTCTTCTCTTCTCTCCTCCATTTTCTTCCATTTTCTTTCATCTCTTGCTCCCATGGAGGTTTTTTCTCCATGAAAGCTCACCATACACCTCCAAAACACCAGTATACACTTCCTCTACCCATCTTAGAGTAGATTACAAAGGAATTAGGAGCCAATCCGAGCTAGGAAGGCTATGAGCATCTTTAGAGGACTTGTCTTCAAGGGTTTGCTCTTATTTGCTCATTTCTTTGTATTTCTTGTTGTCTTTGATGTGTAACATTGAATTTTGGGAATTTGTAAACCTTTCACATGTGATATATATGTATTTTTGTACTTAAATTCAATTGGGTTTTGTTTTGCTCTTTGATATATGTGTTTTTATGCTCTTAATATGATATATATATATATATATGTGTGTGTGTGTGTGTGTGTGTGTGTGTGTGTGTGTGTGTGTGTGTATGAATTGTAAGAAATCAATATGTGTCCATGATTGGTTTAGGAGTAGTTATCATTTAGAGTAGAAATTAGATACCCATGATTGTTGATTGATTGATGGATGACTTGAAGTCTCATGTATTGAGTAATTTGAGTAATAGGGATTTTAGCCCCAAAGAGTAGAAAAGGTTTCAGTTCAGGCTTTTAGTTGCTAAATTGACCTTGGTTCATCCTTGTTCTTAATGGGTCTTGGTATTAAGACACGATTATCCATCCACGTGACATGATTAGGTGGTGAATCGATTGTGGGAAAATTCCCTAATCAAGAGGATGAACCTTTAACCTAAATAGAATGTTCTTAATAATATAACAATCACATTGTTGCATGTAGTTGTTAGGTAAATTTGTTTCTCATGTTTAGCCATCCTAGGGAGTTGACTAAATTGAATCTTCGACCTAGAATAAAGACACCCATATTTCTTTTGTGCTTGTGTAGTTATATGGATGTTTTGAATGCTTAAAGTTTTTGCTTAATTGATCACTTTGTAATTAATCCATGGTTAGATGTTGTGTACCGAGAGGAGACGCATTTGACAATGCTTAGATAAACATTCATTATACTTGACTAGAAAGTGCTAGAATCACTAGGCTATCGTATAGGGTTCGATTTGTATTCGACGTGCTTAATGGGTTCATATATATTGTCCGAATTGCTCAAGAAAGATTTCGGGTATATATGGGTACTGTCTCTAAGACATCGAGAGAGATTAGAGATTAATTAAAGGGATACGAGCCTATGATATACTTGCACATTTGAGGATTAGGTGAGTCTAGAACGTAATTAGGAGGATTGTCACGGTTGAGTAGTTTCCCTAGTGTAACCACATATCATGCATATCTCCATTCCATCTATCATTGTATATATTATTTATATAAGTTATTTAGTTATATTATTATTCACTTTTCCTCACACGCAACACACAAGTCTGCTCGGAGTGTTGTAATAATAGCTAGAACTAGATATGGTCGGTGAATCCCACCTCCTTGTGGATCTATCCCTTGCTTACCGCTGTGCTAGTCTCTGTGACTTGCGCCTTTGCGAGGTCGAACTTAAATGTTCATATTTGATGACACTGCAACGACGTGTCCCGTCAGTGCTTTCTTCATCCATTTTGCTGGAATAGCAGAGCTTCCTTCTTCATGCTTGGTATAGTTGATATTGAGTATGGCTTATGTGGGACGTCATCTGACTGTTGGTGTGGTGGGGTTATTAGGGAACCTCGTTTGTTGGTATATCACCCTTCCTTCTTTGAATATGTTGTCTTGGTATTAATTGCCTAACCTCTTTTCTGCATGTTGCCTTGCTACCTTCTTCAAGCATGTGACTTTACTTTAGGGCTAACATATGTCCTAAAAGGGGATCGATGCTTAACGAGGAATCTAGGTCGTTCTAGAAAGTTCGCAGTGTGC
Organism: Dipteronia dyeriana; assembly: GCA_032871835.1. NCBI lineage: Eukaryota > Viridiplantae > Streptophyta > Magnoliopsida > Sapindales > Sapindaceae > Dipteronia > Dipteronia dyeriana. Next base: position 18,961,202 of record CM065303.1, read on the forward strand.
TTATGGATCTAGTCGTGACCTTAGGTGTAACAAGGTACCAGAAGGATGGGTTCAGATTGTCCGACCTCGCTTGGTGTCGACGATCCTCCCCGTGCCAGATCGGGTTGCGATGCTGGCCTGGTACATCTAAGAGCTTGGGTATCTGAGTGGATCGAACCCTGATTAGGTCTTGGAAGGGCGATGGTACTCGATGGGCAGGTCGGGTTCCTATTGGGATCGAGTCTCTGGATGCATTGGGTCCCCTACAGAACCGGGTTTCTGATCGTACGAGATCCTCTCTGGGATCGGTCCCCTAGTGTGCCGGGTCCACCCGGTACCTGGTTCTTTCTGGCAAGAAAATACTTATTTGGGGAGGTTGCCAACTTTTTTAATTAACAAGTATAAATGTAAAATTATTTATTTCAATTTTATTTTTAAAAAAAAAAAAAACAAACATGTTGACAAGATATTCATATGTGAGAAAAAAAACTAACAAACATGTCATTTAGATTCAGATTTCAGTCCCTGTTCAGTTTTCAGAAAAATTAAGGGTTATTCAGTCTTCAAACCAAAAAACAAACGACAAAAGAATGCAACCTTATAATTATTATTAGAGGGCCGGTTAGACATGACCCCGGTTCCCACTGGTTCAGGTTCCGGTTCGAAACAGGCGGTTCCGGTTCTGAAAGGAGCCAGAATCGGAACCGGAACCGGAATCGGAACCGGAACCGTGGAACTGCGGAACGGCAGTTCTGGTTCCGGTTCCACCGGTTCAACCGGTTCGGTTCCTTTTTTTTTTTCTTATTATACATTTATACTCATTTTAAAAAAAATACGAAAACATAAGACATGTAATAATATGAACTTGTAAATGAATTTTATTGTGTAAGACCGTAAGCCGAAATTAAAATTTAAAAAATAATACTAAATGCATAAATTGAAATAAATGTATAAAACTAAAAATTAAAAAAATTGGTCTTACACTTAATTTGTACCAAAATTAAGTTGCCTACGTATCCTCTTAGACTCGGGGTTTAGAGGAATCAAAGACCACGTAGTTCTTTTACATTTTATTGTCTTTTACTTATGTAATTTTGTAAGTCAGTAACTAATCGCTGCCATCCGTTCCGGTGCCGGTGGTGTGATCATCATCGAAGAAATCATAAATAACTTCTGGCTCCATTTCTTGTTGTCTATATCCAGCCTTTGTCCAATCATCAACACACACTTGGACTTGAATTGATTCTGGACTCAAAAGTGACCGTCTTGCGTCCAAAATATTTCCACCCGCGCTAAACTCTTGTTCCACAGCCACTGTAGAAACCAGTGTTGCAAGAATCTGTTTGGCTATTATAGACAAGATTGGGAAGTGCTTTTCATGTTCTCTCCACCAATGTAGAATATCAAATTTATCCACATCATCGTCTCCTATAAACTCAAAATTGGTACTATGATAAGTTTCTATCTCATCATACGAGATCGGACTTGATGAAGAAGAAGAAGAACCTCGCAATCTTTTGATCTTTTGGGATAAAAGTGCAGACCTAAAAGTGCAGACCCTGCCCCCAACACTCCAGAAGATCGAGTTTGGGAGACATTTTCATTTTGTGGAACACTAATGTTTAATGATGGACCATAAATTCTACGATATTCATCATATAACTGATAAAATAATATCTTAATTGCAGCACAATAAGTATTAATTTCTAATTGTATACCTAAACATTTATAATAAAGAGTTAAATAATCTGTCAATGCATCTAGTTTACAACGTGGGTCAAAACACAACGCAAGCAGGTAAATAGTTGGAAACTCTCTATAATAGTCTAACCATTTTTTTTCATAGCTTCAATGCATGCCTGTAATTATATATCAGATGAACAGTCAGCAATATTACAACCCTCAATAATAAATAATTGAGTAGTAGGATAATAAATACCTGATAAATTGTCAGTAGCACTATTAAAAACTTTTAACAAATTACAAATTTTTGTACAAACATCCCAATGGTGTGCATAAAGAATGATTTGACTAACATTATATTGCATAAAAGAAACTAATAAATCCCTATATTCATAACTTTCACAAAGCAATTTATAAGTAGAGTTCCAACGTGTTGGAACATCACGAGAAAATCTAATGGGATGTCTACCTGCCTGTTTACAAAATCTTACCCATGATTTCATAACATTAGGATTTTTTCACAAATATGAGAGGGCCTCTTTAATGGGTTTAATAAAAGCTTGAAGAATTTCCAAACCTTTTTGAACGCATAAATTTAAAACATGGCAAGCACATCTTTGATGAAAAAATTTACTATTAAAATAAGGCTTGTATAATTCAATTAAAGCAGGAATAGCTGCTGTATTATTAGAAGCATTATCAAAACCAATTGAAAAAATTTTGCTTTCAATTCTATACTCTTCAAAAATGATTTTCATATTTTTATAAATATTATCAGCAGTATGTGCATCATCAAAAACTCTAAATGCAATAATTCTTTTTTGTATTGTCCATGCTTTGTCCATATAATAACAAGTTACACCTAAGTATGAATGCATTCGTCAATGGTCAGTCCATATATCAGCACATACCGAAACAAGACCTATATAGTTCGCAAAATATTTTTTTTAAATCCTTTTTTCCATTTTATAAATATCATACATTGTATGCGTGAGAGTGGTCCTAGGAACACGACATACAGCAGGATTTAATGCTTTATGACAATATTTAATAAAACCAACTTTTTCACCAAAACTAAAAGGTAAATGTTCTACAGCTACCATCCTAGCTAATTCTTCATTATTAGTTTGATCACTATATTTAAATAATTGAGTGTCAGGGGTAGAAAACCTGGAAATTTGAGATTGTACATTCCCTTTGGCAAGTTCTGCTGGATGACTGGTCGTAATATGCTTCTTATATGTGCCTTATCCTCCAGATTTAGTCCACTTGTATTCTTTAGGGCAGTAATTGCACACCGCCCAACATGTTCCATTCGGTTTCGTAACTTTCTTCATGTGGAGAACGAATAGATCAGATTTGAGATGCTTCTTATCCTTCTCTGCCGGCTCTTCAAAATTTGGATCTGCAGCAAAATCGGGTATATTTTCTGATTGGCTTGTCATATTACCAAGGCTAGGGCTAGGGGCGCTAGGCAGGCTAGAATTGGGTTCAGAAATTATTAAAGGGGGATTTGGATTGATTGGATAGTTTAGAGATTCAAGATAGGCTTGCCGTTGTAGGAACTCATGGTAAGCAGTGTCATCAAAACCGATATTATCCTGTTGGACCGGATCCGGCTCCGACAAACTACCCTTACCGGTCCTGGAAACGGAATGCCTTGGTGGAATATCTCTTACTCCACTTCCACTTCCACTTCCACTTGCCATCGAAAAAAATAATTTGTAAATAAACTCTTCAAAAAAATTAAGATAAAAATTGTTGACAAGGATTTTAAAATGATTTTAAAAAATAATAATTGTAATACACTAAATATAAACAAATAAATAATTGACTAATTGGAAGATAATTGAAGAGAATTAGAAGAATTGAGATTTGAGAGAGAGTTGAGACTTGAGAGAGCAATTGTATGATAAGAAATGAATTAGTTGGGTATTTATAGGAAATAAAGAATTAAAGGGGAAAATTAAAAAAAATTAAAAAAAAAATTGAGCCGTTGGAGCCCAACGGCTGTTTTTTTTTTTTAAATCAATTTTTTTTTTTAAATAAAGGCCAGGAACCGGCGGTTCCTGAACCGGGACCGAACCACCTGTTCCTGGCCGGTTTTTCAAGAGAAGGAACCGGAACCGAACCGCCGACCCCCCGGTTTCGGTTTCGGTTTCGGTTACGGTTCCGAAACCGGTTCCGGGATTTCGATTACGGTTACGGTTCATTTCACACGGTTACGGTTCGGTTCCACGGTTCGAACCGAACCGTAGTCATGTCTAGGGCCGGTCTAATTTACAACCATGCAGCTTTACGGCATTCATTGATTCAGTTGAAAATAAAATCTAAAGCAAATTATAGATCACAACTACTTTTGTATCTGTTTTTGCATGGGAATCTAACTCGTTCACTCCATATTGACGACCGATCGTATCCATTTTTCAAAACCGGAAGACATTCATTGAATGTCAACAATAACACATATCATAAGCCTGAATTTCTGTATACAGAGGTTAAGGTCAGAAAATCGAAGCAGAGAAGCATCAAAAAAGTTGATGAATTTTGGTACAAGTTTAAGAAATATTTTAATTGGCTTCCTATTGTACGCTGATGTTGGATAAAGATTACTGAAAGCCATATCATTTCCCTTGAAATGAATATACGGGGGTGTATTGGTTCATGATTTTATTAAACAATTTTGGAAAGAAATAGTCTAATGGTATTAGATTGAGACTTATTAACAAGTTAAATAAGTTTGGTTATATTCGATCAAAACTTTTAAAATTTTTAAAAAATCTTATAATATTGGATCCAGACATTTAAGAGGTATCAAATTGTCTGATGGTATTAGATCGAGATTAAAATTTATAAGATTTCATAACAAAATAAATTATATAGACTTTGTAGTGATTTGTGTAAAGAGGCTGGATTCCAAAATTATCTTGCCTTCTTCTACTGTACTTTCCTTTCCGGACTTTCGAAGGCTCTCTTCTTTTTATTCTTTCTCATCTTGGTGGAGAAGCTCAACTCAACTCAAATCCATAACGGCCATATGGCGATCTTCTGCTCCTTTCAATCTCTTACGGCGGTCTCTCACTTCTTCTTCACCATCCACCACAACGTCGTCGTCTTATAGAACCCCCTCTTTTCTTCTCCCACCAAGTCGCCTCCACTTCTTATACTGCTACTGCTAAAATTACTGATAATTTTTCATTTCCCTCTTGTATCATTACTGTTATTGTAATATTGTACCTCATTAATGTAAAGTCGACTCCTTATTTTATCTCTATTTATTGTTGCTTCATCAAATTTTACTTTGTTCTAGCAAATGGGTTTCTTTCAGAGAAATTGTAAAACAACCATTACCCAAACAGCTTTCATTTTCAACTTATGATGTTTTTGGGATTCTGTTTATACTGATAGCAATTACTCATATGTTTGTATTTGTGTTGCTTTGAAGTAAAACTTTCAATGTGAGAATTCTTACAGTAACTTTTATATTGATTTTGATTAAGGTTTTGTAGGTTTATTGCTGGAAACACACTGAATTATATAGTGATAGAACCAATTAGAAGCTACAATAGTCATTATTTTAGATGGAGGGCAAAGTTCTAATGGTGTTTCTGTTACCAAGTACAACAGTGATGGCTTTTTCATTGACAAACGTGGCAAACTGAGAAACTGTAATCACAAAAAGCGCTCTAGGAAACGATGTAATGCAAAAATTCATGCCATTGTTTAAGTGTGCGTTTGATAATTACATAGAGAGAGATGATAGTTTCATACTTGTCTTGTGTAGGTGATTCTTTGAGAGGAAAATGATGGAAATATGGATTCAGGTTTGTAGATGGAATTTTCCCTGTGTTGAGCCACATTGCCCAGCAGATTTGAAATTTGTACAAACATCAAGTGGATTTCAATGTGATTCTTTTGAAACTCTGCCTCCAACTCATACCACTTGGGATGATCTTATTAATGTTACTGTTTAACTGTGTTTGAACAAATAATAATACACTTGATGTTGTATATATATATATATATATATATATATAATACACTTAATAGCTCCATCACTAGAGCCACCATCTTGGTTTGTTACATATGATCTTAAATGGATCTAAACATTGCATATATATGTACATATTGTGTTTGGATCAATGTAGTCAATATGAAGAAAGGTTATCTCCAGAATTTACCAATTTGAATGTTGATCTTGTAATTAGTGATACTCACATGAATTATGTAATTAGTGATACATGAAATATAAACTTTTTTCTTAGACAACACAAATGTATCTATCTTTTTTTCCTCAAAATTCTAAGGGGTGATGCAACTGATGCAAAAATCACATAGCTTGATAGTAATGGTGAGTGTGTATGTTGTGTGCAGTTTGACTTGATAAAGCCATACGTCACAGTGATCATCCGTAACTCTAAGATCGACATGTTTAAAGGGAATTTGAGAATGGGGTCGTATTGAGGTTACCGAACTCGCTAATTTTGTAGTTAAAGAGGGAAATGGTGTGTCGTTTATTGAGTATGAACTGATGAAGATAGTTGAAGAATTAAAATGGAGTTCTTCTAAGGAAAACTAGTACTACTCTGCTTGATGATTTGCTATAGTTTATTGGGATTATTTTTTGTTGTAGTTTTTCTCTATTGATACTTTTTCTTTTGACAAAAAAAACTTAAATTAGCTAGTTAGTTTGTGTTTCTCAACTCATGCGTTTGTGTTAGATAGCACAAATTTATAGGACACATATTTAAAAAGTCCAAAAAAAATTATAATAAAGTCTATATAATCCTAATAGTCCATAAATAAAGTTTGATAACTATTTTAGAATCCTGAAAGTCTAGTCCATATAACCTTAATAATCTTTAAAATCATACAAATCCATAAAATCCTTGCATTCCAAAATTTTCTATTGAAATCCAAATCCAATACACCCACTAAGATTCATGAAAATCAAATATGGCCAATGATGCCGATAATTAATCTTTTTGATAAATATCGATGCAAGCTACCTCTTTAGTAGAAAGGTAACACATAATGTGATGCATAATAAAATCGGGTAACACAAAATCTATACATGATTGACAAAACTAATTGAACGGAAGGAAATAATGTGGAAATCTCTAAAGTCATTCGCTCAAGGTTCTATTTAGTTACAAGCTTTACCCATTTTACCCCACATGTCAAAAACTAATTAGATGATCTCATCTACCAAAGAAAGTCTCTCATTTTGATTTCCGATCCCTTGGCTATAAGGATGTGGAAAAGGAACCTGGATTAACATCCAAGGCGACTGCCTTAACCACAAACAGTAGAAGAAGCCTTAAAGACAATATAGAACTTTTATAGACATTAACCCACAATAAAAGGGTTTATTGACATCTAAAATTTCAACTAAGACAGGGCGCACAACAAATCCACATCTTCAATTAAGTTATGAAATCTAGAGATATTATAGTAGAAATTAATCGATGGTATAATTAACGGGTGAATGGTATATAAACATTAGTGTTCTAAAAGAGACTTGAGTATTCTGAAATTCTTGTAGATAAACTGCAGTTTTCTAAAAAAATTACCACAACAGAATTAATTTTGCCATCATGGACAAACCCATTCCTTTCATTCTACAGACCCCAAAGAATAACACAAAACAATTAAAAAAACTTCCTTCTTTACCTTTTAAAAATCTATCTACTCAAATCAAAGAAACCCATCATATGAATCTTTTTCATTAAATTCTGTTGACGGTGATTTTTAGATTACGTAGGATTGTTCATGCGTCTAACAAGTTTTGTCAATTGTTAAAAAATTTAAAAAGAAAATAGAAAGAAAACAAAGTATACAGACACATATTTACGTGGTAAAACCCTATGGTGGGGAAACATCCACGGTTATCAGTGACGGTAAAAAGAATTTACTACGATAAAACTTTTACACACTCTCCTTCTTCTTTTCTTTTTTGGTGTATCTCTCTCTCTCTCTCTTCTTGTACTTTTGTCTCTCTATCTATATCTTTTACATATATATATATTCTACGATAAGATTATGGGTCTATTTATATGTGCATGGAACCATAATACTTGTTATACAAATAAAGAAAAATGGTAGTGTTTAACCAAGACATATGACTTGTTGAAGTCGTCTTTACCTTATTTCCTGTTTCGGAGATCTTGTGCATTGAATTAGAATCTTTATAGGATTCTAGTTTAATAGTCAGTTTAGTACTTATTTCCTTATTAGTGCACAATCTTCTAAAAGAGCAGAGTTATTGCTTGATTTGGACTCTCTGATATGTAAGAAGAAATAATATTTCCTTATTGGAATGTAATTCTAGATTCCTTGTTTGAGTAAGAACATTCTTATTTGTATTCAAGTCGTAGTTCCCTTTAGTGTCTCTCACGCGTTGTTCTAACTGATCAATTATTTAATCCCGATCAGACCTTTTTTGTCCCGATATGATGGTTTTTATCCGTCCAAATTGTCTCTACCTGATCGGTTAGTTTTCTCGACCATCTTGGATTGATCTTTCCAGTTTAGTGTTTATACATTTAGGAGCTCTGTGTTTCTTCTCAATTAGAATTCTGATACTGAAGAGGAAATAGGAATATTCCCTTGTTGGAATATGATTCTTTGATTTAGTATTTGAGTGAATCCTCGCTTGATACGGCGTGTTTTGATAGGGTCATATTTCCTCTTTCGGTCGAGTAGATCTCGTTGAGTAGAGATCTTTGCTCATTAAGATTTCTTTTACATGACGACTTTACTTGGTACATATGCTTCTAATTTCCATATCGATTTTCTTGATGATGTGTCATATCTAATCATTGTGCTTCTAGACGATTATACTGACTTGTCATACTATCAAAAAAATCACTATAACAAATCCCAATACTCAAATGCTCCCAAACTTCCATCGCAAAGCAAAATCAAAATAAAGCATGCTCAGCTAAGTCCAAGCTAGAACCACAATCTAAGACGGTGAGTTCTACAATCAATCTTCCTTTTAGAAAGGGGTTTGACATGATTATTTAATTGTCATGTTCAGGTTGAGCTAAACATAAATAGGTCATGTTTTTTTTTTGCCAAGTCTACATTATGTTCTGTTTTCCTCAATTTTAAGACTCTCCACTAAATTGGCCCGGATAGCCTTAGCATCAGTCAAACCTAGACAAAAAGATGTGTACACAGTGGATCATCATCTTCTCTAGGCTCAGTTTGTCATTGCTTCCTCAGCTATTTTTGGGGTCAAAAGTGATTCTGGACCTCAGACAGGGTGTTTGGTAAAATCATAGGGAAGTCCTTTTGGTCACTTTTAGCTTCTCCCAACTGGGTTTTTGAGAAGCTACAAATACATACTTTTGGATTTTGGTTTCTGCTTTTAGAAAACGTACTACAGTGATATTAAATGAAATTTTACTAACTTTCCAACTTTATCCTTGCCTTTAACGAAATTTAACAAAAAAAATTGGGCTTATATTTTTGTACAAAAAAAAAATGTTTCCATAATTAATTCAATAAAGTAAAATTAAAATTAAATAAAAAATAAAGTAGAATAAAATAAAGAAATAAAGAAATAAAGAAATAGGACTAATTAATTAAATAAAGTAGAATAAAAAATAGAGATAATTAATTCAATAAAGTACCAAAATTATATAACAATTAACACTAAATACAAATAAACAAAAAAAATATAAAGTATAGCAAATTAGTACCATTTAGATGTCTTTATCCTTTTAGTAATTTTAGCACACTCACAACACTTTTTATATCAGTTTACCAAACACATTGAAATTGTTTTTAGTTCTCACAGCATTTTTGAAAATCAGTTTACCAAACACTCAGTTGATTCTTCCCACAGCAATTCCAGAAGCAATTCTCCTCACAGCAATTTCAGAAACACTTCTCCCCACAGCACAGCAATACCAAATTGGTCCCCTAGATGGTAAAATATTGTGTATTGTTCACAAAGGTCGGGATATATAAAAAGTGTTTTTTTTTTATCAAGCTGTAAGGAAAATTATTGGCTGCCTAATACTTCAATTCATGGACTCATAATCTTCTTTGTAAAGTAAAACTTTTGGAAACAATCCATTATTTCCTTATTTATGGTTCCATTATCGTCTAACAAAGTTTCAGCTTATGTCTTTATAGCTGATAATTTAAATTCATGGCTTTCCTTCCCTGGATACCCTTGTGGAATATTTTGGTATTGTTGTCTCCCACCTAAGACCTAGCGATCTTAGCTAGTTTCTATAGAATCTCTTTTTTACAGACATCTTCTTGAAAAGGCAATCTTTATTGGTTGTTTCCTTTCTCAAATCATCAGTTAGTCTCTCATCACCCTCAGCCTTATCTAGCTCTCTCACCATGTTAACAACTAATACTTAGAAAGTTAGCCTTGGAGTCTATACTTAAACCATTTTTACAAGCCTCAAAGGGGTGCTCTGCATTTTTTTATGTTGGTGTCTAACACGATAAGGAGGTGATTAGAGAGAATTCTTCTAAAAGTATAATTTCTAAAAAACGATAGTTCTATCCACCTTGCAACAAACGACATTTTCCCTCATATTGAATCAAGTAAAAGCGGTGTTTGGAAGTTTAGGACCCCTGAAACCAGTCTCCATAATAAAGAGTTAAAACATACAAACACAGTTAAAGAAGATCTGTACAAGTTCAATACTTCTATAAACGTTTCTATGTTCAACCAATACATGGTTTCAGTTTATCATACTACCTCAACCAGTCTCCCCAACAAAGAATTAAAATATGCAAATACAATAAAAGAAAATTGTATATGTTCAATACTTCTATAAACGTTTCTATGTTTAACCAAGGTTTCATTTTATCATACTGTTAAAGTTTTAAAGTATAACACTGCTGCAATCACTTACTTTAATAGTTCTTGACGGTTTATGCTTCGCTTAAGTTGATCTCCTGATACGAAACAGTAACTCAATCAATTGTAGCGCGAGTTTTATTGCTTAAAGCATTAGGAACCATCACCATTGTATATTATCTCTCCATAAGAAAAGAAACGTTCGTCTTGCCATTTTACAAAATTTGAATATTATAATACATATGTATTAGAATATGTTATCTATAAGTGCAGGGTTTAGACTTCAGTTAAGGTTAGAGACTCACAACAATAGCCTGAAACTCGTTTAGGAATTTGAAGCCTTCTGCTCCTCTGATAGGTTCAAATTTAAATATTGAAATCTCCATTATTATAGCTGTTGTTCTCGGAAACAAAAATGTGTTGGTAAGACACCATCAACTGATCTGTATGGCTCATTGTTGGGGTTTATGCCCTAAGAATGTAATTTATAAATGGATTTATGAAGTAAATAAAAAGAAAGGTTCAATTCATTCTTGTTATGTTATTTATTTTATAAACTTGTGTACATATTAACATCGTAGATTGACCGGATGTAATCTCGAACTGTGTATATGAGTGTCATATACGGATGGATATAGTAAGAAACGTGCAATCTAAAGAGTCCATAGATAGCAAATAAAGTTAACTACTTTATTTGTGATTAATTTATAGTTGCGGTTCATTCCGTAATGTACAGTGATTCTATCTTGAATCATTCATATGAGATATGGGAATGGAGGCACCTTGTATGATGTGATCATATAGGACTGGGCCATGATCTATATGAATCTCACACCAAGATCCGTTTACCGATGAGATTCATATATATCAACTAATGATGGCTATATGTGGGTGATCTTAATCCTGAGTGTCTTATCGACTCATTCATGTTAGATCGTGGTCTTTGATATACCATGGGTGAGGTCAGATGCATTTCCTGACCAATATACTCCGTATGTTGGGATTACGGTTTGGCTTGTGGCTGAGAAGGTTTGTACACAGTAGTGGAATCCATTCCTTTTTGTGAGAAGTAGATCGTAGTTCTCTTATGGGTTGATTCGGGGCTTGGACAATATGAGCGCTCTCCTAATTCCGTGAGGAAATATGATTTATTGTTCATTAGAGAATCAATGGCAATTAAAGGATATATGTAATTAGAGGGGTATAACGTACATTATGGCCTAGCTCTAATTATGAACTACTGTGGAGGATCACACCATATGTAATAGTTATATCGATGGACACCGAGTTGTATCGGTCTGTGTAAAAACGTCTGCAGTTGAGAGAGTGCAGCTTCGAGTTTTTAGTGGAATAACACCAGAGTTAATAATAAAGAAATATTAATTAAAGAGTTTAATTAATGATTCCGAGGATTATTGGAGCTCAAAATACTATGGGTTCATTAGGTCCCCTTGCTAGCCCGATCGATTTAAGTAACAAGGGTCACGGTTAATTAATTGGATTGTCCAGTTAATTGTGTTACGAAAGTGACACGTATTTATTCGGGAATTAATTAAATAATTAGATTATTTAATTAATAGATAATGGTGATTAAATAACTTAAATAATGATATTATTTAATTATGTTATTAATCACTAAATGGAGGGTGTATGTTGATATTTATTTTTAAATAAAATAAGATAATATGATTATTTTATTTTATTAAATTAAATATTTTATTTTTGAATTTAAATAGTTTGAATTCAAAAATTAAAATCAAATAAAAGATATAGGATATTTTTTATTTAAAAGTTTTTAAAAATCAAATAAAAGATATGGAATATTTTTTAGTTTTTAAAATTTAAATATTATTTATGTGATATATATTATTTAATAAATAAAAAAAAAAGATGTTGCACACAGTATATATATATATATATGAATGATATATTTTGTGCAAAAAAAAAAGGGTGCACGCGTTAAGTTTAAAATAAAAAAACGTGCATAAGCTTTTTTTGTTTAAAAAAAAAAAGAGAATTAGGCACAAATCAATTTTGCTATTGAAGCAATTAGTGTGTGCGTAAGATATATATATCAGAATTTGCATGTGATGTAAATGGTGCAAGTGTTGTATAGTAAAAATTAAGAAAGGGTTTCTTAGTTTTCCTACGTCCTCCATTCAAAGTTTCTGAGATCGTGACACGCCTACACGCAGTTATCAGTCTCGGAACATAGCAAAGAAGATCAGTGGTACAGATCAGGAGCATATCAAAAAAGTGAAGGAGCCTCCAAATGTTGGTATGGTCCTTTTAATCTCCCATTTTATTATTGATTACAATTTCTTGTATTTACATATATATTTTATTAGTGTAATAATTAGTATATGTATTTGTTCCGAAAATAAATACGATCACAAGTTTACTGGTCCCAGATACAGATTATGATATGTATAAAAAAAATTAAAACCCATTTCCGCTGCGTGACCGGTGAATTGGTATCAGAGCCATTTTTATTTTCGGAACAGTAAATTGTTTTCGATGCTCCTGTATGTATTATTGTGTAGGCACGATTTAAATTGACTATATGATGTTTTTGTATGTATATTTTTTTTTTTAATTTACAAAAACATGATTGATCGTTAATTATATGGCACTGTGAATTTAGGGTTTATGGGTTGTATAATTTTTATTATTATTTTTTTTACCGTAATTGTATTGAAAAAAAATGTAACATATGTTGAAGACATAGAAAAATCACGAAAAAATATTCATGAGATGAATCGAAGTGACCTGAAGAGACTGGAAGACTCGGAAAATTACAAGAAGACCAAGGAATACCTTGGGGGTATTTTTATAATTTTAAATTCTAATTTTTTTTAAGTTAAATAATCCACAGTACTCGGTCAATTCATGTATGCTTTATATTAAATGATGATAAAAAACATTGTCATGCATACGTATGTCATTTAGATTAGATGTGCCTACACAAATATATTTGATATGTCATACATGCATCATAGCCTGATATTTTATGTATTTTTTTTTAATGTGATTAAAATGGGTAAATACATAAATTGGCTATGAAAATGAGATTAGTTTTTTAATTGTTAAAAAAACTTGGTAATTCTCATTAATATTAATCTAGTTATTAAAGAGTTTAATAAGTTAGACTAATAGGGTCATTTATAGTAATTAGGATTAATTTGATTAATTGCCTATTATAAATGAACCGAAAATTGTGTGTGAGTTTTAATAGTTAAAACTTGGTAAACACTTTCATAATAAGCTGAGCTTAGTAAATAGTTTACAAAGATTTAGATTATTCACTAATAGATTAGATTTTTAATTGTTAAAAATCATTAATAATTTATTAGTTAATTAGAACTTGTTTCTAATAATGAATTAGTTAAAGCACTAGATAACTTGATTAAAGTTGGTCGTTTGATCCTGTAGAGTCTAGGTGCATTAACGGATAATAGAAAACCCTAGTTTTAAAATAGTGAGTGGGAGAGGGATATATGACATATATATCCCGCAGTCTCCATCATTAGTTCAACACCGTGAGATCCGAGTGAGGCCTCGTGATGGTTTTGTTTTCGTCCTCCCTAGGGAGGGTTTCCACAAAGGTCAATACCGAGGTTGACTTCTTAACGGATAGGATTTCTGAGGGTATCTCGGGATTGACCGACCCTAAGGCGGCAATTCTCGAGTTAAGCTCGTGAGATCTGAAATGGTGGGTTACACTCACGAAGGTTTTGATTAAGTTTGTTAATTAAAAACCTGACTGAATAAACGATGGTTGAATGATATGGAATAAGAGTTATTCTAGAATATTATTTGATTGAGAATGTCTCGGTCCAACATGCAAAGATTTGACCGACCCTAAGGCGGCACTTTTTTGTGGTATGTTGGATTGACATGGTATAGTAACTATTTTTTAGGGTAGTTCTAGTTCGTTAAACATGTTCATGCATCATGTTTAAATTTATACCAAAGCACCCGCACTTGTTTTAAATAAATGACCGAATGAATGTTTTATTTATTTCAGCAATGTCTTCTGCATTACTTCAAATTCTCGCAAACAACAAATTAACTGGTGATAACTACACAAAGTGGAAACTTAATATTAATGCAATTTTGGTAACCAAAGACCTCAAGTTTGTGCTTACGGAGGAGGAATGTCCTCCAGCGCCTACTTTCAATGCCACACGAACTGTTCGTGAGGCATACCAACGATGGGTCTTATCTGATGAGAAGGCCTGAACATATCTGTTGGCATCTATGACAAACGTGCTTGTCACAAAGCATGAAGCAATGACTTCAGCATTCAAAATCATGGAGTTATTGCAAGCTATGTTCGGGCAGCCCTCCGAGCAAAAGCGACATGAAGCTGTTCGTTCCGCTATGCTCGCTCGCATGAAGGAAGGAACGTTAGTTTGGGAACATGTCCTGAGCATGATGTTCTCCTTCAACACGGCAGAAGTCAATGGCGGGGCCATTAACGAACCCAGTCAGGTGAGCATCATACTGACGACTCTTCTGAAGAGTTTCGATCAATTTAAAAGCAATTACGGGATGAACAAGTTAAAGTTCAGTCTTACACAGTTGCTCAATGAGCTCGCTACCTTTGAGTCGTGGATTAAGGACAATAAAGGCAAGACTGGTAAGGCAAATGTTACTGAACCATCTTCCTCTAATAATAAGAAGAGGAAGAGGTTCGCTGCGAAGGTAAAAAATAACCCCAAACCCAAGAAAGCCCAAAGCAAAAAGAAGGCACAAACACTGACCAAGACAAATGAAAATGTTTCCATTGTAACAAGGTCAGGCACTGGAAGAGGAACTGTCCTCAGTACCTGGAGGAGGTATCCAAGAAGACAAAGATGAAAGGTAAATATGATTTACTTGTTCTTAAATCTTATTTAGTGAAAGATGATTCTTCACCCTGGATAGTTGATTCGGGGGCCACTAATCATGTTTGTTTTTCTTTACAGTTGACTTATTCTTGGACACAGCTAGAGGAGGAAGCCTTCTCAATACATGTGGGGTCGGGGGATGTCGTATCGGCCAAAGCAATAGGTGCAATAAGATTGCAATTTTGTAATAAAAATAGTTTTTTTATTAGTAAACAATGTTTTTTATATTCCTGGATTTACACGGAATTTGATTTCCGTTTCTAAGTTGTTAGAACAAAAATATTCGGTTTCTTTTAATAATAAGTTTGTTGTTATTGGAAAAAATGGTCTGGATATTTGTTCAGGAATTAATGAAAACAATTTGTATGTTGTATGATCGTTAATACATACTACACTGCTTAACACCGAAATGTTTGAGGTTGAAAAACCAGAAACTAAACAACATAAGATTTCTCCAGATAATGACACTTATCTCTGGCATCTAAGGCTTGGTCATATCAACCTTGACCGGATAGACAGACTAGTAAAAAGTGGACATTTAAGTGAGTTAAAGGTCGGCACCTTACCTGTCTGCGAATCTTGTCTGGAAGGTAAGATGACTAAGAGACCTTTTACTGGAAAAAGGCTTAGAGCTAAAGAACCGCTAGAGCTTATACATAGTCTACGGACCGATGAATGTTAAAGCTAGGGGTGATTATGAGTATTATGTCACCTTTATAGATGACTACTCAAGATACAGATACGTCTACCTGATGCAACGAAAGTCGGAAACGTTTGAAAAGTTCAAAGAATTCCGAGCTGAAGTTGAGAATCAATTAGGTAGGACTATCAAGTCACTACGATCGAATCGTGGAGGTGAGTACCTTGACTAAGAGTTTGAAGACCTCATGGTCGAGCATGGGGTAGTTTCCC